>CM076579.1:96197414-96869633 GCA_034641835.2 Pinus albicaulis | reverse complement strand
TAAGTGTGTTGCATATGCAGGTAGCTGTATGCACGGCTACTCTGAAAAGCACTTCCTGACATCCATGGGTGTGTTGGTCACATTGGGAACGAAATTCTCATTCTTTTGGAATCTCCACTTGGCCAGTGCCTTCTAGAAGATTTCACATGTGTCAAACTTTTAATCCATGTGTCCATTTGACATCTACAAGATTGGGAACATGTCTTGCCTATTATTGAAAATTCATTGATTGTGAAACTACCTTCAACTCCTCTATAAATTTAGCACAGATCTTAGTGTTTGATAAGGAAGAATTTGTGTAGAGAAATGCTGGTGGAATTTCAATTGAGGAGATTGATTTGAGTGACATATTGTTGGAGATAGATGCATTGTGATGAGGTTGGGATGTTGTTGGAGATGGTGACACCAAATCAATCACTGGGTTGTAACCTCCCCTTCTATCATTAACAAAGATTACTGCTTATTTTTCCCTATATGCATCTGTATAAGCTTTGATTTTTGATATCATGATTTCTTAGTTGATGTATATGGTTTATGCTTTATTGATTTAGCTATATAACTTGAATAGACATCTGTATTATTGTCATCTCTTGTTGTTTAGTGTTCATTCTTGCAAGAAATATTTTGCACAGCCGGCTAGAATTTGAAGCTACAGCAAAAGCGACAGAAGGAGACTTTGGAAGCACTTGGCTCCCAAGTAGGTTCCTTATTTCATTCTGTGTGTCTGTTTATAGTTAGGAAAGATAGTTGTAAAGTATTTAACCTATTGTTCTAGATTAGCACCTATCTAGGGAAGAATGATTTATCTGTAATTCATAATTCCGCATAACAATCTCCAAATTCATATAGAGATGGGCGACAATGGACGATAAAGTGAGACCAGCACTGGTACCATTACCTTTGAGAGGGAGTCAGGTAAACCATTTCTATTGAAATATGTTATGCATGTTCTAGGTCTAAAGAAGAACTTGGTCTCAATCGCGATGTTGGAGGACAGAGGTTATGACATCATTTTTAGCGATGGAAAAGCTTTCCGGCGACATAAAACAATGGGTCAAACCAAGAGGATAGTGATTTGAGTCAAGTATCTCTACAAGCTAGAGGTAGATGGCTACGCTACAATGGTGGGAAAATAAGAAGAAGTGGTGAGTAGGGATGAGGGCGAATTATGGCACAGGCGATTGGGCCATCTTCACCATGGCGCCCTGAAGATTTTTCTGTAGATTTTGACTGGACTTGCCAAGGGTACACTTGTGCAGATAGATCAGTGCAAGGGATGTACTATGGGTAAGTTTGTGAAGACCACCTTTCATGAAAAGGAGAATCATGCTTCGGGGATCCTGGAGAGAGTTCACACAGATGTGTGTGGACCATTCTCGGTTGCTTCTGTATGAATTTACAGGGTAAGTTCCTTAGATCAAGAACCAAAGGTCACCGCTCACAAACAGATCACAAATCAGTACACTAGTATAATCACGTGGTTAAAATACTCAAAAAGGGAAACATTCCACGGCCTGAGCCAACGCGGCCACTTCAGGAAATTTATTAATATAAAAAGAAAAGTTACATATGTTTCTCTCATAAATGGTTACCAGAAAAATGACCCTCCATGCTCTTTAAATAGAGATCATGGACCAATCGGGTGTTAAGCCATGGATCAAGTGTCGTTAATACCGAGGAGAGAGATAACCATCGGATTATAAGTTACAAATGTACATGGTAAAGAAACACACTTTACCTAACTCTACACTAGAATAAGTTATTCTTAACTATTTCCTATGTGTCAAAATATCCTAACATCCCCCCTTAAGAACAAATTGGGATAGGATTGAAGGATTTACAAAAGTGACACAATAGGAGCCTATTTCCTATGTGTCAAAATATCCTAACATCCCCCCTTAAGAACAACTTGGGATAGGATTGAAGGATTTACAAAAGTGACACAATAGGAGAAGGAAGGAGGAATTAGAGCCTATCCCCCCTTAATGACAACTTTCCTGAACTCCAAGAATGGATAAAAGTTTGGTAAACTTCGCTTTTGTAGAGCCTTTGTAAATATATCAACGACTTTATCATTGGTTGGACAATACTGCACTTCAAGAACACGATCATGAATGAGCTTTCTGATGAAGTGTATGTGGATTTCAATGTGTTTCATACGCTGATGTTGAACTGGATCTTTACATAGCTAAATGGAACTCTGATTATCACACCAAAGTGTAGTTGGATGTTGCTGATGAAGACCAAATTCAGACAGTATTTGATGAAGCCACATGGCTTCCTTACTGGCTTCAACTACGCCACGATACTTTGCTTCTGCTGAAGAAAGAGAGATGGCACTTTTTTTCTTACAAGACCAAGTAATAGGTCCTGAACCAAGAGTGAATACATATCATGCGGTAGACTTTCGATCATCAGGGTCACCAGCCCAATCAGAATCAATGAAACCAATCAACAATGGAGATGCTCCTACATTGTAATGAATCCAAAACTGAATTGTACCTCAAATATATCAAAGTATTATTTCAGCTGCTTTCCAGTGACTTTCATGAGGTTGGTGCATAAACCAAGCGACAAGACCACCGGCAAAGGAAAGGTCAAGACGGGTATGGGTTAGATACAGAATTTTACCAACAAGTGGATGGTATAAGGTAGCATCAACTTCGAGGGTAGTAAAAGTGACTAAAAGCTTAACTCCAACCTGAAAGGGAGAAGGTGGTGGCTTACAGTCTTCCATGTAAAGTGGTGTAGAATATCACAGGCATACTTGGACTGAGAGAGGGTAATGCCTTCCTTGGATTGCAAGACTTGAAGACCAAGGAAATAATGCAAGTGTCCTAAGTCTGTCATTTAAACTTGCTTTTTGAGGCTATACTTCACATGTTTTATATGGTTTGCATCACTACCAGTAAGGATAAGATAATCAACATAAATAAAAAGGATGGTGAAGGACTTACCCACTTTCTTGGTGTAGACAGTGTTGTCAGAATGACACCTAGATAAGCCATTATTTAAAAGAAATCTAACCATTTTCGCATACTAAGCCTGAGGATCTTGTTTGAGACCAGAGAGAGACTTCCTAAGGTGACAAACAAGGCTAGAGTCATTTTGGATAAATCCATGGGGTTGTTCCATGTAGATTTCTTCATGAAAATCTCCAAGTAAGAAGACATATTTAACATCCATCTGATGGACTTCCCATTTAAAAAATGCAGCAAGTGAAAGAACAAGGTAGGTAGAATTCATTTAAGCAACAGGGGAGAAGGTTTCAATATAGTCAATGCCTTCAACTTGTGAAAATCCTTTAGTGACAAGACGAGCTTTATGTCTATCCACTTTTCCATCTAGTCAAAAATTTATTTTGTAAACCCATCTGCATCTGAACATTTTTCTTCCTTTTGGAAGAGGAACAAGATCCCAATTATCATTCACCAATAAGGAACGATATTCTTCATTCATAACTTCATCCCAATCTAGATGACTGGAGGCTTATTCAAAGGTTTCTAGATCATGATTTTCTAGAACTTGAGCCAATAAGGAAGAGGCTCTTTCGAACTGAGAACGAGTATGTCGTCGATCTACAAGGCCCCCTGCAAGAGAACCTGCTGCATCCCGAGTAGAGCGGACCCATCTCAGAAGTGGTGGAGTAAAAGGAATAATTTCAAGAGGTGGAGGAGGATTTTCATCCTCGTTGTCATCGTCTGAGCTAGAAGGAATGCTATTAAAAATAGAAGAGAGAGACAAGTGGCACATATGCCGAATCAAGCTCACGGGCCAAAGGTGGCACACCCGTCGAACTAGGCTTGTAGGCTGATATATTTTCATCAAATTTTACATCTCTTCTAATGATTATATTTTTGGATTTTGGTTGAAGAAGTCTATATCCTTTGACATCTTCAGAATATCCAACAAAAATGCATTTTTCACTCCTAGGTTCTAAGGATTTATGTTTCGCATCTAGAATATGGGCCCAAGCATCACTTCCAAAAATAGGAAAGTGACTTACATCTGGTTTGATTGAGCTCCAAGCTTCTTCTAGAGTTATATTCTTTAAATCCTTAGTAGGAGTACGGTTTACTATGTAATTTGCATAATTAATGGCTTCTGCCCAAAAAATGAGACTAAGTCCTTTATATTGAAGCATACAATTAGCCATTTCCTTTAAGGTGCGATTCTTCCTTTCAGCTACACCATTTTTTTGTGGAGTATATGGAATAGTATGTTGCAATTGAATGCCATGCTCATTGCAGAAGTTGATAAATTTGTTGTTAACATATTCTCCTCCATTTTTTGATCTTAACTTAGTAATTTGATGTCCAGATTGTTTCTCAACAAAGGCCTTAAAGGCCAAGAACATGTTAAAAACTTCACTCTTGAGTTTTAAGAAGTATACCCAAGTGCATTTGGAAAAATCATCATTGAAAGTTAAGAAGTACTTGAAACCAGAGAAAGAAACAACAGGAAGTGGACCACATAAATCACTGTGCACAAGTTGTAAAGGCGCTGAAGCATGCCAAGAGGCACGTTTGTCAAAACCGTCTCGATGATGTTTTCCGAGTACACATCTGGAGAAAACACCATCTCGAAAAGATACCATAGGAATACCTGTCATCATATTTTCCTTACATAGATTTTGAAGAGAGCGATAGTTTAAGTGACCAAATCGCTCATGCCAAAGTTTGCTCACTTCATCATTATGAGCAACAAAAATGGAGAGAAGACGTGATGACCCAAAATTTTCAAACTTGTACAACCTTGTGGAATCATCAGCAATGCCAGTAGCTAAAATATGCTTAGTATCTTTGAGGTCCTTGATTACAACATCATGAGGTTAGAATTCTAATATTTTCCCTTCACCTGAATGAGTTATCTGATGAACAGAGAGAAGGTTGCATGACAAGGTAGGAACACATATTACATCATTAAACTGACCATTATCGAGATGAATGGTTCTAGATCCTACAACACTAAGAGATCTATCATCACCAACATAAATATGTTTGGTGTTACAATCATTTAAAGAAGAAAACATGGCTTTATTTTTGGCCATGTGATAAGAAGCTCTAGAATCAATGAGCCACTCATGAGAATGAGAAGAAGAAGATATTTTTAATGCATAACCAGATCTTGATGCTTGACAACCACAAGCAGAAAGTGCCATTCCTGAAGATGAAGGTGAAGAGTGCTCCAAATTGATGTTGTGCTTCTTCATTGCTGCTTCTAAGGCTTCCATCTTCTTAAAACATTTGGACTCTATATGGCCATCATGATTACAAGAGTTGCAATGTCTATCGGTCTTCTTCCCTTTGTTTTTATTTGCCTTATCATTTGGTCAGTTTCTTTTTCAATTTGCAGCTAAAATTGCTTAGGACCCTTGTTTGGTTTCATACCATATTTTTTAGGATACTGCTTCTTGGGATTATTTTTATATGAGTGTTATTGGGTTGCTAAGGCTTTCTTAGAAACGTTTCCAGGAGTGATAAGACCAAGGTGTAAGAGTTTTTCTTGTTCTCTTATCAATGAATCACAAAAGGAATCAAAAGAGGGATTCTTGTAGGTGGTTCCTGAAGAAATGATGGCTTCTCTAGTGGAATGGAAGGCGAAAACAAATACAGAGTATGCAGGGCCAAGCTTAGCAAGAATGCAATAGATGAGGCTACCATCTTCCTTTTTGACCTTACAACCTTCTAAAAGAAGTCTAAGGGTCTTGAATTTGGACAAAATGTCTTCAATAGAGGAGAAATTATTAGGGTTCAAAGTAAGTAACTCATTTTCAAGCTGGTGGGCCTTGATTTGATTTTGAATGCCAAAGACAGTATTAGCTTGTCCAAGGCTTCATGAGCGATGTCAATTTCAAGGATATGAAATCGAAGATCTTAAGAAATGGACATTCCTATCAACCCTTGTGCTTGATCTTGTTTATTTTCCCATTTAGCAACTTTATCATCATCAAAAGGTTTAGTTTCATGTCCTGTGGCTATTCTATAAATCCCTTTACTTCTAAGTATATCTACCATGTGAGGTAGCCATTGGAAATAATTGGTGTTGTTAAGAATAATTGGGCATGCACTTTCCATTTTTTTTAAAACTAAATTTGAGAAAAGCTGAAACTAACTAATCCAATGGAAATATCTTGAAAAATTAGGCTGATTAAAAAAAACGGCTCAAAAAACGGCTTCCGGATGAAGAAGTTATGCCTTTTTTGAAAAAATGAGTTGAAGATGCCGAATAGTTACGGGAACGGGATGAAGTGCGATTTTTTTTTAAAACTCCACCCCTTTTAACAAAAAAAATTTACAAAAGAAGCTTCAGAAAAAAACTTGAACCCAAGACCTTTGTTCTCACAAACTAAATTCTCACCAAGTGGGATAGTAAAAATTTTTGTGTGTGCCTTTTCCTACACAAAAAAACACAAAAATCTAAGCCAAAAAAAAGAAATGCAAGCCTTACGGTAGATTGTTAGATTTTTGGTTAGCCTTACCGGTAGCTATCTATTTTTCCACTATTTCTGATTTCCTGAGATCGCACAAAGACACAGGGAAAGAGCATACGTAGCAAAAAAAAATCCCTTCCTCCTGTTTCTGATTTGTTGAGATCGCACATAATGCAGAGCAAAGAGCATACACAGTGAAGAGGGTATAGATCTGGTAAATAAATAAAACCTAAAACTGAAATAAATAGAGGGAACCGAAATAAGAAATAAGCATAAATTTTAACAAATAAAACTGCAAAATAGATACTTTATAACTCCATATCTAAGCTGACATAACCTTGGAAAATAGAAACCTTTTCACAAGAAACAAAAGGCATTCCTCATGGTAACAGACGCTCTGGACACAACAGAACAGTTCTCCAAGCTTGAAAATGTTCAGAAATAGTATATCTAGAAAACAGTAGTCACATGCAGTCAAACCAGCTTTGGATTTTGATCAACAACAGATGCGGCCCTCAAAATAGCTCTGATACCATGTAGGAATTTACAGGGTAAGTTCCTTAGATATATGAACCAAAGGTCACTGCTCACAAACAGATCAAAAATCAGTACACCAGTATAATCACGTGGTTAAAACCCTCAAAGAGGGAAAAAGTCCATAGCCTGAACCAATGCGGCCACTTCAGGAAATTTATTAATATAAAAAGAAAAGTTACATATGTTTCTCTCATAAACAGTTACCGGAAAAATGACCCTCCACGCTCTTTAAATAGATATCACGGAACAATCATGTGTTAAGCCACGGATCAAGTGTTGTTAATACCGAGGAGAGATATAACTGTCGGATCACTACAAATCATGACCGTCGGATTATAAGTTAAAAATGTACATGGTAAAGAAACACACTTTACCTAACTCTACACTAGACTAAGTTATTCTTAACTATTTCCTATGTGTCGGAATATCCTAATAGCTTCAACAGCAAAACATAGGTATTAAGTTATTTTTGTTGACGATTATTCTTATAGATGTTGGATCTTCTTCATGCAGAATAGGGATCAAACATTCTCAAAGTTCTGTGAGTTTAAAGCATTGGTGGAGAAAGAGTCGGGGAAGCAAGTGAAGGCTTTGCAGAGAAATAATGGTGGTGAATATATCTCGAATGAATTTAAAGGCTTCTATAGCAAAGAAGGAATTCGAAGAGAACTCATAGCGCCTCATAACCCACAGCAGAATGGGGTCGCGGAGAGGAAGAACAAAAATCGTGGGTGCTACACGAAATATGTTGCATGATTAGGGCCTAACAATGCACTTGTGGGCGGAAGCATGCAACAAAGCGGTTTATGTGAAAAATCGTTGTCCTCATAGAATACTTGGCATGAGCACACCTGAAGAAGCTTTTACTGGTAAGAAACCATATGTTTCTCACTTTAAGATTTTTGGCTCATCTGTTTATGTGCATGTGACCAAGAACACCAGGAAGAAGCTGGAACCGACTGCTGAAGTTGGGATATTTGTGGGGTACACAGAAACACCCCATAATTATCGTGTGTATTTTCCAAACAGTCGAATGATTGTGGTGCGACGGGATATAAAATTCAATGAGGAGAAAACCATGAATTTGTCTCTTGAGAGGGAGCTAGACTTGCATGCAGAGGAGGAAATACTTGTTCCCAAATATGAGTCTCTAGATGTGGATTAGCCACAAGAGGAGGTTCATGGAGTGGAGGAGTCCACTCACGCAGAGCCAAACATCAAAACTGGCAAAATACGTACCACATAAGTTGAGAGGCTGAACCTTGATGCAGCACAGAATGTAGGAGTCCCTACTTCACAGTGCAAACAGAGACAATCTCCTGACCGATTCACTAGATACATGGCTCTCATGAGAAAATGTATTGTGACAGAGCCATCTTCCTTTCAGGAAGCAGTGCAGGAGCCCACATGGGTAGATGAAATGGTGGAGGAGTACGACTCCATTGTCAGAAACAATGCTTGGGAAATTGTTCCAAGGCCGGTTGATAAATTAGTGGTAGGTTCAAGATGGATCTACAAGGTAAAGCAAGCTACTGATGAGAGTGTTGAGAAGTATAAGGAAAGATTTGTGGCCTGGGGCTTCTCACAGATCAAGGGGATCGATTATGAAGAAACCTTTGCACCTGTCGCATGGTATTCTTCCATAAGGACCATCCTTTCTCTCTCAGCGCAAATGGGTTGGCACATTCATCATATGGATGTGAATATTGCATTCCTTAATGGGATCACTGAGGAAGAAGTGTACATTGATCAGCCTAAAGGATTTGAGATCTTCAATAGTGATACGCATGTGTGCATACTCAAAAGAGCGTTGTATGGGCTGAAGCAAGCACCCCGTGCTTGGTACACTCGGATCGACAACTATTTCACTGGACTTGGCTTCACCAAGAGTGAGGCAGATGAAAACCTATACCAAATTGTGGTGGAGGGTAAGATTTTAATTATTTTTCTTTATGTTGATGATTTAACACTGACTGGTGATGAGAAATTGATACACTCGTGCAAGGAGGATCTTTCAAAGGAGTTTGAGATGAAGGATATGGGCTTCCTTCACTATTTCCTTGGATTGGAAATATGGCAGCGAGAAGGTGAACTGTTTGTGTCTCAAGGCAAGTATGCACGGGAGATAATCGGTAAGTTTCACATGGAGGGCTGCAAAACCATGGATACTCCTCTTCCAGGAAACTGGAGGAAATAGGATGCTACATCAACATAGGTAGTGGATGCTACTGACTATCAATAGTTGGTGGTTTCACTCATGTATTTAGTTAATACAAGACCGTACATATGCTATGCGATGAACCAGCTTAGTCAAGCGATGGTTAAGCCTACCAAGCTCTTTTGGAAGGTGGGAAAGCATGTCCTGAGATATCTAAGGGGCACATTTGAGTATGGCTTATGGTACAGACAGACGGATGAGGTGAAGTTGCATGGCTTCACGGATGCGGATTGGGCAGGCAGCCCAATGGACAGAAAGAGCACATCAAGAGGGGTTTTCAGTATCATATCTACAGCTATTTCTTGGTATAGCAGGAAACAGAGATTCGTGGCACTTAGTTCAGCGGAAGCAAAATACATGGCAGCAAGTCAAGCTGCATGTGAGGCTATCTGGATGAGGAAGATCCTGGTTGGTTTGTTTGGTTCTTATTTAGATACTAGAGTGATTCATTGTGATAATCAGAGTTGCATTAAACTCTCGATTAATCCTGTGTTTCATGATAGATCTAAGCATATATATATCTGGTATCATTGTATCAGAGATTATGTGCAACGAAATATCATGTTGCTTCAGTACATTCCTACGGAAGATCAGGATGTAGTTATTTTGACGAAGGCGCTAACCAGGAGAAAATTCGAATACCATAGAGACAGGATTGGGGTGAAGGATAATCCCTTTATGGTTGAGAGGGAGTGTTGAGATTCAACAAGATGATGATCCTAGTGAAAATTAAGCACCTTCACTAGGTGGGGCCCGCAAGCTATTTTTAGGTGCATGTCTAGTTTTAGAATGGTGAGCATATTCTATTTATATTGGGAGTCTATTTATAGATGGTTTAGAAAATTCTATTTATAGATAAGGTTCTATTTTTAGATGGATGGGCGATGTATATTTATAGATTGCATGTCTAAAAATAGATCGAATGTCAATTATTATTAGCCCTTAATAATAATTAGACAATAAATAATAATCTATTCTCTTGAAGCACTTGATTTCAGTTAACTGATGTGGCAAACTAGTTAACTGAAGGAATTATGAGTTCTAAGGTTGGTTGGTGGGACATGCAGAGTGGACTTCGTTGTAACTGAGTGATACAAAGTTGTAACAGAGTTGGATGTGTAGTTATGTGAGTTTTTATTTAGTTTAACTCAGTTAAGTGAGTTAAACTCAGTTGTGCTAGTTGTAACTAGTTGTAACTAAAGATACACTAGTGAGATATCAGTGAATTAATTATTTAATTAATTCACAAGTAGTGGTCTCATGTGCAACTGAAGAAATACTACTGTTAACTACATGCATGTCAGATCTAGTGGATACCCAGTTGAGAGATAGGTGAAAGGGCCTAGTTGACTATCATTTGTGACTATAGTGGTGCATTCAATGCATATACACACACATTGGAGATGCCAATGAGGATTGCGCAGTCAATGCAAGGCAAGATCGAATTCATCCAAGGATCTTCATCAATAGGGATTACGCAGTGGAGTCAAGTTGTCAGGAGGCAGTAAATTGGTGCATGTGTAAGAAAATTTTTGTATGACAGTGTGAGACAATTGTATATTGTACTGAGAGCTCTTGGAGTAGAGTTTTTTATGAGATTGTTTCATGATCCATGATATACATAATATGATAGTTGGGGTTTTTAGCTTTATGTTTTCCCGATAAAAACATCTTATTATGTGTGCTTGATTTTTCTTCATGTGTTTGAAATTGGCGATTAAATTTCCGCAAAGAATTAAGTAGAAGGATTATGTATTTAATAGTGGATATAATTGTTAGATCAGGAGATTCTGGTAATACATCACAGTATTTATAAATTTCTACATAAGTCTTGTGTGAAAAATCAGTTTGAAGTGATTCCAAGGGCATATTGAAGCATATATATATCAGTATTAGGTTCTAAGATTCCACCTAAAAATAATTCAACACAAATTAAGCCTTCATAAGGCTCTACTATGACTCATGAACAGGAAGAAGCACAACATGACATATCAAAATTACAAGAGAAAGTGCACCAAATTTCACTCTCGCAAAGAGCAGCAAAAAATGAAATGGAAGTTTTGAAGAAAGGCATGGATTGAAGAATGGCATGGAAGCTAAGATGGATGACATGGAAGCTAAGATCGATGAAAAAATGAAAGACAACATGGAAGATATGAAGAATGATATAAGAGCAGACATGGAAGGTTTGATGACAAGGTTAACAGAAGAAATGATTCCTAATGACGGAAAAATAGTAGAGGAAACTCATGATGAGAACAAAATAAATTTTAATCGTGATTTCATAAACTCTAATGTTGGATTGAAGAACCACCAATTCCAAATATGGATATGAGGAATTTTGATGGCAAGGATCCCATAACATGGATAATACAAATGGAGCAATATTTTGATCTCAATAATGTGCAAAACACAGAAAAGGTATGCATTGCAATTTTACATTTAGAACAAAATACATTTGTATGGTATCGATGACTTTGCTCCCATAAAAATATTGTCACTTGGTTAATTTTTACGGAAGAAATGATAGCACATTATGACGATACAAAGAGCAACACCTTCTTTAGCCGATTGATAAATCTCAAACAAAAGGGTTCAGTGGTGGAGCACATTGAGGACTTCCAAAAATTGAATATAAGGGTAATTGATATTCTAGAGGAACACAGGATTGATGTCTTCATAGGGACTTTAAAGGATAACATCCAACCTCAAAGTTCACGTTTTGGAAACTGATTCATTGGAGAAGGCATTTAGGTTGGCAAGAAAAATTGAATGTAAAATTATGGCGACAAGGAAGCCTACCACTCACATCTATAAATATGGAAGTGTTGCTACTCCTAGACTTCCACAACCTACAAGGTTAACACCACAACAATTGGAAGAAAAAAGAGAAAAAGTGTTTTGCTACAATTGTGATAGAAAATACACTAAAGGTCATAAGTGTGCTGAGAAGAAATTATTTCACATAGATTTTGAAGAGGAAGAAGAAAATGAACAAGAAACTTCAAACGAAGAAGATATACACCAGGAACCAACCCTAGAAGAAGAAGAAATGAGTTCGACCATATCGTGTAATGCATTGGCAGAAATTACCACTCCTCAAACTCTCAAGATAGAAATACATATCAAAAAGAAAAAGGTAATAGTGTTGATTGATTCAAGTAGTACCCATAATTTTATTCATTATAATATAGCCAAGGAATTGAATTGTTTCCTATACCCAGCACCATAATGTCAAGGGATGGTTGCAAATAGAGGAACTATAAATTGCTCTGAAAACTGTTATAATATCAAGCTAACCATGGGGTAATATCTATTTAATAGTCCAATGCTTTCCATTCCAATGGGAGATGCTGATGTTGTACTAGGAGTACAATGCTAACAATCTTTGGGGACGGTAGCCTTTAATTTTCAAGAACTTTTCTTGAAATTTTTTTCCGAAGGAAAGGAAGTCAAATTAAGGGGTATTGCAGGGAAGCCGGGAAAGATAATAAGCTCCAATTTCATGACAAATATTCTGAAGAAATAACAACGAGGCGTAATTGCACAATTATGCTCACTATAAGTACCAACATCAAAATCATCTATTTCTCCAGATCTCCAAAAAGTCTTGGACAATCATTCCAAGGTGTTTGAAACTCCCAAAGGACTCCCACCTATTCATGATCATGATCATGCTATTCATTTGATTCCAAGAAGTGTTCCTCCAACTATCAGGCCTTACAGATATCCGTATGTCCAAAAGAACGAAATTGGCGTATGATTGCTTAGAGGTTGGTATAATTCAACCTAGTCAAGTTTCTTTCTATGCTCCAGTAGTATTGGTGCATAAGAAGGATGGATCATGGTGCATGTGTTCGGATTATAGGGAGCTAAATAAGCTCAGTATTAAAGATAAATTTCCCATTCCTATGATTGATGAATTATTGGATGAATTACATGGAGCAATTTATTTAACCAAGTTGGATCTTCGTTCAGGATATCATAAATTTTTTGGTCATGCCTTTTGGCCTTACCAATGCACCTTCTACATTTCAAGGGTTGATGAATTCCATTTTCAAACCCTTCCATAGAAAATTTGTGCTAGTATTTTTTTATGACATACTAATCTACAGCAATTCTTGGAAGGATCATGTTCAACATGTTGATAGGGTGCTCAAACTATTGGAGGAGAAACAATTATATGAAAAAACATCCAAATGTTTCTTTGGAGTACAAGAGGTGGAATATCTGGGTCATATTGTATCTCATGAGGGTGTTAAGGTAGACCCTAACAAAATTAAAGCCATTAAGGAATCGAAAATCCCTACAACCGTAAAGAAGTTGCGAGGATTTATTGGGTTAACAGGGTATTATCACAATTTTGTTAAGAATTATGGGAGAATAGCGGCACCTCTAACAACATTATTGAAGAAAGATGCATTTTCATGGACTCCTTAAGCAACTAAGGCCTTTTAACATCTTAAAGAGGCAATGTGCCTAGCACCAGTCTTAACTACGCAGGACTTCACAAAAACCTTTATTGTGGAATGTGTTGCCTCAGGAAATGAAATTGGTGCTATTTTAATGCAGGAAGGAAGACCCATTGCTTTTGAAAGTCATCCAATCAAAGGAAATTATTTACAGAAACCTATTTATGAGAAGGAAATGTTAGCAATACTACATGCACTAAAGAAATGGAAAACTTACCTAATGGGAAGACACTTCAAGGTAAAAAATGATCATGATAGTCTTAAACACTTTTTGGAACAAAGACCATCTTCGGAAGAGCAGTAAAAATGGGTCACAAAGATGTTTTGTTATGACTTTGAAATCATCTACAAAAAAGGGAAGCTAAATGTTGTTGCAGATGCACTCTCAAGAAAGGATGAAGAGGTGGAAGCATTGCTTTGTGTCATTTCTATTATCCAACCAGATTGGATAACCGAAGCAAGGGATGAATGGAAGAAGGAAGAAGAATTGTGGATGCTCATTCAAAAGTTGCAGCAAGATCCTAGTACATCTGATACATTTAGTTGGAAAAATGATTCCTTATGGTACAAAGATCGCTTATATATTTGCAAGAATTCCCAACTAAAACAAAATATTCTTTTGGAATTGCACACTTCTCCTTTAGGAGGACACTCGGGATTTTTAAAAACTTACCACAGGGTGAAGAAGGAATTTTTTTGGGATGACTTTAAATCTGATATTCAAAATTTTGTGGAGGAATGTTTTATTTTCCAGCAAAATAAAGTGGAGACAATTAAGACCCCAGGTCTTCTACAGCATTTATCCATTCAAAGTCAACGTTGGGAGGATATTTCAATGGACTTTATCACAGGTTTACCTAATTCTGAAGGAAGGAGTGTCATCATGGTGGTAGTTGATAGACTTACCAAGTATGCACACTTTTGTGCATTATCTCATCCATTTAAAATAAGTATAGTTGCTACTGAATTTATGGAAACAATTAAAAAGCTACATGGAAACCCAAAGATTATTGTGAGTGAAAAAAAATTATAGCGAAAATGCCATTATGACCTGTTTAAGTCAAATTCAGGAGCCTGCAAAAATCCCTAACTTCCATAGATCATATCTTCAAAAATATTGTGAACCAAGATCTGAAATTTTTCCACGACGTTCCTCAGGATTTTGACTTCGCTCTGTAAAAATTTCATCTTCTAAACCTTTGTAGAAAAAAATTTATAGCAAAAATTCCACGATGACCTGTTTCGAGTAGCGAAACCCTAGAATCCAAAGCTATGATTCCAAATGTTATGAAACCAAGTCCAAAAATAGAAGAAAAGAGAGATCAATGCCTTAGAAATTAGCCACTTCGAGGGGGAAAACTCCAATACATTACATAAATGAAAAATTATTGGATGATACAAATGACAAAACCTACTTTCTATATATAGGAGTCCATCAGGCCACAATATAATCCTAGCCGACCTAACAATAATAATGTAAGGGCACAATAATAACAATATGGGGGTTAAATGGGTACAAAAATAGCAATAAGGGGACTACATTAACAACAATAAGGGAATACACTAGTATTATAGGGACCTAACACTCCCCATGGCCCATTCACCTTCCCTACACCTTAACTCACTCCCCACTACCCATACACTCACCCATTTCCCTTTCCTAAGCCCTATTTCCCAAACCCTACCACCCTAGTTGTGCTTTCGTAGGCAGCTAGATACCTCTCTGTAGTACAAATTTCCCACTCTATTTCCCAAACTATTTCACCCTCCCATTATTTCCCTAATCTCACTAATCCCTTCCTACATTCCCTCAAATTTTTCCTCACCCATCAAAATCCCCTAACCCCACAATGCTACTCCCTTTCCCCTCCCCTTCTTCCCTAGGGTTTTCAAAGACAAATCGAGCATAATGGAGGAAGAAAGAAACACAATGGAGGAGGAAAGAAATGCCACAGATGAAGACAAGAAAACATATAACAAAGGAGGAAGGATTTTAAGATTAGAGCCAATAGACACAAGATAACTAATGCCATCACCCTTAGCTGCCAGATGTTTTCAACATGTGGGTTGCATTGAATTTTGTGATATGGTACAAAGAGTCCAAAGTCATCCAACTTTAACTAGGGTTTTCATCAGCAACCTCCAAAATAACCAAGTGACTATAGCAGGGGTGACCTTTACTATCTCCACTGATATCATTGCAGCAGCAATAGGGATACCCAATGTGGGTGAAAAGTGGTTTAAGGCTAAGGATTTGGATGCCCAGTTGTATGAGCCTTATCTCAAGGCATCTTACAAACAAAACATCAAAAATTTCTTTCCTTTTTATCAATTTCTGAGTAGGTTTTCCCCCATGATGAAAATCATCATGAAATACTCCACTTGTGAGGGAAGATTCTCTAGATTATACAGTTATCACATCAGTTTGATCATGCATTTCACTAGGGTGAAATTTCTTAACCTCCCCTACTACTTGTATAGAAGCATTAAAATGGCCTACATTGTGGAAAACAGAGATTTTGAGCTTCATATGAACAATCTCTTCCATCACTCTCTGATTGAAATCATTATCCTTCACCACCTTAATCAACTGAACATATCATGGGAAAATTTCATAGAGGTTGATGTCTTTACTGCAGGTCCAAGTCAACCTGCTAGACCTATTCCACCAATAGCTTCAGTTCCTCACAGGAAGACTAGGCAAACTAGCAGGGCTACAGTGAAAGAGGTAAAAGAAGCCAAAGAGGCTAAAGAGGCCAAAAAGGCCAAAAAGTTCAAAACCTACCAGAGGGGACCTAGGCAAGTGTTTTCTCCATAGATTGTGGAAGGGTCCTTGCCTTCTTCATCAACAAAGCAGAGAAATCAAAAGCAAAAAGAAGTAGTTATTCAAGAGGAGGAAGACCTTCATAAGGAAGAAAGAGAATTTGAGATGGTGGACTTGAAGGCCCAAGATGATCATGAGGCCTCAAATCTGATCATCAAAGAGAAGGATGCCACAATCAAAGAACTGCAGGACAACATGGCAAGATCACAATTTTTCATATCCTTCCTTGAACAAGGGAACAAGCAGTTGAAAGACAAGAAGGTACTCATGGAGTTAGAGATACTAAAGGAAAAAATACAAGGCACCAAAGGTAAAGCAGTGATAGCACCTGATGAGTCTGACCATGGTGAGACTAAAACCATCAAGACAAGACCAAAAACCAGAGGTCTTAAGAGTTATTTAGAGCAGGAGAAACATGAAGCAGAGCAGCTCAGTTTTGAGGAAAGGATTGAAAATGAAATTGATGATGACAAAGAGATGTGGCTTGACAGTGTTAACATCCATCTTGATAAGCTCCTTCATAAGGGCAACAAGCACAATGAGATTCTTAGACACATGGCCAAAAGATACATCACTACAAACAATATTTGCAACATCAGGATCAAGCAGTTGAAGAAGTAACACAAGGAAACCTTAATCAAACATAAGCAGGAAGACATACTTGATATTCTTGTTGATGCTTCCTTGATTGCTTGAGACACCTTATCAGCACTTCATCTACCAATTTGAAGAGTTTTGGGCAATTTTTCAAGTTTTTGGCATTACTGCAAATTTTGATGGACTTTTTGCACAGTCAGCCTGTAAAAAGCGCAGCGTGGACCACGCTGTGATTTTTGTGGAGGCCTCCAAATGAGAAATGGGTTTCATATTTGGATTAAGAGTGATTTCTACATCTAATTTTGACGATTGGCACTCAGAAAGTAGAGCTTTTGACAAGTGGAAATGGCCAAAAATCACTAAAAAATCACCTTTCTGCCTAATTTTTTAGACCTTCCCTACGCTTTTAAAGCACACTTGCGAGATTCAATTTTTGAGGAGCTACACTCAACCATTTCCAATGCTTGAGGACATTTTTGAAAATTATACTGGAAGAGATTTCCAATGAGCCATCTTGGGCCCAATTTAGACTTCAGGAAGGCAGTCAAAACTCAGTTTTAAGGCCCACACTGCACTTTTCCCAACCACGTCGTGCTTTTCCCCAGCACGCTACGCTTTTTGCAGTTTCTTGTTTTCTTCAAAATTTTCTAGTTCTATCAGTTGATGGATGGATTCAGTGAATTTTTGCTGATGTAATGATGAAATGTAAATGTAATTATTTCATAAATAGTTACTAGGGGTAGATACTGTTAGGGTCCTATAAATATAGGATTCATAATTTTGATTCGACTCTGTTAAAATTCTTGAAATATTGTACATACCCTTTCTTTCTGCAAATGTATTCCTAAATTAAAAAAATGAAAAAGAGGGTATGTCCTAAAAGAAAAATCAAAGGACAAATGAAACAAATATCAAAAGAATGTTAAATATGAACCCTATCAAAAATAGATCATGAAAGTGTTGCAAGTTTAAATGTCACTACTTTAGTTTATTTTTTCCAATAAGATTGTGTGCAGCCTGTCCTAAATGCCACAATCGATGAGGGTCAAACAGCTTAAACTTGACCTCTCATGCTTTAAATTTCATGTTTCAGATAGAGAATAAAGATATGTCAAACAGTATAAACTTGACAAATCATTAGATTAGATAGAGAATAAATGAGGAGCTCAACAGTTTAACCTAAGCCCTCGGATGGAATAAGGTTAGACTTAGATAGACTTATGCTTTAAAAGAAAATTGATTTAGGGTTGCAAGTATAAATGCACCAGTGAAAATGAAGTAAAAAATGTTAGAAATAAAGATGGGTAGGTAGAAAGTAGTTGTGCAAGCATGTAATAAAACATCATCAGGAAAAAATCGCTAATTTCCCCTCCCCTACAATTATTCAATATTCTAAACTATCATTTAAAAAGGCTCAGAGCATTTCTCTGGCTTCTATTGGAACCGGACCCAAGGCTCGATAACTGATTGATTTAAAAATACTAAATTCCTACACAAAACCCATATTCATCAGCATTTACCCTTCATCCATTAATCATAATCCATTTCCCTAAGTAAAAACCCATTTTTACTTAGTAAAGGTAAAAACCTAAATAACTAATTTCATTTCCATTCAAAATCACTCAAAAACCCATAAAATTCATTTTATCCTAAGTCTAAGTGTGAAAAATAAAAAAGGGACAACTATGCTTTATTTACACTTTAATTAGTGTTAAAACATGTATTTATTCATTTACCTACATTACACATTTTTTCCATATTAATTTCTAACCTAGATATTAATTCCTTAAAAACTATACCCTCCTGTATAGTATTAAATCCTTTTTTTAAATAACCCACAAAACCCTCTATTTAATGTTTAAGCCAATGTTATAATAACCTATGTGACGAATTAAAACCCCACCCTTATTCCCATTGGTTTTAAACGTATCTATATAAAAATACCCCGCCCCCTATAGTTATTAAACAAATGAAAAATGTTTAAAAACTATATAATAAGACTCGCACCAACGTTATTGGTTGAAACGTTGGAAAATGTTTTAATTAACACATAAAACTTAGCCCCGCCATCATATAAACTAAGGTTTGAACTTATTATAATGTTTATTTCTCAAGTTTAAAACTCGTTCCCGCCACATTGATCAACCCTGGCCCCACTCCCCAATCCCGACGCAACTTCCCAATCAATCTAGGTCGTTCGCATCCAAACCCCAGATCTTACGAGTGAAAAACAATATCGCGCAGAAAACATGTGCGGTCACTCCTAGCTCATTTATGCGCGAAATGGATGGTTTTATGATTTCCTCTCTCCTCCACGTGCTCGATTCTCATTGGATCGCATGGGTTAGCTCTAAAACTACTTACCGCCCAAACGCTGCACGATAACCATTTCTGGTTTTCTGTCTTAAGCGCCAAAACCACCCTCTACTTTTACATGATCGTCATTCAATGCTAATCGTAAACCTAAAACCTTATAAAAAGCTTCATATTATGCGCATAAAAGCCCTTTTGTTTGTTATCCATGCGTTCATCCTCCCGATTGAAAAGAAACAAGACTTGTACGTTGTTTTCACTCCTATAAAAGATAGAAAAAGATATTGCAACTGCTATCAAGACCACTGGAAACCTCAGTTTGTTTCAGATACCTCCAAAGCCATCAGAACCTCTTCGACGCTTCAGAAACCCTCACCAAACCTCAAGTTTCGAATACTTTAACCTATTTTAGTCAAAGTTGAAGAAATTTAGCCTTTTTCAGACCTTTAGAAACCCTTTGAAAGATTCAAACTCTTTTACCAATGCTCAGAATCCGGAACTGTAACACTCAATTACTCAGTGCCAACAGAGTTAAAACCTCCACAGCCAGATCTCATCCCATAGGTCTTTCAAAAAGCCTTCAATCACCTCCTTGCATACCTCTGTTTAATTAACAATTATTTTGTTTTGCAGGTCATTAGCAAAAGGATAATTTGGATAAAACAATCTAAATACTAGTTAAAGATCTGTTTTACTCCAAAAGTTCACAAAGAAAAGAATTTTAAATGATATTACTTAACAAAAGATTCCAAACAGCAGAACAGAAAGAAGTCATTTATGTAGAGAGAGATAAATTTGCACAGTGAATGGTAAAAGTGAAATAAGAATTCACAATGACAGTGAAAACATAATAGTCAAAGAGCATCAGAGTTAAAGTGTATCAGATGAGTATAGGTTGAAGGTGGTTGGTACTCATGGACAAAAATTTGATCAACATGTAAAAATCTGACAATTGGAGAGCCTGCGCTGCGTGACCTAGCTCCCCAGAGCTTCTGCGCTGCGCCAGCGCTGCGCACGTCTGCTACAGAGCAGCTGCGGCCTTCCTAGTAGCCATGTCCAGTGATGGGGGTTTGGAACCCCCCCCCTCTCCCTCCTGAAGTCCCTGACTTCCAAAAAATGGTGGATGCATGCAGTAAATGTCCCCCCTCTGCACAACAACATAAATTTGTCAAGAAAAAAGACTGCATTCCCACGGTGGCCCTCCCTGTGGAAGAAACTTGTCGCTCTACATTGAATCTAGCTGATAGAGGGCTCATTGGGCAGTTTACCGGCCTCTGGCAATCGCCCAAATCAGTAGAAGATTGGATCAAGAGAAACTGGTCCCCTCTGATCAAGGAAGGAATCAAATCATATTTTGTAGGTAAAGGCTTCTTTGTATTCGTGTTTGAATCTGCAGAAGATCGAAGTCTCATCTTCAGGAATGAGCCCTATTTCATGGGGCCGCAGGGGATATATTTAAATAAATGGTCCCCAGATTTTGATCCGACCCAGGATGTACCTACTGCAGTTCCAGTATGGGTGCGGCTTCCCCATCTTCCCCTGCACTGCTGGAGCCAGAAATCTCTCCAAATCATCGGAAACTCCCTTGGTAAATACATTGATCAGGCTGTAAGGAAAGATTAGTACTCCTGTGCCCGAATATGCGTGGAAGCAGATCTAGAAGAAGGATTACCTGAAGCAATAAAACTCACGGTTGTTGGATGGTCCCATATTCAAGAGCTGGATTACGAGCAGATCCCCTTTAAATGCAGACAATGCCATGGCTATGGACACTTTGCAAAATACTGCAAGAAAAAAGCTAAAGAGCAGAGTTACAATCCCAAGGGTGATCAATGGACCTCAGTCCAGAAAACTAGCCATGCAAAAGCAGCCGGGAAAGGATCCACAAAGGGGAATAACCAAGAATAACCTGGTAATGATAATAGAACCCCTCAGGACCTGGATGAGATCCCAAACCCCAAAGGAACCTCTCCATCAGATCCCCCAGAAACTGATCTGACTACTCCATCACAGGTCGAAGATCCACAAGAAAATAAAGATGGAGGCAGAGCTGCCTCGTCTGGTTCTCCTTAGGGCAGCCCCTCCATGCCTTTGTATGCAGACATAACAAAGAAGAAAAAAGTGCCAGAGCCCTCAGACTCCTTAGAGGATGAGACCTATGAGAGGCCCTCGAAGAAAGCAGGCAGGAAGACCCACAAAGTATTCAGGGAAGAGGAGGCAAAACGCCTAAAAATGCAAGGCAACCAATCCATAATAGAGATGACTATTGGTAGAATTACAAGAGGAAGATCCACCAAGGGAGGAATCCCAAACCCCTCGCTAGGTAAATAATGCATATAGTCTCTTGGAATTGCAGATGCCTTGGGACCCAACCAAAAATTGAAGCGATCAAAGATCTGATGAAAATAGAGCCCTCAGATATCCTCTTGCTCCAAGAGACCAAAATCGAAGGGCAAGCCCTTATGGATATCAGCAAGTCTAATTGGAATAAGAACGAAGGTATAGCAGTCAGCTCAAGGGGAACTTCAGGAGGCGTTGCAACTCTCTAGTCTGAAGACCAGTTCCATCTGTTGAACTCCCACGAGACCCAACACTGGATCTACACTAAGCTCAAGCATCTTGAAAGTAAGTTAACTACAGCCTTATTCAATCTCTATGTTCCTGTCATTTATGCTGAAAAAAGAGAATGTTGGACTACTCTCTCTGATTTCTTAGATCTCCACTCCCTAAACAACATCATCCTGGGAGGAGATCTCAACTTAGTCATGAAGCCAAAGGAAAAAATGGGGGGAAACAGTAGCAGAGATCAACTGTTGCCTTTGGTTGATGAATTAATGTAGCAGAGGGACCTGCTAGATTTTGCCCTAGTGAGAGGCAAATATACTTGGACCAATAACAGAATGGGGTCGGACCACATTGATGCCCAGTTGGATATATTCCTGATCCAAAGCTCCCTACTGCTGGAAAACCTTCTTATTTCAACAAAAATTCTCCCCAAACTCTCCTCGGACCATAAGCCAATTCAACTCATTATGGCCCCTGAAGAAGATCTTGGCCCAATCCCCTTTAAATTCAGTCCCCTCTAGATTGAAAAAGAATGTTTTCTAGACACTATCCAATCAGCTTGGGATATCCCCATGAACGGATCCCCAAGCTATGTGTAGGAGCAAAAATTAAAGGCCACCAAAAAAGCCTTAAAAGAGTGGCTAAGAAATCTCCCCAATCCCCCTTCTCGGCAGAGAAAAGATGAAGTTCAGTAGTTGGAAACTTTGAAAATTGGAATGGAAGGTCTCCACATTACCCCTGAAATATTAAACAAAGAGGCAACTTATCAAAGAAATACCCATCAAGCATTCAGACGGGAAGAAGAGTACTGGAGGCTCAAATCTCGCAGTCTATGGCTCAAGGCAGGAGATCGAAACACTTCGTTCTTCCATCACCAGTATAAAACCCGCCTATCTCGAAACCACATCACCGAGATCAAGAATGAAGAAGGACAGATCTGCAACAAATTTGACCAAATTAAAACAGTAGCTAAAAATCATTTCAAAAATCTCTATGGTCCAGGGAATGAAGGCAGCATAGAAGACACCGAAGATCTCCTCTCCAATATCCCCCACCTTGTCACCCATGAGGACAATCAGGCATTACTGAAACCTTTATCTGAAGAAGAAATCATCAAGGTCATATGGGCAATGGAATCAGATAAGGCTCCTAGGCCAAACGGATTCACAATCCACTTCTACAAAGTCTGTTGGGACATCATCAAAAAAGATCCGCTGAAAATGATACAAGGTTTTTTTGGAAAAGCCAAGGTTAGGGGAGGCATCAACTCCACCTTTCTTGCTTTAATTCCAAAAGAGGCTAACTCGGAAATCTTCGATAGGTTCAGGCCCATCTCTCTATGTAATGCCTCTTACAAAATCTTGTCCAAAATCATTGCAAACAGAATCAAACCCCTGCTTGACAAACTAATATCTAGTTCCCAAGGGGGGTTCGTCAAAGGCAGACACATCTTGGAAAACGTCATTCAAGTGCAGGAAGCTATCCACTCTAGTAAACAGAGGAAAGAAAAGGGGATGTTGATCAAGCTCGACATGGCTAATGCCTTCGATAGAGTCAACCACTCCTTCCTTCTCCAAGTTCTTCGATCCTTCAACTTTCCTACTCAGTTTATCAATCTCATTAAAGCATGCATATCAAACCCTTGGATAGCTCCCATGGTTAATGGCCGCCCAACATCCTTCTTCCAAGCCCATCGTGGACTAAGGCAAGGTTGTCTGCTCTCGCCATTTCTATATATACTCATGGCAGATTCTCTCAGTAGGAAGCTGGCTGCAGAAATGAACACTGGTGGACTCCCAGGAATTCGAACTGCAAATTCTCTTAAGCCTATAAATTATGCTCTCTTTGCAGACGACTCCCTACCTCTAGGCAGAGCCTCTATTAGAATAGCATCTAATTTCGACTATGTTCTAAAAAGTTATTGTAGAGCCTCAGGAGCTGTGATAAATGATAGAAAGAGTTCGATCTATGGATGGAATGTAAGCCAACACAATCTCAAAACCATAGCTCAGATTCTTGGTTTTGAGTGCTTTGCCCATTGGGACTGCATCAAATACCTCGGCTTACCTCTCACATTTGGAGTCAATAACAGATCTCTGTGGCATGGCATCATCAGCAAAATTAAAGCCAATATCACCTCCTGGGGAGGTTATTGGCTCACCAAGGGAGGGAAAATTATCTTACTTAAATCTGTTTTATCTACTCTCCCCATTTATCAAGCCTCTTTCCTCCTTGCTCCGAAACACATAATGGAGCAGATCTCTTGTCTCCTGAGATATTTTCTCTGGAAAGGAGGCAGAGGAAATCACAGTAAATTGCATTTGGCAAACTGGGATCTTGTCAAGCGGCCAACATTGGACAGAGGTCTACAGATTAGAGACCCTGCTTTATCTAACCTGGCACTTGGATGCAAGCTCCTTTGGAAAATCTATGCAGACCCCTCACATCCTGTCAGCGAAACGCTCACATCCAAATATGCGCAGGGGATCTCTCTCAGGCATCTATCAGAGAACAATACTCCCACAAGCACACAAACTTGGAATCTCTGTAGAAAATGTATCAACAACTTCAGGAAACATTTGTATCGCATACCTGGTAACGGGGAAAAAATTTTACTATGGAAAGACTGCATTATGAACAACCCCCGCCTTAATTCCCACGAAGAAATTCGCGAGCTAAGAGAATGGCTCCACAACGCAGGTTTACGGAAGTTGAATGACATCTCCGCGTGGGACAGTAAAGGGAACTGGGTTGACTGGGAATTCCCTCTCGTGCTGGCGCAACTACACTACCAACTCACACTGCTCAAAATGCTGCTCTCAAACGCAGCACCGGTCCATCGCAACAGCACAGACAGATGGGGGTGGGGTGACTCCAGATCTTATTCTTCAGCATCGGGTTACATTGCCCTACAGCCCAAAAAAGACAGACTTCGATCACCAACCATATGGAAACAGGTTTGAAACACCAATGGGTTACCCAAAGTCAACTTCTTTTTTTGGATTCTTATGCAGAATAAACAGCTCACAGGGGACAATCTGTTAAAAAGAAATATTGTTGGGCCACAAAGATGCACAATGTGCAGAAACTCTGGTGAAATAGCCTCTCATCTGTTCATTGAATATGATTTTGCCAAAGAAGTCTGGAAATTAACTCTACTTGGATTGCAGGCCTCCCCTCCCCAGCACAGTTCTGTGGCAGATCTCTTTTCTGATTGGTTTCAAAGTTATCCTCATAATATCTCCAACAATTCACTCTGGTTCCACATTTGGCTTTTCATCCCCAAATTTGTATGTTGGGAAATCTGGCTTTCCCGGAATGACTCGATCTTCAACAACTCTACTCGCTCTCCTGCAAAATCTGCCTCTATTGCAAAAGCTCTTCTTCTTGAATCTGTCCTCCTGCATTCTCAAAAACCAGACTCCTCCCTCATCCCCATCGAAAAGGCATGGCTGAATCTTCATAGCCCTCACCCCAAAATAAAAGCCCATTCCCTCCCCCTTCCCCTCCCCAATCCATCTTGGAAAATTAGAGAACCTGAAGCTTCCTTTCAGGCTTGGTGGAAGACCCAAAACACAACTTCAGTCTTTTTCGATGGTACCTCCAAGGGAAACCCTGGGGCTGCGAGAGCTAGTGGAATCATCTACTTCTCATACAACTCCAGAAAAGTTTGCTTCTGCTTGGGGCTTGGTATTCGTACAAAAAACTAGGCAGAGCTCCTTGGTCTCACAAAAGCCTGCCAAATTGTCCGTGATAAAGGCATCAAAGAATGCCAAGCATTCGGAGATTCTGAAATCCTCATTAAGAAGATCACCTTGGATGACTAGTTCAACAACACCATTCTCAACAACTCTCTGAAAAGGCTAAAGATCATTCTGCAGGATTTCACTTCCTTCAAAATATATCACATTCTCAGAAGTTTGAATAGTGAGGCGGATGAAATGGCAAACAAAGGATGTCTCTTAGCATCGGGAGTTCTCAACATCAATGATAAAAGCTCTATCCCATATTGTATTCCTTAACTCAAGAGAAAAAATTGAACAAGAAGCATTTAGATGCAAGGAAAAGTTGTGTAATGATGGTTGATTAGGCTTCGGCCCAACCATACCCCAAATAATAAATTATACCCGTTATAGTTTTAAAAAAAAAGTGTATCAGATGAAAGTCACGGTAAAGGTCAAAATAAAGTTACAGAGCAGTCAAGGTAAAACAGTAAAAGTAAATACAAAGGTATTAAATGGTAAATAAAGATGAAAATACTTTCAACAACATTGAATTTTATCGAAAGTGAAAGTAAAAAAAGTTAAAAGAATAGTAAGGTTAAAAGATGAAAATAGAGCAAGAAGGGACATTTTTGCAGAAATTTCTTGTTTAAGTCATTGTTTTTCATAAACTATTGTGACCAATCCAAGATGAATTTTGCAACGCTGAAGGAGTTTTATGTTCCTAAGATTTCCAACTACAAAAACCTCTCTCACTTTTCTAACAACCATTACGGATTTAGAAATATTAAACAATATTTGAAAGCACTTTTTACAGAAAATTCATGTTAAGCCATCATTTTACAAAGAATATTTTGGTCAATAGGAAATACATCTTACAAAACTGAAGGAGGTTTTGTTCCTAAGAGACCCATATACAAAAACCTATCTCACTTTTTACACAGGTATTACAATATGAGAGATACATGCACATAGTTACAGCCTATTTTTCAGACTGTGCAAAGCTCTGTTTTACACATCTTTATTGCAGAGCCTATTTTGAACAGCTGGAATTGAATTTTGGGAAACAGAGAGAGATTTATCTTAGTAAAAAATTTATCTACAAAAACCTCTTTCACTTTTTACATATCTATTTCGGATTGAGATATACAAAGGTATCATTGGACCCCAATTTTGCAGAATTGTTGGAGCAGAATGCACAAAGAAAGGAGAGAGTTAGTGACTTGGATGCCTCATCATCAACTAAGAGTTGAGATCAAATTCAAATTCTCTTCTTTGTCACCATCAATCCATAAGTATAGTGCCAAATATATGCATTAGTTTTGAGTTTCCTTTATCAAATTTTTATTTATGTAAAAAAATTGAGATATTTGTAAACCAATCTTGATATTTTTTCAAGATGTTCTAGTGTAGAATTTGTATAAATACTTCACTCTTTGAAGTATTTTTGTGGAATAAAATTTCCGGGATTGTTATAGTCAATTCTTCTTGGACTTCAAAGCTTTTGTGCGTCAAATTTCGAGTAAGCGGGCTGGTTCAAAACAATTGGCATCATACTTCGGGATTTCTGTGATGAGCTATTTGGAGTGAAGTATTTCCTCACTTGTCATTGTTTTCTTTCTTTGTTACATGCATCCAGTTATGTTTATTCTATATCTGAATGTATAACTAGGACTTTCTTTGTTACATGTATCCATTTATGTTTATTCTATATCTGAATGTATAACTAGGAGAATTACTACAGGATTTGTTAAAAGCACCCTGTTTTTAACTAGTTATCATTTATATGCTTTCCCCTGATTTCCAGTGTAAGGAACCCTTAATTGCTCCCTCTCTCGTTTCACCTCTTCCTACTACTTCGTTTTCCATATCAAAGGATTCTTAAGTGCCCTTTATCCCAATCATACCACCTCATAAAAACAACTTTCCAATATCTCTAAGGGTTATCTATCTTTCCCTAAAAACATTTGACCTTTTTCCCTTGATCCCAGTCTTGTTTGCTTGATTTTGACTCCTTAGCCCAATGGACAAATAGATTTCCCACTATCCTTCCTTTCAAGTGTTTTTTCCCACCAAATATACCAAAACAAAACCAAACCTGCACTGTCATAACTAGCCTAATATTTACAAATTGAAACAAAGTTAAATTTTAAAGAGAGAGCCCTCTCTGAACCCTAGGAAGGTTAGATCCTAGAGTTTGAAGTTGGTTTGTGGTTACCTCTAGTATTCTATGGCTAAAAACCAAAATCTCACAACTTCAGAATTACTAGAGTGGAACCATATTGGGGACCATACTGGGGAAACTAACATTTTCTTCAGAAATATTTTACAGGTTCAGATCTGATCTATGATGGTGGACAACGATCAAACACACAAAGGTTAAAATCATCCACCTGGCGACTCCAAATCAATTTCACAATCAAGACTCCACTGGAGGAATGAACCCGAAAGAACAATATGGAAAGATCAGGCTTTTAACTTGGATCTTAATCCAATACATCATGTTCTTTCTCATTAAGAAATTTTTTCAATGTATATTGTATTTTAGAGAAGATCTTAGATTATTTTTTAATTATTTTCCTTTGAAGATTGTAAGTACTAATTCTCTTAATCTATTTGAGCAGCTTTCTTCTGAATCTAATGATGATCATTTTCCAATTAAGAAGCCTCAAATAATCAAGATTGATCTTACAATCCCTATACAAATTCTTGTACCATATAAAGTTCTAGATAGATATAAGCCCCTCATTTTACCTCCTATACTTCATGATCTCCCTAATAACTATTAGAAATTTCTTCCCAGGTTTGATAGAGAAAATAATAACATCACTGCCCAAAAACATATTCAAGGTTTTGAGAAATATCTAGACCTATTTGAGATTGATGAAGATGATCTTAGAATCAGACTTTTTGCTCTTTCTTTGCAAAATAGAGTAAAAATTTGGTTCAAGAATATACCTATTGCAAGCATCTCAAATTTCCAGCAGTTTATCAAAAAAATTCTTGACAGATGGATAATTAAAGTCAATCTTTTTGTGATCATAGAAGAATATAATCAGTTAAAAAGACATATAAATGAAACAATACAACAATTTTTTGACAGATTTAATCAAGTTTATTATTCAGTGCCATAAAATATTAGACCTCCACATGATTTAGCTCTCTTGCATTATCCAAGTGCCTTTGATCCAGAAATAGAATTTCAGTTAAGGGAATGAGATCTAGAAACACTTGTACAGATGCAGAAAATTGCAGTTGATGTAGAAGTTAATCTGCAAATTAGAAACGAAAAGTTGAAAGCTGAAGAAGAGAAGAAAAACATTACAGAGGTAAAACTCAGCCTTGTGGTAAGAAAACTAGATGAAATCTTACAAAAGATCACCATGAAAGATTAATTTTTTGTTCAAAATCACCATGATACACTTATTGAAGAAATAAAAGAGGTTGATAGCCAGGAACGAATTCCTACTAATTCCAATTACCATAGATCAGAAAATGGATTTATAAATCAATATGTACAAGAATAATCAGCTGATCTAATGTGTATGTTTGATGACATCCTTTCATTTGATGATTTGCCTAAATATGATCATTATGATGATAGTTATGTTCTCCAAACTCAAGCTAACTTTACAGAGAAATTAGAAGCTAGTTTGGAGGATGAAGAAACTCAGTTTCAGTAGCGTGAAGACAATAATCAGCTAAAACAAATCAACTATGAAGTGAGGAAGAAAAGGCACAAAATTTGGAAATAAGTGAAGGTTATTTACCTCTTTGTTTTGCTTCATTTCAGTTCATTAGAGACAACTTTCATGCCATCAATAATCAATAGTCTTTAGGAATTATTATTGAAAACAAAGAAGATAATCAAACTCTTGATCAGGATATTTCAGTTTCACAATTACAATTATCAATTCCCATTGAAAGACATGATCAAATAACACAGGAGAATTCCATACCACTATGTTTTGAATCATTTCATATTTTAAAGTAAATGTGGTATAACGTCATTAAAGAAAAGGATGAACAACTTGTTGAAGTTTACGAAGTCCCATGGAATTCCATATCCAATAGATTGCAGCCATCCTCACAAGCTTTTCATGATCCAATAGTAGATATGTTGGATAATGAATGCATTCAAAGCCTTTCTCCATTAACTAACTATGAGTTTCAGAATCAAGATGATAAAGGTTTCAGTAGTCAAACATTACAATCAGTAGGAATATCATCACAAAACTTATCTGAAAGTTTGCAGGGAGATAAAGATGAAAATAACATTTCAGTTTCATGGCATGGAGGCCATCCAGAACAGATGTACAGTTGTTTAGATCAGTTAAACATTAGTGTATATATCTTGGAATATCCTTTTGAAAATTTTCTAGAGTCAACAAAGGAAATCAAGTATTTCATTATCATCTCATTTGTTGACAAGTTTTTAATAGGTTGCAGAATTACAATTTTGACAATCAACAAGCACATGCAACAAAATACCTCAATGTATATAATTCTTGAATGGTTGCATTGGCTATTTCATTTTACCTAACCAGCAGTTGGACAGCTAATTAGAGTAAATAGGTAGGATTTCAGCTTATTTCAGTTTTCAGTTTTCAACTAGTTTGAAATGAATCATTAAGATTTGAAGCCAAGGAAAAGGCCCTAAGATATTGATGATTTAATAGTTTGGTTTGAAGGTTACATCACCTTTTAGTCTCAGATTAGATTTCAGTTTACAGAAAAATGTTTAAATTCAGTTCAAGAGTTTTCAATCACAACATATGCATGTTTGGGATTGGCCCAATGGATCAGGCTACTAGTCAACGATGTTCTTGACATCTCACAAGGAGATGCCATCCCCATGTGAAGCTGTTGTTAGGGTCCTGTAAATATAGGATTCATAATTTTGATTTGACTCTGTTAAAACTCTTGAAATATTGTACATACCTTTGCTTTCTGCAAATGTATTCCCAAATTATAAAATGACAAAAGAGGGTATGTCCTAAAAAAACAATCAAAGGACAAAAAGAAACAAAGATCAAAAGAATATTAAATATTAACCCCATCAAAATTATATCATGAAAGTGTTGCAAGTTTAAATGCCACTACTTTAGTTTATTTTTGCCAATAAGATTGTGTGAAGTTTGTCCTATATGCCACAATCCATGAGGGTCAAACAGCTTAAACTTGACCTCTCATGCTTTAAATTTCATGTTTTATATAGACAATAAAGATATGTCAAACAGTATAAACTTGAAAAATCATTAGATTAGATAGAGAATAAATGAGGAGCTCAACAGTTTAACATGAGCCCTCAGATGGAATAAGGTTAGACTTAGATAGATTTATGCTTTAAAAGAAAATTTATTTAGGGTTGCAAGCGTAAATGCACCTGTGAAAATGAATAAAAAATGTTAGAAATAAAGATGGGTAGGTAGAAAGCAGTTGTGCAAGCATGTAATAAAACATCATCGGGCAAAAATCACTAATTTACCCTCCCCTACAATTATTCAATATTCTAAACTATTAGTTAAAAAGGCTTAAAGAATTTCTCTAACTTCTGTTGCGACCGAACCCAAGGCTCGATAACTGATTGATTTAAAAATACTAAATTTCTACACAAAACCCATATTCATCAGCATTTACCCTTCATCCATTAATCATAATCCATTTCCCTAAGTAAAAACCCATTTTTACTTAGTAAAATTAAAACCCTAAATAACTAATTTCATTTCCATTCAAAATCACTCAAAAACCCATAAAATGCGCTTTATCCTAAGTCTAAGTGTGAAAAATACAAAAGGGACAACTATGCTTTATTTACACTTTACTTAGTGTTAAAACATGTATTTTATTCATTTACCTACATTACACCTTTTTTCCATATTAATTTCTAACCTAGATATTAATTTCTTAAAAACTATACCCTCTCGTATAGTATTAAATCTTTTTTTTTAAATAACCCACAAAACCCTCTATTTAATGTTTAAGCCAATGTTATAATAACCCATGTGACGAATTAAAACCCCTCCCTTATTCCCATTGGTTTTAAACGTATCTATATAAAAAATACCTCGCCCCCTATAGTTATTAAACAAAAGACAAATGTTTAAAAACTATATAGTAAGACTCGTGCCAACGTTATTGGTTGAAACGTTGGAAAATGTTTTAATTAACACATAAAACTTAGCCCTGCCATCATATAAACTAAGGTTTGAACTGATTAAAATGTTTATTTCTAAAGTTTAAAACCCGTCCACACCACATTGATCAACCCTGGCCCCAACCCCTAATATCGACGCAACTTCCCAATCAATCTGGGCCGTTCGCATCCAAACCCCAGATCTGACGGCTGAAAAACAATATCGCACAGAAAACATGTGCGGTCACTCCCAGCTCATTTCTGCGCGAAATGGGCGGTTTTATGATTTCCTCTCTCCTCCACGTGCTCGATTCTCATTGGATCACATGGGTTAGCTCTAAAACTTCTTACTGCCCAAATTTTGTGCAATAACCATTTCTATTTTTCTGCCTTAAGCGCCAAAACTGCCCTCTGCTTTGACATGATCGTCATTCAATGCTTATTGCTAAACCTAAAACCTTATAAAAATATTCATAATATGCGTAGAAAAGCCCTTTTGTTTGTTATCCGTGCCTTCATCCTCCCGATTGAAAATAAACAAGACTTGTACGTTGTTTTCACTCCTATAAAAGCCAAAAAAAGCTATTACAACTGCTTTCAAGACCACTGGAAACCTCAATTTGTTTCAGATACCTCCAAAGCCATTAGAACCTCTCTGACGCCTCAGAAACCTTGATCAAACCTCAAGTTTCAAATACTTTAACCTATTTTAATCAAAGTTGAAGAAATTTAGCCTTTTTCAGACCTTTAGAAACCCTTTGAAAGATTCAAACTCTTTTACCAATGCTTAGAATCTGGAACTGTAACACTCAATTACTCAATGCCAATAGAGTTAAAACCTCCACATCCAGATCTCATTCCATAGTTCTTTCAAAAAGCCTTCAATCACCTCCTTGCAGACCTCTGTTTAATTAATAATTATTTTGGTTTTCAGGTCATTAGCAAAAGGATAATTTGGATAAAACAATCTAAATACTAGTTAAAGATTTGTTTTACTCCAAAAGTTCACAAAGAAAAGAATTTTAAATGATATTACTTAATAAAAGATTCCAAGCAGCATAACATAAAGAATTCATTTATGTTGAGAGAGATAAATTTGCACAGTGAATAGTAAAAGTGAAATAATAATTCACAATGACAGTGAAAACATAATAGTCAAAGAGCATCAGAGTTAGAGTGTATCAGATGAAAGTCACAGTAAAGGTCAAAACAAAGTTACAGAGCAGTCAAGGTAAAACAGAAAAAGTAAATACAGAGGAATTAAATGGTAAATAAATATGAAAATACTTTAAACAACAATGAATTTTATCCAAAGTGAAAATAAAAATAGTTAAAATAACAATAAGGTTAAAAGATGAAAACAAAGTAAGAAGGGACATTTTTGCAGAAATTTCTTGTTTAAGTCATTGTTTTGAAGAAACTATTGTGACTAATCCTAGATGAATTTTGCAAAAATTAAGTAGGTTTATGTTCCTAAGATGTCCAACTACAAGAACCTCTCTCACTTTTCTAACAGTGATTATGGATTTGGAAATATTAAACAATATTTGAAAGAACTTTTTACAGAAAATTCTTGTTAAGTCCTCATTTTGCAGAGAAGATTTTGGTCAATAAAAAATACATCTTACAAAACTGAAGGAGTTTTTGTTCCTAAGAGACCCATATACAAAAACCTATCTCACTTTTTGCACAGGTATTACATAATGAGAGATACATGCACATATTTACAGCCTATTTTTCAGACTATGCAAAGCTCTGTTTTACACATTTTTTTTTGCAAAGCCTATTGTGAACAGATGGAATTGAATTATGGGAAACAGAGAGATTTTTAACTTAGTAACGTATTTATATACAAAAACCTCTTTCAATTTTTACATATCTATTTCTGATTGAGATATAAAAAGGTGTCATTAGACCCTAATTTTGCAGAATTGCTGGAGCATAATGCACAAAGAAAGGAGACAATTAGTGACTTGGATGCCTCATCATCAACTAAGAGTTGAGATAAAATTCGAATTCTCTTCTTTGTCACCATCAATCCTTAAGTATAGTGCCAAATAGATGCATCATTTTTTAATGTCCTTTATTAAAGTTCTATTTATGTAAAACAGTTTGAGATATTTGTAAACTAATCTTGATATTTTTTCAAGATATTCTAGTTTAGAATTTGTATAAATACTTCACTCTTTGACGTATTTTTGTGGAATAAAATTGTTGGGATTGTTATAGTCATTTATTATTGGACTTCAAAGCTTTTTTTTGTCAAATTTCGAGTTAGCAGGCTGGATCAAAACAATTGGCATCATACTTCAAGATTCCTGTGTGAGCTATTTGGAGTGAAGTATTTCCTCACTTGCCATTGTTTTCTCTCTTTGTTACATGCATCCATTTATGTTTATTCTAGATATGAATGTATAACTAGGATCATTACTACAGGATTTGTTAAAAGCACCCTATTTTTAACTAGTTATCATTTATATGTTTTCCTTTGATTTCCAGTGTAGGGAACCCTTAATTGCTCCCTCTCTCATTTGACCTCTTCCTACTACTTTTTTTTCTCGATCAAAGGATTCTTAATTGCCCTTTATCCCGATCATACCACCTCATAAAACAATTTTCCAAGATCTCCAAGGGTTATCTATCTTGCCCTGAAAACATTTGACCTTTTTCCCTTGATCCCAGCCCTGTTTGCTTGATTTTGACTCCTTAGCCCAATGGACAAATAGATTTCCCACTATCCTTCCTTTCAAGTGATTTTTCCCACCAAATATACCAAAACAAAACCAAAGCTACACTTTCATAACTATCCTAATATTTACAAATTGAAACAAAGTTAAATTTTAAAGAGAGAGCCCTCTCTAAACCCTAGGAAGGCTATATCCTAGAGTTTGAAGTTGGTTTGTGGTTACCTCTAGTATTCTATGACTAAAAACCAAAATCTCACAACTTTAGAATTACTAGAGTGTTAACAGATACATCATGTAAAAATGTAATTTTGGTCAAATTGAATAAGTTTCATGAATGATAGGGATGAGTTGGCTAACCTCCCTAATCACTAGGATTCTAGTTGAGCTTAGTGGATCAGCTCCACAAGTCAGGGATTCGACCCCTGAGAGTGGAAAAAGTTGTTTTTGGCCTATATCTTTCATTTTATTTCTCATTTCAATGGTTGGATGTTGTAGAATTTAATCATTGAACACTATTGTAATCAGACTTTTGGCAAGAAATAACAGACTGAGTTGCAACTATTTTGATGGGATACCTATGGTAATGTGATTTGACATTGCAACTTATTATTTTTTGCAAATGTGTGAATTTATTGTGATTTCATATTCATGTCATCTCTAAATGTAATTGATTCCTAAGTCAGAAAGACATAATTCATTAGCTTATGCTCTATTTTGGAGGAATAGTTATAGTTTTGTTAATCTCTCTTCTAATTGAAAATAATTCATTTTCCCAATGCTCTTTTCTGAAACCCTAGCAGTCTAAACCATTCCATCAAATACCTTAATGTGTTAAGCTACTTACCTACCATGCCCCATTGGATCCCTGCAATTATGATCCTTGTTTGCCTTGACCTAGTTCTTCTATGACCTATTCACCATCCAGCACCTCAAATTCAATCAAGAAAACCCTAATGCTATTATACCTAGCCTAAAATCCTTTTTATCCAGACATCTTGGTTGTGATCTTGTGGAGAGAACCCTCTCCTGCCTAGTAGGGCTAGCTCCTTGGGAAAATATTGGTTTGTGGTTACCTTTGTTGGTCTATTCTCAACCTCGGAGATCCAGTAGAGTGATAACACACAGTATGTAGGAAGTTGGCACAGCTGGAGGGAATTGTGCCGAGGGATGCAGGACTGTGCCAACAAGGTGGGCTTGATGAATTTCAACCAAAAAGTGACCGTTTGAACAGGAATAGTTGATTTGACAAGGACCTGGTCATTAAAAGGAGTGCAAGGGATGTATTTAATGGTCATAACTGGGCAGATCTCCAGGTAAATATTCATTTATGATGCATATTTGAAAGAGATCATGGATTTTTAATTTTAATTTTGCGATAAATTAGGCATCCCGCTCCACATTCAGACACTTTGCGCTCTAAGTATTAAAATTGAGATTTTGTGCCTGCAAGAGTGTCGAGCAACTCGTTGCATGTCAAAATACAACTTTGAAGTGTTTAAAGAGGAATTTATCAAAGCGGGGCTAGGGTACAAAATCCATCTAGTTCTGGCACACACAATGATGGCTACGCCACTAGCAAATATCACAGGGCTGAGGTCTCCCACGAATAAGACCACTGCAAGCGCAGCTCCGTCTAAGAAGCCAAAGAAGCAAATACTAAGAATGTCACCCTGAAAGAAAATTCCAAACGAGCAAAGGTATAAGGTGACGCAGGATTGACATAAGCAAGATTTCGAGGTAAAGGAGTTGTATGAAGAAGAAATCACACCAGGGGGTAGCAGATATTTATGCGAAGGAGGCGGATCCTATCACTAGGCTACCCCCATATATTCCGCCATGGAAATCGACAACTATGAAGTCAACGAAGGACACAGTAAAATACAATATTTTTACACCTATAGTGCCTAATGAAGTACTGGTTGAGGATGAGTTATTGGGCAAAGTGCCATAGTTGCGCATGGAGGATTGGGATTTCAACGACCACAAAAAATACCCCCAATTCAAGCCAATTAGGTATTTGTGTTCTACCAATTATGAAGCTACCAGAGTAACAAGGTTAGAACCAATGAAGTGGGTAGCCGGACTTCAGGATGCAAGGCTACTGAACATGTTATATGTTTTGTGCTTTGGGCGAAGCGTTATCAATACAATATGTGTGCGCCAACTACTGGCCTTGGTGCATGATGATTGTCTATGGTTGGGGAAGAGGAAATTTGGCACCATGACGGAAAGTTTCAAGAATTCAAAGATATAGGTCTTCGGATTTCCCGACTCCTTAAGCTTAGCTAGCTTAACAAAGTGTGCCTCTGGATCTCTTCGGTGAAATCTTTCTACCAACCTCCGGGTGAATTCTTCATATGCAATCACACTTGCATGCCCCAAGGTAGATAGACTGTGAAACCACCATTCATGTGCTTCACCTTCAAGGTGCAGCACTGCTATCTTAATAGCTTCAATATCTGGTACTTGGTTCAACTGGAATAGATCTCTAATTTTTCCACCCAAGCCTTGGTCATGCACTTGGATGACCCATCAAAAGCAAGTAGAAAGAATCTACTCATAGTACATTTCAAATCATTGTTCTGTATGTACCCTCCACTTATACTGTTATTACAGGGTCTCATATTATCCTTAATCTGACAGAACACTTGGAAGTTCAGATTCTCTTTGAACCTTTGAGATTGAAATTCATATTCTAGAAAGTAATCACCAAGAGCCTCCTACTCTTGGGGTCCTCCAACCCCATTTCCCACTGCTATGAATGTAGGCATGGTAGAGCGTTGGGAAGCTTGTTGCATTACCAGTTGCTCACACCAATGATGTGAACTACCGGAACCTTTTCCATGTTGAAACCTACTTGGGGTATCCCTTTGTCTTTCTACCCTTGTCTCCTTGATTTCTTTGGCAATACATTGCATGGTTTGGAGAAGAAGCTTGGGAAACTCTTTTTCATCCATTTCTCCTGATATTGGAGACTTGCCTTTGTATTCTTTGTTATTTGTGTAATCAAAATTTTGACCTCTATTAATATACTGCTTCTCTCGTTCTATAAGAGGTTCTTCTTCTTCATATGACATAGATGTAGTGCCTCACAGGCTGAGCCAAAATTATGCTCTGATACCACTGTAATATCCCAAAATAGGAAAAACAGGAATATTGAACATAAAACTGGAAAATGCAGTAAACATCAATGCATCAAGAACATGATAATATCATTGAGTGATTTTATTATATATGATAGCAGAAAATGAAGTAAAAGATCTTGAGGAAAAGACACTCAAGCTGAGGAAAACAAGCCTGAAATGGCCTAATACATCAAGACATAAGAAACTACAGCTACATAGACTGTTCGGAGGCTATGACTGCGCAATCTTGCTGGAAATAAATATTGTTGTAAACTAGGAATGTGTAGATCTACTGATAGGGTGCTCAAAAAATACCATGATCAGAGATCTAGGCTTTATAGCACAATTCCAAGATAACCCAGAAAGGGTTTCCGGAAATACTCAAGATGGAAAATTTAGCCCTAGGGATGAATTACACTCTACAGCTGGGTAACTACTGGGAGGTGGCTGATATAATGAGAAAATATTTGATACTCCTCCCCATTAACTTTCCAGATGAAGTGCTGCTCCCGTCACTAGAAAATAAGCTCAAAAAATTGGGTTATCAACCCTCCACTGAAACTTCCCTCTTGCATTGTGCAATTCCTGAAGGAGACTATGCTGCTAAAGGTGGTTGAAGATTAGCTTGATGTCAGATGATGGAATGTAGCTCAAAGGAACCTCTCCTGAGTGGGCACTCAAAGTCCCACGAGGATGAGGGTGGGATTTCCACCCGGAAACACCCTTGTGCTAAACGACATAGCAGACTCCACTAAACAGCTAAAGCGTGCAAAAATTTATAAAAGAACATACATAAACAATATTTATAATGCTTTCTATGGCATTCCCTTCCTTATATGCTTTTTGAGCCTCCTACCCCTTGGCCCCACTCAATAATGATGCTACTCTCATGGTGACTTCCTCCCATTATGACTGCGTTATCCTCCATTATCTCCACTACCTCCACAATTGCGTTGTTGATTTGGCCAACCTTGACCCCATCCACATGAATTGACCCCCATTCACTCCAAGGAGTGATTTATTCAACTAGATATACTGATCTACATTCATATTAGAAGTGGTTTTATTCCTACTAAAGAGATTTATGGTTCCTTCTACCCTCTTAGTCATCTATCTTATTGACAAAAACAAAATTCAATATTCTAACTAGCTAAAAGCTAATTAGGAATATTAAATTCCTGCCCTCCCAAATGGTGCTTGTCCTCAATAAACTGCATGGATGGATGCAGCAAAATCTTCTCTCCTCCCCAAGTAGCATCCTCATCCGGAAGATTCCTCCATCGAACCAGATATGCTTTAATCACCCTGTTCCTTATCTACCCCTCCCAAATGTCCAAGATAGTTTTTGGTTGTAAAACCAAATGACCCTCATCATAAAAATGTGGGAGATCCATAGTGGAAACTACATGTTGTCCAATGGAATTTTTGAGGCATGATACATGAGAAGTGTTGGGGATCTTACTCCCAATGGGGAGCTCCAACCCATATGCTACTTCCCCAACATAACGGATCACTCTATATGGCCCATAGAAATGGGGTTAAGCTTCTCAGCTCCCTTCTCCTTCAATGTAGATTGTTTTCATGGCTAAAGATGGAGATAGACCAAATTATCCACCTCAAAATGTCTCTTTGCCTGACCATGATCTGTATATAACCTCTGCTGACTTTGTGCTGTAGCAATGTTGTCCTTAAGAGCCCGAAATATATCCTGACTCTCTTGGATCCAATCTTTGGATTTATGAGCCTTACTTGCTCCAAAAATCATAACAACAATTGATAGAGCATCATAACCATATAGAACCCAAAATGGAGACATACTAATCGACATATGAAATGTTGGATTGTAACAATATTACCCCAAGTGGAGCCAGCACAGCCATGCTCTCTGCTGCCCTGGGACATAGTTTTGCAGGTACCTTCCCATCCACTTGTTTACGACCTCTGTCTAGGGGTAATAACTAGTACTTGGTGTCAACTTGGTACACCCCAAACGGAACAACTCCTGCACAAAATCATCCATGAAGCGGCTATCTCTATTACTGACTATGGTCTTAGGAAGGCCATGAAGTCTAAAAACATCTCTAAGGAAAATCTTGGCCACTTGTGAAGTAATGTACCTTAAAGAGATGACAAAGAAATTTGAACACTTTGTTAGTTGATCAATGACCACAAAGATACAATCCTTACCCTGTACTGTTGGCATACTGGTAATGAAATCCATAGAAATGCTCTCCCATCTCCCTTCCGGAATAGGAAGTGGTTGTAACAACCCTGCAGGATGGTTGTTCTCTCCTCTACTCTACTGGAAAACTATGGACTCCTTGATGTGTTGGAGCACATCCTCCTTGAGAACCTTCCATGAGAATCTCTCCCTAATGGCCTGATATGTATTTGTGAAACCCTGGTGGCCTGAGAAGGGTGAATCATGTGCTGCATGCAGAATTTTCTCCTTGAGTCTAGAATCTCTAGTCAAGAAGATCTGGTCCCAATAGTATATGAGCTCATTCATCACTCTATACCTCTCATCGGTCACCTGCCCATCTAGTATCTCACATGTGAAGCGGTCTTTGGAATACTCCACCAGCAGTTATACCTCCCAATATGGATCCACACTCATCAATGACGATGTTGTTGGTCTCTGTGATAAGGCACCCGCTACCACATTACTTATCTCCTTGGAATATTCAATGTCAGAGTCATATGTCAAGGTTTTGTTAACCCATTTTTGTTGTCTCTCTTACAGTTGCTTCTGCTCAAGAAAATACTGAAGACTGGGATGGTCAATATTTACTTAAAAACTGTTTCCCACCCAATATTGCCTAAATTTGGCCAATACATGCATGATCACCAGCAACACCTTCTCATACACCTTCCCATGTGGCAGCATCTTCTGATCCTCAAAGGCTATGGAATGGCCTCCTTACACCAAGACTGTTTCAACACCCTCCTCTGAAGAATCACATTCCAGCACAAAGGGCTGGGTGAAATATGGAAATACCAATACAAAACCAAGTGCTCGTTACTTTCTTGAGCCAATCAAAGGCCCTCTACGCAGTGTTTTTCCCATCAAAGGCTCCCCTTTTGGCTAGATCTGTGAGTTGCGCTACTAGTTGTGATGACTCTTTAACAAAATTTCGGTCTGGTGGCCTCCCTGGTGGAATGCCTCCAAATATTATAGAATAATGGTCTAGAGTGGACTGCATATCTGAGTAGAATGACTTGCCCTTGCCTCCTTTGTGCAAATCAGCCTCCATCTTATGTGCAGAGACTTCCTGATATGGATAGGTGTGCATGCCCCTTATCATTTGGTGCTTACCTCTCTTCTTATCTATCCATACCATCTTCAAGGTCTCCCAATCCATGGTGACCTTCCCCAGTGTAATCAACCACTGATCATCCAATATCACATTGGTGTCAGCAATATCGATGACAACGAAGTGATCAGTCAATGTGTATGTCCCCAAAGTTACAGTCGATGCCAGAATATACTTCACACACTTCATGGTTCTAGCTCCTAGAACCAAAACTGAGAATCTGTCGAAATCATATGTGGTTATGGCTCTCTTCTGCACTAGCTGGACATCAATAAAATTGTGGATAGCCCCACTGTCTATCAATACTAACACTCGCTTCCCCTGAACTATGCCTTGGACTCTCAAGGTTAGATACTTGGGTACTCCCCACAAAGATGCAAGGGCTCCTCCAATTGGATCAAATGCTCCATTTCCACCCCCTGGTGGTGGTGGATGCTCTTTTGGTGCCACAGCACTGGTGTCTCCTTTTGGCTCCTCTTCTTCCTCCTCTTCACTATCATATAATACTTCAATATAGTGTGCATTTCCCACAGCACACCGATGCCCCGGTGCCCATGGTTCTTGGTAAGTGAAGCAAAGCTTCCTCCTCCTCAAATCTCTTCAAAAACCATCACTAGGAGGTCCTTTTCCCTAGTTCTTCTTTGGGGGAGGAACTTTCACATCTTTCCCCTTTGATTGAAAAGGAGGGTTTTACTGGAATAGAGTTCTTGCCCTTAGAAAAGCATCTTTGAAGTCCCTATCCCTCTCAATGGCATCTTGGAGCGTAGTTGGTCTAGTGGACTTCACCAACCCATGAAAGGCTCTGCTAGTCCATCAATGAACAAGTATACTCTCCTAGTTGTAGATAAATATGGCACCATGACGAAAAGTTTCAGGAATTCAGAGATATAGGTCTCTGGATTTCTGAGCTGCTTGAGCTTAGCTAGCTCAACAAAGTGTGCCTTTGGATCTCTTCGGTCAAATATTTCTACCAACCTCCGGGTGAATTTTGCATATGCATTCACACTTGCATGCCGCAATGTAGATGGACTGTGAAACCACCATTCATGTTCTTCACCTTCAATGTGCAGTGATGTTATCTTAATAGCTTCAATCTCTGGTACTTGGTTCAACTGGAAATAGATGTCTAATTTTTCCACCCAAGCCTTAGCTATGCACTTGGATGACCCATCAAAAGCAACCAGAAAGAATCTACCCATAGTATGCTGCTCATTGTTCTGTATGTACCATCCACTTCTATTGTTATTACTGGGTCTCCTATTATCCTTGATCTGACAGAACTCTTGGAAGTTCAGATTCTCCTTGAACCTTTGAGATTGAGATTCATATTCTAGAAAGTAATCACCAAGAGCCTCCTGCTCTTGGGGTCCTCCAACCCCATTTCCCACTACTATGAATGTAGGCATGGTAGAGCGTTGGGAAGCTTACTGCATTATCGGTTGCTCACACCAATTATGTGAAGTTTCAGAACCTTCTCCATGTTGAAACCATATTTGTGTCTCCCTTTGCCTTTCTACCCTCATCTCCATGATTTATTTGGAAATATCTTGCATGGTTTGGAGAAGAAGCTTGGGAAACTCTTTTTCATCCATTTCTCCTAATATTTGAGACTTTCTTTTGTCTTCTTTGTTGTTTGTGTAATCAAACTTTAGACCTCTACTATTATACTACTTCTCTCGTTCTGTAAGAGGTGTTGGGTATGTGTTATATTCTTTCCACGACTAATTTGGTCCTTAATTTCCGGTAGGTAGTCCGCATCCATGGTTTTGTGCATGGTTTTGCACATGGTATTGGGGCAAGATGGTTTTCGGCCCCTGGTATTTTTGTAGATCCGGTCAAGGGAACTACGGTTATGTTCTAATCCAGGGTTTATGGCTTGGGGTTTATGTATGCTTCGGCATGTATATACATGTGTTGTAACACTAAAAGGAATATATTGAAAAATCAAGTTGGTCGTCCCGATTTGGGATCCAGGGGAAAATATCGGTTTTATGTTTTATGCTCTCGTTATTGTTTATCTTCTGTTATAAGATTCGTGAGTAGATAATTTATGTTCAGGGTTAAAACCTACATTTGGTATCAAAGCAGTTTCGGCTTCAAGGGGACGCCTTTGCTGCTGAGGGTTTTTTGCTCGGGCTTGTGGTAGACCCTGTTCAATGGGAGATCTACGAGATCGATTCTTGCGGTGAAAGAAGATGGTGAGCAGCGGCAAGATAGAGATTGAGAAATTTAATGGTCAGAGTTTTGAGTTATGGAAGCTCAATATGGAGGATTTGCTGGTGGATAAATATTAGTGGATTGTGGTAGATCCAGGTACAAAACCAACAGCAATGTCAGATGAAGACTGGAAGAAATTGGATCAGAAGGCTAAGAGCACAATACGTTTGTGTGTCTTAGATTCAGTATTGTTGAATGTATCTGGGGAAGCTACGGCAAAGACCTTGTGGCACAAGCTAGGGACTTTGTACCAATCTAAGTCTCTGGTGAATAAGTTGTTCCTGCAGAAAAAGCTGTATAACCTGAGGATGAAGGATGGAGACTCGGTGACAAAGCATCTGAACGCCTTCAATACTGTGGTAAGTCAATTTTCATCAGTTGATATTAAAATCTCAGATGAAGATAAGTGCATCAGTTTGTTGTGTTCTCTACCAGATTCGTGGGACAGTCTGGTTATTGCAATAGGTAGCAATACAACTACCTTGAATTTTGATGACATTATCTCAGCCTTGCTGTCGGAGGAAATGAGATGGAGAAATATGGAGGGTCAGAATGGAGATGCCTTATCTGTACGACGAAGGTCCTAGAATAGAAACATGAATAAGGTTTCGAGTGGGAGATCTAAATCTCCTAGAAAGTTTGTAAAGGTGTGCTGGAAATGCGGAAAGGAAGGGCACTACAAAAAGGACTGCAAATCTAAAGCTCCTAAGAAAGGAAATGGATCTGATGATGCTCCTTCTGCAGAGGAAAAAACCACCTCGGATGAAGGTGGGGATGTATGTTAACTTCTGCTTAAATACATGTAGATCATGAGTCATGGTTGATTGACTCAAGTGCATCCTTTCACTTCTCCTTAAAAATTGGTTGCACGTGAAGTATGAGAAATATGATGGTGATATCTTCCCTAGGGATCTATCAGGAAGGCCAAAATCGTCGGACGTGGAAAGGTCAAGCTGAAGCTACAAGGTGGAAGGATTAGAACACTTCCTGGTGTTCTGCATATTCCTGCATTGGCCAGAAATCTAATTTCTGTAAGTAAGATGGATGATGCAGGTGTAAAAACAGTGTTCGAGAAAGATGCCTGCAAGATGGTTCGGGGAGGACTGGTATTAATGCGGGGAGTTCAGACTGGAACTCTATACAAGCTACAAGGTAGCACTGTTATTGATGGGTGTAATAGTTCTGTGGTTTTTGAAAGTGGGACGGAAAGCCTAGCTGTCTCTGGAGAAAAGACCATGCTATGGCATCAAAGGCTTGGACATATTCGAGAGAAGGGCCTTCGGATACTGCATAGAAATGGTATGGTAGAAGGTATGTCTAATTGTTCTCTGGATTTCGATTTATGTGAACATTGTGCATATGGGAAGCAGAATCGTGTGAGTTTTCCTTCTGGTGCTAAGAGGGAAAACAAGATATTAGAACTTGTGCACAGTGATGTGTTTGGGCCTGTGTCAGTTCCATCACTGGGAAAATCTGTGTACTATGTTTCATTCATAGATGACTTCTCAAGGAATACATGGATATATTTCTTGAGGAATAAATCTGAAGTCTTTGACAAATTTAAAGAATTTAAGGCTCTGGTGGAAAACTAGATAGAGAATAAGATAAAGGTGTTGAGGACAGATAATGGTGGGGAGTTCTGCAAGAAGGAATTTGAAGAGTTCTGTAAGAAGTGTGGTATAGCACGGCAGAAGACTACTCCATACACACCTCAGAAAAATGGAGTTGTAGAAAGAATGAATAGAACACTGATGGAAAAGGCAAGAAGCATGCTCAGTGGTACCGAGTTACGACAAGAATTTTGGGCAGAGGCAATGGAGACTGCATGTTACTTAGTTAACAGATCACCTTCATCAGCGTTGGAGGATAAGACCACAAATGAGGTATGGACTGGTAAGAAACCCTCTCTTTCACATCTAAGGGTATTTGGATGTGATGCATATGTACATGTTCCAAAGGAGAAAAGGACCAAGTTGGATAATAAATCTGAAAGGTGCATCTTTATTAGATATAAGGATGGTTTAAAGGGTTACAAGCTTTGGAACCCAGAAACAAGGAAGGTTGTGTACAGCCGAGATGTGGTGTTTAGAGAAGTGAAAGATGTTGTTAAACATGAATTCCTACCAAAGGAACCTGAGAAGATAGAGTTTTAGCTAAAGGAGGATGAATCAGACTCTACAACAGAAGAAGACTCAGAAGATGATGAGCCACAAACTCCAGCTTTAAGAAGATCAGTTCGGGAAAGAAGGCAACCAGAAAGGTATAGTCCATCTGCTTTCTGTTCAAGTTTTGCCTTAACTATAACTGATGATGAACCCAGAACTGTCAGGGAGGCAGTAGATTCAGAGGATGGAAAACTCTGGAAGGAAGCCATGGTTGATGAAATGGCATCCTTGCACAAAAATGAGGCATGGGATCTGGTGGAGTTGCCGGCTGGAAGGAAGCCCATCGGGAGAAAATGGGTGTTTAAGAAGAAGATGAATGTATAAGGCAAGGTGGAGAAATACAAAGCTCGGTTGGTAGCAAAAGGTTATTCCCAGGTGCCGGGAATTGATTTTGGTGATATTTTTTCTCCTGTTGCCAAAGTTACTTCTATTAGATTACTTTTATCTGTTGCTGCTACATTTGATTTTGAGATAGAACAAATGGATGTGAAGACATCATTTCTTCATGGGGATCTAGAAGAGGAGATCTACATGAAGCAACCTGAAGGCTTTATGGTGAAGGGTAAGAAAGAACTAGTATGTAGGTTGAATAAGTCTCTGTATGGGTTAAAACAACCATCAAGGATGTGGTATCAGAAATTTGATACCTATATACGGGGACTTGGCTTCACCAGAAGCAAGGAGGATCACTGTGTTTATTTTAAATTAATTGGTGACCGTGTTATTTATTTGGTCTTGTATGTGGATAATATGTTGTTGATTGGAAATGACAAAGAAATTATCCAAGATTTGAAGACCCAACTGTTCTCCAAATTCGACATGAAGGATCTTGGTGCCGCAAACTATATTTTGGGCATGGAAATTAAGAGAGATCGGGCAAAGAGGAAGCTCTGGTTAAACCAGAGGAAGTATGTCGAGACTATATTGCAGAGGTTCAATATGCAGGATAGTAAACCGGTGAATGTTCCTATTCCTGTAGGTGTAAAGCTGTCTGCTGAACAGTGTCCCAAGACACAAGAAGAAGAGGATTATATGTCCCGTGTTCCATATGCAAGTGCAGTGGGTAGCCTGATGTATGCAATGGTCTGTACTAGACCAGACATTGCACATGCAGTGGGAGTATTGACCAGGTTTATGTCAAACCCAGGGAAGGAGCATTGGACAGTAGTGAAGCGAGTTTTCAGATATTTACGTGGCACTAGTGATTATGGCTTGTGCTACCAGGGAAGACCAGGATTGGAAAGAATGTTGGACATTCGTGGTTTTGTTGATGCAGACTGGGCTGGAGATCTGGACCAAAGAAGATCTACAAGTGGGTATGTGTTTAGCCTATTTGGAGGCGCGGTCAGTTGGATGAGTAAAAGACAGTCTGTAGTGGCTCTTTCAACTACAGAGGCAGAATACATAGCAGCCACTCATGCAAGCAAGGAATCAATTTGGTTGTAGAGATTGTGTTCAAGTATGGGGTTGGTACAACAAGCTATAAGGATAGACTGTGATAGCCAAAGTGCAATTTTCTTGGCTAAGAACCCTGCTTATCATTGAAAGACAAAGCACATTGATGTTCAATATCACTTTGTTAGAGATATGGTTGAGGCTAAAAGGGTGTTAGAAGAATTAGACCAATAGTCCGCTCTCCCTGTGGCCCCCTGTGGAAAAACAACAAGTGGGAGAATGTTGGGTATGTGTTATATTCTTTCTAGCTAACACGTGTGGGGGGGTAAGAGGGGGCGATAGCCCCGCTCTTGTGGCGCAATGGGGGAGTCACATGGGGGCGTAGCCGCCTGTCCGAGTCGGAGCGGCGCCCGATGAAAGTGCAGTGTAATTTCCGGTGGGTGATGCGTCCATGGTTTGTGCATGGCGTTTTACATGGTATTGGGAACACGTTTTAGGCCCACACAGGTATTTTGTAGATTCGATCAAGGGAACTATGGTTATGTTCTAATCTAGGGTTAATGGATTGGGGTTTATGTATGCTTCGGCATGTATATATATGTGTTGTAACACTAAAAGGAATATAATGAAAAATCAAGCTGGTCGTCCCGATTTGGGATCCAGGGGAAAATCTTTGTGTTTATCTATTTTATGTTTTATGCTCTCGCTATTGTTTATCTTATGTTATAATATTCGTGAGTAGATAATTTCTGTTCAAGGTTAAAACCTACAAGAGGTTCTTCTTCTTCATATGACATAGATGTAGTGCCCCACAGGCTGAGCCAAAATTATGCTCTGATACCACTGTAGTATCCCAAAATAGGAAAAATAAGAATATTGAATATAAAACTGGAAAATGCAGTAAACATCAATACATCAAGAACATGAGAATATCATTGAGCCATTTTATTATATATGATAGTAGAAAATGAAGTACAAGATCTTGAAGAAAAGACACTCAAGCTAGGCAAAACAAGCCTGAAATGACTTGATACATCAAGACAGAAGAAACTGCTGTTACATAGACTGTTGGGAGGCTATGACTGTGCAATCCTGCTGCAAATAACTGCTGCTGGAAACTAGGAATGCGTAGATCTGCTTATAGGGTGCTCAGAAAATTTCAGGATCAGAGATCTGGGATTTCTATCACAATTCCAAGATAACCCGGAAAGGGTTTTCGAAAATACCCAAGATGGAAAATGAAACCCTAGGGATGAATTATGCTCTGAAGCTAGGTAACTACTTAGAGGTGGTTGATCTGATGAGAAAATAGCTAATCCTCCTCCCCACTGACTTTCTGGATGAAGGGTTGCTCCCCTCACTGGAAAATAAGCTCAAAAACTTGGGTTATCAACCCTCCATTGAAACTTCCCTCCTAGATTGTGCAATTCCTGAAGGAGACTGTGCTGCTGAAGGTGGCTAAAGATTGGCCTGATGTCGGATGATGGAATGTAGCTCAAAGGAACCTCTCCTAAGTGGGCACTCAAAGTCCCCCGAGGATGAGGGTGGGATTTACGCCCGAAAACACCCTTGTGCTAAACAGCACAACATACTCTGCTAAACAGCTGAAGCATGCAGAAAGTCATAAAATACCATACATAAAAAATATTCATAATGATTTCTATGGCTTCCATCACCTTCCTTATATGATTTTTGAGCCTCCTCCCCCTTGGCCCCACTCAATAATGATGCTACTCTCATGGAGATTTCCTCCCATTATGACTGTGTTGTCCTCCACTATCTCCACTACCTCCATGACTGCGATGTTGATTTGGTTAACCTTGACCCCATCCACATGCATTGACCCCCATTCACACCAAGGAGTGATTTATTCGTCTATATATACTGATCCACATTCATATTAGAAGTGGTTTTATTCCTACTAAAGAGATTTATGGGTCCCTCTACCCTCTTATTCATCTATCTTATTAACAAACAAACAAACAAAAAATATTCTAACTAGCTAAAAGCTATTTAGGAACATTATAGAGCATGCACATGGTGATCAGCTAGAAGCCTCAGTTATTACCAAGTATTTTGGAAGAATATCAGCAGGTCACAGAGTTCAAATCATATTTCCATCATGTGCACATCCAAGCGAAGAAAGACCTTGCAGGGGTCTGGTATGAGTTCTCGTACGTAATGACAGAGGAAGATGTTGTGGGCATAGTCAGTAATTGGTCAAGTGATTGGCTAACTCCGCCCATTGAAGGTGCGGAGAGAGAGCAAGGAGGCATAAGTGGCACGATGACCAACATGCAAGCAAGAAAGAAGGACACCAAGAAGCATCCCAAGCATGTCACCTTCGCGACTACTAAGGAGTCTAAAAAATAAGTTGAGCAGGAAACATAGACGGATGCCTCGGAGACAGGAGGGGATGATGATCAAGGTGGTGATATAACGATGGATCCAACAGACCCTCCCTCCCCTTATATTGTGAATAAACGACCATTACAAGGTAACAGAGTCACCAAAAAAAGGTGAAGTCAGACAGGTCCACTAGCACGGAATCCTTGGTCCTCACTGAGGAGGAATTTGATTAAATTGGAGAAATTGTTTGACACGTTATCAAAGATATATTGGGAAACATTGAAGACCAGTATAAGAAGGTATTGCCAGAGGTCTATCATGCCCTAAAGGATTTATAGGTTCATACGAGTGTAGTACATACGAGCGTGAGTCAAGCGAGCACAACTCAAGCAAGCACAGATCAAGCGAGCGAGGCACCAGCAGGTGCAAGTACATCTGAGAAATAATTGTAAATTACAATTGATACCCGCGCGGTGCCGATACCTGCAGACACCTTATCTTTTGACACTGCGAAGCAGCTGGCACAGGCGGTGCATTGTAAAAACACAAGGATTAACCTTGTTGCACTGCCTTTGAATACGTTGCATGAGTTCCACCAGGGTGTTAGCGAAGAATTGCATATCAGAGAGTAGCGCACCCTATTGATTATTCAATAATATAAGCAAGAAAGACAGAGGATCGCAGAGGATAAATAGTTGGTTGTACAGGAGAGCGATGCAGAGACTGCGCACATGCAACACTTGGAGGAAGCCATCTCAAAGGCTTGCAATGACCTACCTAAGCTGCAGATTTAGGCTGCAACAACGCCAGAGGAAAAAGTTGCCAAACTCATGACAACAATCAAGGATTCCAAAGTCGAAGTCGACAAAGTGTGATTCAAGATTCATATGAAGATTATTGAGCTACAGATGCAATTGCAACTCGTTACTCCACCATAGGTACGAGAGCAGTGCAAAACCGAGATCAATGCTACCAGTGACAATATTGAGTCCACCGTCAAGGAGTGCACTCAAGCATTTGAAGAAGTTATGGATGTTTGGGCCTCACTACAGCAGGACCCTCAGGTGCAGAAAATTGAAGCAACAGTTCGTGAGAAATTTAGCAGATGGACCATATTAAGGTCACATTAAATACTTTAACATCGATCCAACGATATGCCCCTCTCCAAGAAGGTAAATTTTTGTGGGAATAAATCGAGTAGATGCACAAAAAAGAGCATCTTATCATAGCCAAAACAAAGCCATGGGAAGACGAAGCCAAACAGTTGTCGCAAACTGTCGTGAAACAATTGAAGGGACTGCGCCAAATGCAAAAGGACATTGCTACAAAAATTGTAGAGCCAACTACTGAGACATTGTTGTGAACTCCGGAAATTTGATAAGAAGTGCGTCGAAGCAGTTCCATCTCTGAAGGATGCCTTGAGTGACATCAAAGAAAAGATCGAAGGCACGCCAGCAGAGTGACTCAGGGTGAGTTACATTTTTGTGTTGGGGGCCTGTTGGACAGACTACCCCCTCTATGAAATATTTAGAGAAAGGCTCTACAGTTTGAGGAGCGGAGCGAGAAGCATGGAGCTATGTTAGAGTCTTAAGGGATCTGGGGTGGGTCAAAGCCCCTTATTTTGTAAAAAAAATGGGAATATTTTGTATACGTTGAGCTCCACCCATGGTTTTCAAACCATATCATTGTAAATGTAAAGACTATATAAGGATTCTAGGATAGACCTTGAGTAGATATAATATAATTTAAATCATAGAATGCATTTCGATGTAAGGCTATTTTGATTCTGTATTCTGTGGTTTGGGTTAGAGGAAATTCTCCTGCAGCTGAGTGCGCGGAGACCTTAGGAATTTTGTAGCTAAGTGTGTAGATGCCTGCAGCTGAGTGCGCAAGGTAGAACGTATTGTATTGAGAAGATCTGAACATTAATGAAAGACTTTTGAAAATAGATCTATGCTATTGTCTTAAGTGTTTTATTTATCTGTACTTTGATATTATCTATGTTGCATTAGGGTTTTACTTATAATTGCACCGCGAAGTCCTGTTTATGGTTATTTATGTTGTTTTATGCTTGTTAAAGTAAGATCATGCGGTCTGCAAGTTGGTTCAATAGAAGTGTTGAACCGCGGCTATACAATTAGTCTATCTTCTCTGTGAAGCTCTGTCAAGTATTGAAAGGAATATAAGCCATGAAGCCACACTCCATTGTCCCTCTAGATGCAGAAACTTGGTTCTAGCATCCCCCTATATTGCCTCGGGTGAGAATTCAGTCTGCGCATCAAATCATTTCTGAAAGGGCCAATAATAGTGGGTTTTGTTGGTTCGCGCAACCATATCTAAACCTGGGTCTAGGCCCCATCAAGCCAACACTGAGGTATTTAACTAGGGGTTGGATAAGTTCCACCAACATATGGTCCTATATATGAAGGGTAAGGTCCTCCAAGAGGTTTCCCTCATGGAGGAAAATGTGGTCCATAGGATGGTTTCCCCAAATTCATAAGGTAAGATCCAACTAGGGTTTGTTAAGGGATACCTGCACTACCAAATAACATATTCACTTATTGGTCAAATGACGATGGAACTTCAGGAATGGAAGCTTATGGAAATTCCATGGTTGGGGTAGTAGATTCTACATTAACTTATTATAATCCATATGGGATTTGAGAAGACCAAGTGGAAATATGAGAAGAAGGATTATTAGGCTCAACTCCTAAAAAGTTTCTACAGAGTGATGGATACCTAGCAGGTACAGAGGGTCCACCATATATAAATGATTTTGGAGGTCCTGTAAGCATGGAAGTTGTATTTACTTGACTAGGTCCATTTTCATGAACGAGGAGGTTTACTTACAGTTGAGGATTTAGTCATGGTTCGGAAAGGTAAACGAGTGTGTAAACCTGGAGTTCCCCTAGGTAAATAAGATAGACGAGTTGTATGCCAAGGGTATGGTAAAAAAGGAGATAGGATTTGAACTACTACAAGATCTTCTGAAAGAAGAGTAGTATCAATTGTAGCAAATGATTGAGTAATTTCTTCAATACTTGAAATACCAGGTGGTAAATTTTTAATTTCAAAGGTCAAAGTTACAAATTCTAGAGTAGAGACTCGACCAAGTGAAGATGAAATGTGAGTTTCTGAAGTTACTAGTTTAGTGAACAACTCTTTAGGTACATCGAGTTCTAAAATTTCAAACTCGGTTACTTCAATTTCAGGCTCACTTATTTTTTGTTCTAAAGTTTTAGATACTTGAGGTTCACCTTGAGTTACTTATAATTCTAGAACTTTAGTTATTTCAAGTTCATATTGAATTATTTCTAGTTCAACCATTTTTCTCTGAATTGTCTCAAATTTTGTCACTTCAGGTTCTGTAACTGTAGGTCTCGTATTAATGGATGATTCAAGAGTAATTTCAAGGGATAAACCCTGCATTCTATGAGATCGTAGAGGTACAATGATATACCTGTAGAGGATAATTTTCCTGATGAATATATTTTTGCAATATCCACTAAATCTCCATGGTTTGCAGATATTGCTAACTATTTGGCTACAAAGAAATTACCATCATATTTTCTTCCTAAAGAAAAAATAAATATATTTCAAATGAGTGCATCCTATTCATGGATAAATGAGGAATTATACAATATAGGGTCAAATCTCATCATTCGAATATGTGTAAGAGAAAACGAAATACCTGAAATACTAAAAGCATGTCATGATGAACCATGTGGAGTATACTTCACTGATAAAAGAACTGCCTGCAAAGTCCTTCTCTTAGGATATTATTGGCCTTCTCCTTTTAAGGATGCCAGGGAATATGTTAAGAGATGTGATAGTTGCCAAAGGATGGGGAGACTTGTTCCTTCAGATGAAATTCCTCTACAACCTTATATACTTATTGAACTCTTTAAAAAATTGGCTTTGGATTTTGTCAGACCAATCAATCCACCATCAAGACAAAAGAGGTATATTCTTGTATGCACCAATTATGTTACTAAATGGGTAGAAGCTAAATCACTTTCTTCTGTTACTGATCTGTTGTAGTTTCATTTCTTTTTTAGGATATTTTTAATCGTTTTGGTGTCCCAAGGGAAATTGTGACAGATCAAGGTACCCAATTCACATCCAGAATGGTATAGAAGATAGTGGAGGAATATAAAATCAAGCATCGGAAGTATACTCCATATCATCCACAAGAAAACGGACAAGTAGAATCTAATAACAAAGTGATTGAAGCAATCCTTACCAAGACTTAACATTTGCATAGAAGGGACTAGGCAAAAAAACTTCCAGAAGCTTTATGGGTCGTACCACATGGAGAAGCACTACAGGACATACTCCCTATGAACTTTTTTATGGGAAAAAAGTCCTATTTCCTATTGAGTTTCAAATAAAAACTTTCAAGACAATAGTTAAATTGGGACTTGACCTATCAGACCACAAAAGCAGAGAATGGGACAACTCAATGAGCTTGAAGAAATGAGGAAAGATGTTATTCAGAAGACTAGTTTAATTGAACAACAGAGATCCAAGTGGCATGAAAAATACATCAAAGAAATAAAATTTCAAACAGGAGATTGGGCATTACTCTTTTATTCAAATATTAAGGATTTTCAAGGAAAATTTCAAACTCACTGGCTTGGGCCTTATGAGATTGAAAAAGTTTTGATAATTGATCAGTCACAATCACGACCATTGGTGAAGGAAAAATTCCTCTCCTTGTGAATGGACATCGACTAAGAATTTATCACAAGCCATTAACAAAGGATGAATTTATTGAGATTTTTCAAAACAATTCTGATTTGAAGTTGGTTGGGAAGAATTCTTCTTCTTCTCCAGCCTAAAGCCTTCTTTTATATATATATATATATATATATATATAAACATGAAAACCAACAATTGTTGGCATGTGTATATAAAAAATATAAGGTGAAAACCAGGGATTCCCGACACCTTAAATTTTCTTCATATTTGTTCTAAATCCCATTTTCTTTGCATCCCTTTCTTTTCTTTCTACAATAAAAACAACGATAGAATAATTGAGAATCTGCAGCTCGGATATATTTCTGCAGCGAATGTTTGGTAGGAGCCTTTGACTCAAGCAATTGAAGAAATCTAGCACTGAAAGCACCTGATGACCATGCAAAAAGGAGCAACCAAGGGTTAGCAACATCAATTCAAAAGGTATGCAAAATTTGATAATAAGAGTCAAAACACTAGTGTACGAATTATATGGACATTGTACCACCAATTTAAAAACCATTATTGCTAAGAGTTGAGATGAGAATATTGTGTCAAATTGAATCAGATCCAAAAAATCTACCATTCACTCCTCATCATTACATAAATACTCCAAACCGAATCTCGATTTTATTGTTAAGATCGCCCAACTCACGTTCATTCATACCCTAACGGTTAGTTCCTCTTGCCCATATTTGCATCTCATTAATTATGAAACCCTCATTCATATCATCATTCTGAAACCTTCACTCATACCTTATCAAGAAGTGATTTTGAGGTGAAACTTCTCAGCCATGGGCGTCATAGTAAGAACAGAAACATAGGGGATAAAATTCATGGAAGGATACCTGCAAGTGAAATACATGTTGCAGAAATCACAGTGGCAAGAATTCGTGGAGAAATTCGATGGTTTTAACAAAGAATTAAACAAATAATTTGCCAGGGCCTTCGATGGGATGGAGGTTTAAATTGGAGACATTAAGTTTGCAGTGACAAAGTCCTTTATTGTTGAAGCTACCAGATTGCTGAGAAATGGAGAAAGATGGTTTAAGAACATATGCATTGAAGGAGAAGAATGGAAGGTCTTATTGAGAAATCTAGGTATAGACACCACCATTTTTAAGAAATAAATCCCAAGTACAACACTTAAGGGTAAACAGAGAAATTTGTTGTTAGTAATTCACAAGATTGTCACTTGTGAAGGGAGATTTGGGTGTATGTTCTTCTATCACAATTGGTTGTTGATGCATTTTATTGAAGGATATGAATTAAATCTTCCATACTTTATGTTAAATAGTTTAAGAAAGATGTCAAGGAACGTTCAAAGAAGAATCCAATTCATAGAAAACACCATGTATCACCATGGACTTATCAAAATACTCATTGAATTTCATCTTGAAAATTTGGGGGATAATTGGGATAGCTTCCTAGTTAGGAATAATTTCAAGGAAAGAGACCAAAATCAACCCAACAACAATAAAACAAAGAGAGGGAGGAAGAGAAAAACTGAAGATCCTATTGAAAATATACCACGAAAACCACAAGAGAAGTCAGAGGATGAGATTCCTATTGCAGAAATTTTAGGAAGCATTGAAAATCAAGGTGTTAGAAGAAATAAAGACAGCAGGAAAAGAACGGAGTACCCCCAAGAAAATAAAGCAACCTAAAACAAAGAAGGAAAGAGCTAAAAATCAAAACCCTCCTCCAACAAATGTAATAATAAGTGTGAGGCTTAGAGAAGCAATGAAAGAGTCATCCCTAAAAATTACAGAATGTATTGATTTGGAGAAAAAGAGGAACCAAGGATTCCATCGCCTACTGTCATCTCACCCATTCATAGCCCAGGCTGAAAGACACCAAAAATTGACCCTATGTAGCAAGAAATCTATGATTACATTGAATCTATGGAGAAGAGAGATGCAGGAAAAACATCAGTTTTAAATCAAGAGAAAGAAGCTCAGTCTAGTAGTCCACAAGAACCTCCAGTTATAAACATTTTGAAACAAGAAATCTTTGAGCTGGAGACACTAAATAGACACATATAGTTGGAGCATGAGGTCTTAAGGATGGAAAATAAAATTGAGAAAACTAAGAATGATAATATTCTTTTTCATTTGGGAATGTGGTACAATAAAAACAAGAAGTTGAAACAAAAGAATAAAGCTCTTAAAAGACAGGTCATAAATCTGAAGTACAAAATCTTGATGAAAAAGCCAAGAATGGCAGTGGCTAAAAAGAAGGTAAAGAAGATAAAACTGGATGTATTAGTAGAAGTCTTAGGAGAAATGCAGTAGCTGACACAGGTCATTAATTTTGAATTTTTGCATGAGGACATGCAATGACCTTCGTGTGGGGGAATGTAGAGCCTCATGATTGCTTCATTTTGACACTCTCTTTTACCTATATTTCCTCTTTTTGACCATCATCATTAACTCAAATAAGCATCAAACTACACGTTTTTTATATCGTAAGGTATTTAATTGTCTTATCTTTGATATTCAATAATGTTCCTTATTATTAAGTTAAAAATTGTATTAGCTACGGAATTGATATGATTCTGCATCTGATCCGCATTTCTGTAGCCAAATCCATGGTTCGTCAAACTCTGAGGTGCCAGCTGAGCAAAGAAGTACATGGATAGGTGGGGATTGATCTCCTCAAGGATTTCCTCCTATCCATCTGAGCCAGATCATGAAGGAATCGTTTGATTGTGTGGTCAAAAGAACAGGTCAACACGTTACTGAACAAGCAAGCAAGAGTCCAAGTCAATCACGCTTCACGATTTGCTTTGCCAAATAGAAAATCGTGAAGAAGTGATATTTTATTATTTGTTATAAGTTTGAATTAGGTTTTGTTTAGCCTAAGTAGGCATGAAAGCCTCGAATAGTTATGCATGGGCGTTTATAAATATCGTGTAAACAAAACCTGAACATGTGTAATTTTTGATGCAACTGTGATAATTTTAAAACTCGGTTTTCATACTTTTTAATGAAGAAATACCTCGGAGATTTGATATGTAGCTAGCTATTCGTGTGAAGTTTTGAAAACCACCTATTTGTGGAGGGCCCCTGCAAACAATGAAGGTTTTTTTTTCTATATATTTTCATTTTGTCATTTGTTGTAGATGTTTCCATAATACCATTTATTATTTGATGTAGTTACTTTCATGTTTCCATTTTATCATTTGATGTAGTTACTTTCATGTTTCCATTTTATCATTTGATGTAGTTATCTTCCTAATTATATTTTGACATTTGATGTAGATGCTTCATAATTTCCTTTTATCATTTATTGTAGATTCATTAGTTTTCCCTTTTGAATTGTCAAATTGCAGAGTAATTCTTTTTCACAATTTCTTCATAGTTACTTTTTTTTCCCGAGGAAAAATCATAGTTTTCATTAATATGCGAAAATTACATGTTGTAGATGTATTGCATATGCATTTTTGTGACTGTGGTCACATCATATTTTTCTATCAAAAACCCCTAAGGGATATACACATATGGCTGTCAAAAATATACCGTAAATACAATAATTTAAGTTCGGTAATATAATAATTAAAATCTGTCAAAAAACGGAGCTGTTATCCTTGTCAAATGTCTGGCTGGTCGATGAAGGGACGATGATAATAGTTGTAGTGTTGTAAGTTTCTTCATAGTTTCATTTCAAAAGTAGTTTTGATTTATCTCAGAATAGTTTTACAAGTTCATGAGTGATTTCCTTTCAGCATATGAGTGAGTTATTTTCAAAGCAGTAGTGATTTCTTCACAAGTTTATGAGTGATTTATTTTTAAAAGCAGTAGTAATTTCTTTACAATTTTTCATTTCTAGTAGATGAGAAGAGGTATGGTTTCCATTCCTAGCATTTGATTGTGTCTTTATGCACAGGTCTGTTAGAACAATAGATTAAGTAACTCTATTTTTAGAGACTAACAATAGATTGGTTAAGTTTGCTTTAGTTCTATTTTGCAGAGTAAGAAGCATATAGATTTTAGGAACTTAAGTTGTGATTTGAAAGCATCAATTTCATTACGAGCATAAGAATATAAAAAAATCGTAGAAGTAATTTCTACAAACTCAATCATCACATCAATAAACTGATTTAAAAGATTCTTCTAGCATATATAGTGCACTTTCACTTCACAAGTTTACCAACTCCAGACGATAATTTATGTAAGCAATTTAAGAACATTAAATTGACTAAACAGAACCTGAGATTGAATTGTTTCTTACAAGCCTATCACCAAATTTTATGAATGGGGATCACATCTATGAAGACTTGCATGGCATGATATAAGGAAGCCAAGGAAGACAATATCACATTGAATCTTAGTTTAAGACAGTCATAGGATCTCAGTGCTCAATTCTTCAATATTTTTTGACATCATCTCAATCAAGGCAGTTGGTCTCTCATAAACTAGTACATATCAAAGTGTATCTTTCAAACTTGCATATGAGTTTATCTATCATCTTGTTACGCACATGGTTCCATTGGAAGTATTCGTATACTTGAACGAAATTTCTTTTTCAAGTAGAGTAGGATATATATATATATATATATGTGTATTTACATATATCTATATATATATGTATATATATATATACATATATATATATAGATATATGTAAATACATATATATATATATATATAGATATGTAAATATATGTATTTACATATATCTATATATAGATATGTAAATATATATGTATTTACATATATATATATATATATATATATATATATATATATATATATATATATATATATATGTATATATATATATATACATAGATATATATATATGTGTGTGTGTGTGTGGATACATGTATATATGTATATGTATATATATATATGTGTGTGTGTGTGTGTGTGTGTGGATACATGTATATATGTATATGTATATATATATATATATGTGTGTGTATATATGTGTGTGTGTGTGTGTGTGTGTGTGTGTGTGTGTGTGTGTATATGTATATAAAGTGAAGAGAAAAATATGTCCTATTGTGAAAACCAGCTTGTTGGTGCAATTGGACATGAGCTTTGCATGAAAACCAGGCAACTAGCAAGCAACATTCACAATAAGTTTTGTAATTTTGTGATGGCTTCAATCTTTTATTATGGTTCTTCAAATCACTTTTGGTTCTATGCTCAAGTTGGTTGATGTGGGTTTCCTTAAGGCCCACCTTCTAAAAGATTTTGTCGCATCAACGTCAACACCTTATCTTGGATCAAGATCAGAGATTATTTAGGAGTGCCTTGGAACTTGCATACATAAATAACAACCCTCCTCGTTGACAACAATGTCTCTTGATTGCCATATCTTGCAGGTGACTCAACTTCAACACATTCATTCATCCCTATCAAGATGCACTCAGGTAGCTTGACACTCATTTACATTATCGGTGAGTTTTCTCACACTGGTTAACGATTTTTTTTTTTTAACTGGAACGGGTATGTATTTTATTTATTTGAAGAAGAGAGGTTGGGCCTGTGCCAAGTCAGCCCCAATTACAATGCAATTATCCATCATATACTACTTTTGAGTTAAAACATTTTCATGGAATTTGAAAGGAACTTTCATCATTTATAATTAGCTGCCCTTTCAGCAGAGAGCAACCTTTGTTCGCCATCTGATCTGCTTCATTGTTCAAATTTCTGAGAATATGATAGAACTTGTAGGAGGAAAATTCTAGCAAGACTCTCTTCAATGTGCTCAAAATTTTATTGAGGCTAGCATTGCTGAATAATTCCTCCGAATTTAATTTTTTTATTAATATCTCTGAGTCTCCGAAGACTTAGAGGTCTTTGACACCTTTGTCTCTTGCTATGTGGCATGCTTTGAGAAGACCGAGAATCTTTGCTTGGTTGTTGGTTTTCTGTCTGATACCCCAGCAAAATCAGTCCCTTGTTGACCCATCCGGGGAGTAAATGACCCCACCTGCACCAGCAACACCAGGGTTTCCTTTGGAGGCCCCATCGAAGAATATTGTGGTTAAATTTTGCTTCCGCCAACAATTTTGGAATATATCATCAGAGTCTCTTTTACGCCATTCCGGGTTTTCTGTTTGAGGGGTAAGAAGATACTTTCGAGGATATGGCTCAAGGGGGCCCATCCACCTCTTTTCTTTGGGTAGGAGCAAAGTGTCTTCTTTAAAGTACTGCTGCTCGGTAGCTTCCAAGAGAAAGGATTTGGCTTTGGCTGCTACATACAAAGGGGCATGCTGCAAGACATTGAAAATCATATCGTTACGGGCCAACCATCACTGCCAGCAAACATATTTGGGAATAGCTATCCAAATTTTGCGCCAAAAAGATTTGATGCGGATTCTATGAGGGTAGAAGTGACTCCAAGAGGCAAAAAGCTCAGAGACCGAGTTTTGAGGAGGGACAATGATTTGGAGGTCCTGAAGGATAAGTCCCCACAATTCTTTGGCGAATATAGATTCCATGAATAAATGTTGGGTTGTTTCGAGGTTACTTTTGCATAGCTCACATCTATGTGGCCCTGCTATTTTCCTTTTCACCAGATTATCTCCCGTTAGAAGTTTATTATGAACCAAGGTCCATAAGAAGAAGTTCACTTTTGGTAAGGCTAATGGTTCCCATACTTGTTTCCAAAAAGCCGGTGATTGGTTGTTGTTCCTTGAGGCCTGTAATACTCTATAGCCTGCCGTTGTGGTATAGATTCCTGTCTGACCCCAGCCCCAGTTGTCTTTCATGTATCGATTTTCTGGGACAGACTCCTCCAGCAGATCCACAAGCATATTTTTTTGGAGAGTTAACCGTTCAGGGACACCATGGAAGTCCCAGTCATCCCAGTCTCCACAGCGATCCCATTTAGAGAGGTCATAAATACTGTTTATGCTGCGTGTTCTAGCCAAGCTTTAAGATCTACAATTTCCTCATTTTTAGCCAAAGGATCGTGCCCCATGATTCGATCAAGCCACAGATCTGTGCGCTTTCCATTGCCAGGTATTCTATATACATTTTTTTTTTTAAATTAATGCTTTTGCAGCATAGGCTCCATACTTGCGTGCAATTAACAGAGTTGTCACATTGCAGGTTTCTGAGTAGAGTTTTGTGGACGTATTTTTTCCGCAGAATGGCGTTGACTGGATGGTTGGGCTTGTGGACCATCTTCCACAGAATCTTACCTCCCAGTGCAAGATTAACAAGAAAGGGGTCTCGAATTTACGGTCCACCCTCAGAGATCGATTTTTTAACCAGGTCCCAATCTACTAAGTGCATTTTATTCTGATTTCCCTTCCCTCCTTGCCATAAAAATTCTTGGAGGAGTTTAGAGATCTGGTCCATCACATTTCTTGGTGCTAATAGAAACGCAGCTTGGTAGACTGGGAGAGCAGACAGCAGAGACTTGATTAGAATGACTTTACCACCTTTTTTTAACCAGAAGCCTCCCCATGCTGAGATTTTTTATTTGATTTTACTGATGATTTTGCTCCAAAACGACCTATTATTAACTCCATTTGAGATGGGGAGACCAAGATACTTGATCCTATTCCATTGGGCATGACCTTTGAACCCAAGGAGATTAAAAATGCTTGTGAGATCTTGCTAATCTATGTTCCAACTGTATACTTCGCTTTTGCTCTCATTGACTAAAGCACCCAAGACTCTGCAATAAATTTTAAGAACGGTGTCGAAGGCTTTGGAAATTTTGACGAAGGCACCTCCAAGGAGGAGGGAATCATCTGCGAAGAGAGCGTGGTTCAGAGGGTCAGTGCCAATGGAGGGTTTGAGACCAGGAAGGGTTCCAACAGTTCTTTCAGATGTGAGTTTTCGACTAAGGGAGTCCGCCATCAAAATATACAGAAAGGGGGAGAGAGGGCATCCCTGCCTAATTCCTCTCTGAGCTTGAAAAAAATTGGTAGGACGTCCGTTAACTAGAGGGGCAATCCAAGGGTTATCAATGTAGGCTTTTATAAGGCTGACAAAGTGAGGCGAGAAGCCAAAGGAAAGAAAAACTTTGATGAGGAAAGAGCGGTTAACTATGTCGAATGCATTCGCCATATCTAGTTTTATCAACATCCCTTTCTCTTTCCACTGTTTTCTTGAATGAATTGTCTCCTGGACTTGAATAACATTTTCCAAAATGTGCCTGCCTTCAACGAATCCACCTTGAGAGCTGGAGATCAGCCTTTTGAGCAGAGGCTTGATCTTATTTGCTAACAGTTTGGCCAGGATTTTGTAAGAAGCATTACAAAGCGATATGGGCCTGAATCTTGCAAATTTTTCAGGATTGGATTCTTTGGGAATTAAGGCAAGGTAGGTGGAGTTGGTTCCTCCACCTATCTTAGATTTTTTTCAAAAACCCTCTTATCATTTTTTGGAGGTCAGTTTTGATGATATCCCAGCAAGATTTGTAGAAATGAATTGTGAATCCATCTGGCCCAGGGGCCTTATCTGATTCCATGGACCAAATAACTTTGATGATTTCCTCCTCATAGATGGGACTAGAGATATTTGTGTTGTCTTTAGGGCTAATGAGGAGAGGGATGTTTGAGAAGAGATCAGCAGCCACTAGTTAACGATTTTCACCAGTGATTGGTATTCCAATTATTTCTTTCCATGCTCGACTTCAGCACATTCATTCACATGGTAATTTTTGTACCATGAATTTTGGTTTTGGTGAAGACTATATGGTTTTATGGAATCAATAACAACTTGCAACAATATATTTTATTAGTTTTTTGTAGCAGCATGTTCATCTTTTTGTCATTCAACAACAGCACGATGGCACCACTACAACTCTTCTTCATTCATTTCCTTTTCAAGAAAATTAGGTCTATTTTAGTCAACATGCTTCATGTTTCATGATTTCTACTCCAGCATACATAATATAGTCCAAATTAGCATATTAGATTCAAAGAAAACAAATTTCGAAAGAAATTGATATTTTCTGCAACAGTTATGGGAAGTTTCATTTTCTACAACTATTGCTGTAGTAGCCTATTTTTCGGTTGCAACAGCTTGTTCTAGGGTAGTTTTGGCACAAATATTGAAAGAGATTGAACCAGAAATAAATAAATTCGAAGACATTGGGTTTTCTCAAAGTATGATAAATTGAGTAAGACGTGGGAATAATTCAAACAAAGAACAATTTTGAAGGGCATTTCAAGTGGGTTTTTAAGGCAGATTTTCAATTTTACCATTGTGCACAAATTAGAACAAATTTTGGTATCTTTGCACAACATTTCATTTTCTTCATCAAAATCGGATTATGAAGGCATGTGGCGGTAAAAAAGGTAAAAATACACCATTTCCCTTTTGAAGCACTCAATTTGGCCTTAAAATGAGTTTGTGGCATATGTTTTTGTTGCAACATTGGGTAGCATGAAGGGTGAAACTGGGCACAAATTGATTTTATCATAACTTGCAAAACCATGCATCCATTGGTCCTGAAATTTTTATGGTAAATGCATCGTCGTAGGGTAAATAAATACACAAAATTTCAAGAAATTCCAATGTGTATGTTTCAAGAAATTGGTCGTCATCATTTACATCCATTTCTCATTTTTCTCGAGATTTGTGCACCCATTGGATGATATATTCTGTGGAAAGATGCATAATATTAATGGTAACAACCTTAGAAATTTTCAAGAGACCATGATTTACCATTTGAGAGAAATTGGAAAAACAAGTCTACTACATGAAAATGGTACATTCTATGGAGCAAGGTCAAACTGATGGAGGAGCATACCTGAGCCAAATTAGCACCAAATCAACATTCAGATTATGTTCTCTTCTCCACCAAGTTCTTTAAAAGGTAAAATTGAGGTAAAAAATTGTATAAGACCTTTTAATTTATTAAAAAATTAGGAAAATATGATAAATAACCACTTCAATTACTATTCATGCAAACCATCTTCTTTGTCATTGACCTAGCCCTCAACCATGTTTTTCATCATTGAATTAACCGCTCAACCATATTTTCCATCACTAATCTATCCCTCATACCAAATTCATGCTCTATCCACAAGCTTTGTCATCAAGAAATAGTGTGCAATATATTCAAAATTCATCATGCAAATATTATGAGTATGAAAGCTCGACATGACAGTGATCCATAGTAGAAGTCGTCATGAATGTCTTAGAATCCCCGAGTTTGAAAGTTGATATCAATGGTGAAATACTAATATACTAACTTATGATGTGTTTAACAGTTGGGTACAAGACAAATTTGAAGGGTTTGGAGCAAAGGTTGATTGAAGATATGCTTGTGAAGGAATGAAGGCATGGTTGGTGGTCATAAATTTTATTGTGCATAAATGAGAAACCTCAGTGTCTTATTTTATGATTTTTTGATCCATTGTCTATTTCTTTAAAAGAGAAAATAGATGCATGCACTCCTTTCTTAGCTAATTTCTTGGAAAGAATATAGGTCAAAGAAATATGTTATGTTTTGACTCCTATACTATGTAAAAGATGGATTTAGCTAATGTATGTGTTGAAATTGTAGCTCATAAACATTTTAATAGAAAAAGAGATGTTCAAAGTACTCTGAAGTCTGCACAAATAGTATGCCTATAAAATGGAGTATCCTAGAGAGAGAGAACAAATATGAGTCCATTCACAAAGTTCAAAGAAAATGTTGTTTACACCTTTGTATGAATTGCTAGACATTTTTCTCTTCTATGAGTATGAGATCACAAAGATGTTGACGTGCAAGAATATATGCAGAAAACAAGAACAAGATTTGAGTACAAAGTGAAAGAAATTCGACAACAGGTTCTTTTGACATCATAAAGAAAATGCAACAAGAGTTTAGCAACAACACAAAATGCTTTCTTTTATTTACATATTTAGCGCATATTCATCAAGGCTCAAACAGAGGACATTAATAAGTTTTAGGCAGAGGATACTAATATCAAATTTTAGCATGTAAAATTAAGGCTTTTAGGCACACCTTCAAAAGTACGGTAATGAACATGATTCACATTGCAAATAATTGAGTAAGCCTTGGATGTGGTAAGTTGTTACTCCTTTTTACTAATGCAAATCAGTTTGCATCTGCTCCATGATTTCTCTTGAGTGGAAATATGCCAAAATTTTATAGTTCCTCTTCTTCATATTTTTCACTTTCCTCTACTTCACCTACTTTGGGATGATGCCAGTTGTTATTACTCTAAGTTACCACATTGCTTCAATCATTTCATCAACATCTTATTCCTCTTGGAATATCTTCTATGGGTTCATTTTCCCTTGGTTGAAAAATATTGTATGTTGGAGATGGTTTTATTGGTGTAACTCTATTTCTTGGACACTTTATCGTCTAACTGCAGCACAATTGAGTGACGTGGATTATAAGATGAATACAATATAAGGAAAATACAAAAATAGTATATTTTGGGAGAAGCTACTTTGGATTAGATATAACTTCTTGGGAGTTGTATTTTCCATGGCGTGCATTCCTCTTTTATTTTATTTGATGTTTCCTTTTCCATTGAAACATTCAACTTTCAGATTTAGGCATCAAAAAAGGGGGTGCTAGAAATTAGCTTTACTCCATGGAGATGAGACTTGGTGTGGACTTCAGTAAAGTGTGTGTGTGTATATATATATATATATATATATATATATATTATGGAAGAAATAAAGCAATTATCAAGGATTCATGCTCTCATGATGTTATCAAGGAGAAAGAGAAGGTGATATAAGAAGAAATTCATTGATAACATCAACCAACATCTTTTAAAGCAACACTCTCCAAGAATGAAATAGGGCAACCTTGTGTGGATAAAGAAAATAGGTATATGAGTTCATTCTTGGGACTCAATTTTCATGAGGACATGCAAAGATCTCAACGTGGGGGACATGTTGGGTCATTAATTTATCATCATTCTCACTTGTATTTGTCATTCATTAAGTCATTACTTCCAACAATCCATTGCACCATTTCACTTACTTGCCACCATTTTTACCATAATTATTCATGATGTGCCTCTATATGTCTAAGTGGTTAGTTAACACCGTCTTCCTTTATTTTTAATATAATAAGAATAATTATGCATTGTTTACTAATAAAATTTTGGCCAATTCAAGTTTCTGTAGTTCAGTCAAGTTTCTGTAGCTATCTCCATGGTCGAGGTAGTAGCAACACTCTATACATAAATCTAGAAAATGGAAATTGTTTCTAAAGGTTCCAATATGGATTTGTATTGGTAAATTTCACCCCTCTCACACATGTGGACCTTTAGCAAGAAATCAAAGGAAAAATGCAGCAGTTTTGACCATTCAAATTCAAACGTGTTTTCTGAGCGAATTAAAAATAATTTTGAAAAATGAAAACATGGGTTTTTTTCATAAAAAACCCAATTAGGTTCTCAATGAACGGTTTCCTCAAATTCATTACCATTTGGGACATTTTCCAAGTTCTTTGGAGCTCTTTTTTCCAGATTGTGCGAGCAAACAGTGTGCCAATGTGTCAATTAACGCCCAGTCAAGAAAACAGAGGTTGGAATGGACTGTGCTTCAGTAAATTCGTGGAAATGAGGTTTCTTTTCAGTTATGATTCTTAGCCGTAAGTATCTCAATGTATTTGTAATTTAAAAAACTATAAATATGCTTCAGCTACAAGAAAATGACAGTCAATGATTTAAGTTCATATTGTTGTTATCATTCTTGGATGAAAGCTTTGTTTCAAATAACACAAACACTTTGTTTCATGGTACAATTTTGAAGTGTTTATGATTTAATCCAGTGATCTAAAAATTCTTACTTCCTCACTCTCAATAGGAGGCCCCCCCTACAGAGTTGTGAGATATTGCATTTGTTCTTTTGATTTTATTATTTTCATTGTGCATTCTTTTTTATTTAGTTTATGAAATAGACAAATGTTTTGATGCTATGTTTCAAGCACAGTTTACCCATCAATATTTTGTTTGTAATAGAATGAGTGCTCAATATTAAATCAAAAGCTATAAAAACATTTAATTTGCATTACTTTTTCTTTTTTTGCTTTCGCTTTCATACTTCAGTTTCCATGTTGAATTCATATGTTCAGTTTTGAATTAAGAAATGCACACTATCAATTCTCTTAATTGTCATAATTTAGAATGGTTTCCATTTTCCAAGCTTCATAGTTTTAGATCAGTTTCAATTTCACAATTAGGATTCCTTTCAAGTTGGAATAAATTAAGTTTCCTTCTAGTTTTTTATTTTATTTTATAGAGTAGTTTTGTCTTTCAATTTCATAGAATAAAATTGCCATTCAATGTTCACTAGAATAAGAGATTTTCATTGTTAGAATAGGATTTGAATTTCTTTCATTCGGAATAGTTTTCTTTGAAACCATTTCTTAGTTTTGAGTAGAGAAAAGAATATGTGTATATGCTTAATTAGATCTAGTCTAGATTCATTTCCATTTGCAATAGTTCAATCTTATTTTCCATGATCTTGTCATAAATAAGGTTCATCTTCATCTTACAATTCCTTTAATTGAAAGTAAATTTCCTAGCACATATAGTGCATGTATACTTCACAAGTTCATGGAACCCTGGGTTTGACAATTAATGACAAGTAATTTAACAGTCAATTAAATTACCCAGTACCATGGTTGAGCATTCAATCCATTTTAGGATAAACCTAACTCTCCTCAACCTCCATAGCATGCAAATGGCACTCCCAAGAGCACAACGAGATTCAGGTATGGATTTTGTAGCCCTGAAATTCAATGTTATAGGAGGCGATCCATAGGAAGGTTTGCTTATAAATGGTATGGTATGGTTCTTCGATTATACTTCATGCTATTGTTGAGTGTTTAAAAAGTGATCAGAAGAGGTTGTTATCCCATAAATCCAAAAGCGTGAAACACCTCATTACTGGAATGTACAACGTAGGTGATTAGACATACGAAGACGAGAAAGCCAAATGCAATGGGTTGTTGTCGTGACTACTGGAATCGATCGAAGGGTTGTTGCATTCCCTTGAGTTGATATAGCTCAGAATCAAGAGCGACGACCTTTTCAATTGCTTATAAATACCAAATTTGAATTTCTACAAGGGAAGCTTGAGTGGTTTTAGGTTGACATCAGGAAGGATCTGGTCGCCCTAGACATTAGGGTGGCAGCTATGGAGCAAAGATTTAGCAATAGTGCCTAGGTAAATATGGAGGAAAGATTCAGTGGTGATGTCCTGTTCAATGTTAGAAAGGCAAGGACCAATAATGAGCCTAGAAAGAAAAGCCTAGGCATGGCAGGGAAGCAGGAAAAACAGGATAGATATGAAGCATCATGTTGCATTGGGAGATGGGTGAATTTGAATCATTTTTTGCATATGTTGAATTTTATGATGTTATGTAAGTTTATATTGTTATTAGGAGTACATTATTGTGAATATAGTCGACACCTATTTAGAATAGTAGGAAAATGATACAATTGTGGATCTCTAATAGTAATGTTTTTTTGGAGCATGAACACAATTGTAAGGGACCTAGCCCAGAATCCAGTATTTTTTATATAATATAAATGCTAATTGTTCCTTTGAAAAAAAAATAACAAGTGTTGCATGGTAGTTTATAAAAATTATAATGAATAGTTAAACTTAATGTATACAAGTAAAGAGTTATTTATTAGAAGATAATTAAAATAAGAAAAAATATTATTTACTCATAAAATATCTAAGGAGGATTGAACTATGTGTCCTAAAAGCATAAGGAGATTTAAATCTTTTGAAGCAAGTTCATATGAATAGTTATTAACTATAAAATAAATATATATCATATACTATGTTAATAATAAATAATAATATCATATTTATATTACGTAATGTTGTTTAAAAAAAATCACAATAGGAACTAAACTAGATGAAATAAGGAAATAGGAAGAGATCATATGGAGGAAAAAATCCAGAATCCATATATATATATATATATATATATATATATATATTATTTATTTATTTATTTTTATTTTTTTATTTATTTTTTTCTGTATATCAGCACTTCAACACAAGTGATGAGTCTTAAAATTACCATGTGTTTTAAGTACTTGTTTCTCTATATATAATGCCTTTTAATTTACCCACAACTACAAATTATTTTATTTCACTGTTTGTATGCATTATTTAAGCTTCAAGTGTTTATAATTACATTTCTTAGTATTTCATTGAATTGTGATTGACAATAGGAAAAATTATTGTATTATGTATTTAATTTTAAGTATATCCTCATGTGTGAACAAGTTGTTATAAGGTTGGGTCCAAAAGTAACAAGGTTGAATAAATTTGAGTTAATGGTGCAAAGCACTTCTAGATCCATGCATCGTAGATCTAGCATGCCATGGAGGAAGAGATAAACCACCACCAATCACATACCCACTTGGGGAAGATAAAACAACAAAGACTTCATGGTTTCAATTATTGTAAGATGGATTTTTACATTCCCAAGTGTGCATATTCATTTTTACTATACATTTAAAGGTCTTCATGTATATGCCATACATCTAGGGAGCTCAACACCATTAATAACTATTTTTGAACATATTTTGAGCAAGTTATTGTAACCCCCGTGACTAATTTTGAATTTGACAAAGTTGTGACTTAGCATGAATCTTGGAACTATTTATGAGTTATCGTAACCACTTGAGAATATCCTATCTTTAAATGGATCTATATTTATATAGTTGTTGTAATCATTTGAGAATATTCCAAAGTGGATCTATATTTAGACATTTGTTGTAATCACTTGGGAATATCTTATCCTCGAGTGGATCTATATTTAGATAGTAGTTTCAAGCAAGCTCATGTATAAAAGAGATTTCCAACTCCATTCCAAAGGGGAGGGATCCTAAAACACATATTCCATTTATTTGTTTATTTATTTATTTTGTGGTTCAGGGTCCCTGAATATTAATGTTTATACATTCACAAAATATTTGTACCAGGAAGATCCACCCGAAAGGATCACTTCCTATCGGCTCAAACATGTAGCCTTACCTTGAAAATGTCAAGAGAATTGAACCCATGACCTCTCAACAACATAGGTGCTTTAACGACAAGGACTTGACAACCTGAGCTAACCCTTGGGGGGACTGCACATAGTCCAAATTATCATGGCATAAAATATAAATTTCATGGGATCTCTCTCTAATAGGAATTGGAGTTCTCATAGTTCTTGGTGGTGTGTGATTTAGTTCAAGTTATGCTACTATAGTTTCATTTCAGTGCCCTATTAGTGGAGGCAAAGCTCACTCCATTACTATATAGCATTAGATATTTTGGTAAACTTCCATTTTGTGTGCATGTGTGTTTATTTATATGCATCTTTATATACTTTGCAATTAATTTCTTTTTTTATTCAAGTATGTTTTAATTTTCTACAATGGTATTTCAATTCGTAGAGTAGTTTTATCAAATTTTCCAATAATGGGAGTTGTGATCTATACAAAAAATAATTATCTAACGCATGCAAGAAAGTTTTCCCAGTGATAGTAGGGTTCAAATTAGCATGATCAAGTGTTCAAGTATATGGATCATTGTGTAATATTCCCAATTAGCCATGCTAATTGGAATATCTCATTTTTGTTTAATTTTGCCGCTTTAGTTGGAAATAATAAATAAAGTGAGAAATAAGGGGGGGTCACCTCACTTTAGTCACCTCACTTTATAAAATAAAGTGTTTTCCTAGTTTATTAACGTTATAACTTAAAGAGGGGGCCTTGGGGGTCCACACGTATATGATGGGAGGCCTCACGCTGACCCAAGGGTAACTGCAAGGTGAAGGACGCAGTTAAGGTTTTGGAGGGAGTTTAGCATTATAAAAGGAGGGGTTCTCACCTCATTTGGATATTCATGATTTGATATTCTTATTGATAGCTGGACTTTGTCTGCTTCAGCACGCCGGTTGTTTAGTCGGTCTGCAGCACTGTTTAGTGCACGAGTGTCTCCGGTCGGAGATCTCACCCTTAGCCTCGGGGGACTTCGAGTGCCTGCCCTGGTAAGGTTTTTCCGGTTTCACCCTTAGCTTCGGGGGACTTCGAGTGCCCGCCCTAGTAAGGTTTGTCCTGAGTATACTTTTCAGTTCCAGTACGCGACGCGACGGTTTAAACATATCGGGGAGAAAAAGCCCTCTTGTGGGCTGTGAGCACAAAAAGGAAGGGCCCGGTTCTTGTAGGAGAAGGGCTGTTTGTCATCTAGAGAAGGGGACGTTGATCCTTTCGGGAGAAGGGAAGGACGACTATCCGAAGAACCTTGATTACGAAATTACGCGAGCAATGTTTAAGGGGACGAAGAATGGCTGTCTAGCCCAAGTGAGAAAGTTTGTCCATTCGAAGAGTAAGTTACGGAATACGATGGTATATTGTTAGATCCGACTTTGGGAAGGTCAGATCTTGCAGATCTAGTCTTGTATGTTGCAGATCTAGTCTTGTATGTTGCAGATCTAGTCTTGTATGTTGCAGATCTGGGGGTTTAGCACTAGATCCAGCTTGAGGAGTGACAGATCTGAGGAGATATTGATAGATCTAGTCCAGATCTAAAGGGATAACACCAGATCTAGCCCTAGAGGCTGTAGATCTGAGGAGATAGTTCCATATCTAGCATAGATCTGAGGGTTTGGCAGCAGATCTGGTATTGGAGGACGCAGATCAGGAAGGGAAGGACGCAGATTTGATTGGAGGCTTCAGATCCATCAGGTGGGACGCAGATCTGAGGAGCAAACTATTGTGAGAGGAGCTCAACAGCGTTTTCCAGTATTCTGTAGCAGGTTCATCAGTCTGGAGGGTTGAGGGATTTGTGCTTCACCTGTTTCTGCGCTGTCACTAGCAGAGACAGCGTTTTCCATTTGTGAGGGTTTGCGGCAGATCGGCCCGGTCACCGCATGATTCATCTTCGATCACTTGAGACGGCCAGGCCGTGTCCTTGTTGCAGCCATTTTCTTGTATGGGAGGGTCATCACTTGCCTAGGGCAAGGATAGGTGCACTGATTCTGATTTATTTGTACTCCTCTCTATGTACTTTCTGATTAATAAAATGGCTCGGTTTCTGGTATTACATATGTCTTGATTCAGTGATCTGGTTCAGCATTGCATTTTCTATATCTGTCTGGCATAATTCTATTATATTACTGGTTATTCCCCTTTGGGGATATTACAGTGGTATCAGAGCATAATTCTGGCTCAGCCTGTGGTCTATGACATCAGAAAAGAAATCATACAGAGCAATAGCAGTTGCAATTCCAGAAACGCAGTTGGAAAAAGGGCCAAAATAAAAAGGGTCAAATTTTGAAGTTTGGACTTAGGAAAAACGTTTTCTGGGTTTTTCTGGGTTTTGGGCGAGGATCACTTTCCCAAATTCCTAGAATTTTCCGAGTAGTTTTCAGTGGGTAAATCGAAGGTCGAAGTTAAGCGGCAGTATGGCAGGAGATGTGAGTCCAGCTCGATATGCAGCCGTTTTTGCAGATTGGCAGAGCATGGGTCAGGCATTCATGGATGCTTTTCCCTGGGAGCACTATTTCCAGTTCAGATGTGGTGTCAAACCCCTGACGACACCCGGCTGGGGGCACGGATCTGCCGTGATGACCAGGTCGGTGGTGGATTTCATTTGCCCGAGTTTGATGGCTCATCAAACGGTTCGGCATAAAGTCCCGAGGTGGTAGACACTTTGACGAGGAGGGATCGGATCGGTATTTTGGTGGTGATGACTCAGCTCAGACTGAGTGCAGAGACCTTGCACTTTCAGACTACGAGCATTCAGTGGTGGCTTGGTTATCACAGCCTCGGGTGGTGCTGTTGCCTCAGACACTTAATGGTAGTCCTGTGTTGACATACCCGGGATGCCATCAGTAAGGTTGGAACTTCTGAGATGTCCACCGGACTCAGGCACACCATCCCAGGAGGTCATATTTTGAGCCTGAAGAGCAGAACAGGACTCACTCCCAGAGATCCTGGGACAGGCCGGGATTTGTGTGGAGGAGGTAGGAAGAGGCCCGAGGAGGAGGATGGTGTCTTCACTAGAGTATCGTAGGGCAGTGTCTGACGGGGAAGGCACACTTCATTGAGGTCTTCTCTGAGAGCAGTGGAGAAGAGGATGAGGGAACACAGGGTTGCAGAGAGTCTGAGGTTACACCTAGTGAGACACAAGACTCACCATCATTAGAGACTACCTTGACCGTGCCGGTTGATATCGTAGTGGAGGAGGTAGAGCCTACCCCGATAGAGCCATCCACTGAGGTGATGACTGGAGCCATGTCCGAGTCTTCGGGTGGTAGCAGCACACGACAGATGGGCGAGGTATCAGGAGATGTACCCACTATCGATGAGGCACTAGGAGATACAGAGGTATTGGGCGATGATCGCAGACAGCGGTATCATCGGCTTTGGACGGACCTTCGATTTTTGAGGGAGAAGGCCGCGTCAGTACGGGAGACCATTCTGTTGCAGGACCAGGAGCTGGAGGGTATGAGAGGGACTTGTGCCAAGTCGGCGGCCAAGTTGGTCCGCATTGGGGAACATCTGGATTCCCTGATGGTACAACCTGAGGGCACATTGCAGCATCAGATCATTCCCCTTCAGGTATGCATGGATGGGACTAGTAGTGTTGTTGGGTCATCTCTTTCCGTTGGAGAGAGAGAGGCAAAGCCACCTAGTCAGGTCTCATATGTTGACTTGGATAGTGGTATGAGACGATCAGAGTTGCACAGGATACAGCAGCCACGTGTTGAGATTGGATGGCGAGAGATTTTGAGTTTGTACTCGGTGGAGCAGACTATGGATGAAGGGGAGGTCTCAAGGAGAGATCTCACTGGAGATGCACTTCGACACACCAAGGGGTGCAATGACTTTCTTCCCTTCTCACAAGAGCAGATAGAAGATGGGGGACATCTTCGGATGGATAACATCTCTCCTGCTTGTGTTGGACATCCCTTGAGCCATACACATCATGATGGGAGGTTTTTGCCTACCACCTATTTGAGTCTTGATAGGGTCTCATTGATCCTTGAGAAGTTTATATTCCAAAATCCCATGAAGTGCAAAATCAGAAATTTGATTTGGGAGGATGGTAGCCCTCATGGGAGGAGTACCAGGATGAGGAGAAGGAGGCATCCACAAGCGATTGAGTGGATGGGGTTGATGAGCAAGGAGCTAGGAGGCTACTTGCAGATCTGTGCTACCAGACAGCAGGAGGCTTGGCTGCGCTGGCTACTCTTGAAAAAATTTGGCCATCTCTTGGCAAACACTCTTCTTAAGAGTCGGAGGGTGGAGGAAAGATGGATGGATACTTGCATCATTGCGCAGCATAGAGTATGGATGCATGGTGTTGATGTGTTACTCATATCATTCCTTGTGTCTTCATCACATGAGTTGTTTGATGGAGGTATGGAGAGGCAACACAATTTCTTGTTGCTTTGCTTGGGAGAGCAAGGGCAGATTTGCTCCCACACTTTGCATGATGTTGCAGGAGGAGGAGATGGCACTATCTCCTTGGTCTTTGATCGGGAAGCACTTCCATCTTGGGAGGTATTCCATATTTGTTGCAGCATTATTAGAGGAGTCTTCGACAAGGAGCATGTCAAAGAACAGAGTCTTGTATTGACAGGAGCTTATTTGCATAAGCTCACAGCGCTGTCACCTTGGAGCAGAACATTATGGATGAAGTGTGCCCAGCAAAGATATGGTGGATCTATAACCCATAGGTCCCAGGATCACTTCATATTTGTCGAACAAAGAGGAGGGAATGATGATAGAGACATCTATGGCATGTTCTTCTTGACTTGGGTTTCCAAGCATGAGGAGGATTACCTTCTTGCACCACATGAGACCTTCAGCATTTCCTTCATTTTGCTCTTGATCATGTCTTCATTTGCTGATATATATCAGATTTGTATGGGAGGCTTGATTACGGGGGAGACACATGAGCTGGATGTGTCCGTGAGTGGGAAAAATTCTCACAATTTCTGCACTACATGTTCTAATGGGAGCATGGGGGGAGGCATGGCCACTACTACTTTATATGCGTTCTCTTTTGATGTGGGCCATGAGATCGATATTCATCCAGTGTACAGCCACGGGCAAGTGTTTGGACCTATGCTGTTGTCATATTCAGCCATTTGCTATCCATTAGTAGATGTGTTGGATCTTGTACATTGCTTGCCATGTGATTTTCTGAGGTTGCAGTGGATGAGGCTGCACTATGGTTTGTTTTGGGCCAGCTTGTTCTTCATTGATGGAGGAACCTTCTATGGTGGATTATTTTTCACTTTGCCATTGGAGGGCAATGATTTTGCAGCCCAGGATCAACATAGACTCTACGCTTGTCATGAGTGGAGAGAAGGACAGCATGGGGTAAGCTATGATGCTTGCCAAGTTCATATTTTCAGCCCACCTTCATTACCAGAGCTTGAGGTGGAAGGAGATTTCTGGGAGTTGCCTTGTTGGGAGGTGGCTCATTTTTTCTGGATGATTGCTTGGAGATGGAGGATCCACAGGAGGGAGATATTCTTCATTATATTTCCGACTCCACGCCTTGATTGGAGAGGGGTGATGAGTTGGTTTACAGTTGATGGGCCAAATTACACATTCATAGGTGCAGAGCAGCAGCAGTCATGGTCTTTAGTCATAGCCAGAGGCAGTGAGCAGTCCGAGCCAGGGGACTTGGGCTATTATTAGCCACAGTGGCGATGGGATCCGGGAGGACTATTGATTGGCTGGTACCATGAGAGGCCAGTTTGGGATCCTGGCATTGAGATATCCATTCATATCAGGGTGATGCAGGAGACAGAGAGGTTTCAGTGGGACCCAGGCGCATTTTGCAGTATCGGCAGGGAGCATCAGCTAGAGAGTAGGCTTGTTCAAGCATTGCTTGAGAACAAGCAATTTTTGCCGGATGAGGATGCCACTTGGGGGAGCGAGCAGACTTTACAGCATCCATCACTTCAGTTGCTTGAGGACAAGCAACGTTTTGCCGGGGGAGACTGTAATATTCCCAATTAGCCTTGCTAATTGGAATATCTCATTTTTGTTTAATTTTGCCGCTTTAGTTGGAAATAATAAATAAAGTGAGAAATAAGAGGGGTCACCTCACTTTAGTCACCTCACTTTATAATAAAGTGTTCTTTTCCTAGTAGATTGACGTTGTAACTTAAGAGAGGGGGCCTTGGGGGTCCACATGAGTATGATGGGGGAGGCATCAGGCTGACCCAAAGTAACCTGCGCAGGTCAAAGGAGAGTTAAGTTTTGGAGGGAGTTTGGCATTATAAAAGGAGAGGTTCTCACCTCATTTGGATCATTCATGATTTGATATTATTATTGATAGCTAGACTTCTGTCTGCTTCAGCATGCCGGTTGTTTAGTCGGTCTGCGGCACTGTTTAGTGCACGAGTGTCTCCGGTCGGAGATCTCACCCTTAGCCTCGGGGGACTTCGAGTGCCTGCCCTGGTAAGGTTTTTCTGGTTTCACCCTTAGCTTCGGGGGACTTCGAGTGCCCGCCCTAGTAAGGTTTGTCCTGAGTATACTTTTCAGTTCCAGTAGCAGCAGCGGCAGTTTCTGAAGCATATCTGAGGAGGAGAAAAGCCCTCTTGTGGCTGCGCAGAGCAAGAGAAGGAAGGACGTTGATTCTTGAAGGAGAAGGACGCTGTCTCATCTGGAGAGAGGACGCTGATCCTTTCAGGAGAGGAAGGACGCTGTCCAAGGAGGACGCAGTTCTGGTCTGGCAGAGAAAACGCTGTTTAGGGAGGCAGAAGGACGCTGTCTAGCCCTAGAGTGAGGACGCGGTCCATTTCTGAAGGTAAGGGTTGCAGATCTGAAGGCTTATTGTTAGATCCAGCTTTGGGAAGGATAGATCTTGCAGATCTAGTCTTGTATGTTGCAGCTCTAGTCTTGTATGTTGCAGATCTGGGGGTTTAGCACTAGATCCAGCTTGAGGAGTGACAGATCTGAGGAGATATTGATAGATCTAGTCCAGATCTGAAGGGATAACACCAGATCTAGCCCTAGAGGCTGTAGATCTGAGGAGATAGTTCCAAATCTAGCATAGATCTGAAGGTTTGGCAGTAGATCTGGTATTGGAGGACGCAGATCAGGAAGGGAAGGACGCAGATTTGATTGGAGGCTTCAGATCCATCAGGTGGGACGCAGATCTGAGGAGCAAACTATTGTGAGAGGAGCTCAACAGCGTTTTCCAGTATTCTGTAGCAGGTTCATCTGTCTGGAGGGTTGAGGGATTTGTGCTTCACCTGTTTCTGCGCTGTCACTAGCAGAGACAGTGTTTTCCATTTGTGAGGGTTTGCAGCTTGAGATCAGCCCCAGTACCAGCGCAGTTCATCTTCAGTCTTCAGAGCAGCTAGGACGCTGTCCTCGTTGCAGCCATTTTCTTGTATGGGAGGGTCATCACTTGCCTAGGGCAAGGATAGGTGCACTGATTCTGATTTACTCCTCTCTATGTACTTTCTGATTAATAAAATGGCTCAGTTTCTGGTATTACATGTGTCATGATTCAGTGATCTGGTTCAGTATTGTATTTTCTATATCTGTCTGGCATATTTCTGTTTATTACTGGTTATTTCCCTTTGGGGATATTACACATTGGTAGGAGTGTTTGAGATTTGGATTTATGGAATGCAATGATGGAATTTTCTTCTGGAAAAAGAATGTTATACAAACTAATGCAAGTTAAGAATTTGTAGCCTACACAAACAATGCATGGCATCTCACAAGCTCACAAGTACATTGGAGACCCAGTTGATAAGATTAAATGCAAAAGTGTTTCTGGTCCTATAAAAAACAGATATAAACACTATCAACAAGCATCATAATCGATTACCTTCAGTTGAAAATGCCATCGTTATTAAACTCCAAGATCATAGAGATATAGAATATGAATTAGTGCACCATTATGGAGAATTGTTAACTAAATTGTAGCCATAAAGGAGGGAGAAACCTATTGTATATTTCAGCAAATACCTACTCTGGTCTCCTTTATTAAAATTAAGCTTTATTAAGAACCATCTCCAAGGAATAGGTGGAAGTAGCATCCAAATTCATGCCACGAAATAAGGCGCCTATTCTAGATGGTTTCACAATAGATTTCTTATAGGCATGCTAGTCGATAGTGGGACATGATCTGTCGGCTACAGTCGAAGAATATATAAGTTCACTATCCATCCTTCCTGCTCTAGATGTTACTTTTCTTACCTTAGATCCTAAAAAGAGATAAAGTTGATGAACCAATTAGTTTCATACCAATTGCTTTATGCAACATGGTTTACAAAAGTCATCACAAAATTCGTAGCTAATTGCCTCGATTCTATATTCCCCCATTTTATTTCGCCAGAGAAAACAAGCTATGTGGAAGGTCCTAAAATTCTCGATGAGATCATGGTGGAGCATGAAGTCATTCATTAAAAAACACTAAAAAACCTAGCATATTGATCAAATTAGATCTCTCCAAAGCATTTGACAAGCTTAATTGAGCTTATATCTTTCAAGTTCTCTCAACATTTGGCTTTACCATCGAATGGATCACTTCGATCAACACTCTTATTTATTTAGTTTTCTTTTTTGTACTTCTAAATTGGTCATCAACTACAACATTCCCTCCCTCGTGTGGAATCCATCAAGGGGGTCCTCCTTCTCCCTTTTGTCTTCACTTTATCACTTGAAGGATTAAGTTGAGCTTTGCAAGTAGCCATGTCACAATAAAAAGTGAAGGGTATCAAATTGTTTGGTGAAGATATTCCTATTTCACACCACCAATTTGTTTGATGACATAATCTATATGGGGGTCTGAGCATCTCAAGAAGCTCAAGCTCTACACAATATATATTTTTTATTTTTTATTTTTTATTTTTTGAAGAAAAAATCAAATTTTTATTCAACCTTAAAAAAAAATGAAAAAAATAACATTATGGAGATGCCATCAAGCATTTGATCAAGTTAGCCTTTCATTTGATGCAAAAAAAAAAAAACTATAAAAATTACATAAATTTGTCGGGGCTAAGTATGATAAAAATCACTTATCTTCCCCTTTTCTTTTCCTTTCTTTTTCTCCACCTTTCACCAGCCTCCTTGATTGGGAGTGGTTGTTGCTATTTCCATTTATTCTCCTTTAATATTCTTAGGCACTTCTTAGTCCGAGTTAGATCTCTCAGATATATGTGTCCACATTGTTCCACCCACTCCTTGCATGTTGTGTCTTTCTTCGTGTTGTTGTTCTATTACCTAGATCAATGTTAATTAAATGTATTTCTCAATGTGACTTTTAGTGTTGTTCTTATTCTTTTCTACATCCTCCTCTTGTGGTCCTTGTTGTTTCTATTCCTCCACTTTTTGATGATTCTCATCTATTTCCTCTTCTTCGTCTTCTAAGAGACGTGGATTTGGAACCTGCCATTCCTTTGGATTTTGTGGTATATTCTCTGTTCTTTTTGTAACTTTTTTAGCTTGTGGGCATGTATTCTATAAATTTCATGTTTGTAGAGAGATCCAACACTTGAATGGCGTATTTTCAAAATATAATATTTGATTCCACTTAAAATATTTATGAGCCAGATGGATGTGATCTTGTAGGCGTTTATTCGGGTCTATCTCTACACAAATCCTGGCAAAGGTAAAAATACCATTTTCAATTATTTCTTGATCTGTCTTCAAAAACCTCTCCCGTGTGTTTCCAACACCTTCCAATACTTGGTGGCGCCAGAAAGAGAGAGGGAGATTGCACAACCTCACTCATACCGACATCTTTGTAACCACCATTGTTGCAAAATCAAAATATGGAAACCATGGAGTTACAAAGAGGCCCACCCTACCCCAAAACCATGGCCCCTCATAGATGACTTCTCAAATACCTCATGTATGGATATCAACCAGTCGAAAGCTCAGACATTATTTTTGAAGGCACGTCTTGCCTTGCATACTCATGTAGCTATAATGTTAAGATTTCAAATAAGCAGACTCCATTCCAAATATCTCAAAGTCTCATTGGTTGATAACTCTTTGAGAATTAAGCTATGGTCATAATCGTTAAGCAAATTTAACATCAAACTTTATAGTTGGACCTTTCATTCTCTTAATATATCAAACCAACTTGTTCTCTTAAAATGTGCTCTGCAAGCCCTCCAATTTTATCTTCTTTTGGAAATGATGGCTCCTTGTTCCATTTTAAATTAAATTTGTAGTATTCAAATATATTTTCTCTGGGGAGTTTCGAAACAAGAAATAAAAGTGGGTTATGGTTCCTTTGGACAAACTATGCCTACCCAAATGTAGAGGTAGGTTAGGCTTTAGGGGCCCCAAACTCTAAGTATGATAATGGGGGGGAATCTATTTAAGTTAAAATGGATCTTCTATATGCATTTGGCCAAAAGAGGTAAGCAACGCTATTTTTGGGAAACCAAAGATGGTCAATAAACCCTTTTTTTGAAGGATTCTTGGAAACAATGCCTAAAATTTAATAGGTTGAATAATATGGAGCAATTAAGGACCAACATGATAACAAAAAACAGACACAAGGTATTTGAATATTGGACAGGAGACAACATTTAGACCCAATGAACACAATGGCTCTCATAGGAGGCTTAGCAACCTAGATCTCCAGGAGGAGAATGGTCATCCTTTTCGCAAGATATTTAGTTGCACCTTATCCCAATTTCTCATAATTTGGACAATATTAGATGGACTTACAAATCAAGAGGAACCTTCATAAGTGAGGAATCATATCACTTGGAGGCAAGATTCCAATAGAACCAAAAATCATAAATTTGGCAAACCATTTGGGGAAAAAATATGTGGCAGAAAGTCTCCTTCTTCTTACTTATAGTTCAAGGGAAAACTCTCACTTGGGATAACTTTTTAAAATGGGGCTCCATAGGACCCTCCCTCTGCTACTTATTTATATCAGCCTTGGAAGACTCTTAGCATATTTTTAATGGTTGTTTTTATGCAACCACTATTTTGAATGCCATGGAATATCTAATGTGTCACTCAAACCATAATACTAACAACAATCCCCTCACCATCAAGCATTAGAGAAAATAAGTCTTTCTTAATACTATATTAAATAAATTTGGACTCTTCTCCCTGGATTCATTTTATGAACATTTTGGAAAGACATAAATCACAAAAAATTTCAATGAAACTCTCATACCCAAGACACCATTTGGAGCCTTATTAAGGAAAACATTCGTGAATCAATAATCTCTCAACAATGGTCAAAACAAAATTGGCAAGCCGAGGATTTAGAATCAACAATCCTCAAAGAATGGATTTTGAGTCCTGGATCTTTGTCCTCCTTGAATGCATTCCCACCTCTCCTCATCTCTATAATATGGAAGCCCTCTCCTTTACATCTCCTCAATTTGAACTTCAATGGGGCATCTAATGAAAACCCAATGAATCCCAGTGTTGGGGGAGTATTTCAAGATCACTAGGGAAATATACTTTTTATCTTTACTAGCCCCATAGATCTTAACGACAATAATGCCACATAGCTCAAAGCTTTGGATATAGGCCTCCAGGTTTCATAGGCTCATGTTTTCTTCAAAATATTAATCTAAGAGTACACTCAACTTGTCATTGATATGATCACTAAAATACTTCATGGAACTGCACCAAGTAAAGTCTCCAGTAGCTAGCATCCAGAAAATAGCGTAGAAATGGTAGCCACTCTCCTCCATGTGATCCTGATTTTCATTATCTCACATGTCCAGTGATCTAGAAACAAAATCATAGATTATCTTTCCAATGAAGGTTGCAAAGCATAGGCATCACAGCTCAACTATTTTTGGCACTCCCTTCCTAAATCGAATTTCAAACAAGAATGCTCTAGGTTAGCTCTGAAATAACTTCTTCCCTTGGATAGGGTGTCAGAGTTAATATAGGTGGGGGGATGCATGGCCATTGTCCAACCAAGTACACATCGAAAATGATGTGGTAATATGCCCCCCTCCCCTAAGGTTGTGACCACCCCTTGGGAAAATTCCCCTCTTACAAAAAATTGTAATATTGTTGTAATAAAATATAAAAAAGGTTCAGCTTGGTACATGGAATTCATAGCTTGGGGAGGAGGTTTCTTGAGGAAGGAGATTGCTTGAGGAATGGGTTGTTTTAAATATCAATCCTGGTTGGGTAAGTGGATTTAAATGGGCTAACTAAGAAAAAAATTTAAATGGAAAAATCATAGACAAGACCAGATGTCCTATAGCTCTAACAACAAGCAAGAAGAGGACAAAATATTAAAGCCAATATGGACTACACTATCCTAGGGGGTTGACTGGAATAGATTTGGAAAAAGGGAAGGCAGTTAATCTATTTGGGGGATGATTCCCACACGATCACACATAAACATACGCAAAAAAATAAAAAATAAAAAATTAAAAAAAAATAGGACACTCTCTCACCCTCATGCGTGCAGAGTCCATGGAAGAAAGCACACTGGTATTGGAGAAGAACGTGGGAGACACATGGAAGGTTGTGATCAAAATTGGTTATCAATCAACCTTTGGAGAGATAAAACCTATTGAAGAACCCTCACAGAGGATTGTTGGGTGAAATGTATAAAGAGTAGTGGCTTTCTTATAAGGTTAAGGAACCCACTGGAAGTTTGTGGATTGATAAACCTACTAGATTGGGAGGATTCACTCAGGTGCTTGTGAGGGTTGATGAATCACCAAGAGTTTCCTTGGGGCTGAACCTTTGGTGATTTTCTCACTAATTAACCACATGGAGAGTTGATCTCCATGTGGAATCCCTTCCCCTGAATGTGAGTTGAAAACTCTTCGTACTATGGTATCCTGACATGGATGTGATTATGCCTAGAAATATTTAATGAAAACGTGTGTAGTTGATGGATGAAGGAAGTGTGGCCTTGTGGCATCCTGTTTTAGTTGTTTTTTTCGGTTGAAATTCATCAGAAGCATGCCACTGCAGGCACTGGAATTTGGCTCGGGGGTGAAAACTACAAGAAAATGTGGTTGTATATTGTCTAAGGTTGGGTGGAGAGTTGAAGTCCCAATCTCAATTTCCAGGCTTTGGATATAAGATAAGTGTTTATTACATTTAATGTGCAAGTAAATCTCACATGAATACTTGTTGTGTTTATTTTAAGGTTACTTGAATGTATGAAACTTGGGTTCATGAATTATTTGGAGTGTTGATATCTTGAGTATTGTTTATGCTAGGTAAGTTGTTTAACTGCTAATATTGTCTATGGAATTTTACTTCTTGTATGAATATGCAACATTATCCCTTGGTCAATATTTTGAGTGATGAAGTATTGACTGCATGAACTAGTGCTGAAGAGTGGTATAACTATGATTTTTTTGTGTAATAATGCTTAATACGATTGATGTGCCAATAATTTTATATGCATATTGTTTATGAGGATTATTTATCATAGTAGTTGTGAGGGATATGTATCCCCCCTATATAAAAAGGGATGTAATTCTTGTAATTTCTATAGGAATTCTAGATTCCTATGTGTAAGTGGAAGTGTTGATTCTTATATAAATTTATGAGGAATGGTTGAGTTATTGTCTGTCTTTCAGGAGCTTGAATCTCAACGATTTTGTAGTCTTGAGGATATGGTGAATCTTTGTGTTTATTTCATTAGATTTAATGAATATGGTCAACTAGGATGTATTGTTATTCATTTCATTTTATTCTCTGTGCACATGAGTTGTTGTGAATAAAAAAAGGGGATGCAAACATCTATACATTGGGGCTGGGAAGTTGGATTGAATTCTTGTAACTTTGAGAAGTGCACTCAAGTCGCACATTCTCTGCGTATTTCATTGGGCAAGGAATATCCCAAGTTTTGTGGTCATCCTAGAAACTTTTATGAGTAAGCTCATCTATGAACTTCAGCTTAGCTAATAGCATGAGCGCTTCGCTTGATTGCTTCTATGCTCAAGGGTTTTTGGGAAGAGTCTATGAGATCTTAAGATTCTAATTCTTGATATCGTATAGGTAAATTTATTATTTCACAGACGGTCGAATTTGTTATGGTTTGATCCTATGTGAAATTATAAATAAAATTGAAAACAAAAAAATGTAAGTATGAGCACTCATAAAATAGGTTGAATTTACCTGTGGGACCCACCAAGCCGGTGTTGGGTGAATTATCTGGGAGGCGGAACTTGTGATGAGTCCATACTCGACTAACAACGTGCAAGCTAAGTAGTTGGGTGGGGTCATGAGTCAGAAACCAGGATAGTCAAGGGTCGGTGCGCAATCAGTCTTGAAAGTAAGGTCGGCTACAACATTTTGGTCGAGGTTCAGGCCAGTCGGCTAGGTCGAGGTTGGGACCCTGGTTAGATTTAAGTTTTGTGGATTTATTAGTAAGGGATGACCTACGACTATGAAGGCTTACGTGCCCTCGACTTAGGATCGCCAAGTGGCGTAGTGGCCATGTGGGCACCACTTAGGGTGCCACATGTGTGTCACGTGGCAGGACAAATGATGTGGCAAGACCTAATAGGCTAGTGATTAATCAGCCATATCTTTTGATTTGGGAGTCTGATTGGGGCATATTTTATATTGTTGGAAAGGTTTTGACAACACAAACACAACGATATTATTCATTTTAAATTTTGAGGAAGTTGAAAGCTATCGAAAAATTTAGGCTCCATTTCCATAACTGAACTTTAGAGATTGGGTCATCTTAGACTTCCTCCTTTTACTCTTAGTAGGGGATAGGGATAATATGGGGTATGTTACAAATTCCATCATCATTTCTTAATTTCCCTTGCACAGCGAATCATGCAACCTAGCTAAGATATGATGCACATTCACACCAATTTAAGTATAGTTTTAATGAACTAGATCAAGTGGAGATTCTTCATTTTAATTATGAGTAGATTTGGGAGCTTGCAGCCATCAAAGTGTCTAATGTCAACAAGCACTCCCATTCACTATCTTCATTACTCATAGGGATAGTCTTTCATTCTTAGCTATGGTCGATTTCAATAGAAGGGAATGGTAAATTCTAAATACCAGGGACTACGTGGAAGCAAATTATTATTATTAATGGGTCTAATTTTCTCCATCCAAATCACACTTTTGGAGGTTTTTCCCTTGACTCCATATTTAAATCACATTTCCCTATACCTTTTCCTTTACTACTTTCCCCTTTCCTTTGTGCATCCTCAAGGACTTGTTGACTTTTTTATCTTCTAGTTAGGTTTTCTTAATGGTTTTTTTTCTTGATTTTCGATCCACTGGTCTCGGTGGGCTAGATACTCTGATATGGTACTTTTTTTTTGACAAAAATGGTTATGTTTTGTATTAAAATTCTCGGCATAATTGCCCATTTACAAGTTTCCAACTTTTCCGGGACAACTCACAAGCTTCCCCCATAACCAGTATCCATCCATCTTTAGTTCGGACAAAATGAATATTCTTGGATTCTTCAAGCCATTTCGTCAACGAGATTTCCCCTAACTTAAAGACACAAACAAACTGCTGAAGTAAGAAACAGTAAATCATAATTCACATCTATGGTATTGAGTCCCATCTTGTCTTCTCTTTCCAAACTAGTGTGCCTGCTGGGAGTAGGACAACTCTATTTTCTTCCACATCTGCATCTTTATTATTGTTCCACAATACATGGAAGAAGCTCACCTTATGAAAGGAGCTAGCAATCTTTTTAATTCTCATCATCAACCTGAGTAATCGAAGATCCTTTAGAATTGAGTTCTCCACTAGCATTTTTATAACAGTTTGAAAGTCACCTATGATTTTTGCCTCTTTGATTTCGAGTTGTTGCAAAATCTTGAGACCTTGTAGCAACACCATCCCTTCTACTTGAGTATTGGTGTCATGGCCTAGTCCCCAAGCAAATCTGTGCTCAATTTGGCCCTCTATGTTCTCAATAACTCCTCCTGCTCTTGCATTCCCCGGATTTCCTTTTGCTGCTCCATCGAAGAACATTGAGAAACAGGCCAAATTCTTGTTCCAATTGCCAAAGTTATATTTAGATATTTTGATCTACCAATATTTTTTATTTTCCTCTTTTAAGTCTGTCCGGGAGTATTGTAATCCCAGCATGTCACCCCACTCCAGCTCTTGAGAGGAGAGATTATCATTTGATATAACTCCCACATGTTCATACATAAATTCTTTGAGGATACTTTTTATCTTAACTGTGACAACTTGTGCATTATGTGTTTTTCCTTGGAAAATTCTGCAATTTCGCTCCAACTAGATATTCCAGTAGACTAATTTTGGGAGAACTAGCTAGCCAACCTTGAACCAAGCGTTATTTTGAAGATGACCAGGGTATCGATTGATCTAGCTAGAATGCAAGTCAAAAATGGTGGAAGGAAGCGACATTGCCTCAAACCAGAGCATCAGCACTTCCTTCTAGGCCTCAGAAGCGAAATTACAACCCAACATTATATGTTGTGCGTTCTCCTCACATGATTAGCATAGAGTACTGTGTGAAGGCACGTGAAAGCCTTTCTTTTTGAGATTTTCAACTGTAAGTATGTGGTTATGACAGAGCAGCCAGTTAAATAAATTGATTTCAAATTCCATAGCCCTTTCTAAAGCGTCAGACAGAGAGGGACGTATGGGATTGCACAAATCTTCTTGTATCCTTGCGCCACCGTGTATGCTCCAGAATTCGACCCCCATCCACACTGATCGTGTTTCACAGCACCAATCGGGGCCTTCCCTTTTAGTCTGTAGCATAGCTGCTGCCATGCATTCTCAAGTTCTCTAGGCAGCTCCGGCCTTCTCCAACCCATCCATACATTCTCCTTCCAAAGGGAAATTCTCCACAGAGAATTCAATCCTGTGTTGTTCATCCAGAATCGCAGCTCTTGTAGCTCATTAACCTCCTTAAGTGGCGCATCATTCATTACTTTGTCCTCCCAAATGTCAATAGATTTCCCTTTCCCCGAAATCCAAAATAAATTATCTCGTATGAGAGAATGGGCTTGCATGCATAGTTTGAAGATCTGGGATCCATTTTTGGCTTGAGCAGGCCTGTCCAAGATTCTCTTCCTTTTTCCTATAAAAATTTCTTCCAGAAGACTTGTTGTGCCCAGCCGACCTTAGGGGCAACTTGCCTCCAAAGTATTTTGGCCCCCAAAGCTAAATTCTGCTTTCTCAAATCTTTGAAGTTCAGTCTACCTTCCAGGATTGGTTTGGTGACTTTATTCCAATTGACAAGCGGCATTCTATTCATGTTTTGCTTTCCACCTTTCCAAAAGAAATTTCTTATACAAATTTCCATTTTTTTAAGGACTACAAAAGGGGCAAGCATAAGCGAGGCTTGGAAAATTGGGAGGTTGTTCAAGACTGATTTTATAAGCATTGTTTTCCCTACTAGATTAAGCCAAGAGAACCCCCATGCTTCCATTTTGGATTTGAACTTATCAAGGAGGGGGATCCAATCCTTGCCTGAAGGGTTTTTCTGAAAAATTGGCAATCCTAGATATTTGAAAGATTTCCATCAAATGGACCCTACAAAACCCTAGCTTCTAGAAATTGCATTCATCTCACATTGAATCACGTTCCATCCAAATATGTGGCATTTTCCAGCATTCAGGCTACAACCAGAGGCACCACAGAAATCATCCACGATCAATTTAAACTACTTGGCAGTATGGACAGAAGTAGCCCCCATAATGAGTGAATCATCAGCAAAGAGGGCGTGGTTTATCGCTTTAATCCCTCTTGCAATTTGGATTCCCAATATATCCTGGTCAAGCCTTATTTTTTCCAGTATAAAACTTAAAGCAAAGGCATGAAGTACAAGCAATAAAGGAGAAAGAGGGCAACCTTGCCTTAGCCCTCTCGAGGCTTTAAAAAAGTCAGCAGCTCTTCCATTTACTAACGGAGCAATCCAGGGCTCAGAGATACATGCTTTGATCCACCTAATGAATCCAGATCCAAAGCCAAATTTTTCCAAGACTTTATAAAGAAAGGAATTCCTAACGCTATCAAACGCATTTTCAAAGTCGAGCTTAACAATCATACCTTTTTCTCTCCTCTTCAGGCTTGAATGAATCGCCTCCTGGACTAGAATTATGTTGTCCACTATTTGTCTTCCTTGAATGAATCCCCCTTGATTCTCCGGAATGAGATCTGGAAGAATCCTCTTCAATCTGCTAGCAATCGCCTTAGTGATAATTTTATACCCAATATTACATAAAGAAATGGGTCGGAATCTACTAAAAGAATTTGCCCCCTTTTCATTGGGAATGAGAGCTAGGAAAGATGAGTTTGTATTACCCCCAATCTTCTTACAATCCTGAGATTTCAGAACCATTCTATGTAAGTCTTTTTTAACAATATTTTAGAAAACTTGACAAAAAATTGTCGTGAACCTGTCTGGACTTGGGGCTTTATCCGGGTTCATGGCAAACAAGGCCTCCATTATTTCCTTCGTGGTAGCCTTAGCCTCTAGTTTTTTATTCATTCTATCAGTAATTTTAAAAGGAATATCTTCTAATAGTCTATCACTGCATCCCTACTCCTCTTCTTCACTATAAAGGTTTTGGAAGTGAGTGTAAGCATCCTTTTTTATACTTGGGAAGTCTCCATAAGTTTGGTTTCCATCTTTAATTTCTGTAATAGAATTGAACCCTCTCCTAGCTTGGGCTTGCTTGTGAAAGAAAGTTGTGTTTCTGTCTCCATATTTCAGCCAGAGGCTTCTGGATTTTTGCCTCCAATATTCCTCCTCCTGTCTGCAAGCATTATGGAACTTGTGTTGTAGGTCTTTCTCTATTTTTAGAGAATCCCTTGCTATTTCCGCTTCTTCCATAAAATCTTGATGGGATTCAAGAACTGTTTGGGCTTTCTTCCTTTCTTCCACTGGACTAGGAATGTTTTTGGCTCAGCTCTTTAACTCGATTTTTACCCTTCTCAACTTCTCCTCCCAAACGAATAATGGGGAACCCATGACTGGCCTCATCCATATTTCTGAAACCCTCTCCATAAAGTCCTTTTAGTTTATCCATATAGGACAAAAAAGAAAGGGGATAGGGCCAAGATTTGTCTGGGAAGATAGGGTCAGCATTATCGGTTTATGGTCTGAAGTACTACTAGTAAGGATACTCATCTTAACATCTCCCCATATAAAAAAGGAACTTTGAATGAGAAACCTATCTAGTCTAGCAGCAATATGCCCAGGGCCTGCTGTTTTATTTGTCCAAGTTTACTTACCATGGCACGACTTGATGTCGATCAGATCCCATTCGTGAATAAGATCCTCCACCCATTCTCGGGTCGGATCCCTCACAATACATCCTCCACGCTTTTTTCCTTGGCTTAGCGTAATGTTAAGATCTCCTGCAATAAGAATATTTTCCAGATTCTCCCCTTTTGCCATGTTTCTCAGGGACTCCCAGCAGATTTCTTTTTCCTTGCCACTCACCAGGACATACACGTTGAATAGGCTGAAGGTCTCCTTTGATTCTTGATGTTGTAGTTTTTTGAACAGCCAATGTGCATGCTCCTTTTTCGATGTCAAACTGAACTTGGAAGAGTTCCAGAGTGTGCCCAGACCTCCCGAGGCCCCTCTGGCTAAGACAGCCAATGTCCCTCCTTTATTCCAAAATTTCTTGCTCCTTTGAAGGAATTTGTTTTCCTCCATTTTTGTCTCCTGGATAAGAAGTATGTCTGGGTTTTCTACCATATTTAGGTTCCTCATGGCTTCTTCTTTCTTCTTGCTCCCCAAACCTCTGCAATTCCAATAGATCACCTTCATTATTTATTTTTGTGAGAGTGTGGACCACCCTTGAGGCCCTGTCCCTGATTTCTTGCCATCTTTGGATTTTTGGCCAAAATATTTTCCAATGTAGGCTGGCTTCCTTGTACTTTGTCTTTGTAGGTTTCTTTCTCTCTTTTTTCCTTGGAGGACATTCTTCCCCTTGTCGACCTTCTTACCGTGGATTGAGAGTCTCCTATCTCTCCTTCCTCTTTAGATTCTTCCGAGCCTTGAATTTCCACCTCGCTCGTTGTGTGCTTGTCTTTAGGTCTTTCTGTTTCTCCATCCCTTTGCCGCTAAAGTCTCATTGTCTTCCTTGTCTTCCACCCTTGCATTCTTCATTACTGCCTTCTGAGGTGGATCCTTTTCAGGGATTTCTTGTGATTCTAATCCAAGAGGCCCAAACATGTTCCCTGAATCATTTGAAGGAGGGGTTTGCTGAGTAGCACTAGTGCCTTTGGGTTGATGCCCTTTGCCATTTTTTTGACTTGCCAGCTTAGAAGTCTTGGGGTTTGCTTTAGATCTCTTGGTCTGCGTCCAACCTTCCTCTTTCTCCTTCTCCTCCTCACTCTTTTTTGGATAGTTTCTGGCGAAGTGCCCATATTCATAACACCCCCGACATTTGAATGGGAGTTGTTCATAGTCCAGTTTTTGAATGTGAGACCAGCTTCTAACTTTAATTTTTATAGCTTCCGGTAGCCCAAATTCAAGATCCACCTCCACACAAATGCGAGCATAGTCGTATTGATATTTTTTATTTTCCTTATCGATGAATTTACCCAGGGAGTCCCCTATGTGTTTAAGGGAGACCCAGTTCCAACAGTGGATTGGGAGGTTGGGCAATCTGACCCAAACAGGCACATCTAAAGGAATGTCCTCTGCTAGGTCAAAATCCAGAGTCTACTTGTTCAGATACAGCCCTTGTGGCCCCGTAAAGTATGGCCCATTTCTAAAGATCAACTCCTTATCCTCTTTAGAGGAAAATTCGAATTAGAAATAGCCTCTGCCCAGAAAATAGGAGGCAACATTTTGATTTATCATTGGCTTCCAGTTCTTAATCACCCAGGCTTCCGTGGCTTTGGGGGATGGCCACAAGTTGGTAAACTATCCAACGAGCGCACGCTCAGTCATGGTTAGGGCAACCTGAATAGGACCATCCGACGGGAGGGAGACCTCTGGCATTTCTTCTAATCTTTTGACAAATTTTGATGTTGCAGACTTCTTCTTCCTGGGTAAAGAGGTGATCAAAGAGCATAATGCTTCTGCATCTGGAGAAAGCAGAGGAGGAGGAGGGGGAGGAGGGGAGGCCCTTGTCGAAGCTAGCTCCTCCATGGCTATGGAAGCCCTAGTAGGTTCAGTGCGAGGGCAACAGAGCAGCGCAGCGCGAGCAGTCCAAAAAGTATAGTTGTGAAACAATAAAATATTGATATGGTACTTCTTACTTGATAATACTAACTTGTTTAAACCTATTTGTCTTAGGTCCTCCACTATCACCTACCTTGGTTCTTGTAACAACCCCAAATTAAAACATACAACTAATTATATCAATTATGGAATTAATAATCATCATACAAATTATTCAACTAATTAACATAGAAATTTCGAAAAACACGAGTAAAGACAACTTGTTTGTAGCGGTGATATTCATTACTGGTGATTTCAAAGTGAAAGTTATTTGAATCCCGCTAACTACAACAAATTTTTTGGGATGAATCTCAGCCCAATCGTAGGTTGAGTTGCAAATAATATTTCTACAACTGGCCACCCCTGAGCCCTCAATCAATGTACTATTGTCAGGGAATCCTTTACCTCACAACACTTTTCTTCCAATATAAGGAATGAATAATATTATCCTCCTCATCATCCATTAAATAAACCAAACAGTTCCAAAAATGGAAAGGGATCCGCATGCACACATTCTATGTGTCAACATGCCAACTTTTATTTCTTTATTTTAACTTTTACTTAATACAATATTTATCTTAATTTAGCTCTTTCTTATTTTATTCCTTTTTTATTTTTTTGTTAATTGTACTTCTTTTTACTATTTTTATAGTTATTTATTTAGAACTCTAGTTTATTAGCTACCATTTTTTTTATACTATTATTATATTCTTTTCATTAATTATTATTTATATACTATTATTATATTTCCTTTCTTATTATTTTATTTATTTACTATTATTATATTTTCTTCATTATTTATTATTTATTCACTTGTGTATTAATATTGTTTTGTTTTGTTTATTTATTATTGTTATTATTGTTATTATGTGGCATTGTAGTTCACAAATTTTGGCTTAGTCTTGGTTTGTTATCTTCTTCTATACTCCATCTTTTGGTGCTCTCTTCTTCATAGGTAACCAAACTCTTTTTTGGCTCCATTTTGAAATGCCATGCTAATGTGCTAGAAGTAGGCAAGGAGCGACATATTTCAAGGACCAAGGGTGCTTTCACGCCCAACGGAGGGAGGAGAAATCAACACAAAGGTATAATTTCAACACTCCATAGGAAATCCAATATGAAATCACTCCAGTGGAACATGATATTGCAGGGCTTGAGGGTGCTTCATTGCCTCCAAAGTGCTTGGGGAGATAGTTGATTGGATGCCTGATATGGGGCATACCAGAGGGCACTATAGTCAATACATGTAAACTATTGACATATATTAGCATTTGAGGCTCCTACTTGGTTAAGTCTTACTAGACAAAAAATGGGTTAAGGAGGAAATCCTTTAATGTTGGATGAGCTTCAGCTTACAATGAGGAATATGGATAGGTGTTTAGGGCATTCCATTTAGGAATTCATTCGTCCCTAAAGGCTCCCTCGGTAGCAACAATGAGCCGATAGAAGTGGATGCTTCAGACTCCTCCAATTCCAAATGACAACTTATCATCAATCTAGTTTTTTTTTTTTTTTTCAATTTTCAAATTTTTATTTTTAAGTTAGACTATAAATCAGGTTGCTTAATCCTGCAATACACTTTATCAGCTTTTTTGTTGAACTTTAAAAACTTGTGTGTAGATGCTATAAAAATCGTGATTTTGTCACTAGTTTGATTTTCTAAGTGGCAAACTAGGACATTTCTAATGCTTCTTTTTAAAATTTGAAATATAAATTTTACTTTAAAAAAGAAGAAGGATATAACTTAGCAAAAAATCTATGTAAAAATTAATTTTCAACTTGGGCTGTTATGGGTAAATTTTGTTAAGAAATATATATTTATGTTACATTTATAAAAGATATATTCTTACATACATTAAGATTTTATAATCTAAATTTACATTTTAATTATACATAAATGGTATATTATTATAAATTTTAAGTACTTTATATTTGACTTTAAATTTTGTGTATATATATATATATATATATATATATATATATATATATATATATATATATATATATATATATATATATATATATATATATATATATATAATTGTTATTATTATTATAAATAAAATTTATAATTGTGTAAGAAATGATAATAATTTTCACAATTTGATGTGTTATAAGTACTATGAAAAAATTCCTTAGATGGGGTGATGAAGGAAGAGATGGGGTGTCGTGAGGTTGTCGGGAAGATGTGCCATGCCACCCCTCATTTACATGACAATATACACCCATGTCTTGATGCTCAATTTTTTAATGTTCTATGTTACCCTATATGATATCTCACTCATGCGAGCTCAATGCCAAGACCCTCCTCTTGTTTGCTTCTTGATGTGGCTCTATTAATTTTGATCTCTTGTTATGATGATGTTCTTCTCCATTTATTTTCTATCTTCTTGTAATGAAAATACTCTCGTATCTTTTTTTTTCCCTTTCAATTTCTTTGTTGCAAACAATGGTTGTTTCCTTCCAATCTCTAGTTTGTGTGAGTGGATTCAATGGTGGTTATTAGCGAGGTCATTTTGTTTGTCTGCTCTAGCTAGAGACCCATGACTCTTCTCCATATTTGACCCTTGTTGTTCCCACCTCCCTTGGCATTTGTCCTTGTCTCATTTTCTTCTTCTCATCACTGCAATGACATGCCATCGCTCACAAATCATTGGGGAAGTGGTGGTCGCAATTTGCAAGGTGGTTCACGTGCTCGTTACCAAGCAGAGTCCTTTGCCAAGCTTTTCCATCACTAAATTTCTTAGGAATCCAATAGTAGCCTAAGGAAGCAAAGATGAAGGTCATCTAGGAAAGAGGTTTCATTTCAAATTTAGATATCCTTGTTGATGTCGTGGCATGAGTCTTAGACACAAAGCATATTAAAGGGTGCAATACTCAATATCTTCATATAATCAACCTTTATTGTTAAATGAAGGCTCTTCTCGACAAGGTACTCTTGGAAAGAAACAAATTTAAAGACGAAATCCTATTAATGCTCAACGAAATGTGGCTTCAAATGAAAGCTTTGGACAATATAATGACATGCATAGAAACTCGTTGGCCCCTAGGTTTGGTATAGGAACAAATAGTAAAGTTGCTACAATTTATATCAAGGTGGAATCCTTTATTTCCTCCTAGTTTTCATGATGGTTATGAAGCCTTTAGCTCTATGTTTTTTTGGTTTTTACAGACAAACTAGAGTTCAAGTTAGCCTTGGTATAACAATGTACTTAATAGTTATAATTTTTGAATTAAGTACTTTGTCATATTGTGTAATATTTTAAAGTATTAAACTCTTATAAAAAGTTTATTACATTATCAATAGTCTAGTTTCAAGAATTGCATACCAACGACTAACAATATATATAATTTTGTGGATTATTGATTATGAAGTCTTTAGCTCTATGTTTTTTTGGTTTTTACAAACACACTAGAGTTAGTTAGCCTTGGTAAAACAATGTACTTAATAGCTATAATTTTTGGATCAAGTACTTTGTCATATCTTGTAAGATTTTAAACTATTAAACTCTTATGGTAAAAAGTTTATTACATTGTCAATAGTCTAGTTTCAAGAATAGTAGACCAACAACTAACAATATATATAATTTTGTGGATTGATAGAATTAATTAATTATATATATACATTATTTATTTAACATATACATTATTTATTTAAAATCCTCTTCGCATATGTCGCAGCATAGTTTCTTCGCATATGTCGCAGCATAGTTTCTTCGCATCTGCCGCAACTTAGGTTTTTCATCTGCTGCAGCATAGGTTTTTCACATCAAATCCTCTTCGCACCTGCTGCAACATAGGTTCTTCACATGATCACAATATCCTATGTACAGGTTCTTCGCATCTGCTATAGCATAGACCGTGATCCAGCTCTGTCGTGATCTCATAAAACTTCGAGTTATAGACCGTCAAGTTATAGACTCTTGCTTTTTATAGACCATCGAGTTTATAGGCGGTCGAGTTTCTTTGCAGCATCAACTCCTGCTTTTTATAGACGGTCCAATTTCTTCGCAACATCTGACTCCTGCTTTTTATAGGTGGTTGAGTTTCTGTGCAACATTGATTCCTGCTTTTTATAGACGGTCCAGTTTCTACGTAACATCTGACTCCTGCTTTTTATAAGCTATCGAGTTTCTGCGCAACATTGGTTCTTGGTGGAATTGGCGTAAGAATTGAATACTTTAATAATTTTGTTCCGTTAGTATCTATGGTGAATAGTTTGCGGTGAATATCTCTCGGCTCTGCGGTGAATATTCTTTTGCTCCATCGAATAGGGTTCGCATATCTTCCGAACTAGGGGTTCACAATCCTAGATTACTTCTGCAGGTTTACTTCCGTGATTTAGCTCTGCGGCCTTATAAACCTGCGGTTCTTCACCTTTGGGTCTAGTATGGCTCCCAGCTTCGCAAAGATAATTGTTGGCCCAGTTCTGTCCACCTATGAGAGTCAAGCTCCTACCCATATTATCAGTGAAGCCTCAGCTCCCACTGTGCAGGTGGTCAAGGCTTCACTGGATGAGGCCTCGAAGTTTTCTGAAAGTGCCTTAATCTGCTGGTTTAATGGCTTTTGGCCGCGGCTGACAGCTCTCCACAGCTGGATCTTGGAGGTATGGAAGCCTGTCATTTCTGATGAAATTAATATCTACCCCTGTGCTAAGGGTTTCTTTATAGTAGATTTTGAAAACTCTGAAAGCAGACAACACATTTTAGATTCCGACCCTTGGTTTTGGGAAAGCTCGGGCCTATTCATGAAGCCATAGAACCCATCACTGGATCCCTCAACAATAGTCATAACCTCAACACCAGTTTGGGTCAGATTGCCAAACCTACCTTTGCATCTCTGGAATCTCTCCTTGCTAAAAGCCATGCAATTGGGAAATTTTTACTACAGGTGCCTAGAAACAGAGGAATATGTCAGAACCACCTATGCACGCATCTGTGTAGAAATGGACTTCAGTGTCATATTGCCAGCTGAAATAATCCTAACAAGCAAAGACTATGTATGGAACCAGAAACTTGACTATGAAAGTGTCCTCTTCAGATGTTGATCCTGCTTTGAGACAGGCCATCTAGCCAAAAATTGCCCAAAAGTCTCCCAAAAAAATTATGCTAGAAAGAATCACCATAGATCTACATGGTGGGAAGGAGCACAAAAGGAACATTACATTGTCATCAAGGAAGAATACTCTCCAGAAAACTCTGAATCGCAAGAAATCAGGCAAGAAAGAAACAACCCTGGAGACAAGCAGGGGGAAAACCCTGCCCAACAACAAAAAAACGAACTCAACAACCCCTCAAGCATCAACAATTATGAGGATTCGAATACTGCGCAAAAGAAATCTCCATTTAGCAGCAAAGCAGATCTCCTAGATGCCGAAGATAAGGTACCTGTGTCCCAAGAATCGGAAGAGATGAAGGAGGTGCAAGATAAAGGAAGTTGGAACACTGTAGAGAAGAAAAAGAAAGCTACAACACCAATCTTGCCAAGAAAGGCGAGAAGCCAGACAATTAAGAACTAAGAACATTATAGGTCCGATAGACCAAAGTTTGGTCTTAGTGGACGTTAACCATCATCACCATCATCATCATATATATATATATATATTGTAATGAAATAGTTAATTGAAGCATTTACAAGATGTATAATCGTTACGGATAAGTTGTTTTGTTAAGCACTCTTTATAAGAGAGTTGTTACAACTTGAGTGGGCCTAATGGTTAAAAGCATGTGTTTCCTCCTAAGAAATCACACGTTCAAAACTAGAGGAGAGTAAAGTATGTATGCCTTCGTAGACTTAGGAGTCAAATTATGCTTAGAGATAGGTCCCTTGTCCCATAAACAAGGAGGTCTCATACACTAATTTGGTGTCTAACTTGACCATGACCTTAAAATTTAATAATAATAATAATAATTCATAATTCCAAAAAAATTTAATCATATTAAAATTTGTATAATCCAAAACTAAACTATATATATAAAACACTAAATCACACCCTAGTTCAAATTTAAGGTGGGACCAGTACGAGAAAGAAATTATGAACTCACACACCATATAATTGTACTATGTTTTAGTATGGATAAACGTATGTAATTTTTTTGGTGAAGTGTGAATTTGGTTCATACGTGGAGTTAAATGTTCTATGAAAAACTTAGGGAATCTCACGAGACGTGTTCGAGTTCTAATGTGTTGTAAGTACTAGAAAGAAATAGTTAACCGTCCGACAATTTTTTTTTTTAATGTTTTAGAGAGGATAGACGTTTGGTTCTCTTTTGGGGGAGTAGGTATGATTTTGATTGATACGTGGAGATTTGGTAGGTATGGTTTTGATTGATACGTGGAAAATTAAATCTTACTTTATGAAAATGTACGAAAATTAATTAAATGATAGATATTAATGATAGGAAAATTAATTAAAATGCAGGAAAAAATTAGTTATTTAATGTTTATTGTAATTTAAATTGAAAATGTTTTTGTTTAGAAAATAATGGTTTTTCTAGCAAGATTTTGATAAAATTCAATAGAATATTTTGGAAATGCATGTTATAACTATTAAGTTTTAGAATTTTAGGGGTTTCAGAGATTTTTGAGGGTGTTGAATTCATTTCCATCATTACAAAAATTTATTCAAACATTCATATTTTTAGATTTTTTTGAAAAAAATAATATTAATTGAAATGAAATAAAATGGTTTTTAATGACGTCCACAAGACTTCGCGGTCTAAAAGACCACCCACTATCGCTTAATCCATATTCCAACGATAAAATCACTATTGCTTAATCCATATTCAGATTCCAACGATAACATCACCATCCTAGCAAAATTGTCCCTTGTGTAGACAAGTCCTTTAATATTTTAGTGAGGATGTAAATATGTTGAAAGTTATTCATTATACTTGGTATAAATATAGTGTAAATTTATTATATATTTTTTAGTTATGGTTTCCTAATAATTTGAAGTTTTTGTAACACTAAACCATATTTAATTTTGATAGGTATGTTTCTCTTTCATGTTGTTGGGGTTTGTTAGATGTGGTTATTGATTTTGGACCTTATATCATTATTAAACCTGATATATAGGTGGAAATTATTAAATGTAATATTTAGATAGAATATTGTTGACTTAAATTTTATATTATTATTGCAATGATGCAAGTGAAGTACAAATAATCCCATTCTTCACTTTAAGTGTAGGATGCTCGGATGAACTTATTTATAGGTTAACCATCCATAAAAAAAAAGGGTTCCTATTAATGGTCACTTAAACATGAAAGTTGAGATATTTGAACTCAATAGTCTCCTTATACCCTTATTATTATCCATGTCACACGCAAGAATCATGGTAATGGATATATGTTGACAATTACTAGTTGTGGTTAACTAAAAACTATATTTTCCTTTGTTTAAAGTTTTAAAAAATGTTGAAGTAAGATTAATGAATAAAAAAGCCCCAAGGGTTAGTTAAATTGGTCAAGGTCTCGTTGCTAGAGTACCTTGTCATTGGGAGCGCACGTGTTTAATTCTCCTCAACGCCGTTGGGGTTAGGCTCAAATTAGTTTGGCTAGGGGGTGTGGTTCCTTTGGGTGGACCTACCCTGATTTTCCAAGGAAAAAAAAGATTAATGAAAAAAAAAAACTTGCTTCTCTTCAATTTAATTGGACAATAGAGTTTCATCGTTATTATCTCTTTGATGTTGTTGTAGTTGGAAACATTGAAATGAGGCAATGACCAATCACACATACTTTGTGCAACAATATTTCTTATGTTATGACATTCTTTGGACTCATACTATTGGATTTGTGGAGTTGCTGATGATCCACTATGTATAGGTAGTTCATTTTATTATATCTAATATTATATTAGCATTGCAACCTTTTCAAAGTGATTTCATATGACCTTCTTTAACTTGTGATTATTATCTATATAATTTCATTTTAAATAAATTGCTTTCTTTTAAATATTGGTATATCAAATATTTATCATGATTTTTTACCAAAAAAAATGGAACAAATACAAAAGGCTACAAACTTAAGGGCTAGAAAGCCTATGTATAAATTTATCACTCAAGCTACAAAGACATCATATTTTTACCTCACAATGCATATACAAAGTAACAATAATATCTAAAAAAAATCACACTAATATGTCCAACTAGCCAATGTTGAAGTTGTAGCTAGAGTTAGTTTTCATACTGTAAAAATATTGATGTATTTATTATATTTAGATTTTTTATATATTTTTCAAAGCATGTTCTTCATGCTTATAGAGTCAAAAAGAATTTATTACAAGTCAAAAGAAAATGTAATTGAGTCATGTCCTATTTGGACATTTGCAAGAAAATGGAATTGATTTTTATATTGAGTCATTAGTCCAAAAAAGGTCAAGTTGGCTTGGTCTTCCAAGAGCCACCTATTTGACCTCCTCGACACACACACACACACACACATAACAATTTGACCTATCTGTGAGAGAATTCATTCATACAACAACAAGCATCTTTTGAACCAAATGAAGGAGAACAAAGAGTCGAAATTAAAGAAAAGAAAAGAAGTCAAAGGAGAGAGAAGAATATTCTAATTTAACCATATCTCAAACTTTCCACAACTCTCACGTGTGAACAAGGTGAAGTTTTTTTGTGTTACTGCAGGCCCAAAATTTCATAACATTCACCAAAATTAGACTATGTTTGACATGTGTTGACTTTGACTCTTTGAGGTGACTTGGAGGAAGGCTGGCTTGGCATTTTTGTGGCAGTCTTGGTCTTGGTCTTGGATATATCATTCTGCTATAATTTTATAAGAGAAGGATTGTTGGGTTTTTCCCATTATGGGGTTTTCCCCTGGCTTGCAGCTTAATTTTTTTGTCTCTTGTCCTTTTATTTTCTTGAAAGACTAATCATTTGTATAATTGCTTGATGAAGAAGACATAACAAGTAATAAGAAATATATCTAACATTCACAAGTAATTATCAAGAAGATGAATCAAGCTTTAATGTATACTACACTTGGTTTCTCAACATGGTGTTAGAGCTAAGTAAGATCTAAGAAGCAAGAAATTATTATCTCTCTCTCGTTGAGGTCTATTTCATCTTGTGATACCTGTATCAATGATCCGAGAGCTTGCTTTGAAGTTTTGTGGCATTGATAAAAGGTCTGTAGCACACATTTGAATCTCTATGGTGGTTTGATCAAGGTATGTTACTCCTATTTGAGCTATTTGGTTTGTGATTAAGACAAAGCATAGGTTACCTACGATTCACACAAAGTTCAGAAACTGCCCTCACTATGGAAGCATTTGAATATTGTAACAATAGTCATAATTAATCTTTGTTGGCCCTCGCCCAAATGGTTAAGAATGTCAAAATTTACATTTGATATTTTCTAAAGTTTATACGAATCTTCTATAGTATGTGAGGTCTCTAATGTACTATTGTATGCGAAGTCTCTACAACATTGTGACATAAAAAGTCTCTAAGGCACTGTGGAATGTGAAGCTTCTTTAAAACTATGGTATGCAATTTTTTGTGAGATGGTGGCACTACCATGTGCGAGTTTCTTGAAGAAATTTTATATGGCATCTTGTGCACAAGCCTGAGATAGAATTCATTTGATCAATTGCTGCTTGGCGAGGAGTCGATTTGGCAAGTAATAGATCTACAATATGTATTTTTGGATTTATACCTATGCAACTTGGATCAAGTCCTGTGACACTTCTCCAAGCTTCATGCGAGCCACCTATGGAAATATATATCATGATATAAAAATTCAAATATTTGAGGGACTACACAAGTCAAAGAATTGTAACATATTGTAAATAAATCGAGGAATTCGTTACAAGGTGATGTGGAATACCTTAGAGTGGGTTTCAAAGGAATGCATCCCAACAAGACGTGATAGATCGAACAAGAGAAAGAGAGGGAGAAACTCTCTCACCTGCCTAATGATTGATAAGGCTTTTGGAGGCCCAAAAGCTTCTCAATGGGGAGCATTGATCTAGGAGTATCCAAAAAGGCTCAAAATTTAAAGTTCTCAAATCTAAAAAAAAAAATGGTACTAAATTGTAGATCTCATTGAGACGATTCCAAAATTGTGAATGACACCTCAAACGAACATCGTATGCAAAAGTTATGCTCATCTGAAATATGTAATAAGGGCACTAACATTGCCCCGTGGCACCCCTATGAGAGACCATGTGGCCCAACTAGGCAACGCCACATGGAACCATAAAAAAAACACCATGTGACACCACTTTGGAGCACCACGTGTTGGGCTCTGGTTTCCCCATGTGGCACATAGGTCAATTGATGTGGACCAACCCACGATCGCCATGTGGCCCAATCATCGAGCGCTACATGACACCTTATGGTCGAGCAACCAAACCTGACATACAACAAATTGGCAGAGATTTAGTTAAAGTTGGAAATTTGATAAATATGGCGACAATTGGCCAAAATTGGTGGCGGTTGAAATAATCCACGACACACACGCACACACAGATATATATATATATATATATATATATATATATATATATATATATATATATATATATATATATATATATATATATATATATATATACCAAGACATCATCCTGGACAAAAGGACAAGGACTTCGTGACAAGGTGATGTGGAATACCTTCGAGTGGGTTTCAAATGAATGCATCCCAAAAAGACACAATAGATTGATAAAGAGGAAGTGAGGGAGAAATTCCCTTACCTACCTAATGATTGATAATGAATTTAGAGGCCCAAAAGCCTCTCAGTGGAGAGGATTGATCCAGGAGGATCCAAAAAAGCTCAAAATTTAAAGTCCTCAAATCTCAGAAAAGTGGTACAAGTCGTAGATCTTGTTGAGATGATTCCAACGAGGCAAACAACACCTCAAATGAACATTGTATGCAAAAGTTATGCTCATCTAAAGTTTTGTGGAAACAAGGAATAATGGGCACTTACAATGCCGCATGGCACCATTAGGAGAGGCCATGTGGCCCAAATAGGCAGTGCCACATGACACCATCCAAACAACACCATGTGACACCACTTGGGAGTGCCACCTTTCAAGATTCAGATGCCCCATGTGACACACATGTCAATTGATGTGGACTAACTCATGGTCACCACGTGGCCCAACCAAAGGGCGCCACATGGAACCCTGTGGTTGGCCAACCAAATCTGGCATATGACAGTTTGGCATAGATTCATTTCAAGTTGGTGGTTTGATAAATACGGTGACAATTGGCCAAAATTTGCGGTGATTGTAATAATTGACGACACACACACACACACACACACACATTTGACCATGGGACCCCCGCCAACTGTTAGCCCACGTGAGGGATTTGGTTAATCTGCTTCCCCCTCTAGTTTTTAAGCCACACCAATACATTCGATTTGGCACCCACAGAGCATAGGAGAGAATGGATGTCGAGCCATATGGCAGAACCAGAACTCAACGTAGGAGGCAAGGGGACTAGTGCCCTAAGTGGGTACAATTTTTTAGATAAATTATAGGGCATATTCTGCAGGAATGTCCTCAGAATATTTTGTTGTTGTGGCACGAGATTCAAAGTGGAGATTCTCAGGGGTGTCTAAAGGTGATAGTTCTAGAACCCTATGAAGCTTATACTCATTTTTCTTAAAGTTTCACAAGGAATCCACTAGTGTAGTCAAAATTGGGATTTGAGCAGTCGAATTTTGGGTCATTTCCATATTTGAGGTATTGCCATGTATTTTGTCATCACTTTGTTAAGATAATAAATATGCATCTCCACTTGAAGTTGGGTCTGGAGACATAGCTTACACATTGTGGGTGAACTACATTATCAATCTTGGTGCAATGTCTTATTGTCATCTCTTTATGTGTTGCTTCTTTGTATGTGTTGCACATATGGTTATTTCATGCTCTTATGCAATTATGTTTAACATTACCAAAGAAGGATCCTAGATCAAAAATCAAGGGTGAAGAAAGCCCAATGAACGAGAAATAGGGAACTGAAAGAAACCCATGGACAAGAAATGAGGGAAAAATTAGAGTAAACTAGAGAAAGGCGTAGGTAGCGTTACCGATGAAAGAATGTCATGAAGACGACGAAGATGCCGTGTCCTGCTTCCAACCAAGCGATCCAAACATGTCGAGAGAATGAACTCATGAATAGAAACAACAAGCTCGAGCTCTCTAATCACCGAGTTTGAGAGAAAGTAGCTAAGTTGCATCGAAACCAATGAATGATGCAACCAAATTTCCATCAACAATGATAGGGCCGACCAAGCTTCACCAATGTGAGTTGGCTAGAGCCCCCTATGGAGGGAGCTCAACTCAAATGCGGGAGATACAAGCCACAAGGTGAGGTGGAAAGTAACAACTAACATATGACCTCACACTAGAGAGAGGACTATGTTTATTGGCAAGCGATAACAACTCATCTCCCATGTGGGGACGAGACTACCCTAACAAAGTAGTTGTGTCATAAGGCGATTGTAGTGCATGGTCTCGAGACCAAAGTTAGTGTGCATTACTCGCTACATGCGAGATGTTAATATTAGAACAAACGTTAATTCCCTTGAGAAGATGTGCTGCCACATCCCTGACCACTTAGGTTGGAGGGGTGGTAATACCTCGTCCCTCCTCCTACTAAAAATCACCCCATCCAAAAATAAAATTTGATATTATAATAAATATTTTGAAATTATATATATATATATATATATATATATATATATATATATATATATATATATATACTTACTATTTTTTTTAAAATGAATATGAAGAAAAATTAGTTTAACACTCATTTTAAATTTCAATTTACTTCTTCCATAATCTATATTGTTTATACTAATAATTATAGTGATGAAGATTATTATTTTACATTACTAAATTTTATTATTTTATATTGAAAAAGTTAGTAGAAACATTTATAAATCGTCATAATTTTAATGAATTAAAATATTATGAAAAATAATATTATTATAAATATATTGAATTTATAGTTTTAAAATCGTATTTTATAATAAATTTTAAGTCAATTTTAATAAGGTGTTTATAATATTTTAATTACGCCTTAAGGCTTTCTTATTTGAAAACAACTTTCCTAGTTGCCACTGTGTATTGCTATGCATCGTAGGATTGAATGTTAGACGATTAAAGATATTTGTGCCGTCAGATTATTAGTTAGAAAAACCAGTTAACCATCATTACAGTTAGAAAAAAAACTACATACACCATTTCCCTTTCCCCTTGAAATGTACAAACTCTCTGAAACCAATTTTCCTCTGTGTCGCGCTGAAACTCGATTGTAATTTTTTTCTTTTTTAGCTTGGAGCTCCCCAATCTGGAGGTCCCAGGAGAATAGGCTCGGTAGTCATGTATTTTTTATTTTATTTTATTTTATAAAAGTTGTGTTTTCCTTTAATCATGTAATTTTTTTTGTTATATAAAAGTTGTGTTTTTCCTTTCACCTTTATTGCATAAATTTATTTGCTCTAACACAATTCACAGTTCCTTTGGCGGCATGAGGAGCCTCCAACATTTTTGCTTGGATGACTATCTTCGGCTATCTTTGGAGGACTTCGCGTCAAGTCGAGGAACATACAAGGTTTGAGCATTTGAAAAATATTCCAAAGCTGCAAATTAATTCGCGCATGGAATTCAAAGGTGCCATGTATTTGTTTCTTTGGAGGAGTTGTCTGCATTTAATTGTGTCACGCTGAAAGAATAGGTTCGGATAATGAACATTAGTGGTGGAATAGAATTGGAGGAGATGCCAAGTACTGAAAGATTGATATTTGTGTGCATTTAATTGTGTCAAGCTGAAAAGAATGCAGAATTGGAGCTGTTGTCAAAGCTTAGAATTGAAGCTGTTGTCAAAGATTTAAACGCTGAACATTAACGGGTTCATAGAACTGAGCAACTGCCGAGTATTGAAACATTGGTATCTTTGTGGGAGTTTTCGGTATTGTGTCAAGCTTAAGCATATGCAGAGGTTAGAGAATTTGACAGAGTTTCTCACGCTGCCCATTGTTAGTTGCATGGGATTGCAGGAGCTGCCATGTATTGTAACATTGGCATCTCTACAACAGTTTCTTGCAAGTAAATGTGGCAAGCTGAAGAGAAAACAAGGATAGTCGTAGTTGTGAGAGCATCAATTACTGGATGATGTTAGGGAGTGTTCAAAGACTTGGAACATTTATTGTCATTGGACACACTTTATGCCGATGGAGGTCCAAAACTGCAATGGGGACTCAGGGGAATTGTACCAAAAATTAAAGGAAGGCTTCATTTTTTATAGTCTCGATGATGGCCAGAATTTCAGAGAGAGCACTGTCATGATCTATTTGGAAATCCTAACTTTTGCTTCAATTGTTTTAAGAAAGCACAAAGTGTCTCCTCTGTTTAGTTTATGGAGCTGTAACGATGTGAAGATTTATATTTTATTGGATTTTTATGATGTACATCTTCTTGATCAAAATCGCAACTGTAGTGCAGGATTATTCACTTGTTGTTGCTGTTATTAATTCAAATTATGTATTATGACATCTTGCAGTGCTGTGGGTATGATAGATCCTTGCTGTGGAGTATGATAGATCGTTTATTTTATATGTGGGGAAGTAAATCGGATTAAGCTTTTATTATAGTGATCGACGAGGTCCTAGCTTCTGGTCTAAATTGTTTAAAATATTTGATTGTTAGTGTAGCATATATTTATTTAAATTTTAAAAAATTTATTTTAATTATAAATATAAGCTTAATTAGCTATCAATTTTAGGGTTTTCAGTATTTTTTTAGACTGAAATTTTTAGAATCACATATTAGTTTATTACAGAGTATCATTGGTTCCATGAACTTTTACGATAATTAATCCCTGTGTGCATGATCATAACTGATATTCTTGACTTCAGCTTCTTTCTATATGTCCAATCATGCATATATGCTAAATAATAATTACAGCCCTAACGTTTTGTTGTGATTTTTACTGGGCCTGTGGTAATAATCAATGTTTGGGAATGAATAGACTATGTTACGACAAACAATTTACTCAGAATTTTTAATACTAGAAATTTTGTAATCTCACATTAGTTTTATACACAGAATAAAGTAAAATTTCTATAGCTTAGTATTGGGGAGATGTTGTTCCTTAATCTTATATTTAAAACTAATAAAATGATAATTACATTTACAACTTGAAAAATGGTAATAACAAAAATATTTCAATGTTACTTTAATTTTATTTTAATTTCCAACTTAATTTCACATTAGCTTTATACACAAGATAAAGTAATTGAAAGTAAAAAAATATATTATTGGGAAGATGTTGTCTCTTAACCCTACATTTAAAACTAATAAAATAATAATTACGTCTACAAATTGAAAAATGGCAATAACAAAAAAATTATTTCAATGTTACTTTAACATTACTTTAATTTCCAACTTAATTTCACATTAGCTTTATACACAAGATAAAGTAATTAAAAGTAAAAAATATATATTTTTTCTAATTTAGTTTATGATTATTTTCTACTTTTAATATGAGTAAGATGTGTGATTTCTTCACTATTGAATATGGAGTTAACATGTGGGATATAAAAATAATATTTATATTACAATTGAGTATAAAGAATACATGTATGGTATATTTTTTAATAGTTTTAATTAAAAGTGTTATAACTTAGTGTTACTATGCAATTTGTTTATTTATAATTTTAATAAGAAAAAGAGAACAATTACATTAAAAATAGTTCACTATGTAAATATAATTGTTATATTAATGTATGTATGTGGTATATTTTTTAATAGTTTTAATTAAAAGTGTTATAATTTAGTGTTACAATGCAATTTGTTTATTTATAATTTTAATAAGAAAATGAGAACAATTACGTTAAAAATAGTTCATTATCTAAATAGAATTGTTAGAGGAAATGTTTTGGAGAAAGTTATTACTATTAAAATCTAATGAATATGACATCCAATTCCTAAATGAGAAACTACTAATTTAAATCTAATTCCTAAATGGGAAACAAATAATTTAAATCCAATTCCTAAATGGGAAACCAATAATTTATATAATATCTTCTCAATAAAATATATATAGAGGTTCCTAAATGGGAAACCAATAGTTTACTTAATATATTCTCAATAAAACATATATAGAAACATGGATTATTTGAAATTGTTTTTATGAGTTTTCAAAACTGAATTTAAATAAATAAATAAATAAATAAATATATATATATAGGTATAAATGGGAAAAAGTTTTTGTATATATTTTAAGATAGAATATAAGAAATTATAAATATTAAATTTAACATATAAAATTAATTGATGGTATATTGACAAATAATCTTAATTTCTAGTAACTCCTTTACCCATTGTGGCATAGAGTGATTCAATAAAGGATGACAAATAATCTTATTTTCCTAAATCCTTTACCCATTGTGGCATAGAGTGATTCAATAAAGTATCCATGTCTACATTTACATACCATCTATTTCCAAATTTTCAAGATAGTTAGTTCCCTAGAAGGGTATGAACTAAAGTTGTTTAGATAATAAAAGCATTTGTACTAGGTATATTATATTCCTATGCCTCATTCATTCCTCTACTAATAGGTGGTTATTGTGGTATGTTTAGATAATAAAAGCATTTGTACTAGGTATATTGTATTCCTATGCCTGATTCAATCCTCTACTAATAGGTGGTTATTATGGTATTGTTTAACCTTGCCAAAAGCTTGTACAACTAATTAGCCTCTATATTCTCCTTAGGGCAACCTTCCCAAAGTGATGTTCTTAGTTATTGCACTTAATATCTATGTAATATTATTAAACTAAACTAAACCAAACAATCGTTAAATAAAATATTGATTAGAAATTCAGTGCATAAGAATTAAAACAAAGATAAATGGAGATTAAAAAAGTAAAAACAAAAAATGTCAAAGTTAGATTCATTATGGCTCCTTCAATAAAAACTCTAGGTTGACAATCAAAATGTACAAAGGAAGAACAACAAAAAATGTCATAGTTATATTCATTATGGCTCCTTCAATAAAAAATCTAGGTTGACAATCAAAATGTACAAAAGAGGAACAAATAAAGTAGTAATTGTTAGCACAAAAAATGTCAAATTTAGATTAAATAAAGTAGTAATTGTTAGCACAAAAAATGTCAAAGTTAGATTAAATAAAGCAGTAATTGTTAGCACAAAAATTGTCAAAGTTAGATTCATTATGGCTCCTTCAATAAAAACTCTAAGTTGACAATCAAAATGTACAAAGGAGGAACAAATATTTAGATTAATTATGGTATGACCCCTTAAACGACAATCAAAATGTACATGGGAGGAGCAAATTAAATATAAATTTATAAGTTGATTGTTAAAGGTCAAGGTTAAGACAACTCCAAACATCGAAGATTGTCAAGGAAATAAAATAGAATCTCGTTGTTTATGTTGATTGCTAAAGTTTCAGGTTAAGTCGGTTAGAAATCTTGAAGATGGTGAAAGAAATATCTAAAGCCAAACATGTTGGAAATCTGGAAGATGGTGAAGGAAATATCCAAAGCCAAAACGAGTTATCACTATGTTTTGAAAAAATTGATAGTTGATGAAATCACTTTGACATTCTTGTTATTTGAATTGGTACATTTGTAAGAAAATTTATTAGAGAAAAAAATCATAAGAAATTATTAGAAGTATTTATGAAAGAGAATGTACAGGGTATAAGAGCATTCCCTCAATTAACATATTACAACTCAAATTGTAACATGTCACATATGTTTTTATCAGTACTGTTTTTCCACATTTTATGGTCTTAAGAAATTCCCTTGGTGCAATTACTAGTTTACTTTTATTATTATTAAATTTTTTTATCTTAAAGAAAATGATCAGATCCCGATTGTAGTTTTACACCTACTTGTATTAAGAAATATTTTAAAGTCCAGTGTCCATGCAGGGGCCATTAAAATCTGGAAAGTGTGAGATCATCTGTGGGGTCTCCGCCGCAGATCCTGGTTTTCGATAATCAAGGAGATGAAAACATTTCCCCAAATATGTATCGTAACTATAGCAGGAGTCAAAAATATTGGCTACGTATCCCTTCGCTCATGAATTAATCCATGCTGTGTGTTACTCCTGCTGGTCACATACTGCGGACATTATCTAGAGGGTTTTGTGTGATCTGATCGTTGAAGGATTTGAAGGTTTGTGTTGGGGTTTTGAGCTTATTCGGCATCACCAGGTACGCATCAATCTCTGCTATTTCATCATAAGTATAGTATAATTGCAGTCTCGTTTAACTGTCTGTATCCATTTGAATATTTATGATACTCTATCAGCTTATTTAGCCAGGAAAAACAACAAAAGTTAATGTGATGTGCTTGTATCAAATATAATTCCGTAGATTTAAATTTCAAATATTGCCATTTTAATGTAAGCTGTAATTGAAAGTGATTTTGCCCGTGTATCTGCCTAGAAACAGTGTTTTGAAATTAGAATCGAAGCACATCATTGTTTTTTTGATTCATCACTGGCAAGGTTAAAGATGATGACTGGGGGCATTGTTGGAATTTACTAGTAAAAATTGCTAACCATGATCGATTGTGGCTTATTGGTTACAAATAAAGTTTTTAAAGTACGTTCCTACATAGACTTATCAATAAAATACAGGCTAAAGATGATCAATTGCAAGGTATTTACTATTGATTGCAAACTCAGGCACGGACTTTGGCTGCCAGTGGTCGTTATTATATAAATGTAATTAAATTCTTGTACCAGGCAAAATGTTTAAGCTGGCAATACAAATATTATTATCAGATTAAGGGTTAATGTTAGAGACAAGTAAAGTAGACATACAAAGTGTAGTGACCTAGGGTAATTTTGCTCTTAGGGTTTCTTAGAAACTAGGGTTTTCAACAGAATTCCTTCGCTTATTTAACAATGAAATACTCAACTCAGTCAACAGTAACAATACTAATACATGAACAAGCAATTATGGTCCTTAAATCCACACTGAACAGGACTGATCATTCATCTACAATAAGTACAATGTTCCACCAAGTACTGTATTCAATCAGCAGTTATTTTTGACTAACAGTTCCAGCACTACAACAATTGTCAACTGAGTAGTGTCAACTGTAATAATTAATTTACCCTAGACTCTCTAGAGTCCGAACTATCTGTACTGGTTCGCAGCCTAGAAGAACAATTATGATAAATTCAGTTACTTTCCTGGTGAGGTCCACAGCCAAGGATATTGTGACTGAAGCACTGCGATTAGAAACTTCTGCGGATAATTGGTATCTCTTGTAGTAATTCACTTGTTCTAGAAGGATCTAATACCCGCTGACTGTGCTGAGGCAGAGCTCACTCATGTGCTAATTTCCTGTAGCAAGAAGCCCACAGTTGCCTCAGAGGTGCCACACTGCCTCAGAGGTGCCATGCTGCCTCAGAGATTGCCCCGAGTGGCCTCAGGAGTGGCCCGAAGTTGCCTCAGAAATGTGTCTCAGGAGTCAGAGGTACCCAAGTTGCCTCAGAAATAGCCCGAATTTGCCTCAGAAAAGTCCCACAGTGCCTTAGAAGCCTGAGTTTGCCTTAGAGGTGCCTAAGTTGCCTCAGAAGTAGCCCAAATTTGCCTCAGAGAAGGGGCCGAGTTCTGCCTCAGAGAGGCTGAAGTGCCTTTAGAACTGCCCTCATCTAAAATGCCAGAGGAAAATTCATCTGTCACAGAGAATAATGCACTGAAAAACACCTTGGATTTGTCTTCAACGAATTTGAGTTCTTGCCTTTGATCTGCCACCAAGCTTGAATACCTTCCAGATCAATAGCTTCCCTGCTTTCCAGAACAGAACAGAAAGTAAAGAGAATATTACAAACTAGGGTGGAATCTGTTAAATGGAGTCAGAGGAGGAAGGGTTCAACCAAAGTTAGAGGTGCATAAGTTTGGCCGAGGGACCCACATGTGGACCAACGAGCAGTTATACTTTACCTTACATTTGACTTAGGATAAATTTAATTTCTCCTATAGTCAAAACGTGAAATGATTTCAGCCATCCAAGAGATCTAATCTCAGGCCTTTGTGGCAATGGTGTTCCTGGGTTAAAAGGAGTGCTCATTGTTGACTTTGTAGCTATGGTCGGTCTTCATAATTAATATTTTAGCCTTTGAAATATACATAATGAAAAATGTAAGACATGTTCTTCATGCCTTTTTATTTTAGTCATTGAAAAGATTAGTATAAGACATGTTTTTCATGTCGGTTTCAAAAGAGAAAATTTTGAATTTTGAATTCTTGGCTCCAGAGTCCAAACTTGTCAAGTCGATCCTAGTGAAGAGACACCCATTCAGGCCAGCCAAAACACTATATATAAGGCACTCGACCATCTCCTTCAAGCACAATTCGATCTCTCACAAGACAAGACATCTTTTGGGCATCCAAACAAAGGAAAAGAAGAAGAAGGACAAAGCCATCTCAAGTATCTTTTCTACCTCTCCCTGACTTCACACGTGTGGTTCTCTTTCCTGCAGTTTCGTATGTGCGAGTTTCTGGGCATATTCAGGGTAGCAGGTCGAACATCTGGGCAACATATCTGAATTTTTTGGGCAACATGGCTGAGTTTTTGGGCAGATTTTGGGAGGCCGAATTTGGCCTAGGCAGATTAGACAATGATGAGTTTGTTGGACAAAACATTGACTTGACAAGAGGGTAGTTTGACTAGGTTTGACCATAGCATTCATGGTTAATTTGACCATCATATTTGAGTAGTAGAATTATATGTATCTCTTGTTGAAGTTTGAACTGAAATTTTTTTCTAAGGAAAAGATTGTTGGGTTTTTTCCCCAAGTGGGTTTTCCTAGGGTAAATCTTGTGTTATCTTTGTGCATTGTGATCTCTACTATCCTTGTGCATCTATGGTTGAATTTCTAAAGTGTAATTGTTTAATGTTAAAACTAGAAGTGCTAAAAGAATATCTACATCATTAGAAGTAATTATCAGTTTTCAAAAATTAGTGCTTGTATCTATTGCACTGGAAAATCCAACATGGATGATGGTATCAGAGCTTTGGTGAAGGAAAGGACATTGAGATCACTCTTGAAGAGCTTTGGCAAAGAAAAGAGCATTGAGATATACAATCTAATTGCTTATATTTAATCATGGGTTCCTCTATGAAGTCAGAGAACAAGTTGGAAGGAGCTTCAAATTGAAGGGCTTGGAAGACAAGGATTGACATCATTTTTGCAAAGAATGATGTCTTAAATATTGTGAAGGGCAAGGTCACTACACCTTCAAATAATGAAGGGAAAGCAAATGTGATAGTGAGAAGGATGACATCACAACCAAGGGTATTATTGTAGATTCTATAAGAGATCATTTGATTCCATATGTCGCAAAACTTGACACTACAAAGAAGTATGATGCTTGTTATCGCCTGCTGCCTACACCTACCTACAGTTAGTGGGAAAAGCCTTTAACCCCACAAGGTGTGGTTGGTGTTAGTGGCAAGGAACTCAGAGAAGGGGCTGTCACACTAATCCCGACTCTCTCCGTTTAAGCTATCTCCTAGGTTAGCTATGGGGGGTGGTCCCTAAATGGAAAACCAAGTTAAAAGATGTGAGTTTCTAGGAGAGTTGTTAGAGTTAAATAGATTACTTCTTAAGATTTATAAGCAAAAAGTGATGTGAGCAATAACTATCAATACATAATTTAAATAAGCATAAAGCATATGAAAGCCAGTGCCTTCAAAGTATTGCTCTTTGAAATGAAAATGTATTTTCTTAAATGAAGTAAAATGCTTTCAAATGGAAAACAAAAATAATCCTAAAAAGTGAAACAAGAAAAATGTTAGCACAAGATATTGTAAATGCTATCAAGATAAATAGATTTATGAATCAAAGCATGAGAAACTATCTTGCTCAAAAGGAAACAATTAGTGTTCTACTTTGGAGAATGTAAATGAGATGATAGAAAAACTCAAATGTTAGACTATGGTAACAACATGCAATTAAATTTGCAACACCAAATAAGGGTATTTGCTAATGAAACAAGATATATCAATCATCCATAAGCAGAATGACCATTAAAATGACAACATGCAATGAAGTTGCAAAAGTAAGCAAATTTCCAAGTACCATAGAATTAAACTTGTTGCAAAATTTAAGGAATTAAAATGCTTGCATCCAAAGTGCTTATTGAGATAATATTTGCATATGAAACTTTAAACCATCAAGATAGCAAAAACTTTGAGAAATTTGCAAGTAAATGTGATGAGATAGTGCTCTTGGTTTATTTTATTAGTTAGCTCTAAAGCAAGATTACAATTGAACTCTAATCCTCAGACCTCACCCTCGCCCAAAGGTTTGGATCTCACAGTGAGGAGTCCATAGAGGTAGAGGGTCCCTAAAATGTCTATTCAACCAACTTAAGTTGGAGGTAAATTTTAGTGATGATTGAAGCAGGTAAGATCTAAAAGTAAATTAACATGAAAATGAAAATTTAACTTCAACTTGAAATATATTTGCTTGTCATGAAATAAAATGTAGTTTTACTTAATGCATCAAACTTAAGATTGTAGAGTGTGCTCAATGGTGAAGCATAAGCAAATTTGAAGTATGATTTCAAGCTAAATAAGCTTAAGTAAAGATGCTTGCATATTAAGAAAAATCTGAATTTGCTATGAAAGTAAATGCTCTTAAAACTTGTAGCAAATCAAAGTGAATAGCTAGTGAAATGAATGAAATGTATGGTTGTGTTAATTGACCAATTAAATGATATGCATGCAATTTAAAGAGATCAACAAATCACGCCATAAGTCCTCTTCAAAAGTGAAGAGATTGGGATGCTAATGGGTAAAACCCATACTCCCAAAATCACAAATTTTATTGGTTGTTAGAGGTAAAAGACTATGAAGCCTCCTACAAGCTCAAGGAAAACCTTTACAAATGAAACTTGAGGTCTTAGACTTATCCTTGATGAGAAATTTCTGCAATATAAACACTCAATAGAAATCAGATTTTTACAAGTGAAGAAGAGAGGCTAAGCCTCCTCAATGCTCACGGCTAAGAGAGAGAGAAGAAGCCACAAAAAGGAACTCGAGCTTCCTCAAGGAAGCTCCTTAACTGCCCACGACCAAAGGAAAAAGAGAGAATCCTCCTCGTTTGACATTAGAGCCCAAAGGTCCTGCAACAATTTGTTAGTAGTTTCTTGAAGTTAAATCCCACAAGTTGCTACAAGAAAACAAGTTAGAAAAAAGAAGACTACGAAAAACCAACCAAGTGTTAGACAAAGAAAATCACAAAATATTGCACAATAATTTACAAAAGCCTAAGCCAAAGAGGATGAGTAAACTCTCCTCTTTGTCTAGCCATGCTTAAGCTTTTTAAATAGCAAAATATGATCCAATGAAGAACAATGAAAAGTAAAATATTTTTAAATGATTGCATGCATACAAACTATGTCCAAACAAATCTTTGCAAGACACTTTTTCGTAAGATAAACTATGAAAATCCAAATAACAAATGAGAGTTCATTTGAAGGTGCTTCAAGAGTGGGTTGGTCTCCCAAAGACTTTCCCTCACGCTTGATCCAAAAACATTTCTTCTACTATACTCAAGTCACACATTAGTCCATATAGATTTAGATAAGCAAACAATGAATTGAAACTTCTAGAAATTTATTTGAAAATAAATTAGAACTTTCAACCTCTAGAGCCTACTTTCAAATCAAATGCTAATACAAGATAGCTGTGCACTAGCAAATTCACAAGAATACATGGAACATGAAATAACTCAAAGCATATAAAAGATTATACCAATAGCTCCAAATGCACCATGCTTCAAGGAAGAACACCCATGAATGGTCCCCCAAAGTCTTTTTATTGATATTCTTGAAAAGTGTACAAAGTAGCAGTGCTTCCACAAGCACAATAGCTCATATCCAATGATACAATATGAGAGCCCATGGCTCCATTATATAGAAAGTTGGGAGCAAATCCCAATGAAGAACCATATGCCAAGTGGTGAGAGGGAGGAGATCACAAGGCAAATTCAAATTTGATATGTGGAGCTCTATTTCCAAGTGTAAAAATCGAATTCTGGCAAGTGGACATCATTTTCTTCTTCCCTTATGTGCCAAATTCGAATTTTATGATGGAATGACATGTGTATATGGTTGGTAACCCACGTGGGGACAATTTCCCACAAAAATCTCCACCAAATATTCTCTCAAATCTTCCCAAATATGCACTAACTTCACAAATTCGAATTTGCAAGTAAGTACCTCTCATTAATGCCGGAAATTCAATTTTATTTGAGCACATGTCTTTTCCTTGATTTTAGGAGTCCACATCACCTTGGGACTTCACTTTAACTCCTCCATAATTTTCCACCTCATTTCCACCTCATTTAGCATGTGTGGATATTTAGTTTTCTCCATTTATTTTATTTTTGGCTTAATTAATTGCCAGATTTCCCACGAAACTTAAGAAAAGTGGGTTTTGAGGGTTCAAAACACATTTTTAACCCCTCAAAGTGTGTCATAGTAGAAAGTTGAGCGTGAGAGTTGTAATTTTAATTACTCATACCGCATACAAGTTCTCTAGGCAACACTTATTACAATTCAATTACAATTTTTATTGCAATTTTCGACTTACGGGAAATCTAAAAAATTAAAAAATCACTACTTAGACCTAATCAAATTCCACGAAATTTTTTGTGTGATCTAGTATGGTAATATGCATTGACTCTAGACATTATGACTCACCTAAGGCCTCACCATCAAGCCGTACTCCGGCTTTGGGGTAAAATTGGAGGAAAAAACTCAATTAATTATTAACTCCTGGTAGGGAGATGATAATTAACCAAGTAAAAAAACCTCCTAGAGTAATACTCACTTGTTGGCAAGGTCCCAGGCTACTTAGCCTTGTTAAAGACTCAATACTGACTCAAAACTCATCATCACTAGCATCACTTATTACAATTCCCCGTAGGGCGTGGAATCTGGGTACAAGAGAAAATGATAAGAAGTAGAAGTAGAGTTTAAAAACTCTGTTAAGTTGATGATATCTGATGATAGCTGATGGTACAAATGTCTTCTGGTTCATCCTTGGGCATGGAGTCTTCTCATTATCTTCAGGTGCCACTCCAGTGGTCAACAATGCCCTAGTTGGATTATATACCATCAACAACATTGGTCAAACAATGAGTTTGAAGAATGAGCTTCGTGATGTTAAAATGACAAGAAATGATACTGTGGCCTCATATTTCATGAGGATTTATCAACTAAGAGATCAACTTAAAGCAATTGATGAAATCATTTCTGATAAAGAACTTGTGACTACAACACTTAATGGTTTACCTAACTCATGGGATTCATTTGCATCTAGTATATGTGTCAGAAAGAAAACTCCAAGTTTTGAACAAATATGGACCTCATGTACTCAAGAAGAATCTAGACTTGTCTCAAAGGAGAAGATTCCAAGACCTCAAGATGATGACTCTCAAGCGTTTACAAGCCACTCTAAAAATGGAAAAGGAAGAAGGAATTTTGGAAAATTTCAAAGGAATGCAGGTAGAAAGACTAACTCCTCAAAAGAAGGATATTCAATGTTTTCATTGCCACAAGTATGGTCATTATAAAAATCAATGCAGTAAAGGGTAGAACGATAAGGAGAGGAAGGGCAGTGATGATGATGAGCGTCCTCATCAGAAGACATCCAAGAATGATACTACAAAAGCTTTAGTAACTAATGATAAAGACATGTTTCAGTAGAATTGCAAATAGATCTTTGATTTCTGCAAGTAGGCTAGGAGCAAGAGGGAGCTAAAGGGGTCTCTCACATAAAAAGAGAAGTCATAATACTTATGCTATGAGCTCTTCTTAGAATTGATTTGTAAACCCTAGAAATTTGGAATTATTGATAAGAAAAACCCAGGGTTTGTGGATAAAAACTTAGAGTTAGACCTAGATCAATGTTTTTGTTGTGTTACCCACCACTTGTGGCTAGTGTCCATAGGAGAAAAATGTCTCCTAGATGGTCCTCAGCCAACAGGCAACAACCCCTTGCAGCCATCAGATAGCTCAATGTGTCACTATCTCTGCCACCTGAGCCAACCATGTGGTCTCTCGCCCATCTGTTATGATCATATGTTTGAAGGTGGGCCTCCTGACCCTAAAGGTATGGCTTTTCATTAATATAGTTGAGTAATTTTGCTTACTTATCATGGACACTTTTGGGGATGAATTGGTGGGGGAATTCAACTGAAAGAGTGGGCTAGGTTTGTACTCTTGTCTCCTATGCCCGATTTGGTGGTTAGCCTTGGGTCCTAGTCCTGTGGGATCTCTTTTACTGGCTATTAGCTTTAGGGTTGGCACTACATGGGAAATCTCGATTTCGGTTTCGTGGTCCCACTTCTTGGCACCATATACATCACTCCCATCCACTCACTTTGACCCCATTTCATCACTTTTCCCATTCGGGTCCACATTTGTCCACTGGATCCACAAAGGGTTAGCCTCCCCCCCTTGTCCACACTTTGGGTTGGGCCTGGGACGATGCCCCGAAGGTTGATGCAACCAAAAAGAAACGAAAAACATAATTTGGCCACTTATAACAGGAAATGTACCACAAAATGCAAAAGATGGTCAGGACATACAAATTTAGCATGTGGGCAAAAGCCAAACATGAGCTCTACCCCTTATTTATGGCCATCACCTTGGTTCCTTTGGGCCCTAGATGAACCCCCTCCACATTAAGCAACCCATGATTGTCCCAACCCCTGGTGGGCAATGAAATGCCCCACCTTAAAGGGGGTATCTATTGCTATATCCAACACTTCATGCTCTCATCCCCTTGAGCCCCAAGCAGTTATAAAGAAAAATCAACCAAAGGAAAAAGACATATGAAGAAGGGTGCGAAAACAAAGGCCGAGGTAACTCATGTACCCCGATTTTCTCCCTCCTACACTCATATACCCAAGTGTGGGCTTCCCTCATCATAACTACCCTTGTACCATGACATGTGTCCTGGAGCCTTCCCTTGATCCCCACTCCGTTCCATCACTATATCGCATGCCACCTACCCATTGATTGATGTACCATGGACATGTCACCCCCTTTAAAGGCTAAAACCACCTAATAGGGTTCTTGGTTAACCCCCTTATTGAGCTTGGAGACACCTATACATGCTAAAGCCCATTATGGAAGGGCATGCCACCATGAATTGTCCACTTGATTCCATGATTCGTAAGCTCTTTTACTTGATTTTTCTAATGATTTGTTGTATTGGAGGGCTAGGGGACGCGTTGGATCTTATGTAGGATTGCAAGTGGGTCTCCATTTAGGGTTTGGTCTCCCTATATGGAGTCCAAGCCCTCCAGAGGGCCACATTGGCACTTGTAGGGTGAGTGTAGAGATCCATGGACCTCCACCATAGCAGACAACACTTCATGGATCCCTAGTGCCATTCAATATTTGCTCATGTTCCGCCTTTTGGATGAGAATGATGCACCTGGTTCACCATGCCCAACCGACTTCACACTTGCACCATACACACGACAGATGTTCCAGGGTCCAGGTGAGGATGTGTCTCACTATAGGAGACAAGGGGAGAGATCATGTCATCATTCTAGCCCTTACAGATTGTTTACAGGCATTATCGATCCACTCGAAGATCCATGAGGATGTCATTGTGTCCCCACACCCACTTGGGAGCACCACATGTGACTTGCTTCGAAAACAAGTGGCCAACCCCTTGTCCTCTATGTTTGGAGCCCTTTCGCTCAACTTGGCACATTTGGACTCCTCAATGGCCCAACGACTCATCATATTCATTATTTTTCCCTCTTGAGAAGCTATTCTTTTTATTATTGAGCTATCTTGGTGGGCTTGTCACCAAGTCATGTCATTATTATGTGTTATTTTATTATTTGGAGAAAAATTAGACCAATTAGGAAAAATAAATCCTCTCCAGAGTTGTATAAGTATGAGAGAGGCTCATTCTAACCTCTTATCATCACTTGGATTGGATTAGTATCTCTTGAGAGATTTTCAAACTTTTGCTGCGATTACTTCTTGGAGCTTTCTTGATGCATTATGATGTTTGGATTTTCGCTATTGTCTTTGGAGCTTCTTTCAATTGCAAAATTGATGAATGGATATACTCTCTCTCACATGCAAGTCGAAATTTTGATGCTATTATTGTTATCTTACTTATCAAATGCATGTATCTTGTTATCGTTGTTCTTGTATGGGTTAATGTAATGCCAAATTCTTTGGGACCTTGAATAAGTTATTAAATGAATGCGTTGATCTTTGAGGGATTAGGTGAATGTTCCTAGAGGCACCTCTTAGGTTGAAGACCTCAAAATTGTCTCTTTTGCAAATTTGAAGTATAAATACCTATTGACCTAGTTGCTGCCCTTATAAAGGCCAGCAAAGATCAATTAGGGCTCCTTAGCTCACGAAAATTCTTGATGTATCTTGACAACATTAAGCCCAAGTAATAAGGCACTGGTCTTCATATCCCTTTAGTGGTCAAACTTACCTCTTTTTTATTCACTTTTCCAAATTCTAGGCCTAACCCTAGAGGGTCACCTAGGGCAAAAAGCGAAATTCATTCTACCCATCCAAAACCCTTGAATTTTGGTCCACCACTGCGCTGGGGTTATCTCTAGAGGTCCTCCAAATTTCAAGCAATTTCGACGATGGAATCCCGAGATATAGCAAGCCCTAGCCACAAGACCAATTCTTGCCCTAGCTTGATTTGGGTTAGTGTCTTCATTTGGATCATTGCATTCAACTCTCAAGAGAAAATTAGTCCATTGATCCTATTCTTTTCCCTAATTAGGTCAAGCCCCTCGTTGGTTGATTAATTCCATACCCTTGACCTAGTTAGGGACCACGTGGGTTCTATTGAGAAATCTAGGGCAAAGCTATGAGGTGATTTCTCTTCTAATGATAACTTCCTGTGAATGCTTTTAACTTCTTTAGATTAGGATCTTGTACGTACTTAGATTAGGATCTTGTACGTACTTAGATTATTATAGTGTTCTTCTTCATCAACAACTACCACTGCATAAACAATAAAGAGACAAGAGACACAAACTGTAGGCAATCAGCCAATGCCAAAATCCCTCCAACTTGAGAGGAAAACCCAAAGAAATTCTTCTACTTATAGAGACTTCAATTAACGAATACCAAGACCAAGACCCTTGACCTATTTGCCACTCCAAGACCAAGACAACTTCCTCCTTTTCCTTGAGTCAACGATGATCAAATTGCTGGTTGCTTCCTCTTTCTCGGTTATCCTTTTGATTTCAGTCCCTTGGTTCCACACTGCAATTCTCGACCCTATTTCAGAAACCCTAGCTGAGGTATATGAGAGATAAACACCTTGATTCCCTTCGCTCTAGATGGAGACCTTCTCTCCTTCAACTTGGCTTGAGAATCCCCTTGTTTTTCTCCCAAAGCTGACCTCTCACTATGACTGTGGTATCTCGGTCCTTCCTGTAGTAGGCAACCTTGGATGTAAATTTTTGTAGATGTTCTATGCTTGAAGCAACTTTACTTTTCTTATAGCAATCACACAAATAGTTAAGTAAAATGCTGATAGAACATATAAGTGGATCTTATAGAAGACAAACCAGAAACAGAAAAATGTGGTGGTGTGTTATGGCGGTCAACAGGATGCTTCAACCAGCAAAGTCTCCTTGGTCAGCCAACCCAGAATGTGTCACAACAGTCCTCCAATCAGCGACCGAGTCAACCCAAGTCAACTCCAAAAAAGTCAACGCTGTCCAGAAAAGTCAACGAAAGGAAGAAGTCAAAAGTCAATCACAGGCGATCGGGCTTGGTCAACCCTTGACCTTGATTTTCATGCCAAAGTGTACTACTTCAAAAATCGAACTTTTCCAACAAGTTTCAAACTCTTTCGACCATGATCGATTCTTTAAAGTCAATCGCCAACAAACTTTCCATGAAACCCTAGCTTCTGCAGAAATTGCCCTCTTCAAATTTCACCGCACGTATCTGGCCCTCCCCTCCCTTCTTCACACATGTGGGCTGAACTTGTCCTCCAAGGAGCTCGTACTAAATCAGATGAGAGAAGAAGATGTGTGTTGAGTTGTTGTGAAATGCTCTCCAACTTTCCCTGTATTTATATCCATCATTGGGGTGTGTGACACATCTGCTGGGGGTGTAAAACCTTAAGGCCGACCTGCACATATAATTTATTATAAATAATAAATTCAAAATAAATGTTCTGCTCATCAGATTAAGATATATTTTATATGGATTTTACACCTCTCCGAAAGAGGAATCCAACAAAATTACTAGCCACTTAATCTGAGCATCACAACATGGAGTTTGGACCTAGTTGTCCAAATTTAACACTCCCTCTCAACTAGGGAGAACTCCATCCATCAGTGCAATCAAACATCGTGCGTCATCCCGCCGTAACTTGCTTTGCTGGCCTCTTTATTTCAGAACAGAAGTGGGTCAGCCACAAAGACATCATCCCCCGACTGACATAATCAGTCCAGAGGTTCAAAAACCTCTATCAAACTCATGAAGAGTATCCAACCAACCCAAAGTTGGTTCATCCGACCCGGAGTCGTGCGCAGGTCCCGTACTCCTTAGGAAGTCTGATCCTAGATCAAGTGGTTGGACCGTGCCATCCTAGATAGAGAGTACGGCAATCTTTGATGCGTCCATCAGTCTTTGCTACTAGTCTCTAGCTTTTCCCACCTCATTGGCCAAATGAGAGGTACTTCCCATGAGCCCCGAAGTCAATGGGTAGGATGCATACGGGGCACAGATAAATGAGAGGCGAACCAGCTCAATAATCACAAGGGTGGGGCAGAAGCATTATGAGTGCTTATAGCTCCGAGAAGCTATCCCCAAAGCCCCCCAGAGCTCCTAGAGCTCATCGTCCAACAGGACCCACATCATAGGGTCGTTCCACGACACCAAGACTCTCACGGAAGGTTAGGAACTTGACCTTCCCCAGGGGCTTAGTGAGAATATCTGCGACCTGCTCATCAGTTCCTATATGATCGAGCCTTACGGCGCCTCGCTGTACCATATCCCGGATAAAGTGGTACCCGATATCAATATGCTTGGATCGGTCGTGGAACACAGGATTCTCAGTCATACGAATCCCACTCTGATTATCACAGAGTATCACAGTGGTATCTAGCACATGTCCAAACAGCTCACTAAAGAGCTTCCGCAACCAAACTGCTTCACAACAGGCCATACTAGCAGCAATGTATTCGGCCTCCGCGGTGCTCAAAGCCACCGACTTCTGCTTCCCGCTCATCCATGAAATCGAAGCAGAACCAAGATTGAAGCAGCATCCCGATGTGCTCTTACGATCCACCACACTGCCAGCCCAATCGGCATCAGTATATCCACGGAGTGTCACACTACCGGCAGTGTATCTCAGCCCATGGTTTATCGTGCTCCGAAGATATCTCAGAAGATTCTTGGCACCAACCCAGTGAAAATGATGAGGCTCAACCATCTGTTGACTCAAAGTGTTCACTGCAAAACATATATCTGGTCGGGTGTTCACTAAGAACATCAAAGCTCCTATGAGTTGACGATACTCAGTAGGATTGGCCAAGATAAGCCCAGCAGCGCTGCCACTCAACTTCTTAAAGTTGAGTTCCATCGGTGTCGACACGGACTTACAGTCCACCATTCCAAATCTTTCCAGAAGCTTCACAATATATTTTCCTTGAGAAAGGAAAATCTCTCTAGGTCTCTGCCAGACCTCCAGGCCTAGGAAATAGTGCATCAGTCCTAGGTCCTTCATCTCGAACTCAGCAGCGAGCTCCCTCTTACATTGATGAATGAGAGGGTCAGCACCTGTCAGGAAGAGGTCATCCACATACAACACTAGAATGAGAGGCTTCCCCTGTACAACCTTGAAGTAAAGGTTCGGATCAGCATTACTTCGAGTGAAGCCCAGCTTCATCAAGTAACTATCCATCCTCTCGTACCAAGCTCTGGGTGCTTGCTTTAACCCACAGAGGGCTTTCTTCAACCTGCAGACATGAGTGTCTCGATCCTGAACTTCAAATCCCAGAGGTTGTTCTACATACACCTCTTCTTTTATTGCACCATGCAGAAAAGCGGTCTTGACATCCATCTGATGAAGACTCCATCCTTGCGTAGTAGCAAGGGCTATGATTGATCGAATGGTGGTATATCGTGCCATAGGTGCAAATATGTCATCATAATCTATTCCTTCCTTTTGAGAGAATAAGGCAACAAATCTTGCCTTGAACTTTTCAAAGACTCCATCGCATCCATGTTTGATCTCAGAGAGCCCATTTCGCTTGACAACCGATTTGTCCTTTGTCCGGACTATGTACCCTTACATCATTCTTCAATGGACTCATATTCTTCGTGCATAGACCTCTGCACTTGATGCTTTACGGCTTCCTCAAAAGATCCAGGTTCAGATCAGACAATAGTATCTATGGTATACCTAGATACCCTTGGTATCTACACGCTTTCTTGCTTTTCCGAAATGTCCCCTTTGGATATCCTGACCTCAAAGATCTTCGAGAACACCCCCAGCCATGATGCAGTCCTTTTCCTGTTGAAGGAGATGGATCAATAGGGTCCAAATTTCCTTCAATATCGTATTGTCTCATCCCTTTGGTTTCTTCTTGATTTCCAGGCTCTTCTTCATGATTTTCTTCGATCTTGGAAGATTCATTACTTTCTTCAGGGAAGCATCTTCGTCAAAAGTGACATCATGGCTTATCTCTACTTCCCTTTGACCAGGTACATAGACTCTATATGCCTTAGAAGTCTCACCGTAGCCCACAAACATTCCTTTCTTCCCAGTAGCATCCAGCTTACTTCTCTTTTCTTTCGGCACATGAAAATAGACAGGACATCCAAAAATTCTAAAATGTGAGACATCAGGTTTCTTACCAGAGAAAACCTCTTCGGGAGTTTTGGAGTCCAAAGCGGAATGAGGGCATTGGTTTTGAATATACACAGCAGTATTTGCAGCTTCTCCCCACAGAAACTTCGGTAGACCCTGGTCACATAGCATGGCACGGGCAGCTTCCACAATAGTCCTATTCTTGCGTTCAGCAACACCATTATGCTCAGGAGTATATGCAGTAGTAGTCTCCCTCTTAATGCCAGCTTCTCTGCAAAAGTCTTTGAACTCATTTGACTCATATTCAGTGCCATTTTCTGTCCTCAAAATCTTGATCTTCTTTCCGGTCATATTTTCCACCAAGGCTTTGAAGGTACGGAACCACATGAAAGCCTCATCCTTCTTCTTCAAGAAGTATATCCAGGTTTTTCGAGAGAAGTCATCAGTGAATGTCATGTAGTAAGAACATCCTCCTAGGGATGTCACAGGCAACATACCAGATAGATCAGAATGGACTAGTTGCAAAATATCAGATGTCTTTGTGACACTTGAGGGGAAAGGTCCCCTTGTATGTTTTCCTTCGGCACAGCCCTTACATACACCTCCATGATTATTTCCAAAGTCATGCATCCTTGTCACCACCTTCCTTGCTTCGGGAAGGGCCTTGTAATGAAGGTGTCCAAATCTTCGGTGCCATAGTTCGGTTTGTCGGATAGTATCACAAGTCATTGCTCCCAGCGGACTTCCTCCAACCTGGTAGAGTGTACCAACTCTAAAACCAATCGAGATAGCTTCCTTGAAGCTCTCCTTCCACATGAGCACCTTTCCATCAGAGAATGTTATATTGAACCCTTTGTCTTCCATGGCTGATACAGACACAAGGTTCTTCTTCAATTTAGGTACATAGAGTACATCTTGCAAACGTAGGACTTGTCCTTGAGACAAGTGGAGGGTCACAGTCCCTGTCCCTTTCACGGGCTATGTGGCATTATCTCCAAGGATAATTTCTAGATTAGTATCCCTTTCAACCATGTCAGAGAGTGCTTCCTTAAATCCAGTGATGTGTCTTGAGGCACCACCATCGATTAGCCAGACATCCATAGTGTCGGGCGGAGATGTAGCAGAGAGAGCAGATACAAGAATATACTCATTTCTTTTATCAACAGCATTAGACTCCTCATACCTGGTGTTCCTAGACCTTTTAGAAGGTTGATTGTTTCCACCAAAGTGAGCCTTCCTCTTTCCTTTGGATTTGTCGTTTCTTCGATTCCCATTCCTTCGGTTGTTGTTGTTATCATCACTATTGGGAGAATCCTTCTTGAAGGGGCATCCTCTAGCATAGTGACCAGGCCTATGGCAAGTGAAACACTTACCCTTCTTTTCTTGAGCCCTTGTTCTTCCTTTGTCCTTAGGACCACCAGAGTTCTTCTTTCGAGAATGAGCACCATAGGCAGCATTTCTGTCATTATCGAATTCCTTCATCCTTGTTTCTTCTTGCATACATCTAGACAGAAGCTCATCAAAGCTAGGAATGGTATTATTATTGAGAATGGTAGTTGTGAATACTTGCCATTCATATGGGAGTCCTCCAAGTGCGGTGAGAACCATCTCACGATCAGCTATTGTCTCCCTAATAGCCAGCAGATTGTTCCTTGTTTCGGTCAATTTCAGAAAGTAAGTTTGAACAGACTCATCCCGGCCCTTCTTCATATTCTTCAACTTATTCTTGAGGAATAGCACTTGGTTCACATTGTTTACTTTGAACATAAGGATCAATTTATCATACATCTCCTTGGATGTGCCTAGTTCAAATATATAGGCAACCAGACTCTTATGTATGGATTCCCTGATCATCAGCTTTGCTTTGATCTCCCCCTTTTTATACTTGTTTCTAACAGCAGCAGTAGCATTGGATGGAGGTTCTTGAATCTTACCCAGCACATGATCCAAGAGATCATGGTCTTCCAATTTGAGATCTAATATCATCTTCCAGGCATGGAAGTCATCCCTTCCAATCAGCTTGTCATTCTCCTTGAATTCAAAACTTGTGGAACCCATTTCTTCCGATGGTGATTGCTAAAGATAGGGCTTGTCTTCACCTCAGCTCTGATACCATGTAAATTTTTGTAGATGTTCTATGCTTGAAGCAACTTTACTTTTCTTACAGCAATCACACAAATAGTTAAGTAAAATGCTGATAGAACATATAAGTGGATCTTATAGAAGACAAACCGGAAACAGAAAAATGTGGTGGTGCGTTACGGCGGTCAACAGGATGCTTCAACCAGCAAAGTCTCCTTGGTCAGCCAACCCAGAATGTGTCACAACAGTCCTCCAATCAGCAACCGAGTCAACCCAAGTCAACTCCAAAAAAAGTCAACGTTGTCCAGAAAAGTCAACGCAGGGCAGCAAGCTAAAAGTCAACACAGCAACAGTTTGGTCAACCCTTTGACCTCGATTTCTGTGCCAATGTGTACGGCCTCTCAAAATCGAACTCTCCAACAAGTTTCAGCCCTTTCGGACCATGCGTTGACCAAAGTCAACGCTGGTCAAACTTCCAGCAAAACCCTAGCTGCAGAAATTCGTCCTTCCTCTCAGCCGTACAGATTCGTCCTCCTTCTTCTTCACACGTGTGGGCTGAACTTGTCCTCCAATGAGCTCGTACTAAATCAGATGAGAGAAGAAGATGTGTGTTGAGTTGTGTGAAATGCTCTCCAACTTTGCCTGTATTTATATCCATCATTGGGGTGTGTGACACATCTGCTGGGGGTGTGAAACCTTAAGGCCGACCTGTACATATAATTTATTATAAATAATAAATTCAAAATAATTGTTCTGCTCATCGGATTAAGATATATTTTATATGGATTTTACACCTCTCCGAAAGAGGAATCCAACAAAAATACTAGCCACTTAATCTGAGCATCACAACATGGAGTTTGGACCTAGTTGTCCAAATTTAACATTGGATCTTTGCACGTGTGGAGTGTACTAGCCCAAAAACAGATTAGAAAATTACTTCGGTGATGATCCTTCTTACTTCGCTTGGTGATAAGACTTCTTTCTTGATTTTTTTTGCTCTTCTTATTGCAGACTTACTTGACTGAATTTCTTGTCCTCAAATGGATGCCGAGCTTCCCTATTTATAGTGTTTCGTCCATCAATATAAGCCGACTTGAGAGAGTTCTAGGCTGACATATCTTTTGGTGTAGTTTCATTGCTCTTTTTAAGGTTGACTTGCTAGAGGTGCTTGAGCTTGGTCTTGGAGGGTCTTTTGACTCTTTCAATGACTCATATACATATGTAACATGCCCAAGAAGGGTCCTTCATACATGACATTGACTCAGTTTGATTTTATGACCAATCTTAAAAGCTCACAATGGGGGCCTTAACTAAAAATAAAATTCCTTGCTCATGAAACTTGTTGCACTTAAATTGTCAAAGTTCCAAGGAAGCGGAAGTGCCTATTTTTTCAACAAAGATCAGATCATCTATCAACATTCCATGTGTCTTGGTCACCCTATTTTGCAAGTTATATGATGTAAATGATCTTAGGAAGACCTTGAGTATATGTAACAATCTAGGTAAGCCTATGATTTTGGCGACGAATTTCATGCTAAGAGGTTTTTTTTAACCTCGTTGATTATCTGTGTTTCTAAACACGACTAATCAAAAGAGTTTTTTTCTCTTTATCTTAAACCGCCAAAGCTGGGTGAAATTTATTGTCGAAATCTTAGGTGAGGCCTAGTGTTTTAGTCAAGTTTAATGTAAAAGTGGTTTGAGAATAATTTAAGCTAGTTTGATTAATTATTTAATTTATTTTATTACAAATCACTTGATATGCTAGATCATGTTGTTTCATGGATGGGTTGTGTCTTGAGGGTCTATTTGAATGTGTATTCTCCCTTTGAGGGTTGAAAATGTAAAATCTTATGTATTAGAGAGTGGAAAAATAATTAATCCCCTCGTGTAAAATTAATTAATTTTTCTAGCAAAATTAAATTAAATCCCAAGCCAAAAAATTAATTAATTAGAGTCAAGTTAGGTTGTCATAGGATTATTTGGGCCATGGTTAAAAGATTTTGAAGTGTCTATCAACGGCCAAAATGAATTTGACAAGGATCAAAGAAACTAGCCGTTATTTTTCCACTTGGAGGATTTATCTATAAATTAGAGAGTCAGTTGAGTCTCTAGTCATCTTGATCTCTAGCTAGAATTGTGCCTGAAGCATTTTGTAAACTATTATCCCACTAGGAACTATTTTTTCTACTATAATAAAAGACTTTAGGGTGCAACTGGAGGTGTTCTTGTTCGTTGATCTGTGGTATGTATTGACTACAGGCTTCCTATGTGGTGCTTTATTTGGTTATTTTGAGATAATACATAATGTTTGCAGGTACTCAATCCTTGGTCTCCAAGTTCACAGACTGTGGGCAAGGATCATTTTGCTTGGATTCATAGTTTTTATATGGTGGATTAAATCTTCGCTAGGGTTATAGTGAGCATAAATTTTCTGAAGCGATTTAGCCATTCTTCAAAGGAAACAATATTATAAAAAAATATTGTCTCAAAATTCATTTAAAATCCCTTGTAATTTTAAATTGTATATTTTTTTTCTAACTTGGGTTGGAGTTTTTAGATTTATTTTGTATATATTTTGAGTTTGGGTGTTGTATTTTTATTTTTTGCAGGTTGGATCAAGGGATCAAGTGAAGGAAGAGCTAGATCTAGGCCCTTGAGGGTAAGATCTAGCCTCTTGACAATTTTGCAGGGACATTCACTGAAGATTTGGCGGCAAAATTCAGATCTGAGGAAGAATTTTTTTTTTGAGATAAGGGTTTTTCATTTTCGGGCATTCTGGGCCCAGATCCAACCCTCCTTGGGCTAACATCTTCCCTCCTTGGCTTGTGTTAGCCCTCCAAGAGCCTCCGCGTCATTTTTTGAGCCCTCTAGTGTAGGCCATAGCCTCAAGAGGCCTCGACCTTCCTTTCCTAGCCTTGAGTTAGGGCTTCAAGGCCCTAGAAAGCCTAGTCGTGGGCCCTAGCCCATACAACTGCCCTTCTCTTGCCCAAACGGCTGCCCTTTAGGCAACCTATCCTGTTTTTGGCCCTAACTTTCCTTATAAAACCCCAGCGTCAAACCTTTTTGGGCTTTCATCCTCTAGCATTGCATTTTTCCGGCCTCCTCTTGCCTTTTCGCCCCCCAATCTATCATTTAGACCCCTTTATCGTCCAACACTGGGCTTCCTTGGCCTAGCGTTGGCTTTTCTTGGCCATTTTGTGCCCTAATTTGCCCTAAACCCTAGATTTGAAGTTTTGGCACTTAATACTTGGTGATTTTGAAGGTTTTGAGGCTCAAAAAATCTGATTTTCAAGTGGCATCATCATCCAAAATTTTTGGGTCACTTGGGCAAGTACTTCTTCAAGGTTTGAAGCCTAGTGTTTGTCCTCTAAACCCTATTTTATCTTTGTTTTATTACATCAATCAAAACAGTAATGATTAATCCCTAAAATCACATGTTTAATGGTCGAAATCACTTAAAATTGTAAAATCTAAATTTTCATGAGTTTTGGCCACTTGGGCATCTTGGATTTGGCCTAAATCCAACTTTTTTTGCTTGCTGGAATTTTCTACGTAAATTGCTGAATCAAGTCTGCAAATTTTCTGAATCAAATATTTAAAGAGGGCTATAAAATTTGAATTTTCAATTTCCACCAAATTTTACTATATATGGATATATTAGGGATTGTCTTGAGCATTGTTGGGTTGCTGATCTGTCATCTGTTTACTGGTGTAATAAATAGATCAAATCTGAAATTTCTGAGTCACATCCTCTAAATAGCCCTAAAAATTGTTTTTTTCAAGTTGCGAAATATTACAATTTTTGGACATCTTGGGCAATGTCTTGGGCCTCGTTAGCTTGCTGATCTGTGATTTATTTACTGCTGTTTTAAATATATCAGATTTGAAAATTTTGCTGAAAACATATCTTAAAGGCCTTAATACTTCTGATTTTTCAGTTAACTAATAATTGGACATATTTTGTGATATTGGGCAAGCATAAGTATCATTGAATTAACATTTCCTTACTGCTATCATAACATTAATGAATGCTGAATTTTCTGAAGTGATATTGCTGATTTGACTATTGGGATCTAACACTTGTGTGATGTGCTATAAGCTTTACAATATTTTCTGAATTTTGCACTAAAAAACACTCTTTCAATTAAATTATGAGTCTTTGACCTCGTGGAATCTAATTGGCAAAAACATTGGATAATTGTTGTAATCATGAGTTCATTAGTTATTTTGTATCTTGTGGAATATTGCTGAAGTTCACACTTGTATCTCTAAGCATTTATCTTGTCTAGGATTGTATTTCACTATTGTTAAGTATTCTTGCTATAAAATATTTCACCTAAGTACTTATGCATCTTAAACAATCTTAAATCAAGATAAATTTCACTCATCATCTTGCATTAAGCATGCCAGATCTAGCTTGCATTAATAATTTACCTCCTAGCATTAGCTAGGTTGATAGAGATATAAATCAACCCTTTTAAAACTAGCTTGAGAGATTCAACTTCTCCTAGTAGTTAACACTATGACCTTGTAGTTGTCAGAGCCATAGTCTCTGCAACGCTGGAGGCACTGAGTGAGTGGAACACAAAGGGATGTATCGTTAATCAAGCCACTGCTCGCTTCCCGTTGGCTTCCATTTCTTAACTTACTTTGCGGATTGCTTCTCAAAATAGTCAGGGGAAAGGTTCCGCTTAGACTAGGCATCTAACTAAAAATTACCAAGATCACTGCATCTGACATAGGTCCTAGGATTTGCATATCATTTAAGTTAGTCAATTATTCAAGCAACGGGTGTCCATTCGGTCATTTGGTTTCATTTTATAAGAAGCAAGAATTTGTGACTCCATTAAGGCACTGGTCTCATACTTTAAACTTTAATCTAATAAATAATATTGTTTAAATTCAACCAAGTGGCTAGGCCACTCATCCACGTCTCCCAAACGAGTTGATTTCCAATTTGTTTTCCTTCACCTCATTCCATAGGGACTATGTGAAAATTTCTAAATCGAAATTCAACTGCACTGCGTCACCATCTCTCGCATTCCCGACTGATGCTAATACCCTCTCTCTCCTCTCCACCTGCAACTCTCCCTCTGAATCAATTTCTTCTTCCTTGAAAAATCGATCTTACTCAGGCAACTAAGTATTTGCCTGGTGTGTTTTCCAAATGACCCTCAAGCTTCCTCAGATAATCTTCTCGTTGACATTCAACGACCCAGATTAGAAGCTAATCAATGGCTAAGATCATTTTGACTTGATCCTCGTCTTCTTCTAGAAGTTACATCCACAGTTTAGATTAATACCCATTAATTATTTTAATTTCCTAAGTTTAGACTTAGGGTCCCATTAAAAATAAAAAACTGTCTCTGTGTGGAATTTCCCCAAATGATTTCTGGGTTATCTGGAATACATGTGTGTAAGCCTCTTCACAAAATTTGAGACTTAGAGCACATTCGATGCTACCCCAAATCAACACTCCCTCTTAGCGAGGAATGTGCTCTAGCAATACACTCTGCTGCTTACTGCTCTAACTTTGAAGCATCTCCCTCTGCGCTGTTGATGTTTGACATGCTGTCCACCAACTACTGCACTGTTGCTGCAACTGTATTGCTGCTGACATTGCGACTGCCAACACTGCATCCGTACTACAACTCCCTCTCAAATGCTGCATCTGTGGTTAAGACATCACCTGTTTCTGCTACTGAAATAGATTCTCTACCATACCCATCTGCTCCCTGAAGTGAACAAACTTGGCCTTTCTTAGAGCTTTGGTGAGAATGTCCGCCACCTGATATCCTGTAGGGATGTACTGCAACTATACTGCCCCACGCTGAACCCAGTCTCTAATAAAATGACACCTGATGTCGATGTGGTTTGACCGATCATGAAATACTGGATTCTCAGAGAGTTTAATACAACTTTGATTATCATAGAAGATAATGGTTGATTCCATCCTTCTCAATAAATTCACTAGCAGTTTTCTAAGCCATATAGCTTCACACGTAGCTGTGTTGGCTGTCATATATTCTGCTTTTGCTGAGCTCAGTGCTACGAACTTCTGCTTCCTACTGCATGAGGAGGTCATTCCTGATTCGATACTGAAGCAATACCCGGTGGTACTTTTCTGATATACTGAACTTCCTGCCCAATCTGCATCTGTGAATCCGCTCAGTCTAACATCATCTTCTCTGGTGTATTTTAACCCATATTCGACTGTTCCCCGCACATAGTTGAGAATGTGCCTAGCTGCTGCCCAATGTACCCTTTTTGGTTCTACCATGAACTGACTGAGGCTGAGGGTGTTGACAACAAAACAAATGTATGGCCTGGTGTTGACCAGATACATAAGTGACCCAAATGAGCTGTCTGTACAAGGTGGGGTCCACTTCCTTATCTCCCGATGCATCTATCTTCTTCCAGTTGGTTATCATGGGCGTTGCCATGGGTCGACAATTCTGCATCCTGAACCTCTTCAGAATTTCTGTGGCATATCTTCCTCGTCCTAGGAAGATCTCTCCATTCTTTTGCCATACCTCAAATCTTAGAAAATAATGCATCAACCCCAAATCCTTCACGTTGAATTTTGCTTCCAAGTTCTTCTTGCAGTCCTTAATGAGCCTAGATGATCCTGTAAGGAACAAATCATCTACATATAGTACACGAACTAGTGGCTCATTCTCTACCATCAAATAGTAGAGATTGGGATCTGCATCACTCTTGACAAATCCCAACTTCTGCAAGTAATTGTCAATCTGACCATACCACGCTCTGGGTGCTTGTTTGAGCCCATATAGGGCTTTCTTTAGTCTGCATACATGAGATTTATTCTCATGGGTTTCAAAGCCTTCAGGCTGTTCTATGTGTGCTTCCTCTTCTATCACCCCATTCAAGAACGTTGTCTTGACATCCATTCGGTGAATTTCCCATCCCATCAGCGTTGCTAAGGAAACGATAGATCTGATGGAGGTGTATCTGGCTATTGGGGCGAAGGTCTCTTCATAGTCAATTCCCTCCTTGTGTGCATATCCCTTAGCCACGAACCTAGCTTGTACTTCTATGTTGCCATCTGCAGCATACTTGATCTTGTATATCCATCTCGAACCTACAACTAATCTGTTCTCTGGTCTAGGTACAACTTCCCAGACATCATTTGTCATGATAGAACTGTACTCTTCTACCATGGCATCCACCCAAACTTGATGTTGTACGGCCTCCCGAAAGCTAGATAAGATAAGATAAGATAATTTTATTAATGTCCAACGAATGACCACAAAAAGGTCAACGAGACTGCTGGTTACAATGATTACAGCACACTAGCTGGTGGACCAAACGGTCCCCTTTTTTCATAAAAGCGGGAAATACAAAGCTATAGGGAATGTAAAAGTAAAGTCTGGATAACTGAATGACTGATACATTATGGTAATGAGCTGTGATGAGGAAGTCTTGGAGGAGAAGGAAGAGCCTCCTGAATGGAGAGAGACCTCTTCTCCTAACACTCGAGGCCGATAGAAGAGGACTGAAGGAAACTTGTCAATGTCTGCTGCCTTGAAGAGGAACTAGATTTGGATTGCAGCTGCTGTTGCCTGGAGGATTTGGGGCACCCTCTTGGTGGGTGGGGTTGCCTGGTTTTGGAACGCTGATGGGGTTTAGTGGGACGAGATTCCCGGAGCCGCACTGATCTGGAGTCATGGTGTATGGATCGATCAGAGGTTCTCTTGATGCCCTGCGGTGCTGAGAGTACTCTGAAGAAGTCTGTGATCCTCTGTGTGGTGGCCAAAGTAGATGGAGGCTGGAGTAGAGTCGAACGAATCTGAAAGTCTCTTGGAGGTAGAGAGCCAGGCATCGCTGATCAAGGTATCTAAGGAAGCTGGCCAGGCTCTGGGGGCCTCTGAATAAGCAATAAAAGTGCTCGCGGTTCTCATAGTAGACTGGGCATCTAAAGATGAAGTGTGACTTCGTTTCCATGTCCTGCAAGTGGCAAAGTTGACAGATCCTCTCTGTCCTGTCAATATGGTGGTCTGTTTCCACCCGAAGCCTGTGCGACCCCACTTTGAGCTGCCCTAGGGGGATCCCAGTGGTATGCATCCAATGCTAGAGGGTATAAGGGGGTCGAGTGATGAGTCCATCTCTGATCTCCAGAAAGTGTTCAGCGTAAAAGGCCATCTTTGGGTGCAGACCACCTGAAGGATTGACCCATGTGGTTTGAATGTACTGCCTGTAGATGTCCTCCCTAATTATTTTGTTAAGTTCCTACTGGTTTGGAAGAAGGCGGCCCGAGGCATTCAGTGAATACTGGAACGGGGGGAGATGATCTGTCTGGATACCGATAAGACCAAGGAGTTTTGTCATCTCGGTGAACCAGTTTTTGGTGCGGCCAGTCTGCGTATGAGCGATATTCTCCGAGAAGCAATAGGCCAGGTAAGGGTACCTGTCCCTCCCCTCTCTTGTGTTTGCCAAGCCACGGATCTGATGAAGATAGGAGACTATCCTGAAAATTGCCTCCAGACGTAAGGGTTTAGCTTCGAACTCTGCTAAGATGATGCTTTGCGGAACTGTCTGCTTGCACCGGATGAAGCGGCACAAGAGAAGAATCTGGACTCGCTCAGTCGATGCCCAATTTGACTCCAGTAGTGAGGGGCCCCAGACCTCCGATCTGTAGAGCACGGTGGGGGTTCTTCAGCCTGTGCTACCAAGGCTTGGTATCTGTCAAGTCGTCCGCGCTCCCTTTTCTCGGTCCTAGGAGATCCAACAAACTCCTTTGCGTCCTTTAGCGTCTGGCGTACTTCTTTGCTAGTTCTACCACTAGTGGTGGGTGGCTCATTCAATTTCTCTTCCTGCTGTGAATTATCTGGATTTCCCTCACTTGAGGAAACACTGGTTCTGGTTACTGTGCTTGATCCAGATGTCTGTCCACCTGTCGGTTCTTCCCCCTGCTGTTGTTGTATAAGAGGAACATCCTTAGACTGTCCTCTAGTAGGCATCTTGAGATTTCCAAAAAGCCCTGTCTTCGATGAACTTTACATCCCATTTGACTGCAATCTTCCTGTTGCTCGAAATGTAGATTTTGTATTCCTTCGAAGTCTCACTATATCCTATGAGATACCCCTTTTCTGCAGTCTGATCTAATTTACTTCGCTTCTCATCAAGAATGCGACAATACGCCACACTTCTGAATATCCTGAAATGACTCACTTTCGGCTTCTTTCCTGTGAAGACACTCTCGGGCATTCTCTTGCCCAATGCTCTATGAGGAGTCCTATTATGGATATACGCTATTGTGTTGCATGCTTCTGCCCATAAGAACTTAGGCAGATCCTGGTCATACAACATTGCTTTTGCTACCCCAACAATAGTTCTATTCTTCCGCTCTGCAACTCCATTTTGCTCTGGATTATATGGAGTCGTCCATTCTCTTTTGATGCCCTCTCTTGCGCAGAATTCTGTGAAGTCCTTGTCAGTATATTCTCCACCAGTATCTGAGCGCAATACTTTTATCTTCTTCCCTGTCAGGTTTTCAACCAGAGCTTTGAATTCTCTGAACTGACCAAAGACCTCATCCTTGGTCTTTAAGAAGTAGATCCAAGTTTTCCTGGAGTGGTCATCAATAAAGGTGACAAAATATTCGCCACCACTAAGAGCTCTCGTAGACATGGGACCACATATATCTGAGTGTATTAGTCCCAATACACCTTTGCCCTATTGTTGCTTCTGGAGTATGCTTCTTTAGCGTACTTCCCTAGTACACATCCTTTGTATACGTCATCGTGCTTGGTACTTAAGATTGGAACTCCCGTAATAGTTTCTCTGAGTATCCTCAGAGCTCCATGGTGTAGATGCCCCATTCGTCAGTGCCATAGCTCATTCAGGTCCTTTTCACTATTGAGATCGCTGCCTACCAATGCCATTGGAGATTCGAGCTGCAACCTATATAATCTGTTGCTTTTTTCTTCCAACTTGGATGCTTGACATATACTTTCCTTCCAATGAAGTACACATTATATCCCTTGTGCTGCAACTGGGACATTGAAAGTGAATTCATTCCCAATCTTGACACATGCAGCACATTCGTGGCTCAGAGGCTATCTTCTTCTTCTGTCTGAAATGCTATGGTCCCTCTCCCTACTGGGGTGCACTTCATTTTGTTTCCCATAGTAGTTTGGAAGTCCATTCGTTCTTCTTGATAGCTCAAGAAATATTCTCGTACTCTAGTCATATGAGCTGAAGCCCCACTATCATTGTACCAATCATCGGCTGATGCAGAAGTCGACAAACAAGAAAATTCTTCTTCCAATCTAGAAGATAACTCGGAAATGTCACGATCTTTCATCGTGCTATTTCTTTTCTTCGGCATCCTATGCAGAAAAACTACGTAATCCCTCTGAGGTACGATTTGCTGCCAATGCAGCACCACGACTTCTCTTCAATGCAAATTCTTCTATGCCCTTGCCCAATCAAGCTCTGAAACCATGTGAAAATTTCTAAATCGAAATCCAACTACAGTGACTGATATTATTTCTTCTACTTATCATTCCAGTAACAAGTTATTTACAAAAATTACTTCAGTAAATATTGAAATAAATTCTACTGTAGCCTTCACAATTAAAATACTGAGACAAAATATAAAGAAATACAAGCACAAGAATGACACAATTATTTTTGGATAATTGTCCCCAAAAAAACCCAATGTAGGAAAACTAGTGCAACAGATGAGAGTTTCTTTATTATTCTTCAACAAAAAATCTCTTGTACAAAGAACAATCAACAATAATGGAGAGCAATATTTGTGATAACACCAGAGAAAATTTTCTCACAAATTTTGATGAGAACCTGATCCCTGGAGAGGCCCTGCTGCCTTTTCTGCGTTACCATTGTGTCAACACTGCGTGAGGACTGCACAATTCTGCGTCATTGCACTGCGTTGTCCCTCTGCTGCTTCTATGTTGTCCCTTCTGTGCACTGCGTCACTAGCTCTTGCACTCCTGACTGATGCTGATACCCTCTCTCTCCTCTCCACTTGCAATTCTCCCTCTGAATCAATTTCTTCATCCTGAAAAATCGATCTTACTTCGGCAACTGAGTATTTGCCTGGTGTGTTTTCCAAATGACCCTCAAGCTTCCTTAAATAATCTTCTCGTTGACATTCAATGACCCAGATTAGAAGCTAATCAATGGCTAAGATAATTTTGACTTGATCCTCGTCTTCTTCTAGAAGTTACATCCACAATTTAGATTAATACCCATTAATTATTTTAATTTCCTAAGTTTAGACTTAGGGTCCCATTAAAAATAAAGAACCATCTTCTGGTGGAATTTCCCCAAATGATTTCTGGGTTATTTGGAATACATGTGTCTAAGCCTCTCCACAAAATTTGAGACTTAGAGCACATCCGATGCTACCCCAAATCAATAGACTACCCCCCATAGCTTGCTGTTGGGAGACAACTAGAACGGAGTGGGCAGGGATCAGAGTGACAACCCCAGTCCTGAGCGTTGTCGCGGTGCCTGTACAATCCGGGCAACAACATTTTTCTGGCGCCGTTGCCGAGGATAGATTTTTCCGCTCCCGAGGTTTACGACATTCTCTCATTAAATCTTCCTAATCTTCTAATCCTCCATCATTCTCCATCTTCTCATCACCTTATCCTTTTTCCTCTCACTAATCTTCTCATCTTGTTCATTCTCACATTGAGCACCTGGACATTTAGGTTGGCTTCCTATTTGGGTGACGACTCCACTTATTCATCCATTCACAAGAACGTACCCTAGAAGGAATCCTGGTAGCTTGGTTAACCCTGCTCCCGATCTTGAAAAGGTTCTAAGAGCCTGGTTAAACAAGTTACATTCTAGAGACCGTTTAAACTTTCTCGGACATGAAGCTCTCCTTGATCTCCATTTGCTTTTCATCAACCCTCCAAATCAAAACATCATGGGTGACTTCTATGGATCTTGCAACTTCACGAATATCCAGGGATATTCGCATGATCTGCCAAATGAGTCAACTATGAACAAATTACCAATCTTTGAGGGGAATAATGCTATCAATGCCGTAGAGCATATAAAGAAGTTTGATTTGTTCCTCCATAGATATGCTCATTCTACGAATTATAATTATGAAGATGTCAAGATGAAACGATTTGTCTTATCATTGGAAAGTGGTGCACTTGACTGGTTCAAGACAAGGCTGATAATGCCTTTGATTCTCTGAGGACCCTTCTTGATACACTCTGAGACAAATACAGAGATAAGAGGGAAGGGAAGTACTTAGTAAAAGAATTCAATACCATCAAGAAGAAAGAAAATGAAATGGTGGTAGAATTTAACCAAAGGTTCAACAAGTTACTAAGATATGACTCGGGATTACAAACCTTCCGACGAAACAGTCTTCGAAACATACCTTGAAGCTTATCATGTTGAAGTTCAGTATGAGATAAGACGTGCTTGCGCTGTTACTTTAGCTGCTGCACAAAACACAACTGAAGAGTTAGAGAAGGATAAAAAGGCTTCGGGAAAATCTGAGATCCCTGGTTATGAAAAAGGTCTAGCCAAAGCTAAAGAAGACTCAAAAACAATCCTTGAAGCTTATCATGTCAAAGTTCAATATGAGATAAGACGTGCTTGCGCTATTACTTTAGCTGCTGCACAAAATGCAGCTAAAGAGTTAGAGAAGGATAAAAAGGCTTCGGGAAAATCTGAGATCCTTGGTTATGAGGTCTAGCCAAAGTTAAAGAAAAGTAAAAAAACATTAAAGGAATTAACTCGATTGGTTAGAGAAATGGAAATTAAGCATGCCAAGCAAATAACTGACATGCATAATCAACTAATACAGATGGAAAGGAATACCAGGGTGAAAATGCAGAGCATGCCTCCCAAGAACAACAGTAATAACAGGGGTAACAATAACAATCAATGGCCAAGAAGGAATTCCTCAAAAGATCAAAGGCCTCCTCCGCAACTTGAGTCTGCTAACATGGTTGATGAATCTATTCCTTTCTGCAGACCTTGTGATAGTTTTCATGAAGAAAGTACATGTGCCTTTGCTAGAAGGATCTTAGAGGAAGGGAGAAATTAACAAAATAATAAGATGTACTAATATGATTTCTTTGGCCTTTGCAATAAATACCTTCAATGAAGAGAAGGACCCCATTACTCAGGCATATGCTGAAAATCCATCTCAGGAGCAAGTTTTAGAGCTTGCAAAGAGTAAAGGCTATACATATCAAAGGAAAGGTAAAGGTCAAAGTCAAAATAAGCAAGTTCCCGCTGAAAGATATAAATATGGTTTGAACCTGCATTGTGCCGCATGGATCAATAGCATTAAGATGTCTGTCCCAGTGCTTGAACTTTTGAAGGTTCCATCTCAAAGAGCATTTTTCTTTAGGGCTTTGGGTATGGATCAACAAGGCAATGACAGAAACTCCAAAGATGAAGAGATTAAGTTGAAAGATATTAACTGCTATATGACTAATGAGGATCATCAATCGTTCTTTCATAATTTGGACATAAATGACAGATTACTCCACAACCGCATGCTTAATTCCGGTGCATCTACAAATGTTATGACTAAGAAAGTTATTGGACAATTGAACTTAGGAATTTCTAGGCCTTACCATAACATTTGCTCTATGGATTGTCGAAAAGTTGAAGTCCTTGGTGTTGTTAAAGATCTGCAGGTTTCTTTGGCTGATTATCCATACATAATTATCACCATGGATATAGAAATAATTGATGTACCAGATGTGTGGGGAATGCTTCTCTCCAGGAAGTTTGCAACTGACTTAGGTGGATACATTCAGATGGATTTATCTTATGCCACTATTCTCGCAACAACAGGTGGAATGGTTAGATTATACAAAGAGGTAGAAAGAAGGTACTGTGTAGAAGTTCCAAAGAAATTGGAAAATGGTGAACAGGTTATGCCACAGGAGCATCTGCCTCATTTTGAATTAGGGATATGTCACCTGTTCCACCACCCATCCCCTCAACCAAGCAGGAAAAGAAGAAGATTCCAGATTGACAGAGATATGTAGCGCAATGATGAGTAGTCACACCGACCTAAGAGGGTCAAACTTCAGCACGGGTCATCTAAAAAGCAGCCAATTGATCTACCTGTCAGCGGACAGATGCCCGAGATTGTTCCTCATCGATGACATCTGATGCCATAGGGCATCGTCTTGTATATTATCTCTAACTCTACTCCCTTTTATTTCATGTCAGTAGATAATTTTACTTTTCACATTTATATTATGTCATTTATATTTCAGTTTATTAGAGTACATTTTGTGTTCCAGCGATATTTCTATATATGCATGATGATTTCAATGTTGAATGGATATTTATTGGATGGAATTTTGTTTTCCAGGATGCAGGATTCTGGGGTTCTCACGTTACTTCATGGAAGCAATGTGTCTCCATATGGAGCCAGATGTTGCACTCAAATTGTCAAAGTTCCAAGGAAGAGGAAGTGCCTATTTTTTCAACAAAGATTGAATCATATATCAGTGGTCCATGTGTCATGGTTACCCCATTCTACAAGTTATATGATGTAAATGATCCTAGTAAGACCTTGAGTATATGTAACAACCTAGGTAAGTCTATGATTTTGGTGACGAATTTCATCCTAGGAGGTTTTTTAACCTCACTGATTATTTGTGTTTCTAAACACGGTTAATTAGAAGAGTTCCCCTCCCCGGCTTAAACCCCCAAAGCTGGGGTGAAATTTATTGTTGAAATCTTAGGTGAGTCCTAGTGTTTTAGTCGAGTCTAATGTAAAAGTGGCTTGGGAATAATTTAAGCTAGTTGGCTTAATTTTTTATTACAAATCACTTGGTCTACTAGATCATGTTGTGTCGTAGATGGGTTATGTGTCTTGAGGGTCTATCTGAATGTGTGTTCCCCCTTTGAGGGTTGAAAATGTAAAATCTTATGTACTAGAGGGTGGAAAAATAATTAATCCCCTTGTGTGAAAAATTAATTTATTTTCTGGCAAAATAAAATTAAATCCTAAGTCAAAAAATTAATTAATTAGAATCAAGTTAGGTTGTCATAGGAAATTTAATTTTCCAAGTGGAAAAACTTGTGGGTCTTAAAGGAATAATTTTTTAAAGGTCCTCTACCAAGGGAATATTGTATTTTTCAAGAAAATGTGGATCCTTGGACCTTGGTGGTTAAGTCAAAGTCAATTTTTTGAGGAAATTAGCTCAAAATAATTAATTTTGAGCTAATTAAAATGGACTTAAATATGAAATTCGAAAATTCCTCAAAAATAAAAAATCGAGGGCCAAGATCAAAAGATTTTGAAGTGTTTATCAACGGCCAAGATTATTTTGACAAGGATCAAAGAAACTAGCCGTTATTTTTCCACTTTGAGGATTTATCTATAAATTAGAGAGTTAGTTGAGTATCTAGTCATCTTGATCTCTGGTTAGAATTTCCACGGAAACATTTTATAAACTATTGTCTTGCTGGGAACTGTTTTTTCTACTATTTATCATCTAAACCTCTTTATCCCCCAATGCTAGGCTTCCTTGGCCTAGCATTGGCTTTTCTTGGCCATTTTGTGCCCTACTTTGCCCTAAACCCTAGATCTGAAGTTTCGTAGGTTTTGAGGCTCAAAAATTTTGATTTTCAAGTGAGATCTCCATCCAAAATTTTTGGGTCACTTGGGCAAGTGCTTCTTCAAGGTTTGAAGCCTAGGGTTGTCCTCTAAACCCTATTTTATCTCTGTTTTTATTACAACAGTCAATACATTAATGACTAAGCCCTAAAATCACATGTTTAATGGTCAAAATCACTTAAAATTGTAAAATCTAAATTTTCATGAGTTTTGGCCACTTGGGAATCTTGGATTTGGCCTAGATCTAACATTTTTTGCTCACTGGAATTTTCTGCGTAAATTGCTGAATCAAGCCTGCAAATTTTCTGAATCAAATACTTAATGAGGGCTAAAAAATTTGAATTTTCAATTCCGGGCAAAATTTTACTATTTTTGGATATATTAGGGATTGTCTTGAGCATTGTTGGGTTGTTGATCTGTCATTCGTTTACTATTGTGATAAATAGATCAACTCTGAAATTTTTGAGTCACATCCTCTAAATAGCCCTAAAAATTGATTTTTTAAAAGTTTGTCGAAATTTTACTATTTTTGAAAATCTTGGGCATTGTCTTGGGCCTCATTAGCTTACTGATTTGTGATCTATGTACTGCTGTTATAAATATATCCGATCTGAAAAATTTGCTGAAAACATACCTTAAAAGGCCTTAATACTTCTGATTTTTCAGTTAACTAATAATTGGGCATATTTTGTGATATTGGGCAAGCATAAGTATCATTGACTTAGCATTTCCTTACTGCTGTCATAACATTAATGAATGCTGAATTTTCTGAAGTGATACTGCTGATTTGACTACTGGGATCTAACACTTGTGTGACGTGCTCCAAGCTTTACAATATTTTCTGAATTTTGCACAAAAGAGCACTCTTTCAACTAAGTTCTAAGTCTTTGACCTTGTGGAATCTAATTGGCAAAAAACATTGGATAATTGTTATAATCTTGAGTAGCTTAACATCTTGTTTGTTTATCTTTAGCAGTTGGCATCTTGAATTCATTAATTATTTTGTATCTTGTGGAATATTGTTGAAGTTCACACTTGTATCTCCAAGAATTTATCTTGTCTAGGATTGTATTTCACTATTGTTAAGTACTCTTTCTATAAAATATTTCACCTAAGTACTTAAGCATCTTAAACAATCTTAACTCAAGATAAATTTCACTCATCATCTTGCATTAAGCATCCTAGATCTAGCTTGTATTAATGATTTACCTCCTAGGATAAGCTAGGTTGATAGAGATATAGGGCAACCATTTTTAAACTAGCTTGAGAGATTCAACTTCTCCTAGTAGTTAACACTGTGACCTTGCAGTCATCAGAGCCACAGTGTCTGCAACGCCGGAGGCACTGGGGGAGTGGAACACAAGGGGAGGTATCGTTAATCAGGCCACTGCCTACTTCCCGTTGGCTTCCATTTCACAATTTACTTTGAGGATGTTTCTCAAAATAATTAGGGGAAAGGTTCCACTTAGACTAGGCATCTAACTAAAATTTAACAAGATCAGTGCATCTCACATAGGTCCTAGGATTTACATATCATTTAAGTTAGTCAATCATTCAAACAGCGGGTGTCCATCCAGTCATTTGGTTTCAATTTATAAGAAGCAAGAATTTGTGACTCCATTAAGGCAATGGTCTCATACTTTAAACTCTAATCTAATAAATAATCTTGCTTAAATTCAACCAAGTGGCTAAAACAGAGTGGGTGGGGATAATTGCTTAATGATAAAACTGGATTGCTAAAAGAATATCTGCATCATTAGAAGTAATTATCAGTTTTCAAAAATTAGTGCTTGTATCTATTGCACTTGAAAAATCAACACTCACTTGGTTCATTCATGTACTAGAGACATGGTGGCAAAAGGCAGCAAGAAGAGAACACTTCAGGCTGAGGTTTCAACGAACTAGGGCTTCAGATCAACACAAATTAGGGGAGAGAGAGAGGAACACAAACCTTAGATGTTTTCCAGCATCCATCGTACTTTAGCCAGGTTGTGTTAGGGCACAGAAGGTGCCGTACTCAGGCCGTATTTAGCTGTACGGATTTGTACAGTGTGCAAGATGACTAGGCCGTGAGGCTGAGCGAGGGTGTATAGACGTGTTGAGGAATTTGCAGGGCCAAAGGGAAGTTTTCCCTTCTTTGTAATATTTTCTGAACAATACTTTTGCTAAAGTAGCCTATTAAAAGCCACCAAGTTTGCAAGTTTTCCCCAGTTGGGATTTCCTGGGTTAAATTTGTTGTGGACAGTTTTATGGTATGTTTTTATTCATTTGTTACTTAATTTCCACTGCATTCAAGTTAGAAAACTTAGTATATTTGTGGATTGAAGTTAAAGTTCATTTTTAAGCTCTTTACTTAGCATAGTTCATAGATTAGTTGCTGAGTTTTAAAGAAATCTAACAGAATCTTTGACCACCGAAATTAGTAGAGAAAGGGGTCTTACAACTCTTAGAGCCTCAGCTCAAGAAAATAGATAAATATGATCCAAATTGATGATGTTGATTTTATTTCAACTCTTCTCTATTTATAGATTTCTGCATGGGCTCCAAAATGTGAGGGGTTGTGGGCGCAACCCCCAATTTTGGGTTTTTTTGCCCCAATGGACCCAACTTTTGCACAATGTTTCCCCAACATTGGAAAAATTGATTTTTCACCCCTTCGTCAAGACTATAGCCTACAGGGTTGGATAGGCTATTCCTTCCTCCCATGGGCAATTAATCAACATGGGACATTACACAAAGTCTCTATTTATGGTGGATGAGCTCTTTCTCTCCGTGTATACTGCGTTAACCCGGTGTTGTGGTTTGTAGCTACCAACAAATCAATTAAAAGGAAAATTTACTGATAAAACAACGGTGAAGATAATGAACGGTGGGGTATTGATTACAAAATCTGATTATTAAAGCATATTCACAAACTTGGGGGTTATTTTTGGCGACCAGTGGATATCAATATATAGATTTAATTAAATTATTGGACCAGGCAAAGCTATTATGCTGGCAATACATTTAATGTTTCCAGATTAAAGGCTTAACGATTTGAGATACGTAAATTGGATTTACAGAGTCTCTATTTATGGTGGAGGAGCTGTGTCTGTTGGCTAATTTCACTCTACACCTTTTCCTACAATTTCGACTGGAAACTATTTGTATGAGTTCTGTCTGGACTCTGAATTTTCTATCCCAAAAAGTTATACCGGAAAGGAAGCAGCATTCTGCATAAGTTTGTTCTCTTCCCATACCATTTATGCTAAAGGATATATTTATTAGGAGTTTCAACCCTGTTTAATCCAAATATTTTAATTTTAATTTTAATTTTTTTGAATGTTAAAGTCTGCCTGTGGCCATAAATGGACACTTCTATAAAAAAGGACAAAGATGATTAAGCATTGGGAGTGCTAAAGCATTACCTCGAGATTGGAAAAATAAATAAAGAATATAAGGAGAGTGCCAAAACAGCTGCCATTGAACCCTAGAGAGCCCCTAAAAAATTTGGAGGAGGTCTCAAAGGATATTAAGGGAGGATCCCTAAACCAACAAAGCTGCTAACGTCAGCCAGCTCTTTTAACATCCAAAACAGAGAGAAGTGTTTAGTGAGATTCTTGTAGTCCACTGTTTGCATGAGCTGAAGTTTAGGCCACCTGAATGTCCTATTTTCGGAATTTTTCTCATGATGCCTCGTGATTGGAACCATCTAGAGGCTGGAAGCAAGAGATGATGAGCCTGGAGTTAGCAACACAGGGAGATATTAGAGTTTTCTGCCAGAGGTGAAACATCTTACTATTAAAGACTAAAGAATTCAACATTCAGCTTTTTCATAGAAAGATTGACATGTTCAAATTATGGTCTCAAGGTGATGGCTTGATTATGGGTGGAAATCAATATACAGTCATTTCATTAACAGATTAGTTTGTTTAAACTATGGTCGCAACTGCAAGGTGATGGTTTGATTACCAGAAGAAATCAATGTTCAGTTATTTCACAAATGCATCAACATGTTTAAAGTAAGGTCTCAAGGTGTTGGTTTGGTTATTGGGGGAGATAAATATTCAGTCATTTCATAAACTTATTAACATTTTAAATATGTAGAAATTATATAACTTGTGTGTTATATATCCAAGATTCTTCTGATCACACACTATTTAACTTCATGCACAATAAAGCATCTATTCCACCATTGATCATCACACGCGGAAATTAAATCAATTGCAATGCACACATGAAACCATAAAAATTCGCACACATTAACACAGTGATTTAACGGGAAAGCCTGAAGCTAAAAACCTCAACTATCTGTATATAATATATGTCATAGAGATCATGTAACAATCCTCATACAAAGCTGAACATGTCAAGCTCGCAGTACAATACAATCGCTACACACTAATCAGGTCCGATCTAGCAAATCCATGCACCGATCTCTGCCACCTGCTAGCCTGCCTCTACTGTGCAATCCCTGCTGAAGAATGGCTTTGAATGAACTCGAATCCACCTGGCTTGCACTGCACAATCCTCATTGGCATCTCCACTGAGTGTTGGATTCAATCAATGCATCACTATAGTCACAACTGATAGTCTATCTTGCCCTTTCACCTATCTCTCCACTGGTCTCCACTGAAACTGCCATGCACTGTAGTTAACTGATGTATTCTTCAGTTGATTAATGAGTTATTATTTAGTGAATTGATTTTTAATTAATTCACACCACTCTCACTAGTGTATCAATCAGTTAGACTAGATACAACTAGCTCAACTGAGTCTAACTGAGTTAAACTAAACACAATTCCATCAACTACTTCTATAACTCCACCAAACTTTGTCACATGAGTTCTAACTAAAGTCCTCATGCATTAGCTCTAGTAAACCCTCAGGAATAGCGTAATTCCTTTTGTCAGCTGCTATGCCACATCTGTGCACTTAACTGAAGTGCTCCAAGAGAATAATATAATGTTTAGAGTCCAAATATTGTTAAGAGCTAATAATATTCGACATATCTATTTTTAGACTGACAATCTAAAAATAGATTCCGCACAATGTCTAAAAATAGAAGTCCATCTATTTTTCCAACTTGACCAACCATCCACAAATAGCATCCTGCAACTCATAGAATATGATCGACATGTCTAAAAATAGACTTTGCCCCAAAAATATTCTGCGGCCCCACTTAGTGAAGGCAACTATTTTCACTAAGCTCATCATCTTGTTGAATCTCAACACTCCCTCTCAACAAGATAGGGATTATCTGCCACCCCGATCCTGTCTCTATGGTATTCGAATTTGCTCCTGGTGAGTGCCTTCGTCAGAATATCTGCATCCTGATCCTCCGTGGGAATGTAAGAAAGCAACATGATCTTCCGCTGCACACAATCTCTGATATGATGGTACTGGATGTCAATATGTTTAGATCTATCATGAACTATTGGATTAACCGAGAGTTTAATGCAACTCTGATTATCACAATATATCACAGTAGGATCTAAGTGTGAACCGAACAACCCGACCAGGATCTTCCTCATCCATATAGCCTCTCATGCAGCCAAACTTGCTGCCATGTACTCGGCCTCCGCTGAACTGAGTGCCACGGATCTCTGTTTCCTGCTGTACCAAGAAACTGCTGTAGACCCGATATTGAATATCCCTCCAGTTGTGCTCTTTTTGTTTGTTGGGCTCCCTGCCCAATCTGCTCTCATCCGACTGTCTGTACCACAATCCATATCCCGATGTGCCCCTGAGATACCTCAGGACATGCTTGCTTGCCTTCCAAAAGAGCTTGGTAGGCTTAACCATAGCTTGTGAAAGTTGGTTAACAACATAGCATATGTTCGGTCGTGTATTGACCAAATACATGAGCGAACCAACCAACTGTCGATAAACAGTGGCATCCACTACCTCTGTCGATGTAGCATCCTCTTTCCTCCAACCACCAGGAAGAGGAGTGTCGATAGGCTTGCAGCCTTGCATGTTGAACTTCTCCAGTATCTCCCGGGCATACTTGCCTTGAGACACAAATAGTCCATCCTTCCGCCGCCAAATTTCCATCCAGGAAATAATGAAGGAGGCCCAAGTCCTTCATCTCAAACTCCTTTGCAAGATCAGCCTTGCATGAGAGTATCAACTGTTCATCACCTGTCAGTATCAAATCATCTACATAAAGTACAATGATCAACAACTTACCCTCCACCACAATCTGGTATAGGTTCGGATCCGCCTCACTCTTGGTGAATCCAAGTCTGGTGAAATAACTGTCTATCAGTGTGTACCAAGCACGAGGTGCTTGTTTCAACCCATACAACGCTCTCTTGAGCCTGCACACATGCGACTCGCTGCTGAAGATTTTGAAACCTTCAGGCTGCTCTATGTACACCTCCTCCTCAATGACTTCGTTGAGGAACGCAGCCTTCACATCCATCTGATGAATGTGCCAACCCATCTGCACTGAGAGAGAAAGGATGCTCCGTATGGAAGAATACCTTGCGACAGGTGCAAAGGTTTCTTCATAGTCGATCCCCCCAATCTGTGAGAAGCCCCGAGCAACAAATCTTGCCTTGTACTTCTCGACGCTCCCGTCAGCAGCTTGCTTCACTTTGTAGATCCATCTCGAACCTACCACTGATTTCCCTTCCAGCCTTGGGACAATCTCCCATGCATTGTTTCTGACAATCGAATCATACTCTTCCACCATGGCATCTACCCATGCAGGGTCCTCCACATTTCGAAAGAGGATGTTCCGTTTTCACGATACTCTTGCTCTTCGCAGCCATGTATCCAGTGAATCTGTCGTGGACTGTCTCTATCTATGCTGTGATGTAGGTGCTCCTACGTTCTGCACTGCATCAAGATTCAGTCACTCAGCTTCTGTAGTGCGCTTCTGCCCTCTGATGTTTGGCGCTGCATGAGTGGTTTCTTCCACTCCATGAACCTCCTCTTGTGGTTGATCCACATCTTGAGGCTCATCTTTAGGAACAAGTAGCTCCTCATCTGCATGCAAGTGTAGCTCCCTCTCAAGTGACAAATTCATGGCTTTCTCCTCATGAAATTTGATATCCCATCGCACAACAATCATCCGACTGTCTGGAAAATACACACGATAATTGTGGGGTGTTTCTGTGTACCCCACAAATATCCAAACCTCCACGGTCGGCTCCAGCTTCTTCCTGGCATCCTTCGTCACATGAATGTAAACAGGTGAGCCAAAAATCTTCAAAAGAGAAATATCGGGCTTCTTACTAGTAAAAGCTTCCTTGGGTGTACTCATGCCAAGTACTCTATGAGGACAACGGTTTTTCTCATAAACCGCAGTGTTGCATGCTTCCGCCCACAAGTGCATTGGTAGGCCCTGGTCATGCAGCATCGCTCGTGAAACACCCACGATCGCTCTATTCTTTCTCTTCGCGACCCCATTCTGTTGTGGGTTATGAGGCGCTATGAGTTATCTTCGAATTCCTTCAAGGCCGCAAAAGTCTTTGAATTCGCCGAGATGAATTCACCACCATTATCAAGCCCTTTAGAGTTTACCTCGCTTCCCGACTTTTCAACCAAAGGCCTTGAACCTTAACTTTGAGCATGTCTCTTCTTCTTCGCATGAAGAAGATTCAAAGTGACTTACTAGAAAAGTCATCAACAAATATCACATGATACTTTGTGCTTTGCGTTGAAACCACCGAGAAAGGTCCACACACGTCCGTGTGAATTTCATGATCGTCGTAATACTATCCTCTCATGAAAAGTGGTCTTCACAAATTTTCCCAAAGTACATCCCTTGCACTGATTTGACTGCGCAAGTGTACCTTTGGGAAGCCCGGTAGAAATCTGCTGCAAAATTTTCAAAGCGCCATGGTGAAGATGGCCCAATCTCTTGTGCCACAATTCGCCCTCATCCCGGCTCACCACTCCTTCTGCTTTGCCTGCCATTGCTGCGCAGCCATCTACCTGCAATTGATAAAGGTTCTTAACTCGAACCCCTATTCTCCGGGTTTCACCAGTTGCTTTACTACGTAGGAAAGCCTTTCCCTCGCTAAAAACAACATCATATCCCTTGTCTTCCAACATAGCCACCGAAATCAGATTCTTCTTCAATCCTGGAACATGCATGACATCCTTCAAGATGAAAGGTTTTCCAGACTCCCTCTCAAAGGAAATGGTCTCGATACCAGTCGCACTGTATCTACCATCATCGCCCATCTCGATGTGTACTCCAAGATCTTTCTCATCTAGATCAGTAAACAAATCTTTGTCTCCGGTCATATGGAAAGACGCACCACTGTCAAGAAACCACACTGATCCCATCACACTTGAAACCAAGCATGCGATCAATGAAAAATCCAGCTCAAACAAGGAAAGGGCGTTTTCCTCTCCAATGTTGCATCTCAAAGAACTCGCTTTATTTTTCTTCTTCCGTGGACAATTAGTGGCGTAATGTCCGTGTTGGTGCATTGAAAAGCACTTCAATTGACAAAACTTTGCTTCTTTGGCTCTTCGCACCGGATTGAGAAGGATTTTTCTTCCCTTCCTTTCCTTGTTTTTAAGGGCCTGTGCGTACTCTTCTTCATCTTCATTCTTCGATGAAGATCCATCCCTGGTACCTTGTCTTATCTCCTCCTGCACAAGATCCGACCAAAGTTGCTCCCATCCTGGCAGTTTCTCTCGACCATTGACAGAGTCCTCGTAGCTATGCCAACTCTTCGGAAGCCCAAGGAGAGCCAAGCTCACCAAGTCCTCTTCATCTACAGTAACTCCCACACTTCCCAGTTCATCCCTGCACTGGACAAACTTCATGAGGTACTTGGGTATACTGTCGCCTTTCTCCATTTTTATTTTTGTGAGCTTGTCTTTAAGCGCCAACTTCCTTTGGTCGCTTCTGCTTTGGAACAAGTGTGTCAAAGCTTTCCACATTAAGAATGGACTAGCTTTACCATGGAGGCTGGACACTATGTGATCCTTCACACCTTCCAACAGAATCCTTCGACATTTTGCTGTCTTCTTTTGCCACGCGTCAAGTGCGGCTGCATCGCTAGAAGCAGGTTTTGGAATTTCTTCATCTATGAACTCCTTCAACCCATTATCATCCAGCACCGCCTCCATCCTGTCCTTCCATGCAATATAATTCGAGCTACCCTCAAGGGCATACTCCAACCGTAATCCATTGAAAGACATTTCAATGAATGCGCAACTTCGACACCAAGAAAACACTGCAGCAAATTCGAATTCCACCAGCACAAAACTCAACAGCTTCAATAATTGCAATCTGCTCCAATGATCAACTGCTCTGATACCATGTAGAAATTATATAACTTGTGTGTTATATATCCAAGATTCCCCTGATCACACACTATTTAACTTCATGCACAATACAAAATCTATTAACCATTGATTATCACATGCGGAAATTAAATCAATTGCAATGCACACATGAAACCATAAAAATTCACACACATTAACACAGTGATTTAACGGGAAAGCCTGAAGCTAAAAACGCCAACTATCTGTATATAATATATGTCATAGAGATCATGTAACAATCCTCATACAAAGCTGAACATGTCAAGCTCTCAGTACAATACAATCGCTACACACTAATCAGGCCCGATCTAGCAAATCCATGCATCGATTTCTGCCACCTTCTAGCCTGCTTCTACTGCGCAATCCCTGTTGAAGAATGGCTCTGAATGAACTCGAATCCACTTGGCTTGCACTGCGCAATCCTCATTGGCATCTCCACTAAGTGTTGGATGCAATCAATGCATCACTATAGTCACAACTGATAGTCTATCTTGCCCTTTCACCTATCTCTCCATTGGTCTCCACTGAAACTGCCATGCACTGTAGTTAACTGATGTATTCTTCAGTTGATTAATGAGTTATTATTTAGTGAATTAATTTTTAATTAATTCACACCACTCTCACTAGTGTATCAATCAGTTAGACTAGATACAACTAGCTCAACTGAGTCTAACTGAGTTAAACTGAACACAACTCCATCAACTACTTCTATAACTCCACTAAACTCTGTCACATGAGTTCTAACTGAAGTTCTCATGCATTAGCTCCAGTAAACCCTTAGGAATAACGTAATTTCTTCTGTCAGCTGCTGTGCCACATCTGTGCACTTAACTGAAGTGCTCCAAGAGAATAAGAAAATGTTTAGAGTCCAAATATTATTAAGAGCTAATAATATTCGACATATCTATTTTTAGACTGGCAATCTAAAAATAGATTCCGCCCAATATGTCTAAAAATAGAAGTCTATCTATTTTTCCAACTTGACCAACTATTCACAAATAGCATCCTGCAACTCATAGAATATGATCGACATGTCTAAAAATAGACATATTCTAAAAATAAACTTTGCGCTAAAAATACCCTGCGGGCCCACTTAGTGAAGGCGACTCTTTTCACTAAGCTCATCATCTTGTTGAATCTCAACAAAATATGGCCCCAAGGTGATGGTTTGATTACAAGTGGAAATCATAAATCATTTTGTTTCAAAAACAGATATGTTGTTCCAGCTATGGTCTCAATATGATGGTTTGAGTATTGTTGGAAATCAATCTTTATCTTTCTTACAAACAGGTTGACATGTTCAGACTTCAGAGTATGGTCTCAAGATGATTGTTTGATTACCAGTGGAACTTGATATTCAATTTTTTCATAAATCAAGGTGATTGTTTGATCAACAGTGGAAATCAATTTTCACTTTTTTCACTAACAGATTATGCTCAAACTGTGGTCCCAGGGGATGATTTGATTACCTGTGGGAATCAGTATTCACTGTCCATTTTTTCATAAACAGCTCAACATATTTAAACACCGGTCTCAATGTGATGGTTTGCGTATCAGTGAAAATGGATATTCAGTTTTTTTCACAAACAGATCAACATGTTCAAACTGTGTTCAACTGTGTTATCAAGGTGGTGGATTGATTAACAGTGGTTATCATTATTGAGTTTTTCATAAACAGATCATCATGTTCAAAGTATGGTCTCAAGGTGGTGGTTTGAGAGCACATGGGGAAATGTTTCCCTATGTCCTCCTTTTGGGAAACTTGGGGAAATGCATTAGGGGGGGAGGAGTTTTACCCAGAAGGGGTGCATCTGTGGTGTCCCCCATTGGAAAGTGGGGTCTTTGGGTGCCCCAGCCCTCCTCTCGCTTGAATTATTATTTTTGTCCAACAATCCTTTAAGACAGAACAAAGATAGGGGATAGTGCTTTGAGGATTTTGTGACCTTGATAATTAGTGGTAATATGAAATTCTTAAAAGTTGACATTCTCCTTTATCTACCTTTTCTATACTTTTGACATTCTCTTTCATCTTAACCTTTGTATCCTTTTGACATTCTCCTTTATCTTACCTTTTCTATCCTTTTGAGTCTTGACATTTTCTTTTAACTCACCTTTTCTATCCTTTTATTGAGGTTTTGAACATCACCATTAATTGTTTCAGGATGTTTGAGAGTGGTTCCAACCTCATCAACTTTATATGAAGAAAGTAGAATTTCATAACCCATCCAGAATTCAGCAGACTTAACAGTTTTCAGAATTCTAGGATTGGCAGGATTATAGAATTTCCACTGGATTGCGCATTGATGAATTTGCATGGGATAAATTATTATTCTTGGGATTTTATCATTATTATTTTTTATTTTATAATTTTAGAGACGAGGACCCCTATGCCAGGGACCCTGATGTCCCCCCATCCCCCCTGAATTTCCCCAAAACTCAGGGGTGCTCCCACACTTTCCCTATGTGCATCTCCCTGCTCCTGTGCTCATCCATTGCAGAAAATTGGTTGAACACTGCAAGATGGTGGTTTGATGATCAGTACCTCAATATTAACCTTTTCCATAAACAGAACAATATGTTAAAACTATTATCTGATGGTAATGATTTTATTATCAGTGGAAACAAATATTACATTATTTCACAAACAGATGAACATGTTCAAAGTTCAAGCTAGGTTATGGTCTGTTTAGCAGTGGAAGGCCATATTCATTTTTTTCACAAACAGATTATGTTCAAACTATGGTCTCAACTTTCAAGCTGATGGTTTGATTATCATAAACAGATCGACACAGTCAAACTATGGCCTGAACTTTGAAGGTGCTAGTTTGATTACCATTGAAATCAATATTCAGTTTCTGCACAAACAGATCAGCATGTTCAAACTCTATTGTCTTGTTATGATGGTCTGATTACTGTTGGAAATCAATGTTGAATTATTTCACAAACAGATCAACATTTTCAAACTTTGGTCTCAAGGTTATGGTGTGATTATCAGAGGCAAAGCCAATGATTTTTCCAAGCGTCACATGCAAGGCATTTGGCACAAAAATGCAGGACAATCTCATGATTCTAAGGGCATATGTTCACAGATCTGTTGTTTTCCTCAGAAATGTAAAGTGTTTCCTCTATAGGAATTATTTCAAGCTATTAATTCATTTTGGAATGATTTGAAGTTTGAACCATGCCATATTTTCAAAAACTCAAATTGCCAAACCACTTCAAGAAATTCTCCTGAATAATAAATATTTGGTTTTAGTACAAAAACGCATTGCTCCCTACCTAGTTCCACTCGGAATATCATTATAAAACCAGTGTCCACGGACAGGCCTATGAAATAGTTTTAGATACATCTGCAAAAGATAGTAAATACAATCTAAGTAGGAATGGAGTGGTCAGCAATTTATAAGCAGACAGTCGAGTCTAAAATGGAATCCAGGAAGTTACAGGTTTGCTAGAATATTTAAGTGGTGCATTGCATTAGCTATGACTTGATGAACTACATTATGAATAGGTAGCTACATCTCAAGTAGGATATAAGAATCTTCAGATTTTCTAGATTTCCAGTTGATGCTCTGCATTAAGTCCATATCTTATAGACTTATTCATGATGATATCATTTGGAAAACATTTTGCACCAATGTCAAATATACTAAAATTTTTAGAAAAGGGCTCATATTTTCCTGCATTTCTTAGTTATATGGCCATGGATATGTTTTTATGCCAACTTTGATTTTGCCCTATTTTCATCTTAAACTGTGCTTGGAATGGGCATTTCAGGGTTACATTGAAAAATGGTAGTGCAAACTTCCAGTATGATTGGTCAGGTTCAACAAGCTCATCGATTTGATGAGAGCTCTCTTATTCGTTATGCTCAGGCAAATGTTGAAGGCTTCCCACTTCCTGTAACGAAATTCAAAGTTTCACAGGTACTGTTCTTAAATTTTGGCTAAATTTTTTCGTGTGTTGGTTTTTCTTGTGTAAGTGTGGTTCTGATGGACAACTGTTTTTTTAAACATATAAAGGTTAAGTTTTCATTCTCATACATAAAAATATACATATTTATAGTAGGTCAGGGAAGATGTGTTTTTGCAAACCCTCAAGTACATAGGGATGTGGGCAAGTCGGCAATAGGCTAACTGTGGATACTGACAGTAGAACAACTGCAGCTTGGCACCAGATTTGGGTGTCCAAAGAAACTAGGCAGAACCTTTCAGTTGAGTTTTTCATCTGGAGATGGCTGCAACTTTTTTGAGGTTTGACAGCCTGGAGGGTGCCCATAAATTCATTCCCTGGAAGGTGAGGGTTTCATTGGTTCTCATGGAGATGGCATATGGGAGTTTGCTAACGCCAAACTCACCCCACCTACAAAAGCTACAGATTTGGCTATCCACAATCAAAAGGATGTGAAATCCAAAAGAACTATCTTAGATGTGGTGAAGGATCACGTGATTCCTCACCTATCCAAGAAGTATACAACAAGGGAGATATCAGAGGCTCAGACGAAGTTATACTAGGACAATAATACCGACAGGAAAATGGTGTTGATAAAAAAGCTCATGAAAACCAAGATGATAGAATTAGATATAGTGACTTCTTATCTCACTAAGATCACACAAGTTTGTGATGAGTTGGCCGCAGTTGGGGAAGCTGTGACAAATGGAGAGATGGTAAGAAAGGCCCTAAATGTGTAATATTCCTTATTGAAAATATCCCAAATATACCGTATGAATTTTTTTCTATGGTTATCTTTGGTGAGTAGTTTTGACAAACAGTTTAAAGGACAACTGCTGTAGGTGTAGATTTCATATTTTTTTCAAGTGACATGTACAAAGATCATTGCAACAATGGAAAATTCTTCAAATAACTGGACAAACTTTATTTATAAACTCAGAAATATACTTTCACTGCTGATACAACTTTAAATGCTGATAATTCTGAGCATGAACAACCATACAATTAATTAGACACCAATAAATATAGTGAATGACAAAGACAGTGGAACCTGGTACATTTATCCCAGTTGAATGGTTCTCAAATATCAGTCCTTTTCAAAAGGATGTAGCCTTAGATATCGGTGTCTTTTCCAATCAGCTTCTGCTAAGCCTTCTTCAATGATTCAACCCAATCATAAGAGGAAACTCGTCCTCAGCTCCAGTGTGTGCTCTATTGGTGGAATGAACAAATACTCAACTCGTACCAGCTTCAGAATTTGACCCCTACCACATATGCATCCAACCTTTCAGCCCCAAACTCAGTCAGCAATAGATGTGTGGTAATTTGCCACCCAAAGAGGGATTCGACCTCTTCTTGGATAGGGAACTCGACCCCTCATTACAGCAATAGGAAGCTCGATCTTGGGACAAAATTGTGCCCTCTAAATGCCACGTAATTTGCTCCTTCAATCAAGGAAACTCGCCCCCTTCAACACCATGGAACTCGGCCTCTTTTTATTGATTAATTTCCAGCTTTAAATGGTAGTGAGTATGCATAAGATTGGTTCACTCTTTAGTGTGCATAACCAGAGATAAACCTGCTGATAAATGAGGTTGAGCAAATTGGTATTATGGAGATCAGTTTGGCCCCTTAACTATGCTGAGAATGCAACCTTGCTATGAGCAAATAATCTTCAGAAAATTTGGTCCTCATAAAGGGATTTTCGGCCTCTTTGAACGGATTGTCTCTTCGTCCTGAAAAATAAAAAACTGCAAACCATAAACTCCTGAGAAATCAGCTTCTTCGAACTGTATAAGAGATTTCAAAATGTTTGAGAATGGCTCAAGAAATTTACACTTGGATTCTGCAACCAAGAGGATAAATTCGGCCCTCTTTAATTGTGGCTAAACAAGCAACTCGGCCCCTCTTATTTGATGGTTCAATATGAGTGATTGGACTCTCTTCCTCTGCTTCAGATTTAAGGAGACTCATCTTTCAGCAAACTTGCTTTAACACCTACAATAGACACAAATGGGGGACTTGAAGTGATCTCTGCCAAGAGCTAACTAGGGTGGCACTCGAAGTCCACCGAAATCAGCTTAGAGTTTTGCTTCAAACCCTTAAGTCTGAAACTCACTTGAGTTTCTTTTCAATGTCAATGAGATATATAGGAAATAGAATGCTCAAAAAAAGATTCCATCATCCTTTTATAATTTCTCCCCATGTTTCTAGGCTTCTTTTTAATATTACTTTATTGGTGGGTGCCATTTTCCACTAGATGACTTTTTGTCTCCATTTTAGTATAAAATAATATTTTGCCGCCCTTTTCCAATAAAATAATATTTTTCCACCATTCTTCAATAAAATACTATTTTACTGCCATTCTCCAATAAAATACTATTTTCCCACCATTCTCTAATAAAATAATATTTGCCCCCTTTTATTAATTATAATTGACCCTTGGGCAACTCCTTAGTAATTTCCCGCACTTACAAAATTCAGGGATATTACAAAAAGGCTTTGCCAAGCCATGGGATCCTTTCATCAAGGGCATCGTGGCACGGAAGAAACTTCTTGATTGGGATATACTGTGAGATGATTTCATCCAAGAGTAAATTTGGGAGGGATCTCTATCAGGAGGCCAACACAAGAGTGATGATGAGAATCTTGTTCTTGCCAATCGAGCAATAAAGAGCACATGAAAAGGTTTGAGTAGTAGGAGTGAGAAGTCAGTCTTGCAATCGAAGACAAAAACGAACTTGAGTAAGGTCAAGTGTTTTGCCTGTCATAAGATGGGACAGTATGGTTCACAGTATCCAGAGAGGAAGAAGGTTAGAAAGGAAAAACAATGAATTGTAGCTGCGTTGGCAAAAGGTCAGGTGGAAGAATTTTCTAGGAAGTTTGAAACTTAATTCTCACTTGTTTCCTACCTTTCCTTAGGCACCTTACTAGTTGGTGCATGCCTACTTGATAGTGGAGCCACATGACATATGATAGGAGAACGAAAGCTATTTGACAGCCTTAGTGAGCGAGACTCAGAATCGCATGTGGAGTTTGGTGTTGGTTCCAAACATGCAATGAAGGGAGTTGGGATAGTGATATCTGGGTTGAGTTAGGAGGCAAGTTGGAAGTGAAGGTCATGCTATTGGTGTTGGAACTCAGGCAGAGTTTGCTCTTAGTCTCTATGATATCAGATAGAGAAGAAGCGGTTTTGCGTAATGTTCCAGACATGCATTGTTCAAAACCATAAGATCTAACATTGATAGGGCCATGCCATTGGAGTTAGAGAGAGCAACTTGTATAGGCTAAATGGCCAACCTATTTAAGCAATGGCATGAAGTAGAGCAATGATAGAGAACAAAGAGTGAGTAGCTACGAAGGTTAAGCAATTCAAAGGAATTCAACCTTAAAGTTCAAGTGAGGAGGAGCAATCAGCGGATCCTTCCAAGCTTGTCAAGAAGGTCTCTTGGTATGAGATGACCTTACAAAATTTTCAAGAGCAAGAGGATTTTATGAGAAAGTCCAAAGGGAGCAGGACCTAGGTATTCGAGGATGATTCCAAACCACGTGGTAAGTAAGGTTTCTAGTTTAGAGGGAGCATCCATGGTAGTAGATGCAGTTCTAGGATTGGAGTCAATTCTAGGTGTCAGAAGTACCTCCCTCGCTAAGAGGGATTGTTGATGTTTGTAGCTCAAGCAAGTGCTTTTGCACATGCCTAAGTGTCTAGGCATGCAAAAGTCACCCAAAGTCTCTTTAGGACACTCGCTCAAGTATTGAGTAAGTTTTTATTGTAACTTAGCCCAAGTCTAACTTAGGAAGAACACATAATTAATTATGTTGGCTATCGAGCTAAAGAAACTGAAGGAAAAGTAAAGTATCTACTTTAGTGATTATGTTTTAATCTCAACCATTGATCTTAAGTGAGGCGAGATATTATCTCTACTGTTAATCACTTTGGAGATTAAGGTTAGGGATTCATATCAATCTAAAGTTATAAAAGCAAGGCTAAGGAGAAAAACACACCATATAACAACACAAGACATTGAGAGATGCATCTTAGTGGTGAGTGCAGAAGGACTTCCATTCTAACGTGTAGGTCCGAGGAAGGTGCATAAGTGCCTCATAAGAGATCCAAATCACCTAAGGAGATCAAGGAGAGATTTGGGGCTTGATCAATTGGATAAGATTCAGGGCATGTTGTAATTGTAAATTTCTCAATTGGGCCTGTTGTCGTTCAGATTGTATAGGCACTGTGACAACGACTCAGGTTGAGGGTTGTCACTCTGATCCCCAACCTCTACATTCTAGCTGTCTCCCAACAACAGGCTATGGGGGTAGTCCCTATGGAAATGTGAAGATGAAGGACAAGTTGGCAACCAACAAGTCCGAGAGACACGATTGAGTGGCCTAGCTACTTGGTTAATTTTAACAAGATTTGAAGATTAGATTAGATCTGAATGTGAGACTAGTGCCTTATGGAGTCAACTTCTTGTTTATTATTAATTATAGACCAAGTAACCAGATGAACAATTGCTGCTTGGATGAATGACTATCCTATATGAAGTGCAAATCCTACAAGCTAGGTGAAATGCAAAGTCTTGGTTACTTTTAATTATATGCCTATTCTAGATGCAACCTTCCTCTCAACTATTTTGGAACTAGTCTCTAGAGTAAGTTGTGGGATGGAAGCCAACAGGAAGCAAGCAAAGGCTTGATTAACGATATTTCCCCTTGTGTTCCAACCACCTGATGCCTCTGGCGCTGCAGAGACTGTGGGTTTGACGACTTCAAGGTCACCGTGTTAACCACTAAAAAGGGTCTGAGTTCCTCAAGCTAAATTGAGAAAGGGTGGCCCTAAATTTCTATCAACCAAGCTTATGCTTGGAGGTAAGTTATTAATGCAACTAGACTTAGAATGCTTGTGCATGGTGTATGAATGATTCTTAGGTTAAGATTGCTTAATGTTTAAGTACTTAAGTTATGATTATCCTTCAATTATGACAATGAGTACTTATTAATGAAAATCAAGAGGCAATCTTTTAACCATAAGAAGAATGTGTCAACAAGATACAATAATGCCCACAACTATTCAACAACTACGGGATGTGTTGAAATCCCGTAATAACTTGTTCAATACTTAATCAAGATACCAATGATCTTCAAGACAATGGCACAATGATTATTAGAGATCTCCAAGTATAATTTAACAAGATAAATGCCAATGTTGCTTAACTCAAATTACCAAGAGCTATTCAATTAGATTATCACTTAGATGCCCAAAATAATTCAATGAAAATTTGAAATAAGATACTCCAATGCTCAAAGCCAAGAAAACTTAGAAATTCACTTAGGCAACCAAGATCATTAAGTTATGATGTTAATGTGCTTTAGGGAGTGAACCAATTAGTGCAAACTTGACATTATTATGAGTAAGCTCACAAAGGACAAATAAGTGTTAGTTTTCTTCTCCAATATTACCAATGTCAACAAGCACAATTAATAATGAAAACAAGATCTTTCTTACAGCAAGGCATGAACCATTGAAAGCACTTCAAGTTACTTATGAACTTATGATACCAACTGACATTAACAAGCAATTATAACAGCAGTAAGATGATGTATGACAGCAGTGAGTAAATTCCAAATTAGAGCTCTTTTAAGTGTGAAATGAGAAGCAAATACTTAACCAAATATGAGAGACAAGGATCCAAGTGAAATTATGATATCTTATCCTTCTTAAGATATGGTATTCAGTATTCTATCAGATATGGTCACACTGGTTATGCAGAGATATCAATCATAAAAAACAATTAGATTTGTTCCAAATAAACAATGCCCAATTCATAAAATAACTAGTAAACTTGTACCGTGAATTTATTAGTGTATTTAGGCAGCTTATATGTGATTTTAGAGCATTCAAATTTAAATTTAATCACTGTTAGAAAGAGATAGGACTGCTGTAGCAAACAGTGAGAAATGATGAGGGTTAGAGAACAGACCCCTAGGCCTAAAGGCCTTGGAGAACTTGCCCAACTTGTCCAGAAAATATCCAAGAATTATGGCCCCTGAAAACACAATTTTTATCCAACTCTCCTGCAAAACCCACCAAGGTTCAACTTCAAAATTTTTTAGAGATTAATTGCATTGACAAATTAGGGCAAAAGGGCCAAGGAGGAAGGCTGGAGGGCCAATGATTGGCCAAGAGAAGGCTGTGGCTAGGGTCAAGAGGCCTTAGAGGCTTGTGACACAAGGGAAGGAACCCTAAGAGGCTCACGACAGGCCTAAGAGGGCTGCTGCTAGGCTCGAGGGAGGGACAAGAGGCCCCTAAGGGCTGCGGCCTAGAGCTTTAAGGTCCTTAAGGCCTACGGCTACCTTAGGAAGGGAGGCCGAGGGCTGAAGGAAAGGAGGAGGGCCACAACAAGGAGAAATAAGGCAGAAAAGGGGGCAGCGAAGGGGAGAAAGAGGAGGACGGAGGAGAAGGAGGGCTGAGGCCTTTAGGTCTCACGGCCAGGCCTTAAAAGGCCAGAATTCCCATAGCAAGGGTTATTAGGGCAGGACGAGGCCTAATTAGGCCTGTGGCTAGCCTCTAGAGGCTAGAAAAGGCTGACACAAAGGGAAGGAGGGTTGGACGACTAGCCTGGAGGAGGACGCTGGGCCTAGAGTGTGAAAATTTCTGAATATTACTTATGCAGAAACCCTACTATTAAATCGCGATTTACTTCTCATACTTATACAAGTTATTAATCTGAAATGTTCAGTATTAACATCGAAGTAAACACTTTAACGACCTACAAAGATACAGATCTAAACAGAATACATGCACATAGACAAGGTGACACACAAGATTTTTTGGACAACTGTCCCCGGAAAAACGCAATGTGGGAAAACCGGTCTTCTGGTTGCTGGAGGGTTTATATTATCAAGTAGATTCTAACTTCTAAGTACAACAAATTCGGATACTTTACTGGTTAACTCAACAGAGAAATACAAAATCTGCAGCAATACCTCTGTTCTGGAGACAGAAAATTGGATTGATTCACACCCTCAAACGAGATCTATAGAACTTAGCCCCTTTAAGCCTTCAGAGACCCCAGCGCTGCTTTGAAGCCCTCTGCGTCAGCTCTGCTAGCCTACGTGCCCCTATGCGCTGCTCAGGAGAGGCCTGCGTAACCCTAGACTGGGTGACATAGTCCCTGCGCTGCCCTAGTTGGGCCTGTGTAAGCCTTGATGGCCTCTTGCTGCCTTTGCGTTGCCCTTTTTGGGACTGCGTAGCACCTGAAGCTTCTACGCTGCGCAGCTGCTGCGTAACTGCTGCTCCCTTTGCGCTAAAGTGATCGCTGCTTCCTTTGCCTCTTGCTGACTCTTGGTTCTAGGATCAGATCCTCCCCTTAGCCATACTACCCCTCGCTGCAGCTAAAACACTTCTGGAAATTCTTAGCAAACCACGCCCTAAAATTCCAGCTTAGTCTTTGTGCTCTGCCTCTGTGTGTATTCTTCGACTGACCCCAAGCCTTTCCTTTATACTTTTCTCGTTGGGAAACCAACGACCGCGATTTAATCTTGAATAGACGGCTAAGATTAAAAGAAAGTTTGATCCGTGTGACTTAAGTCATTTCCATCACATGTTTAAATTAATTACTTTTAATATGTTAATTTTCCTAATTTAGACTTAGGGTCCTTAATTAAAAATATTAATTAATTAATTTTCTCTTAAAACAGATGGAATTTCTCAAATCCCTTTCTGGGTCTTGGAGATCTCATGTACTCTAGTCCCACCACAAAGTTTGGGAGCTAGAGCACATCCGAAGCTACCCCAACCCTCAAAATCTCAACACTCCCTCTTAGCGAGGAAAGTGCTCTAGCACAACACTACTTTACCCCGAAGCTCTGCATTGATCTCTGGTGTGGGTCTCTGTTTTGATGCTTGGCCTGTTGCCCTTCATCACTGCGTTGCTGCTGCTCCCCCGTACTGCTACTCATGACGCTGCGACTACCACTGCCACATCTATACTGTAGCTCCCTCTCAATCTGCTGCATCATGTTGCCAACTGTTGCACTGCAACTCAGTTGCTGAGAGAAACAACTGAAAACTCCTGTCCAATCTTTGACAGACAAGTCAGTTGGGTTGCATCCCCATCACTGAACCTCCATAGGCTGCTTCTCTGTGCTGTACTCTTGAAGCCACTGCGCTGTTGTAGCTTTTCTCTGCGTAAGCCAACCTGCACTGCGCTGATACGCTGCTGCTGCATTTGCATTGCACTGCTCCCTCTCAGCATCCAGCTCTGCCTCTGCTCCATCTGTGACTCTCTGCACCCACTGCTCCACTTGTCATGCTACTGTCTTAAGGCTCCCGTAGCATGGATGTGATCCAAGAGTTTGGCTACTCAAGGATCCCGCCACCACTCTGTAGCTGCTCTATAGATCCATGTCATACCACTTTCGTGGTGCATGAGCGCTCATGGCTACGTCGTCTTCGGAGCCATTGTCCGCCACAACAGCCTTGGAGGTAGAAGCTTCCTTGCCCTTCTTCTTCTAAGGACAATTGCTGGCAAAATGTCCTAGTTCGCCGCACTGGAAACACTTGATCTTTGATAGATCACGCTTCTTCCTCCCTTGCTGCCTCTTTGATGCCAAGGCTGCATCTTCTTCCTCTTCCTTCTTCACTTTACTTGATCCGGTGTTGTACTGTCTCTTGGTGAACCTATTAGCCACCTATAAATTAGTTATACCACAAAGTGGCTAAATCATTTTTTGGAGCCTTCAAGGAACAAATTTTATTTCAAAAAAGTGTTGGTTCTTGAAAACTCTTGAAGGCTTCATGCCTCTGTCTAAATCTTCACTGCTGTTCCTTTTTATACTTAGAAATTCTGCTGATTTCATGAGAAAATACTACTGCAAAGGCCATTTTTTCCCTTCTTTCCACCATGAAACTAACCTTCATTTTTACCCCTTCCCCCCCCCATAAATTCCTCTATTTTCATGATTCCCCTTCTTCCATTGATAAAAGTCCTCTTTATATAGTTTAAAACTCATTTTTAAACTATACCGAAACCCCCAAATCCATTGAAAAACTTGAAAATTTCAAGAAAAATACATATTTTTGCATAAAGGCTTAAGCCCCCTTGGGCTAAGTCTTAAAACCACTTCCCCTCCATGTGCCCACACCCTGGAACCAGGCGCTATGCTCATCAGGCGCTTATCGCATCGGAAGTAATCAACGAGCGCAAGTCTTTGGCTTTCACAAAAGCCTCCGATGCGATTAGCATTGTTATAGATAAGCCCCGATCCTTTTGCCGCTTCACAAAACCAGAGGTCCGCAATCGAGCGCTCAAACTAAATGAATAAACCCTGCCCGATTGATTTTTTCCTTTGTTAAGTCATAAAACCCACTTATCCAAAGTTTTGGTCTAACACGCCCATACAACGATTTTTAAATAAAAATGGTTAGATCAAAAAGACCCAAAGCGCAATCGCATCGGAGAAATCCACAATGGGTTGATTGAAAGACCACATCAAAAGTTCCGATGCGATTGAGTCCCTTTATTATAACTCCGCCCCCACCGTTTTTTCATTCCATATAGCCTGTGCCCGGGACTGAGAGTTAAAGTCCCAAGGCGCTTATCGCATCGGAAAAGTTCAATGGTTAGATTGAAAATCCCAAACCCGAGGCTCCGATTGCGATTGGCCCTTTGTTATATAACGCCCCGGGCATACTACATTCCGTACATCCAAAGGCCCCGCAGACGGGCTCCTAACCATATTATATATATACCCCGCCCATGCCAAAACCTTTGTTTTATTAAAATTTTTGGGTTTTGTATATCATAAAGGGTTTCTGCTGGTTCGCTTTAAAACCGATCCCCGCCGTTGATCGTAAGCCGATCCAACGGCCCACATTACATCGCATTGCATTTTTTCATTCGGTACATTTGTTTGTTCCCCCCGATCGGCCATCCCTCCGATTAATTACCCACCGTTGATCTGATCCTCAGATCAACGGTCATCGCTCAATCGCATCGCAAGTTTTCAGCGCTGTGCAATTTCTTTCCCCACTGACTGAATGACTCCGATTGCATCCGGACCGTCCGTTTGATCTCATCTAACGGCCCTAATTCGTTCCGATCATTAACTCTTCCTCCGCCTTTTTGAAACCCTCCGATTCACTCCAGCGCTCAATCGCATCGGCATTTCCTTGTACAATCGGCGCCATTTAAGTTTTGCCCCCGATTGCGATCCTCCGATTGGATCTGGACCGTCCACGTGTCCAGATCGGACGGTCCCAGATCATTCCCGCATTACTTCCCATCGCTCTCCTTTCAACTATTATACGCAAATCTCCACCGTCGGATGCTACCATCCAACGGCTACACTCCTCCCCACACCCTCTGAAGCAGTCTTTCCCAAAAAACGCAGGATTTCATAATGTTTTGTTTATTTTGCAGGTTTCGAAGGTTTTTCCCATAATATGAAGGAAAAGAAAGCCAAGGGTGACGATCCTCTGGCCTTTCAGTTATCAAAGGGAAAAGGACTAAAAAGGCTCTACTCCACGTCTCGTCAATACTTCATAGGCATTGATGCCATACGAGCCTTGCGCGGCCTGCACATCAACAAGACACTGTGTTATTAAAACACACTTAAAAGAGTATCAGTGTCAAAGACAGAACATACCAGAACAGAAGATTTAAGACAGATTTGAGGATTACGGCTAAGAATGATTATCAAAAGCCTAATCCCCAGGATTAAAACACAGTTAAAGGAACATCATAAGTGTTATCAGACAGAAAAGCCTCCACCGCCACATCTGAGGCAAACTGATTCCTCCCAGCTACCACTGTGCCACCTGTGCCTTAAAAGCATTCAAACAGAGGCCGAAGTTATGGTCCAAAATCAGATATTTGCCTCGAACACAGCCAGAGAGTTGATTTTGCCGTAGAACTTAATGCAAAAATATTTGCAGAGTTACTCCAACATGACATAGAGCCTCAAAAGTCAATGAAAGCTCCTACCGAGATTAATCTTAAATGTAAATCCATTAATACTGTGAGAACACCTGTAAACTTCTCCATCGAGCCCCTCAAAGGCCGAGAAGTCATTAATCTGTATTAATTATTTTGGGAGATCTTTTAGCAGATCTCACCTCCTCATTCTTCTATAAATACCTTTGTAGAAGATGAGAATTTGTTGGTTGGTTGATCACTAGTTGTAATACTGAAACTCTCTGAAATAATACATAGTCTGTTGAAGTTGGAGAAGAAACTGAAGTCTTGGAAGCCTTGATGATGTTGTTGCATGCTTGTTACTAAGAAGGCTCTATCATTGGATCCATGAGCTTGGCTATTGGTGAAGTATTTTGAATTGTTTAATGTTTTCTTTTGTTTTCATTCTGTTCCATAATTTCTTACTACAGTAGGTTGAAAGTTTTAGGCTAAGAAATGACTCCTGGAAGCACCTTAGACCTGTTTATCCTTCACTGTTTCATGTTTTCTTTTGCTGAAGTATTTTAGAGTCTTTAATCTCTCTCTTTAGTCTTCATGCTTGTTTATTTCCTTAATAGTTCGAATAGTTGGTTTCAACATGATTTATGGTTTTCCCTGCTTGTCTGCTCCCACTTAAAAAACTGTTATCGAAGTCTCCCTTTGAAATTTCTTGTTTACAGCGAGTCAAGGAGGTCTGTTCTGATCTTGCCCTTTGTCCTTGCTTAAACAGTTGGCTTAAAGGTCGTTATAATTGTGATCATAGATGTATTTAGGTGTTCCCTCTTCTATGACTGCAATTATTAGTGAATCTTTTATGTTTTCTAAATCATTTGAAATAAAATCTTTGAGGAAATAGGGTGTTCTCTGAATTTTAGATTTCATTTTAAAAGTTGTTTTGAAATCCTTATTTGCTTAAAGGTGTGATTTGTAGAATTCATAGTTAGCCCTGTCTATCAAATGGCTCTTTATAGTTCAAATTATGTTTTCAAATTCCCTTTGTTGAGAATTAAACTTCTCTTTCCAAATCATTGATGTCCATCTCATTCCAAAAACCAAAGGATCTTGTGGCCAAGTTAGATTTGCCCTTTGATATCCCATATCCATTGATAAGTTTGTCATGACCTCTTTTTGACTCCATTGCCCAATGAAGCTACTACTTCCTCTTTCTACCTATCTTTCCTAGACCTTTCATATTTTGTTGTATCAATTCAACTAAACAAACACTCAAACACTTGCACTTAATAACTAGTCTAAAATCAATACTCTGAGCACACAAGATAAACCTTCGCAAATAAACATTTGAGAGATCCCTCTCTGAGAACAGGAAGACTAGATCCTGTAACTCTAAAGATTGGTTCTGATGTTGCCTTGTCTTTTGATTTGCCAAACTATCAAAACACGGGACACCAACATAATGGCGATCACGGTGGGACCCTTCTGAGTTAGTAATAATCTAAGTACCCCTTAGGACTCCAGAAATCCCTTATTTTCAAAAATATCTAGTGATTATTAGCCACCTCATTGCCACCAACATAATGGCGATCACGGTGGGACCCTTTTGAGTTAGTAATAATCTAAGTACCCCTTAGGACTCCAGAAATCCCTTATTTTCAAAAATATCCAGTGATTATTAGCCACCTCATCGCCACCAACATAATGGCGATCATTATTACTCCACTAGGTTCAATAGCGTTTACAATGCTCTCCCACCTCACATGAAACCTCCTCAAGGCATGGCCTTGGTAAGGTATCCCGAAGGCCTTGATGCTGAAATGACTTATCAGTTAAGGGGGAGAGATTACGTAACCTTAGAGGACATGCAGAAAGGAGCTGTGAGCGTAGAAGCAAACATAATTGAGAAAAGAAATAGGTTGAGTTTAGAGAAGAGGGTAACTTATAAAGATGACCTACTACCTTCAACCTCAACTTCTGACACAAAAATTGACAACCTAGTGAAGGTGATGGAGAGGATGCTTGAAAAGATAAATTTGAATGAGAGAGTGCCACCAAGAGAACCTCAAAATAACCAAAACAAAAACAGAAATCAGAATTATAGGAGAGAAAACAATCAAGACAAGCAGAAGGAAAACAACCAACAAATTAGACCTCTCTTCCAACAAAACTACGTAGATCAATATGAGGAAGATAGGGAGATGGAAAGGTTGGGAGAAACTCATGTAAACTTGATTGGATCAGACAGTGGGGATGATGTTTTCCTCACTGAAGAAGAACAAGGTTTTTTCTCTTATGATCAAAATACAAACACCTATGAAGATTCCGATGACTATAGATTGGGGTTTGAAAATGCAATCATGGAGGTGCATAAACAATACAATCTCAGGAGCAAAGGGAACATAGATAATTCAAAGGATAAGAACACTAATACTGCTGTCAAGAAAAACACAGAAACTCAGCCCAAAAAGACAGAGGAGAAAACCAACATTTTGGCCAAGAAACCAGACTTAAACAAAGACAATAGTGTCCAGCCAAATGTTGAACAGAGTACCCCTAGCACTTCAGCTAGTGGTCCTAATAAAACTGTCCCAATTACCAGTCCAAACAAGGTTCAGCAAATCAAAATCGCTGAAAAGAATTCAATTGAAAAGACAGATGTAAATACGAACAAGTCAATTGTTCCTTTCAGCCTTGAGGGAGAGATTGCTAAGATAAAAATTACCATCTCCCTAGCTGAACTAGTAACCCAAGAGGTGTACAAAAACCAAGTTTTGAAAGCTTTGAACTTAGGAAGTGATACTGACACCTTAAACTTGACAGATGACAGACCCGAGTTGTTGTTTGGTCCAGAAGTTGAAGGAAAATACCAAGAAGGGGCTGTCCCTCCCTTCTATGTTAGCTTGAATATTCACGAGAAAATTTTATACAATGCCATGTTAGATTCGGGAGCTTCACACAATCTAATGCCCAAGGTAGTAATGGAAAGCTTAGGCTTAGAAATTACTAAACCGTGCAAAGACTTGTATTCCTTTGACTCAAGCAGAGTCAAATGTTTGGGTTTAATCAAAGATTTATATGTTAATCTAGCTCAAATCCCTGCTAAGAATTTAGTCTTGGACATAGTTGTAGCTGACATTCCCCCTAAGTAAGGTATGCTCTTATCAAGATCTTGGGGAGCCAAACTTCAAGGAAGCCTTCAAATGGACATGTCTTATGCCACCATCCCTGTTTTCAACCAAAACAGAAGACTATATAGGGAATCTCACATGAAGTACATGGTGAGCAACATAGACAAACCAAACAACTCTCCAATCTATTCTATTCAATCAAGTTTAGATTCCTTTATCTTGTTAAACACCATGTTAAACACACACATGGTGTATGGGAAAGATAACACACACACACAAGAGACTCAACACAATGAAGGATAAGCGTGAGGCTTTTTTATTTTCCATTATACAAAGATGTACATTTATAGTACAATGGTGTGACTCTTGGTTTCACATTCAAAGGTCACTTGGACTCCATTGTGACTTTTCGCATTCCACACCTACCCATGTAGGATTAGGTGTTCCAACATCCCCCCTTAATCCGAAGGGGTATGTGTGAGTCCAAGAAAAGAGTTGTAATACAAATCTGCAAAGTATGCATGGCAGCACTTGGGCTGAATCAACTCTTTGAAATGTTGGAAAAAGAGGTGGTTTTAGGATGACCACAAACACTGGAACGCAATACTTGTTGCAGTTCCCGGAACTCTTCCAAAACTGGCAAGAAGCTGAAAGCTTCTGCTAGAGGAATTGTCCCTCATAAAAAAAGGAGACCTTCAACCTAAAAGAAGGGAGGTCTACTACCTGTGATGGTTTTAGGATTACCAACAACTCTGGAATGCTTGAAGCATTTCCTGGAACTCAACCAAAGCTGGCAAGAAGTTGAAGGCTGCTAAGCTGAAGGCTTCTGCTAGAGGAAGTGTTCCTCATATATGAAAGGGAGACCTTCGACCTAAAAGAAGGGAGGTCTACTACCTTGTGATGGTTTTAGGTTATCCACCAACCAAAGATGATGGTTTAAGGTTGTCCACCAACCAAAGGCATGCTCATGGGCATCCGTGTCTCTGGCTACATCTCTGAATCCGGAATGACGAATTGTGGCTCAGGCTCGCTTGAACTGCTGGCTACAACTCTGAACATGGAATGAGAGATTGTGGCTCAGGCTCGCTTGATCTGATGTTGAAGCTTGTACATGACCACCATTTTCCCCCCTGTCAGGGACAAGGTGAGATGATGGCGAAAACTCAACTGCAAGTTTGCTCAATATTCTTGAACATGTTCTGACATGCGACTTAAACATCTTCTTGGCTGCTGATGCCCATTGCCAAGAAGCGATCCATCCAAGATGAATCTTGGTTCTTGCAGGAGGCTTGTGTCTGAAGCATCTGTCTGAAGAATGAGTGTGTCGACCACAGTGCTTGCATGGATGAAGATCAAAACAATGATCTTTCATATGGCCAACTCGATCACAGTGTTGGCATTTTACAATCTGATGTTGTTGTGGAACAGGATCTGGAACAGCTGTAGGTGAACTGTCATAAAGGAATCCGACACTCTGAAATATGATAGGCTTGGTGTAGTCTGGAATATGAAAGGACACATCCTTGTCATATCCAAGACCAGTTCGGTGCTTGTTGTGGACAAGCTCTTCCCAAGGTCTGATGATGGGCTTGAGAAGTGCAGGTTGAACTGCTGCATCTGCATGTACATCTGCTCTTGTGCAATGAACTGAATGGGAATCAACTGGAACTTTATCTTCTTTCTTCTGATGAGAGTCCTTCACAATCTTCTGAACAGAAACAGGTTCAGAATGGTGACTCTTTTGCTGAAGTTCATCTTGTTGGAGCTGAGATTCCAACTGCAAAAACTCAATCTTTTCATGTGCATCTTGCAAACAACTCTGAATGTTACAAAGAGCATGCTTGCTCATTTTTATCACATCATCAACATTGGAATGAATGAGGTTATTCAACAACACTAATGCCTCATTGATTTTAGCCATTTCAACAACTTAGGCTCAAAAAATGAAAGGGTGTCGGCTTCAACTGAAAATGCACCCGTTTACAATGTGATTCAACAACAAATACAAATGACTCCAAGGAATTCTCAAAGCACAAAATCTGCTCCTCAAATGATAGAGGACAATCAACAATCCAACAACTCAAATACTGATTGCAACTATGAAGAAGCTACAAATTCCACTCAAAATACAATGTCAGCTCAATACAATATTTCTGCAAAATATGTGCAGCTGAAAACACTTGTGCAAGAGGCCTTTGAGGCAGCTGAATTCTCTTCTTCAAATAGCTGTTTTAAAAATGATGGCAAACTTGTCTTCTCATGTCTTCAAAAAATCACCTATATATTAATGCCACAAATCATATAATGTCAAATCTTCTCGTTTCTCTATGTATTCAGTCCATCTTCTTCATATGTCAATTCCTTTTTTTCTGCTGTTCATATTCTCTCTTTCCTCTCTCTCTGCTGTTTTTTATTTTTTTATTTTTAAATTAATTAAAAAAATTAATTATTTGAAATGGGAAATAATTAAAAGGGAAGGGGATGGAAATTTAAAAAAATGTGTAGGGAGGGGAATTAAAAGGGAGGGGGAATTTAAAAGGAGTGGGAGAGTAGGGAGAATATTTTTTTATTTTTATTTTTTTTATTAAATTTTTTTTTTTAAATTAATTAAAAATGGGAATTTAAAAATCGAATTTTAAAAAGTGTTGGAGGGAGGGGAATTAATGTAAAAAGAGAGGCGGATTTAACACGAAGGGGGGTAGGGATTATTATATGAGAGGGAGGATTAAAAAAATTTAAAAAAGGAGGGGGGTATTAAAATCGATTTTTAAAATTGAAAGGCCGAATGGCCAAGTTGAAAGGGAGGGCGGATTTTAATAAAGGGAAGGCCGAAAGGCCGTGAGGGAGGGAGGTATCGTAGGGTGGTGGAGCCGTGGTAAGGCGCAGGTGGAGAGTAAGTTGAGGGATGTGGGAGTGATAAGGAGGGAGCCGCAGGTTGTGAGGGCGGGGTAGCGTGGATAGAAGGTGTGAGGGGGAGGCGTGTTGGATAGGAGGAGCGTGGGGAGGGCCGACAGAGTTTGCAGGTGAGGATTCGATGTTTTGGAAGAGGAGTCGATGGCTGGTGGGAAGAATTGCTGTGTGTTGAGGGTAAGCTGGAGTGGGAGACGGGGTTTGGAGGGAGAAGTTTGAAAAATAAATTAATTGCAGACAGGGGCGTTTTTGTATATGTGAGAGAGAGCGATGGGAGGTAGCGTTAGGTGTGTGAATAGCGCTGGAGTTTTGAGAGAGGGCGTAGAGCGTAGGTTGAGTATGGCGGAGTATTGGCGTAGAGTAGAATAGGGGCGAGTGCGTTGGATTAGAGGGAGCCGAGTATGTGAGGATAGGGAGAGTTGCAGTTATTTTTTTTTTAATTTTTTTTTATTTTTATTTTTTAAAACAGCAGAGAGCAGGAGCAGAGATTTTTTCTTTTTTTGCAGGAATTTTACAAATGTACAGCAGTTTGTAATTTTTCAGCAGAATAACTTTCAGAAATTGCAGAGAAAATTTCGCCAGTGAAAACTTAAAATTTTTCCAGTAGCTCAGCAGCAAGAAATTTCGCCAAAAATGCAGGATTTTAAGCAGTAATACACAACAACAGAATGCAGAATTAATGGGCAAAAATTGCAGGAAGAAATCAACCTTCAGATATGCAGTGCTGCTCTTCTCCAAACCGATTTCTGAATGTTGAGATTTTGAATGCAGCTCCTTTTCAAAACACTTCTGAATGGCGGCAAAAACACTGCTGCAGAAAGTCTCTAAATGTTGCAAAAATGTCAAGAATTTTGCAGATATGCACAGGCCATAAACACAAATGGCTCACTCAATTTGGAGCAGGGCCAGCAATCGCCCGCTCTGATACCATGTTAAACACCATGTTAAACACACACATGGTGTATGGGAAAGATAACACACACACACAAGAGACTCAACACAATGAAGGATAAGCGTGAGGCTTTCTTATTTTCCATTATACAAAGATGTACATTTATAGTACAATGGTGTGACTCTTGGTTTCACATTCCAAGGTCACTTGGACTCCATTGTGACTTTTCGCATTCCACACCTACCCATAGAGGATTAGGTGTTCCAACAATCTTATGTAACAAAGACGAAATTACTCAACAAGATAAGGAAAACATAGACCCAATCAGTTCACCAGAACAATCAAATCTTCCCTCAGATCAAATTCAAAACATTGACAATCAACAGCAACAGGAAAACGAAAATGAGTCAAATATACTTTGGAAAATAAACTTTGATGGATCCTGTAATAAAACAAGTGCAGGGGCAGGTGTTTGGATTCAAAATACGAATCAGAGTTTTTCATATAAATTAGATTTCCCATGCACTAACAATATCGCTGAGTATGAAGCACTTCTCCTAGGATTACAATTGCTTAAACAATTAGAAGCCCAGAGGATATCAATCTTAGGAGATTCTGAACTTATCATAAGACAAATCAAAGGAGAATACTCAGCTAGAAATCCAAGGCTCAGGGAATATCGGAACACTGCCCTTGATTTATTGAAAACCTTTGAAAAGTATGAACTTATTTTCATTCCTAGAGCACTAAATCATCTAGCAAATGAACTCGCTTTCAATGCCAGTAACTGTCAAATACCTGAGATAAATGAACAACTTAGCGTAAAGGTAAAACACAGGCCTGCTGTGCCCGATAACGAAGATCACTGGCAAGTGTTTGACTCTGACAAGCACATAGATGATTTCTTAAAATCAGAAAACGACGACATACCAACATCAGAGTCCAACCATAAAGAAAATTGTTTGTATATTGAACAAATCCCAGAAGTTGAAATGACATATTCTGCTGATATAAATCATTATGTGAATCCTGTTGAAACAGAGATAATTGACAACGTAGACCAAGAAGACTTGGAAGTTTTACAATGCAAAAATGATAAAATCCCAAGAGGTCTCGCACCTTTAGAACACCTTTTTGATTTTAACGATGTAGCCAAAGAACTGAGAATGGAGCCTGTGGAAACGAATGTAGAAGAGCATAACATAGGCAATCTAGCAGAACCCAAGATGATCAAACTGTCCAGCGCTCTCCCAGCTCACATAAAATTGCAATACATAGAGCTGTTCAAAGAGTTTAAAGATGTTTTTGCTTGGGGATACAAAGACCTGAAATCATATGAAACCAGCATCATCCAGCACAAGATTCCTCTGAAGGAAAATCAAAAGCCTTTTAAACAAAAACTAACGAGAATAAACCCTGTTTTATTACCTTCAGTTAAGGCAAAAGTTGAAAAAATGCATGCTGTTGGGATCATTATACCAATTAGATTTTCAGAGTGGGTATCAAACTTAGTTTCTGTTAGAAAAAAAACTGGAGAAATCAGGCTCTGTATCGACTTCAGAAATTTAAATAGAGCCTCTCTAAAAGACAACTACTCTTTGCCCAAGATGGACCATATACTTCAAAGGGTAGTTGGGTCAAAAAGGATGTCACTCTTAGATGGGTTCTCGGGTTACAACCAGGTGTTAGTGCTCCCAAGCGATCAAATCAAAACTGCTTTTACCACACCTTGGGGCACCTTTATGTATGTTAAAATGCCTTTCGGATTGATGAATGCAGGGGCCACCTTCCAAAGGGCCATGGATGCTTCTCCGAAGATATGGGTTTTTTCATCATCATTTACCTTGACGACATAACCGTTTTCTCAAAGACCAATGAATAACACTTGATTCACTTGAGAAAGGTTTTTGAGAAGTGTAGGAAATTTGGCTTGTCATTAAATCCCAAGAAGACACTCTTTGGTTTCCAAGAAGGTAAACTTCTTGGCCATATAATTTCAGAAGAGGGAATCAAAATAGACCCCACAAGGATAGATGGCATATTACAAATCAGTCATCCAAGAAGCCTCAAAGAGTTGCAATCTTTCATCGGAAAGATTAATTTTCTGAGGAGGTTTATCCCTAATCTTGCTGAGCTATTAAAAAACATTACAAACATGCTTAAGAAAGATGTCGATGTAAAATGGACTTTACCAGCTAAACAATCATTCAAACTGGTCAAACAAGCTCTTACTCAAACGCCAGTCCTGATTAGTCCAAATTTTACCAAAGACTTTTACATCTTTTCTTTTGCATCCGAGCATACAATAGCTGCAGTTTTACTTCAAAAGAATGTTTTGGGGCAAGAACAACCAAGATCCTTCTTTAGTAGGGCCTTAAGAGATGCTCCTCTCAAATATAATATCATGGAGAAGCAAGCCTTAGCATTAGTGAAAGCATTAAAGGACTTTAGGGTCTATATTTTACACTCTCACATAATTGCTTTTGTTCCACATACTGTTGTCAAGGACATTCTAAGTCAAGACCCTGATGGTAAAAGGGGAAAATGGATTGCAACTATTCTTGAGTATGACTTAGAAATCAGGCCCACCAAATTAGTTAAAGGGCAAGGATTAGCAAAACTTATGGCTGAGTCTAACTTCCAAGCACTAGACATGAATATGGTAGATGTGTTGGAAGAAATAGAAGAATCTACTGCTCTTTTTATTGAAGAAACATTTCTGAATTCTCCTTGGTATGCTGACATTATTTAAGTGTTTTTATATTTAAATGCCCCTCCTTCTTTGTCTAAAACTAAAGCTAGATTTTTGAAACAAAAAGCTTTGAGTTTTTGCATCTTAGATGGGGTATTATATTGGAAAAATGCTGTTGGAATTTTGCTTAAATGTTTACTTGAAGATGATGCAGGAAAAATCATGCATGAGTTGCATGATGAAGAATGTGGAGAACACCTCTATTGGAAGGCCACAACGAACAAAATTCTTAGATCTGGTTACTATTGGCCTACCCTTTTCCCAGACACTCAGAAGTTGGTCATGTCTTGCCATAAGTGCCAAATCTTTGATGGCAAAAGAAAACTTATTCCCTTACCCTTACATCCTATCAGAGTTGAGGCACCTTTTCAACAATGGGGTTTAGACTTAATTGGGGAAATTCACCCATCCTCCTCAGCTCAACATAAGTGGATCCTCACAGCCACTGACTTCTTTACCAAGTGGATAGAAGCTATACCTTTCAGAAATGCTAATGACTCTGTCATTATCAAGTTCCTTGAAACAAATATCCTATCCAGATTTGGTTGTCCCAAAAAAATCATAACAGACAATGCTGCTTCTTTTAAATCTAAGAAGATGGTTGATTTCTGTTACAAATACCACATAACCTTGGGCCATTCCACTGCTTACTATCCCCAAGGAAATGGATTAGCCGAATCTTCCAACAAAAGCCTCATCAATATCATTAAAAAACTGTTGGAACAAAATCAAAAATCATGGCACAATAAGCTGGTTCATGCCTTATGGGCTGATAGGTTAACTACGAAGAAGTCAATAAATATGCCCCCCTATCAGCTAGTTTATGGCATGGATGCAATTTTTCCCATCTCATTAGGAGTGCTAGTCATGAAGCTCCTTCAAAAAGTGCAGGTTGAAGAGAATGATATGCAGAGGAGAATGGATCAAACCATCCATTTACAGCAGACCAAAGAAGAAGTTTATAAGAGAACACAGTTAGTCCAAGAAAATGTAAAGAAAGTATTTGATAAGAGGACTCAGGCAAACAATTTCCAGGTTGGAAATGTTGTTCTTAAATGGGATTCAAGAAGAGAAGAGAAGAGAAGGGAGAACATGGCAAGTTTGAAAACTTGTGGAAAGGGCCCCTATATTATCCATGCTGAGAGGGGTCACAATGCATTTTTCCTGAAAAAATTGAATGGAGAAGATCTATATGGAGGTCCTGTCAATGGCAGGATGCTCAAGCATTACTTCTGCCAAGAGTCTTGAGTCTTAAAGCATTTTATTTTTCATTGTAAATATCATAGTCTAAACATTGCATTCAAAGTTGGAAAAAATAAAAATACAAAAAAACAATCGAAAAGAGAAAAGAGGGCAGATTGTGAAAACAAGAAAGGTATAGCCCCATACCAAAAAAGAGAAACAAATCTGAAAGTGTGCAATCTCAAATGCCACTCCTGAAGAACACACTTCTAGTTAGTCAAACAGCTTAATTTTCACTAATTAGCTTTAAATTTTCTGCTGATAGGATAGTGAATTCGATTTGCCAAATTGTTTAATCTTGGCTTATCAGTAGTTAGATTAGGTTAGAGATGAAAGGTTCAAACATGCTCAAAATCTGAACCTAAGTATCCAAGAGAAGAATGACTCCGATCTATTTCAAATTCTGAGTCAAAACGGAAGTAAAACTGGTTCTAATCAACTCAAATTCTGAACCAGAAAACGAGCAGAAAACATCTCACACAATAGTAAAAAACAGAGCTGAAAAAGGATGAAGGAAGTGCTTTGAACTTTCAGAACTTATGCCTTCCATTTTGATTTATTTTTCCGCAAAATAATGTCTATGTGCAACTTGTTTTTCATGCCATAGAATCAACATAAAGTCAAACAGCTTAATCTTGACTTGACTGTTTTTAAATTTCTGTTTTAGAAATTAGAGAATAAAAATCTGGTAGACTGTTTAATCCTAACAGATTGGTTGATTAGGTAGAGAATCATATGGGCTCAACTGTTTAATTTGAGTCCATGGAGAAATAAGGAGTAGAAATATATTAGATTTCCTGCTTTCAAAAAGAATAAAATGTTGTAAAAGTGTTTGCCAATCCAAGTGCACTCTAAATGAAGAAAAAATGTTAGATCTGTAGGATTGGGTAGGTAGAAAGCTTGTTGATAAAAGATCCATTGTTTTTATGGCTGCTAAATATGTTTTCAAAGAAGATCATCCTAGCAAAAGAAAGGCAGCCCAATGGATGAGGCACTGATCAACCTCCCAGAGAATGCAAGTCTGAAGTTCTTAATGCCATCAAGAAGGCACCATCCCCAAGTGGAGCCATTGTTAGCCACCTATAAATTTGTTATACCGCAAGGTGGCTAAATCATTTTTTGGAGCCTTCAAGGAACAAATTTTATTTCAAAAAAGTGTTGGCTCTTGAAGACTCTTGAAGGCTTGATGCCTCTGTCTAAATCTTCACTGCTGTTCCTTTTTATACTCAGAAATTCTGCTGATTTCATGAGAAAATACTGCTGCAAAGACCATTTTTTCCCTTCTTTCCACCACGAAACTAACCTTCATTTTTACCCCTTCCCCCCCCCATAAATTCCTTTATTTTCATGATTCCCCTTCTTCCATTCATAAAAGTCCTCTTTATATAGTTTAAAACTCATTTTTAAACTATACCGAAACCCCCAAATCCATTGAAAAACTTGAAAATTTCATGAAAAATACATATTTTTGCATAAAGGCTTAAGCCCCCTTGGGCTAAGTCTTAAAACCGCTTCCCCTCCATGTGCCGACGCCCTGGAACCAGGCGCTATGCTCATCAGGCGCTTATCGCATCGGAAGTAATCAACGAGCGCAAGTCTTTGGCTTTCACAAAAGCCTCCGATGCGATTAGCTCTGTTATAGATAAGCCCCGGTCCTTTTGCCGCTTCACAAAACCAGAGGCCCGCAATCGGGCGCTCAAACTAAATGAATAAACCCTGCCCGATTGATTTCTTCCTTTGTTAAGTCATAAAACCCACTTATCCAAAGTTTTGGTCTAACACGCCCATACAACGATTTTTAAATAAAAAATGATTAGATTAAAAAGACCCGAAGCGCAATTGCATCGGAGAAATCCACAATGGGTTGATTGAAAGACCGCATCAAAAGTTCCGATGCAATTGAGTCCCTTTATTATAACTCCGCCCCCACCGCTTTTTCATTCCATATAGCCTATGCCCGGGACCAAGAGTTAAAGTTCCAATGCGCTTATTGCATCGGAAAAGTTTAATGGTTAGATTGAAAAGCCCAAACCCGAGGCTCCGATTGCGATTGGCTCTTTGTTATATAACGCCCCGGGCATACTACATTCCATACATCCAAAGGCCCCGCAGACGGGCGCCTAACCATATTATATATATACCCCGCCCATGCCAAAACCTTTGTCTTATTAAAATTTTTGGGTTTTGTATATCATAAAGGGTTTCCGCCGGTTCGCTTTAAAACCGATCCCCGCCATTGATCGTAAGCCGATCCAATGGCCCGCATTACATCGCATCGCATTTTTTCATTCGGTACATTTGTTTGTTCCCCTCGATCGACCATCCCTCTGATTAATTACCCACTGTTGATCTGATCCTCAGATCAATGGTCATCGCTCAATCGCATCGCAAGTTTTCAGCGCTGTGCAATTTCTTTCCCCACCGACTAAATGACTCCGATTGCATCCGGACCGTCCGTTTGATCTCATCTAACGGCCCTAATTCGCTCCGATCATTAACACTTCTTCTGCCTTTTTGAAACCCTCCGATTCACTCCCCACCGTCGATCTGATCCTCAGATCGACGGCCAGCGCTCAATCGCATCGGCGTTTCCCTGTACAATCGGCGCCATTTAAGTTTTCCCCCGACTGCGATCCTCCGATTGGATTTGGACCATCCACGTGTCCAGATCGAACGGTCCCAGATCATTCCCGCATTACTTCCCATCGCTCTCCTTTCAACTATTATACGCAGATCTCCATCGTCGGATGCTACCATCCAACGGCTATGCTCCTCCCCACGCCCTCTGAAGCAGTCTTTCCCAAAAAACGCAGGATTTCATAATGTTTTGTTTATTTTGCAGGTTTCGAAGGTTTTTCCCATAATATGAAGGAAAAGAAAGCCAAGGGTGATGATCCTCTGGCCTTTCAGTTATCAAAGGGAAAATGACTAAAAAGGCTTTACTCCACGTCTCGTCAATACTTCATAGGCATTGATGCCATACGAACCTTGCGCGACTTACACATCAACATGACACTGTGTTATTAAAACACACTTAAAAGAGTATCAGTGTCAAAGACAGAACATACTAGAACAGAAGATTGAAGACAGATTTGAGGATTACGGCTAAGAATGATTATCAAAAGCCTAATCCCTAGGATTAAAACACAGTTAAAGGAACATCATAAGTGTTATCAAACAGAAAATCCTCCATCGCCACATCTGAGGCAAACTGATTCCTCCCAGCTACCACTGTGCCACCTGTGCCTTTAAAGCATTCAAACAGAGGCCGAAGTTATGGTCCAAAATCAGATATTTGCCTCGAACACAGCCAGAGAGTTGATTCTGCCGAAGAACTTAATGCAAAAATATTTGCAGAGTTACTCCAACATGACATAGAGCCTCAAAAGTCAATGAAAGCTCCCACCGAGCTTAATCTTAAATGTAAATCCATTAATACTGTGAGAACACCTGTAAACGTCTCCATCGAGCCCCTCAAAGGCCGAGAAGTCATTAATTTGTATTAATTATCTTGGGAGATCTTTTAGCAGATCTCACCTCCTCATTCTTCTATAAATACCTCTGTAGAAGATGAGAATTTGTTGGTTGGTTGATCACTAGTTGTAATACTGAAACTCTCTGAAATAATACATAGTCTGTTGAAGTTGGAGAAGAAACTGAAGTCTTGGAAGCCTTGATGATGTTGTTGCATGCTTGTTACTGAGAAGACTCTATCATTGGATCCATGAGCTTGGCTATTGGTGAAGTATTCTGAATTGTTTAATGTTTTCTCCTATTTTCATTCTGTTCCATAATTTCTTACTATAGTAGGTTGAAAGTTTTAGGCTAAGAAAGGACTCCTGGAAGCACCTTAGACTTGTTCATCCTTCACTGTTTCATGTTTTCTTCTGCTGAAGTATTTTAGAGTCTTTAATCTCTCTCTTTAGTCTTCATGCTTGTTTACTTCCTTAATAGTTCGAATAGTTGGTTTCAACATGATTTATGGTTTTCCCTGCTTGTCTGCTCCCACTTAGAAAACTGTTATCGAAGTCTCCCTTTGAAATTTCTTGTTTACAACGAGTCAAGGAGGTCTGTTCTGATCTTGCCCTTTGTCCTTGCTTAAATAGTTGGCTTAAAGGTCGTTATAATTGTGATCATAGATTTATTTAAGTGTTCCCTCTTCTATGATTGCAATTATCAGTGAATATTTTATGTTTTCTAAATCATTTGAAATAAAATCTTTGAGGAAATAGGGTGTTCCCCGAATCTTAGATTTCATTTTAAAAGTTGTTTTGAAATCCTTATTTGCTTAAAGGTGTGATTTGTAGAATTCATGGTTAGCCCTGTCTATCAAATGGCTCTTTATAGTTCAAATTGTGTTTTCAAATTCCCTTTGTTGAGAATTAAACTTCTCTTTCCAAATCATTGATGTCCATCTCATTCTAAAAACCAAAGGATCCTATGGCCAAGTTAGATTTGCCCTCTGATATCCCATATCCATTGATAAGTTTGTCATGACCTCTTTTTGACTCCATTGCCCAATGAAGCTACTACTTCCTCTTTCTACCTATCTTTCTTAGACCTTTCATATTCTGCTGTATCAATTCAATCAAACAAACACTCAAACACCTACACTTAATAACTAGTCTAAAATCAATACTCTAAGCACACAAGATAAACGTTTGCAAACAAACATTTGAGAGATCCCTCTCTGAGAACAGGAAGACTAGATCCTGTAACTCTAAAGATTGGTTCTGATGTTGCCTTGTCTTTTGATTTGCCAAACTATCAAAACACGGGACACCAACAGAACCGATGGAGTTCTTCTTTTCGGAGGATCGCCCACATACTGTCCCAGTTGGGAAGGTCTACTTTGTGCGAGTTACTTTGGACAAAAGTTTCTTAGTCCTCTGTGACCGCATTGAGTGCAGTCCTCACCATCGAATCATCCTCCACTTTCACTCCCATGGCAGTCAACTAATCCCTAATCGCCTGTAATCTGAAAAGGAAGGGTTCAATCTCTTCTCCCTTGGCCATCATGAATAACCTCATCTGATTTTCCAGAAGCATACTCCTCTAGATGGATCTTCCTTCATATAGTGAAGTCAGAGCCACCCACATATCATGAGCCGTTGTCTTCTCGGCTATGTTAGGCACTACATGATCTTTGACCACATCCATGATGAAGCGCTTGGCGTGTGCCGCTGCTTCTTCATGCTTCTCCAGGAGCTTCGCATCGGTTGGCGTGGCCAGGACTTTCTCTGCATGCTCCCTTAGATCGTATGCCTCCATGACTACTAGGACTCTGGCCTTCCAAACTGCAAAGTTGCACAGGCCGTCCAACCTATCCTGATCACGTAGTCCTTGAGGTGCCATCTGCTCAATAAATCTGTCAGAACTAATCCTTCTATCTATGCTAGAGACTCGGATCTAGGGTCCTTGGCGAGAAAGGCACCCTCTGCTCCCTCTGACAATTGACTTCCTCTCTTGGAAGTCTGCCAAATCACAACGAATCAGCTCTCTTCGATCCTCTGGTCAAACTACAGATTTATTTGGCTGGAAATCCTCTGAGAAGCTGTTCTCCTCCCGCTCTTTGTCAACTAGTGTTCAGGCTAATTTCTGCACCTTCAGAAATTTAACCCTACCATCAACTACTGAAGCTCTGGAGCACTGCTTCTAACACTCTAAATCAGCAATAGCTTCAGGACTGCGTCACCCTGGCTGGCCTCTGCATGAGCAGGCAGTCCCAACACAGCCTCTGCGTTGCCTCTGTGTAGTAAGTAGGTGGGCCTGTGTCACTCTGGCCTCTGCGTGGCTATGTTCCCTTCTACTGCTACCTTGTCCTCTCTGGTCTGACTTTCTATGGCTGTTGCTGCTTTCTGCAACAAGGATTCTTCAGTCTTCTTGCTGGTGATCCAACTAGATCTGCAATCGCTTTGATACCATGTGAAAATTTTTGAATATTACTTATGCAAAAATCCTACTATTAAATCACGATTTACTTCTCCTACTTATACAAGTTATTAATCTGAAATGTTCAGTATTAACATCGAAGTAAACACTTTAACGACCTACATAGATACAGATCTAAACTGAATACATGCACATAGACAAAGTGACACACAAGATTTTCTGGATAACTGTCCCCGGAAAAACCCAATGCGGGAAAAACAGTCTTCTAGCTGCTGGAGGGTTTATAATATTAAGTAGATTCTAAGTACAACAAATCTAGGCACCTTATTGGTTAACCCAACAGAGAAATACAAAATCTGCAGCAATACCTCTGTTCTGGAGACGGAAAACTGTATTGATTCAGACACTCAAACAAGATTTACAAAACTTAGCCCCTTTCAGTCTTTAGAAACCCCAACGCTGCTCTGAAGCCCTCTACATTAGCTCTGCTAGCTTGCTATGCCTCTGCGCTGCTTAGGAGAGGGCTGCGTAGCCCCGGACTAGGTGACGCAGTCCCTGCGCTGCACTAGCTGGGCCTGCGTAAGCCTTGATGGCTTCTTGTTGCCTCTAAGCTGCCCTTTCTGGGCCTGCGTAGCACCTGAAGCTTCTGCGTTGCGCAACTGCTGCTCCCTCTGCGCTCCCCTGACTGTTGCTTCCTCTGCCTCTTGCTGACTCTTGGCTCTGGGATCAGATCATCCCCTTAGCCAATACTACCCCTCGCTGCAGCTGAAACACTTATAGAAATTCTTAGCAAACCACGCCCTAGAATTCCAGCTTAATCTCAGTGCTTTGCCTCCGTGTGTATTCTCCAACTAACCCTTAGCCTTTTCTTTATACTTTTCTCTTTGGGAAACCAATGGTCGTGCGTTAATCTTGAATCGACGACTAAGATTAAAAGAAAGCTTGATCCGTGTGACTTAAGTCATTTCCATCACATGTTTAAATTAATTACCTTTAATATTTTAATTTTCCTAAGTCAGACTTAGGATCCTTAATTAAAAATATTAATTAATTAATTTTCTCTTAAACCAGATGGAATATCTCAAATCCCTTTCTGGGTCTTGGAGATCTCATGTACTCTAGTCCCTCCACAAAGTTTGGGAGCTAGAGCACATCCGAAGCTACCCCAACACTCAAAATCTCAATAGAGTCGTAAGAAAAATTGAGACCCTCGCCCACAGATTGAATTCGCTTCAGATCTTCAGATTTACTACAAAATTCTTCAGTTGCTGGCCTTGCAAAAATTGTAAAGGCTAGATCTTACCCTCGAGGGCCTAGAGCTAGCTGTAATCCAACAATTTTCCTTTGATCTCACCTACACAAATAAATTTACAAATGCCCAAAATCCCAATATATACAAAAAATTCAAAAATCCCCAAAACCCCAAACCCCAACTGCAAACAAGGGTTAGAAAATAAAATTATTTACAAAAATCTATTAAACAAATATATTTACAAAATATACAAGTGTACAATGCTAGAAATGATTTTTGAGGAATAAGTTTTTAAATAAAATTTTGATGATGGCTAGATGTATTTCGAAAAATAAATGCTCAACCACAAACTTAATTGTGTTTAGAAACACAGATAAATCAGTGGGACAAAAAATCTCCTAGGATGAAATTCATCGCCGAAATGATTACCTAGGTTGTTACATCATAAATGGTCGTACTAGCATCATTTACATTATAATTTTTCAGAATGGGTTTACAATGACACAAAACAGACTACTGGCCGATGATTCAGACTTAAAAAAAGTTCTTTGAAGTCCTCGAATCCTGCTTCCTTGGAATGTTGAAAAAATGGGTGCAACAGGGCCATTATCCAAGGACGGGAGCCGAAATAGGTTTTGGTATAATGAAGAATTGATTTGATTGGGTAGAATTTGTATGTGTCACGTGATTGAGATTAGTTGTGTAATATTTTTCTTCCATTGAATGCTTATGTTAAGATCCTAGTTGTGCATTTATTAAGTGGATTTGTAATTTGCTAGGATAATAAAGTGTCAGGTGATAGGTTTCGAGAAATTAACAAGTTGGTCTTATCCTACCAATTGAAACCCCTTAGTCGACTAGTTGACTTCTCAGTTGATCCACTTGCTTCCAATGAAAATTAGGTTTAATCACAAATTCCAACAATTTGTGCAAATAATATGTTGGCCAAAGTTGTCATTGATGTCAATATGACATTGTTGGAGATGGAAAATATTCTTGTGATGCATGAATGCCCTTTTGTGATGTCGTGATGTTGCCCTAACCTCATGCATACATTAAGGGATAAATCCCTAAAAGCCCTTGTTTCATGATACCCTAGCGTAGCTAAAATGCCCATGAAACCTAGCTCTATCTAAACAATGGATAACTCTTGATTATAGATGGCTTAGCCCTAACATATTGATGCAAGTCCTAAACCTAATACTTATTATGACCTAAAGCCAATACATGATTGGAAACCTATATGGATGGAACCCTAAGCCTATGAATAAGGCCTTACATATATGAATGATTCCTAGCTAGTGAAGAGCATTTAAGGAACAATTTTGGAAGACCCCTATACAAGCATTCATAGCTTTGAGGCATTCAAGGATGACGATCCCATTTTGGTGACAATCCAAAAATCTGTCTCATACTTTATGACAATCAACCACACAATTTTTTTTTTTTGTGTGTCATGAGGATATTATTTTTTTAAGATCATTTTTTTTAATATCTCTTCACCACCTTGTAGAGAAGGTCAAGGGCTTTCCAATTAATATTTACATGCCCTAAAATTCCTTGTCATTAGAGAAATAATTTTTTAAAATTTATATGTTGAAAAACCGTCAAAATGCCCAAGTCGACTTGTGTAGGCTCATGACCCTTGGTCAAGGGACGTGTGTTTTCGTTAGAGGACAAGAACATGTATAAATATAAGACTTGAATGCGTCATTCTACACATAAGCTCGGTGAAAAACACCATTAAGAAGACAAAGACAGTAAGGAGGTCGAGAAGAACTTAAATAGTTTGTGGAACTTAAACAAGGAGGCTTGGACAACAGCATTCCAAAGAATCTAGAAATAGTTTGTGGAAATTCCACTCGGTTCATGACTTATTAAAATAATTAATTATTTTAATGAAGACCCTAAGTATAAACTTAGGGAAATAAAATAATTAAATGGTATTAATAAATCAGAGTGTGAATCTTCTAGAAAACATGGATCAAGTCAAGTTTTAATATTAGCCATTGATTAATATTTTAATCTGGGCCATTGGTTCTCCAATAGGAAGATTATAAAAGAAGGCTTGAGGGTCACTTATAAAATAAGTCGGGCATACACTCCGTACCCGAAGGAGATCCACTCGAAGGAGATCCATTCTGACGTAGAATTCGACCTCAGTGGGTGAGTTGCAGGGCGAGAAGTTGCAGAAGCAGGGGGAGGAGGTCAGTGGTGATTGAGATCAGGGTTGGAGGTTAGCAGTGGGTCACTAGAGGCAGCTTGAGGCTACAACGCAGAGAACCCATGCAGACTCACGCAGTCCACTGCTAGGACTACGCATTGAATCACTCAGAGAGACACAGGGGATGTTCAAGGTGTCAGACAATTGTTCGAGAAAGCCGGAAATTTAGTCTTAGGTGTTTCAGAATTTATCTGTCGTATATTTTCCCTGTAAAGATATCATTTGACGAAGAATTAATAAAACCCTCATCTGCTGCACTGGTTTTCCCACATTGGGTTTTTCCGGGGACAATTGTCCAAAAATCACTGTGTACATGTGATTGATTCTTGTGCTTATGTTCTCTACTGTTTATTTCTCTATATATATATTTGTGAATGTTGTAGTAGTATTTATTTCGATATTTGCTGGAAGATTTCTGAATAATAACTTATTGAAATAATAAGTAGGAGAAATAAATCTATCACTGCAACTGTTTGTAATTTTCACACAGAGCACATAGAGAAATAGAGGGAGCATGACATATCTATTCTGGCATTCAGACTAGAGGAGGATTTCGCTTGTGACAAGCACGATCTCTCCAGGAGTTTGGTATATTGACAGTGGAGCATCTGCTCATATGATGGGAGTTCGAGAATGTTTTTTGAGCCATCGAGAAGAGCAGATGAATTTCCAGATATCAATGGGAAAGTGTACCCCTGTTGGAAGAGGTACCATAATACTTCAGACAAAAGCTGGCAACAAGATTCGGGCTACAAACGTTCTGCCTGTATCGGGTTTGGGGATGAACTTACTCTCGGTGTCTCAGCTCCAGAACAAGGGTTATGACGTATACTTGATTGGAAATGAAGTTTATTTCAAACACCCTAGCTAGAAAAAGAAGGCACAAATTGGAGTGAGGAGCCATAAATCATATAAGCTCCAACTTGAGTCCCCAATGGCACTAATCGACAATACGGACGAAAGGAATCTGAATGAATTATGGCACAGAAGGATGGGGCATTTACATCATGGAGCCTTGAAGATTCTCAAGAAGATTGTCATGGGAGCTCCAAAACTCAGCACAAGGAAGGATGAGGTTTGCAGGGGTGCGTACTAGGGAAGTATGCTAAGGCAACATTTCTAAGAAGCAACAGTAAGGCCAAGAGTGTATTGGAGTTGATACACTCAGATGTCTGCGGTCCAATGTCCATGACTGCTCTCAGTGGTGCAAAGTATTTTGCTTCCTTTATTGATGACCATTCCAGGTAAACTTGGATCTACTTTCTCAAAACCAAAGATGAAGTCTTTGAGTGTTTCAAAGAATTCAAGGCGCTGGTAGAAAATTTAACTGGAAAGAAGATCAAGAAGCTGCGATCAGATAATGGTGGAGAGTATATCGATAAAGACTTCACCAGTTTTTGCGCAAAGGAAGGCATCAAGAGAGAATGTAGAACTCCATACAATCCAAAGCATAATTGAGTTGCAGAAAGGAAGAACATGACCGTTGTAGAAGCTGCAAGGGTGATGATATATGACCAAGACATGCCTAAATTTTTGTGGGCAGAAGTCTGCAATACATCTGTGTATGTGCAGCACAAGTTGCCCCATAGAGCATTGGGGAAGGTGACCCCTGAGAGTGTGTTCACAGGCAGTAAGTCTGAGGTGAGCCATATCATGATATTTGGCAGTATGGCATATTGCCACATACCATATGAGAAGAGGAAGAAGTTGGATCAGACTGCGGAGAAGGGTTATCTTGTGGGCTATAGTGAAAATGCAAAGGCATATCGCATCTATATTCTGGTAAACAGGAAGATCGTAGTAAGGCGGGATGTAAAATTCATGGATGAGAGAGCCTTCAAAAGATCCTGGGAAATGGCTACAGATACGCAGGTTGAGGAGGATCCACTAGTACAGCCTCAACGGCCTACAGAGGATGGCTCGAGTGCCTTACCACGGCACAAGGATTCTGAGGAAAGTTCTTCTGAAGAAGAGCAAGAAGAAGAGTAGGCAAATCCACCCACTACCAGTGGGAGAACGAGCATGGAGCTCCATCAAATTCTGAGGGATGCAGAAGAGTTTGTTGGAGTTTCTAGAGATGGGAAGAGGGTACGCTGGCAGCTTGACAAGTAGCAAGCACTAGTAGCACATGTTGAAGAACCGTCCAACTTTCAGGAGGCAGCTCAACATCAGGTGTGGGTAGATGCCATGGTGGAGTATAGCTCCATCATGACGAATGATGTATGGGAAGTAGTCCCTAGACCTCAGAACAGATTGGTTGTAGGATCTAGGTGGATCTACAAGATCAAGTATGCTGCAGATGGTAGCATAGAGAAATTCAAAGCCAGGTTTGTGGCTAAGGGGTATGCACAGAAAGAAGGGATTGACTATGAAGAAACCTTTGTCGCTGTAGCTCAGTACACTCTGTCATCTCTCTCGTAGCGCAGATGGGATGGGAGATTCACCAGATGGATGTCAAGACAACATTCTTGAATGGGGTGATAGAAGAGGAAGTGTACATAAAACAACTAAAGGGCTTTGAGACACATGAGCAGAAGACTCGTGTTTGCAGGCTTAAGAAAGCCATGTACGGTCTAAAACAAGCCCCCAAAGCATGGTATGGGCGAATTGATAGCTACTTGCAAAGATGGGATTCGTCAAGAGTGACGCAGATCCCAACCTCTACTATCTGAGAATAGGGGATGAACCGCTAATCTTGGTATTATATGTAGATGATATGTTCCTTACTGGATCGTCTAAGCTCATCAAAGACTGCAAAGAGAATTTGGCTACTGAATTCGACATGAAGGATCTGGGGCAGATGCACTATTTTCTTGGTTTGGAGGTCTGGCAGCAAAAGGGAGAAATCTTCCTTGGGCAAGGAAGATACACTATAGAGATCCTGAAGAGGTTTCAAATGGAAGACTGTAGACCCATGGCTATGCCAATGATTACAAACTGGAAGAAGATAGAGACGTCAGAGAATGATGAGGCTGACCCTACCTTGTATAGGTAGCTCATCGGATCATTGATGTACCTGGCCAACACTAGACCAAACATCTGTTAAGTAGTGAATACTCTCAGTCAGTTCATGGTGGAACCAAGGAGGGCTCACTGGGCAGCAGCCAAACATGTTCTTAGATATTTGAAGGGGACAGTCGAGTATGGGTTGAAGTACAACAAGGGAAATGGAGTCCAGTTGAGTGGGTTCACAGACGCAAATTGGGCCGGAAGCACCGTGGATCGGAAAAGTATCAGTGGGTACTGTTTCAGTCTTAGATCAGGAATGACTTCCTGGTGCAGTAGGAAACAAAAGTCCGTCGCACTGAGCTCCCCAGAGGCAGAGTATATGGCAGCAAGCACAACTTTGTGCAAGGCCATATGGCTTCGTGAACTGCTCTTGAACTTACTCAAGAGGAAGATGGAACCGACCAAAATTATGTGTTATATTCAGAGTTGCATCAAGCTCTTTGAGAATCTTGTGTTTCATGACCGGTCGAAGCACATTGACATTCAGTGCCAGTTCATCAGAGACTATGTCCAACGAGGAGCTGTGCAGTTGAGGTACACTCCTATAGGAGAACAGGTGGCAGATATCCTCACCAAGGCTCTGAGTAAGATTAAGTTTACTTACTTCAGAGAAAAGATGGGGATGGTCGAGAACCCTTTCCAGTAAAGGAATGGGTGGTCTTCAGAGACAGAGGGAGCTGTAGTATGGATGAGGCAGTGGCACAGATAATGTCACAGGCAGCAGCTTAGAGTTGAGAGGCAGTGGCCAGGACATCAGCAGCGCAGCAGATGCTTTAGAATCAGAGCAATACAGTTGGTACATTGCTTAAACACTTTCCTCGCTAAGAGGGAGTGTTGATTTTATAGCATCGGGAAGTGTTCCAGGTCTCAAATTTTGAGGAGAGGCTTGGACATCAGTATTCCAGAGAACCTAGAAATCGTTTGTGGAAATTCCACTAGAATTTTGCTTTATTAGAATAATTAATTATTTTAATGTGATCCCTAAGTCTAAACTTAGGGAAATTAAATAATTAAATGGTATTAATAAAGCAGAGCATGAATATTCTAGAAAACAAAGATCAAGTCATCGTTTAATCTGAGCCATTAGTTAAGGATATAATCTGGGCCGTTGATCCATCAACGAAAAGACTATAAGCGAAGGCTTGAGGGTCATTTGGAAAGCAAGCTGGGCACATTCTCAGTACTCGAAGGAAATCGATTATGAATTAAGAGAATTCGATTTCAGAGGGTGAGTCTGAAGAGGCGGGATTGCAGAGGTAGATGGAGGGAGAAGTCAGCAAAGACAGAGAAGAAGGAAGACAAAAGACAAAGGGAAGGCAGTGCTGAGCAACAACACTAGCTCTCCACGCAGACTGACGCAGTCCAGGCAGTGACTGCGCAGAGGGGCTACGCAAATTGACGCAGAGGGTGCTGGAGGTCATCTTGTGTGTCGGGAATTCTTTCGGATTGTCCGGAAAATTCATATCAGGTGTACGCTATTGATTCTGCTCGTCATGAATTTTGTAAATGATATTTTCATTGCTGAAGATTAATACAAACCAATGTGGAAAAAGTCGAAGTTGGGATTAAATCGGCAAGGGTCCAAAAGTTGAAATACTCGATAAAGTCGGGAGTTTTTTGAAAAAGTCGGCAAAAAATCGTCAAAACTAAAAAAATACAAAAATATTCATTTTTGGAAAAAATCCTGATTTAAAAAAAAAAATTAAAAAATTATTAAAGAAACTACCTCACTCAAGATTTTTTTGAAAAAGTCGGCAAAAAGTCGGGACTTCGAGGATAAAATTGCGACTTTTTCAGGGATGAAAAAGTCGGCAAAAAGTCGGCCGATAAAGTCGGCTCCGGGAAAAATTCGGGATTTTTTCAAAAAGTCTGGACTTTTTGCCGACTTTTTCCACACTGATACAAACCCTCATTTGCTGCACCGGTTTTCCCACATTGGGTTTTTCCGGGGACAATTGTCCAAAAATAACTGTGTTCATGTGGTTGTTGCTATTGTGCTATATGTGTTTTAATTTGTTATTCTGCTTTTGATTAGAGTGAATGCTGCAACTGTGTTTACTTAAAGATTTACTGAAGCATCTTTAAATAACTTATCATAATAAGTAGGCGAAATAAACCAACTGCTGTAGTAACAATTTTCAGCATGAAAATTTCACACTCAGCACTCACAGGTACATTTCAAGATGAGAGGATTTGGATGATCAATAGTGGATTTTCAAGGCATATGACTGGTCATCACAAGCAATTAAAGACTCTATTAAAAGGAAAGTCTTCTTACTCTGTAGAACTTGGAGATAGTAAGATCTATCCTGTACGGGGGATTGGATCAACCTCAATAGAGCTGGAAAATGGGGGCAATATTAATCTCAACAACATCCTATTTGTTCCAAGTTTGCATAAGAGCTTACAATCAATTTCAAGTTTAGAAGATAAAGGTGATAGAGTGGCTTTCATTTATGGAAAATTTGTAGTATGGAGGAAAAACTCAAGGCATAGAAAATGCTAGAATAATTGGGATTTGTGAAGGAAGACTTTACAAATTTCTATCTCCTTTTGCTCAAGCTCTAGTTCACATTGAAATCAACCCTTGTAAACTTTGACATAGAAGATTCGTTCATCTTCATTTCAAAACTCTTCCAACCCTAAACACAATAGTAGATGGAATCTTCGAACTAAAAGAAGATCACGAAGGAGTATGCAAGGGTTGTGCACAGGGTAAGAACACTAAGAGACCATTTGGAAGCAGTGCTTAACGATCAAATGAAATCTTGGATCTTATCTATTCCGATGTCTGTAGTCCTATGACCCCTAACTCACTTGGAGGTCATCTATATTATGTCACATTCATAGATGATTATTCAAGGAAAACTTGGGTTATCTTGATGAAATCCAAGGATGAAATATTTTATCAAATTTCAAGAATTCAAAGCTGAAGTAGAGAACCTTACAGAAAGAAGAATCAAGATATTAAGATCTGATAATGGAGGAGAATATGCATCTAAGGAAATCATCGCTTTCTATAAAGAGTCTGGGATTAAGAGGGAGTTGATAGTCCCATATAATCCTGAACAAAATGGAGTTGCAGTACGAAAGAATCGATCCATTGAAGAAAGTGTAAAAGCAATGATACATGATCAAGTTTTACCGAAATTTCTGTGGGTTGTGTTGTCGCCTAGATTGTACAAGCACCGTGACAATGCTCAGGACGGGGCTGTCACTCTGATCCCTGCCCATTCCGTTCTAGCTGTCTCCCAACAACAGGCTATGGGGGGTGGTCCCTATGAAATGAGGCGAAGGAAGACAAGTTGGGAAGCAACTTGTTTGGGAGACATGTGAGTGGCCTAGCCACTTGGTTGAAATTAAGTAAGATTATTGATTAGATTTAGATTTTCTATTATGAGACCAGTGCCTTAATGGAGTCACAAATTTTTGCTTTCTATAAATTGGAACCAAATGATCAGATGGACATCCGCTGCTTGAATGCTTGACTGACGTATATGATATGCAAGACCTAGAGCCTATGTGAGATGCAGTAATCTTGGTAAATTTTAATTAGATGCCTAGTCTAAATGTAACCTTTTCTCCAACTGTTTTGAAAAACAATTCTCAAAGTAAGTTGTGAAATGGAAGCCAACGGGAAGCACGCTGTGGCCTGATTAATGATACCTCCCCCTGTGTTCCACTCACCCAATGCCTCGGGCGTTGCATAGACTGTGGCTCTGACGACTGCAAGGTCATTGTGTTAACTACTAGGAGAAACTGAATCTCTCAAGCTAGTGTGAAAAGGGTTGCCCTATATCTCTATCAGCCTAGCTTATGCTAGGAGGTAAATTATTATTGCTAGCTAGATCTAGGATGCTAAATGCAAGATGATGAGTGAGGTTATCTTGAATTAAGATTGTTTGAGTTTCGTAAGTACTTGAGTTATGATTACTCTTTGTGCTAATAGTACTTAACAACAATGGGAAAAATGATCTTAATACACGATGAGTGCTTAACGATACAAGTGCAAAATTCAACTATAGGTCAATCTACAAGAGATGTTTAAGTAAATCAACTTATCCACCAATGATTATCAACACAAGATATTATGCCAATTCAAACTTAGAAGCCCAAGATAACTCTATCAACAGGATTAATTTCAGATATTGAGTGCAAAGTTAGACAACCTTTAAGACCAAAATGAGATAAGCCAATTTCAGATTTATGACAGTCTATATCAGTAGTAATAATTCAAAAATGCCAGATTTTATTAGTGTTATGACAACAATGAGGAAGCCACTTTAAATCATGAAATTTTGCTGAACCATGAAACATAAAAATTTCCAATGACCAGCAAATGTAAATTAACTTGTTTAGCCCACTTTATAACAATAGTAAATAGATCACAGATCAACAAACTAATGAGGCCGAAAACAATGCCCAAGATGTCCAAAAATAGTAAAATTTCACTAAAACTTGAAAAAATAAATTTTTAGGGCTATTTAGAGGATGTGATTCAAAAATTTGAGATCTGATTTATTTATTACAGTAGTAAGTATATGACAGATTAGCAACCTAGCAATGCTCAAGACAATCCCTAATATATCTAAATATGGTAAAATTTTGTTGGAAGTTGAAAATTTAAAATTTTTGGCCCTCTTTAAATATTTGATGCAGAGAATTTTGCAGGCTTGATTCAACAATTTACACAAAAAATTCCAGCAAGCAGAAATTTAGATCTAGGTCAAATCCAAGAAGCCCAAGTGGCCAAAACTCATGAAAATTAAGATTTTACAATTTTAAGTGATTGAAACCATTAAATATGTGATTTTAGGGCTTAATTGTTGTTGATTTGATTGCTGTAATAAAGCTGAAGTAAAACAAGTGTTTAGAGGTCAAACCCTAGGCCCAAGGCCTTGTAGAAACACTAGCCCAAGTGACCCAAAATTTTGGATGAAGATGCCACTTGAAATTCAAAGTTTTGAGGCTCAAAACTTGTAAAACTACAAAGTATTTAGCCTTAAAAATTTCAGATAAGGGTTTAGGGCAAAAGAGGCCAAGAAAAGGCAAAACAAGGCCAAGGAAAGCCAATTTGTGGGGATAAAAAGTTTGAAATGATAGATCGGGGGCTGCAATGGCAAGAGGAGGCCAAACACTGAAAACTCGTGTCCTGAATTTTTTTTCTCTTCTGGATCTGAATTTTTTCGTCAAATCTTCAGTAAATGTCCCTGCAAAATTGTCTGGAGACTATATCTTACCCTCAAGGGCCTAGATCTAGCTCTTCTCTCACTTGATCCCTTGATCCATCTACATAAATGAAAATAAAAACACCCAAACCCCAAATATATACAAAATAAATCTAAAACCCGAACCCAAGTTAGAAAAATAATTTACACTTAAAATTACAAAATTATTTTACAAATTGTACATGGGTTTTTAAATAAATTTGGAGAAAATATTTTTTCTTGAAAGAATGGCTGAAATACTCAAGAAAAATTATTGCTCACTATAGCCCTAGCAAAGATTTAATCCACCATATAAAAACTAGGAATCCAAGCAAGATGATCCTTGCTCACAGTCTATGAACTTGGAGACCAAGGATTGAGTACTTGCAAACACTATGTATTGTCTCAAAATATATCAAGTAAGTCACCACATAAAAAACTCGTAGTCAATAGATACCACAGATCAATGAACAAGAACACCTCGAGTTGCACCCAACAGTGCAATAATTTACAAAATGCTTTAGTAGCAATTCTAGCCAGAGATCAAGATGACTAGAGACTCAACTGACTCTCTAATTTATAGATAAATCCTCCAAATGGAAAAATAACGGCTAGTTTCTTTGATCCTTGTCAAAATAATTTCGACCATTGAAAAACACTTCAAGATCTGTTAATCTCGGCCCTTGATTTTTTTATTTTTGGGGAATTTTCGAATTTATCATTTAACTCCACTTTGATTTCCTTAAAAAATTGACTTTGACTTAATCACCAAGGCCCAAGGGTCCAAAGTTTCTTGAAATATACAACATTCCCTTCGTGGAGGACCTTTAAAAATTGACTCTTTTAAGAACCACAAATTTTTCCATTTGAAGAATTTATTTTCCTAAAACAATTTAAATTTGACTCTAATTAATTAATTTTATGGCTTAAGATTTAATTTAATTTTGCCAAAAAGATTAATTAATTTACACACGAGGGGATTTAATATTTTTCCAACAGTCTAATACATAATATTTTACATTTAGAAGACTCAAAGAGGGAATACACATTAGGCTTAGACTTCAAGACACATAACCCATCTTCGACACAACATGATCTAGTAGACCAAGTGATTTTTAATAAAATAATTAAGCCAACTAGCTTAAATTATTCCCAAACCACTTTTACATTAGACTCGACTAAAACACTAGGACTCACCTAAGATTTCGACAATAAATTTCACCCAAGCTTTGGGGGTTTAAGCTGGAGGGGAAAAACTCTTCTGATTAGTCGTGTTTGGAAACACAGGTAATTAGTGAGGTTAAAAAACCTCCTAGGATGAAATTTGTCATCAAAATTATAGGCTTACCTGGGTTGTTACATAGCCTCAAGGTCTTACTAGGATTATTTACATCATAAAACTTGTAGAAGGGGGTGACCATGACACATGGACTGCTGATAGGTGATCCGATCCTGTTGGAAAAAATTGGCACTTCTGCTTCCTTGGAACTTTGACAATTTGAGTGCAACAAGGTGAAGCTACAAAGAAAACTGTATACATACAAAATCAAAGTCCCCACAGGTTTCTAGATAATATAACTCCCGAAGGAGTGTTCATGGGGAAGAAACCTACAGTGGATCATCTCTGAATTTTTGGCTGTCCTGTCTACATTCATATACCTAAGGACAAAAGATAAAAGTTAGATCCATGAGTCATGAAGGGAACATTTGTGGGCTACAACAATTCCTCTAAGGCCTATAGGATCTACATAAAGGAAGGACACCAGATAGAAGTTAGCCGAGTTGTGATATTTAATGAAAGTATTACGTTCAAGAAATTTAAGGATCTCCTTATGGACTCTGATGATGAAGAAATTCCTGTATTCGAAGAAGTTACTAGGGAGAACAAGGAATCAAATCATGAATATGAAGGTCCTAGTGAACCTATACAACTTGTGGCTATCCCCAAATCTAGAAAAAGACCTAATTGGTTGAAGTATACACATTGTAGAAGATCATGGAGCAGTTCAAGGTACATTCAGGGAAAGCAAGAAGCTCAAAAGATATTCTAGGTATGCAACCTACATGACAAAACTAATAGAAGCAAAGCCATTCACTTTTGAAGACGCTGTCACTCACCGAGAATGGAAGGATGCCATGAATGAAGAATATCAATCTATAATGAAGAATGGAGTTTGGGAGATCGTACCTAGGGCCAAAGACAAATATGTAGTAACTTCCAAGTGGATCTACAAGATCAAACACGCGATAGATGGAAGCATTGATAAATATAAGGCAAGATTTGTGGCTAGGGGTTTCTCTCAATAAGAAGACATCGACTATGAAGAGACATTTGCTCCAGAAACAAGGTATACTACTATTCCTTCATTGGTCTCTTTGACAACATCGATGGGATGGAATATCCACCAAATGAATGTCAAGACTGCATTCTTGAATGGCACAATTGATGAGGAAGTCTATATAAAACAACCCTTGGGATTCAAAGTTAAAGACAAAAAGGCATATGTTTGTAGATTAAAGAAAAGCAAGCACCAAGGGCATGGTATGTTAGGATGGATGCATACCTGCAGAGATTAGGCTTCGCCAAGAGTTCTGCTAATCCAAACCTCTATATTAAGGTTGTGAAGAGAGAGCCGGTAATCATTCTTTTGTATGTGGATGATCTTCTCTTGACATGTGTGGAAGGTCGAATTGAAGAATGTAAGAAGCAACTAGCAACAAAATTTGACATGAAGGATCTGGGGCTGATGCACTACTATTTGGGACTGGAATTCTGGCAAGGACATGGTGAAATCTATCCACGTCAAGGGAAGTATGTGATCAAGATGTTAAAGAAATTTGACATGATGGATTGCAAACCAATGACAACCTCGATGATCACAAACTTGAAAAGACTAAGGAGTTCTGAATCTAGCCCAGTGGATCCTTCCAAGTATAGACAATTGATTGGATCACTGATTTACTTGGTGAATACACAAATAAACATATGTTTTGCATTAAATATTCTCTTTCAGTTCCAAGTGGAGCTGAAGCATGATCATTGCATAGCAACAAAACATATATTGAGATATCTGCAAGGAACTATCCACTACTGCGTGAAATATGATAGGAGGAATGATGTCTGCTTGATTGGATATACAGATTCTGATTGGGGTGGCAGTGAGCAGGATGGAAGCACTACAGGAGGATGTTTCTGTTTGGGATCCTCCATACTGTTATGGATGAGCAGAAAGCAAGACACAATTGCTTTGAGTAGTGCTGACGCTGAGTATATTGCAGCATGTGAAGTAAGTAGAGAAGTGGTCTGGTTGAGGAAGCTGCTATCTGATCTGTTTGAAGGACTGATGGACCCTACAATGACACATTGTGATAAAACCAGCTGTATACGATTGTCTGAAGACCAGTATTTCATGGAAAGACAAAGCACATCAATAACAAGTATCATTATATTCGGAAGCTAGTGCAAGATGGTTTGTTGCAACTACAAGATATCTCCACCGAGTAGGTAGTTAACATATTGACAAAACCTCTTCCTAATAAGAAGCTTGTATATTTGAGAGACAAGCTTGGTTTGGTTGATGTATCCTCCCTGGTTGAGAGGGAGAGATATGCACATGATTCTTGTCTTCACTTGGGAAGACTGAATGGAGGATTGGGTAAGCATCTGGCATTTGATACTCTTTGAGGATGACGTAGGACATCCAAGATAAGAGTAGTCGTGGACCAATATTCTTTGAAGACTAGCTGTCCAAGATAAGAATAGTCCAAGGAAGGTCATACTCTGTGAACACCCGAGTGTGGTATGTACCTTGAGAGAGACAATGATGATGGTGTCTATAAGTCATTGGTCTCGCCAACATTGTGCTCTGATCTTGTGGAGAGATAGAGCTGTTAGTCAAGGCCTTGCTATGTGACAATACCAGATGTTATGATGCTAAATAGATGGTTACCAATCCGACTCTTCTTATGAGATCTCTTCAAATTGAGAATGTCCATATAGCATTTATGAATACCTCCCTAGTTAAGACAGATTGTTGAAAAATGTGTAACTATGTTTGGTCTGCATAAATATGAAATGTACTTTTGATTCTTGTAAATTATAAAATGAAAGAAAATTATTATTATTATTTATGGAGCATGGGTTTCATGCTCAAGGTCTTTTATTTTATAGGTCAAGCACCAATTGAGTGCTTCTACGATTTTTCCTAGGTCAAGGAGTCAAAAGGGTCATTGTCATAAGTTGAAGACCCCATCGAGCACATTGTAACTTGTGAAGAAAATTATTTGTCTTTAAAAGTGTCAAAATACCCTCCAAGACCAAGTCGGCCTGGGAGCTGGCAAGTTGGCCTAAAAGGAAGAACCACGTCCACCTTGAAGAGCCTATATAAAGGAGGAAACTTGACCTCCTTGAAGCACATTCATCCATCACTCATTCTAGCGAAGGAGGAAGAAGAAGGCAACGAAGAAGGAAGAGGACGAATAAGATTTTTGTTTGGGCTATTTCTCTCTCACACTTGCGAAGGAGGACTAGGGTTTTTGCAGTAGATCTAGGGTTTTCATCTACAAGTTTGATCTTGAAGAAACAAAGACAAAAAGGTCAAGTGAAGGTCACCTGAAGCTAGAGAAAGCCAAGCGAAGGTCTAAGGAAGCCTTGGAAGGCTAATTGAGGCTCACACGTGTGACAACAACATCTGCAGGAGGGCCGTAAATTTTAGTTCTGCAGTGGAGGCTGAAATTCCGCAGCAGAAGGTCGAAGTTGTGCTACTGGAAGAGATTTGACTATGTTTGACTGGATCAAGGATAGCACATCATCTTGAGAGATTGGTCTTGGTCTTGGAGGGTATTGGTCTCAGTTTAAAAGTCATGGAATTTGTCAATTGAAGAATCGACAAGGAAGAGAAGGGATTTGCAGGTTTCCTCTCAAGTGGAGAGGTTTTGGCCCTGGCTTGCAACCTATATTTTGTGTTCTTGTTCTTATTGTTTTGGTTCCTGTTTGATGATATACAAACATAATATTAAGTAATAAAACTAATAAGTAGAAAGACATCACAAGCAATTATCAAGTAAAGAGAAATCACTCTAATCATTGCCCTTAAGATTTCTCAACAGTAAAGTGGGAAATAATACCATCTTCTAATCACTTAAGTAAATAAAAGTTAAAAGTCAAATTTTCCAGTGTTCTCCTAGCCTGAGAAATCTAATTGAAATAGTCTAGAATATTAGTGAATTAGATTTGTTCTAATCTTAGGCATGCACTCCATTGTTGAAATAAGGTGGTTGCTAGGATTAAGGATAGTAGTTGCTAAAATATTGGAAATTAGTTGCTAGGATTGAGGCAATTAGTTATCTTTCTCAAAGCATAAACAGGACAATATGGGAGAAGTTGAAACACATATGAGAACACTTTAGAGATTTTGAGACACCAGGATTTAGGTCAGAGACCAGGGCAAAATCCCAGAAGAGGGATAGCCCAAAAATCAATTCTTCTTCTTCTTTAGATATTCATCAAAATGTTCAACTGAGATACAAAGTACAATAAGAATAAGACATGGGCCTTTCAATATCAAACACATTAGGCCTCCTAGGGCCAACCCTGGATCGTACATGATCCTCATAAGATGGAATTTCACAAGTCTGTCAAGGAGTCCTCCACAAGACCTCTGACATGGCTTCCTCCATATCACTGACAGTAGCATATTATCTCTGTCACGATCATATCATAATCATAAGAATCACTGTCTTGCATCACTGTCATCATAATCATAAGAATCACTGTCTTGCATCACTGTTATAAGTTTGACTGACATACATCACTGCCAAATATTACTTTCATAAGGACTGACATACATCTATGTCATATCACGGCCATATATTGCAGTCAAGAGGTCACTGTCATACGTCAAGGTCATGTCACTGCCACATATCACTGTCATAAGGAGTGCCATACATCTATGTCATTAGGTCACTGTCATACATCATTTTCCTTGCTGATTTATATTGCTGGATAATTAGAACTAGACACCTTGTTTTAGTTGGCTGTTACATCATTGTAATTTCGAAATTTTACAAGTTAATTGAACCCAAGTTTTATTCCATTGTTCTAACCCTAACTTTTACTTGTTTACAATCCTTTCAAGGGGCTAAAGTGTATTGCTGTCATAACTTGTTTACTGCTCTAATTTCTCTGCTTTTATAAAGTCTTATAACATCCATTGGTAATTTTCAGATTTGCATTGTTTGGGAATTGTTTTGTACGAGATCATTTCTTGATAAAACCCCTAGATCAACCAGAAAGCAATTAAAACCAATTCTGGAAAATACTTTGAGGGACCAGCTAATCCATAACTTGCTTGCTATATTTGATTGGTGGTGAATTAGGTAGCTACATAGTAGAGTTTAGACTTGATTGTGTCTTGCCTTAAGAACCCTAAGTACTACTAGGGAAGTCTTTCTGTGTTCAAATTGTCCTTCACTAAAATGAGAGAAGTTGTTGTCTAGGCGACAGTTGAAAAACTTTAATGTTCCACTAGTCATTGCACCTTGTGAAGGCTTTGCACTAAGGTGCAATATTTTGTGAGAACAATCACCATATGTGTACATGTAAACTAGTATGTTACGGCAATAAGACTACAGATTTTTGCTCGGAACATAGCTTTCCTGCTTTCTTGTTTATTTTAATTAAATGCATAGATATAATATGTTTTGTTTTCATTACTCTAAGCTTGTAACCATGGAGAAAACCTTTGACACATTTTCAGGTGTTGCATTCCTACTTGCTTCATTTCTTAGTTCATAACCAGTTATATTTAGTATTGCACAAGTGTTTCGTTTTCATTACTCTAAGCTTGTAACCATGGAGAAAACCTTTGACACATTTTCGGGTGTTGCATTCCTACTTTCTTCATTACTTAGTTCATAACAAGTTATATTTAGTATTGCACAAGTCTCTTCTCAATGACAGAAAATCATGTGGAATCATTTTTCCCTTTTTTATTGCCTCCAACACAAAAAAGAAAAAAAGACTCGTTTATATTCAATTTTCTTCTTTTTTCTCAAGGGCCAAAAATAAGCACAATGGCCATTGTTTCTTTTTTGACATTGACTATTTGTGATTTCTGTGTAGTTTGGCCATGGACAATCAAATCCAACATTTTTTCTCGAAGTTGAGTCATATACAACAGTCAAACAATATGTTCTGCGAAAAAAGCCTCCTGGAAAGTTGCTCCAGTCTGCACATGCAATTGAAAGGGAATTTGAGGTACTTTTTGATATTTACTAGCCTTTCATATATAAGAGAAATTAATATTCTTTATATAATGTATAATGGAAAATAATGCAAATTTGATGCTACCCGTGACTATTTTTGCAATGAGAAGTATGTACTTTTGTGGATTCGTTTAACATATCTTGAGTGTTTGATTGTTTGCTTTCTTTGCATTTTCCTAAATCATTGTTGACACCTAACAATGGAGATTTTGAATTGGTCCTTTTGTTTCCCCCTCTCTAATGGCCGATGTTTATCTTAGGATATGCGTTAATCTTTCCTGTAGAAAAGATACAGTGCAATTGTTTTGGAAAGGAATTTGTTTTCTGGGGACTCATGGTGACCATTATCATGCTTCCCAAAATCATCTTCCTCAATGTCACCCTTCATGCCTAACTCCTGATAAATTGTATCATCATCCAAATCTTTATCATAATTAGGAGCCAACCCACCCAAATCATCATAATCACCTTTACTAAGTGATTGAGAAACCTTATCATATGTAGTCTCATCCTCTTCATCACAGTTACTGGTGTTATCAGCCTCATAGGATGGTTCCAATGGAGTTCTAAGGCTGTTGTTTTATCAACCTCATTGCACACATTCTCAACATGAACCGGTGCATGCACTTCCAAGAAGTCATTCATTTCTTCATATTTGAGCCCCTCTTTTTTTCCCAATTGATAAGGGTGGCTTAAACCATTCAGGATACTTTAATCATGTTGTTAAATTCCTTTGATATCCCTGCATAACTTGCAAAAGTTCCCCTAGGAATTCCTGACTTGTCTTCATCTTTCCAACGTGGAGGGGGTTCTTTGACTTGATGATTTTGGAACTCATCAATTCACTGTCAAAAGCTGCACCTCAAACCCAATAGCTGTCCAAGAATATGCTCTGATACCACTGTAATATCCCTCTTACAAATATTTTATTTCTACTAATAATTTTCTGAGTTTTGTTTGATTTGGTGTTTGAGAAATTTTGTCAAACAGTTAGAGGATAAACTGCTGTAGATGTCTTTTTCAACATTTAATCCCAAATATTCGTGCACAGTGACTGGTGTATGCCAAAATTAAGCATTCAAATGACCCCAAACTGATTTATAAAGCACCCAAAAATAAATACAATGCTGGTACAAATAGTTATTGACAATAAACTCAGAATGAACAACCTTGAAGTAAATCAGCCATAGACATTTACGGTGAGCAACTTTAGCCAAAAATCCGAGGCAAAATTTCTGACTTATATTTAAGAATGATTTTCAATATTTACAAACGCAAATGGAGGCGGTTTTCAATATCAGCAGAAATTGGCTCAGCTGATATTACAATTAATTTGCTGCATGGAGGTCACACTTCAAATCAACTTGGTCTCTTCTCAATATAAAGTTGGCCTCAATTCGAGTTTGCTAGAGCACTCGAATCTTCCTTTGAAAATGACTGATATATCAAGGAGAAATATTCAGCAAATGCAACAATACAATCTCAGTAAAGTTGCTTCAGAATTTGATGAATTCGACCCACTGACAAAACTGATCTTGAAGGAGAGACAATACAATCCAATTCTCATGAAATCTGCCCTTGAAATTGAATGCGACCTTCTAGTGGAGATGATTTCGACCCCTAAGGACAACTCGGCCTCCTTTGCAAGGGAACTTGGCCCATGGAATATACCAATGCCAAACTTCTACGAATGCCTGTTGAAAAATGTAACTAGGTTCAGTCTTCATAATTGTATTTGAGTCATAATGAAATGTACTTATGAAAGGAATGTAAAGAAATTTTATTATTATTATTATTATGACTTATTAAAACACGGGTTTCATGTTTGGGTCATCTTTTATTAGTCAAAGTCCCCATTGAGGACTTCTAGGATTTATATTGAGTCATTAGAGTCATTGTACATTTAATAAGACTCTTCTTGGGCTTTTGAATCATGTAAAAAGATTTATTATTGAGTAAAATAGGTCATTTTTCACCTCCACACCAAGTCGGCCTCAAGGAGATCAAGTCGGCCTCAAGAAGGGTAATTCGACCTCACCAGAAGCCTATATATTGAAGCAGTTCGATTCATTTGGAGACCATCACTCACACAAGGTCGATCTTCAAGAAGAGGCAGTGAAAAAGTGCGAAGTTGGAGAAAAAGTCAAGAAGTTATAGGATCGAATTTTTGGGCCATCTATCTCTCACACGTGGACTTTCTAGGAAGATCGAAGTCCGTACTATTGCATCGAAGCTATTGTTGCCAAGTCGAAGTTGCTGCCGCTAAGTCGAAGTTGCTGTTGCTAGGTCGAATTTGTTGCTGCATAAGTCAAAGTGCTGCACAAGTCGAAGTACTGCATAGCTCGAAGTAACTGCTGTTGCATAGATCAAAGTTTTGTTGCTACAAGCTCAAACGTCTAGATCGAAGCTGCTGGAAGGAAGCACTGACTTGGTGTGGAGGAAGTCTGTGTCTAAGTCAAGAGTCTTGGATTATCTTAGGAAAACTATTGAAGGAAGAGTTGTTGACTGGGATTTCCCCTAGATTAGGGTTTTTCCTTGGCTGTCTGCCTACATTTGGTGTCCTTGATCTTCGTGCTATTGTTTTGGTAATTTTTTGATGAACTAAGATAAAAGAAGAACATAAGAAAGTTAAATAAGAACACAAGAATCTCACAAATAATTATCAAGTATAAGAAAATCTTTCTTCCTTTCTGATTTTCTAACATGGTTTCAGAGCTAAGGTGGAGGAAAAAGGTAGTTTAAGGATCTATTGAAAGAAATCTAAGGAATCTCAAGAAGTTGATCAAGGGATCATAGAAGGAGACTTTATAAGGAAAGAAGCTTACTATCTTCAAGGTCTATGTCTAACAAAATAAAGGGACAAACAAATTAGAAGGAGCATCAAATTACAGGTCATGGAAGACGAGAATTGATCTCATTCTTCAAAAGAAAAAAGTCTTGGATTTAGTCAGAGGAAAAGTGAGGATCTAGTGATGCAGATAAAGTGAAGTTTAGAGAGTCAGAAATATTGGCTATGACACTAATGGGAGAAGGTATAAAGGAAAATCTTGTCTCATACATTTCCAACATAGACTTTGCTCAAGAAATGTGTGAAGCCTTATAGAAATTGTTCATTGTCAAGAACATTGGTCAAGTAGCAAGTCTCAAAAATGAACTAAGGACCACAAACATGACAAGGGATGACACTTTGGCTTCCTTCTTTGTAAGGATAGCTAGAATTAGAGATGACCATCAAGCCTTATATGAGATTGTATCGGAAAAAGAGCTAGTCATTATTGCATTATTGGGATTGCCACCCACTTGGAGTGCTTTTGCTTCAGGAATCAACAACTGGAAAGAAACTCCTTCATTCGAGGAATTATGGAATGCTTGCAGCCAAGAAGAAATGAGAATCTCATTAGTAACCAAGAATGAAGAAGAGAGTTTCAAATGCCTACTCCGCTCATAACAAGAAAGGAAACTTCAAAAGGTCTAAAGAACCAAGAAGGAAGGTAGATATTGTTGAAAAATGTAACAAGGTTTGGTCTTCATAAGGACGTGTAATTGTGATTTTATGTAATTGATGCAAAGAAGAAAAATAAAATTATTATTGTAATGCTTGTATCATGGGTTTCATGAGAAAGGAATTTTATTTTTAATATGACTCCCATTGTGAGTCCTTAAGATTGGTCATAAAGTCAAATTGAGTCAATGTCATGTATGAAGGACACTTCTTGGACATGTTACATTTTGTATGCGTCATTAAATAAGTATGAAAGCCCTCCAAGACAAGCACAAGAACTCTCCTTAAAGTCAGTGACAAACTGGTGGAGTAAATAACCTACTCAAAGAGACATGTCGACTCACCCTCTCTCAAGTTGGCTAATTATGAGGCTCCAACCACTATAAATAGGCCAACTCGGCCTTATTTCAGAGCAACAATTTTGGTCAAGATCTGAAGATAGCAAGTGGTGCGAAGGTCATCAAAAGGGAGTCTTATAGTCAGCGAAAGGAAGGGAAGGAAGAGAGTTCTTAGCTTTGTTTTGCGGCTGTTTTAAGGGCTAAAATTATCCACACATGCGAGGAATCTTTGTTGTCCAAATTGCAGAAAGGAGCCAAAGTATCACAGTCATATTTGGAGGTCAAATCAAGAGGAGATAAAGGTGTATCTCTAGCCAAGTTTAGCATGGAAGAGAACCCCAACTAAAGCGAAGAAAATCAAGGCATGAAATAAGGTCTTATGTATGAGTTAGGGTTTCTGATTAGAGTCAAATATAATTTGTCTTAGGAAAATTAATTCTCCAAGTGGAAAAATTTGTGGGTCTTAAAGGAATTATTTTTTAAAAGTCCTCCACCAAGGGAATATTGTATTTTTCAAGAAAATTTGGACCCTTCGACCTCGGTGGTTAAGTCAAAGTGAAAATTTTGAGAAATTAGCTCAAAATAATTAATTTTGAGCTATAATTAAAATGAAATTAAATGATAAATTTGAAAATTCCTCAAAAGTAAGAAATCAAGGGCCAAGATTAAAAGATTTTGAAGTGTTTATCGACGACCTAGATTATTTTGACAAGGATCAAAGTAACTAGCCATTATTTTCCACTTGGAGGATTTATTTATAAATTAGAGAGTCAAGTTGAGTCTCTAGTCATTTTAATCTCTGTCTAGAATTGTTGCTGAAACATTTTCTAAATTATTGCCCCGCTGGGAACTATTTTTTCTACTATAATAAAAGACGTTGGGGTGCAACTCGAGGTGTTCTTGTTCGTTGATCTGTGGTATGTATTGACTACGTGCTTCCTATGTGGTGCTTTATTCGATTATTTTGAGATAATACATAGCTTAATCTTTGGTCTCCAAGTTCATAGACTGTGGGAAAGGATCATCTTGCTTGGATTACTAGTTTTTATATGGTGGATTAAATCTTCGCTAGGGCTATAGTGAGCAATAATTTTTCTGAAGTGTTTTAGCCATTCTTTCAAGGAAATCTGTGTATGATTTGTAAAATAATTTTGTAATTTTAATTGTAAATTATTTTTCTAACTTGGGTTGGAGTTTTTTAGATCTATTTTGTATATATTTTTGGGTTTGGGTGTTTTTGGTTTCATTTTTGCAGGTTGGATCAAGGGATCAAGTGAGAGAAGAGCTAGATCTAGGCCTTTGAGGGTAAGATTTAGTCTCTAGACAATTTTGCAGGGACATTTAATAAATATTTGACGGGAAAATTCAGATCCGGAAGAGAATTTGTTTTTCGAGACACGGGTTTTTAGCTTTTGGCTTCCTCTTGCTATTTCAGCCCTTCTATCCCCACAAATTGGCTTTCCTTGGCCTTGTTTTTCCTTTTCTTGGCCTCTTTTGTCCTAAACACTTAACTGAATTTTTTAAGGCTAAATACTTGTTGGTTTTGCTGTTTCTACAAGGCCTTGGGCCTAGGGTTTGACCTCTAAACCCTTGTTTTACTTTAGTTTTATTACATCAGTCAAATCAACAACAATTAAGTCCTAAAATCACATATTTAATGGTCTAAATCACTTAAAATTGTAAAATCTTAATTTTTATGAGTTTTGGCCACTTGGGCATCTTGGTTTTGACCTAGATCTAAATTTTTGCTTGGTGGAATTTTCTGCGTAAATTGCTGAATCAAGCCTGAAAAATTTTCTGAATCAAATACTTAAAGAGGGCCAAATTTTTTGAATTTCCAGCAAAATTTTTACTATTTTTGGATAAATTGGGGATTGTCTTGAGCATTGCTGGGTTGATGATCTGTAATCTGTTTACTGTTGTAATAAATAGATTAGATCTGAAATTTCTGAATCACATCCTTCAAATACTAAAATAGCCTTAAAAATATTTTTTTTTCTAGTTTTGGTGAAATTTTACTATTTTTGGACATCTTGGGCACTGTTTTGGGCCTTATTAGTTTGCTGATCTGTGATCTATTCACTGCTGCTATATATATATCAGATCTGAAATATCACAGAATACTTCATCACAAAGTGGGCTAAATAAGTTAATTTACATTTGCTGGTCATTGAAAATTTTTATGTTTCATGGTTGAGCAAAATTTCTTGATTTAAAGTGGCTTCCTCATTGCTGTCATAACACTATTGAAGTCTGGAATTTCTGAATTATTACTTCTGATATAAACTGTCATAAATCTGAAATTTGCTTATCTCATCTTGGTCTTAAAAGTTGTCTAACTTTGCACTCAAAATCTGAAGTTAATCTTGTTGGTAGAGTTATCTTGGGCTTCTAAGTTTGAATTTGCATAATATCTTGTGTTGATAATCATTGGTGGATAAGTTGATTTACTTAAGCATATTGTGGATTGACCTATAGTTGAATTTGGCATTTGTATCGTTAAACACTCATCTCGTATTAAGATTGCTTTTCCCATTGTTGTTAAGTACTATTGGCATAAAGAGTAATCATAACTTAAGTACTTAAGAAACTCAAAAAATCTTAATTCAAGATAACCTCACTCATCATCTTGCATTTAGCATCCTCTATCTAGCTTGCATTAATAATTTACCTCCTAGCATAAGCTAGGTTGATAGAGATATAGGACAACCCTTTTCACACTAGCCTAATGTTGGGAGACAACTAGAATGGAGTGGGCGGTGATAAGAGTAACAACCCCTGTCTCGAGTGTTGTCGTGGTGCTTGTACAATCTGGGGGACAACAGATCCCATTGAAAATCCAATAGACTTAACAATTTTCAGGATTTCAGGAATGGGGGGATGGCAACGCTTCCATTGGATCCTGTCCTGTATGAGGGCATGGAACTAGCTTTTAATCAAGAGCACCAAATGTTCTATGTTCCTTGATGTTAGTGACATTGATTGTTTGACTCCTCTATCACAACCCTAGTAAAAATGTACCCATCACTCGAACAAATCTCGATTTGACAAGCTAAACCTTTTTAATTATTATCTTATTTTAATGCTTGGAGGGTGATGATATTGAAGATGAGGATCCCAATAGGCACTGATCTCATAATAGGAAATCTAAATCTAATCAATAATCTTGCTTAATTTCAACCAAGTGGCTGGGCCACTCATCCGTGTCTCCCAAACAAGTTGGTTCCCAACTTGTCTTCCTTCGCCTCATTTCATAGGGACTACCACCCATAGCCTGATGTTGGGAGACATCTAGAACAGAGTGGGTGGCGATCAGAGTGACAACCCCCGTCCCGAGCGTTGTCATGGTGCCTGTACAATCCGGGCGACAACAAATCCCATTGAAAATCCAATAGAATTAATAGTTTTCAGGATTTCAGGAATGGGGGGATGGCAATGCTTCCATTGGATCCTGTCCTTTATGAGGGTATGGAACTAGCTTTTAATCAAGAGCACCAAACATTCTATATTGCTTGATGTTAGTGGCATTGATTGTTTGACTCCTCTATCATGACCTTAGTAAAAATGTACCCATCACTCGAACAAATCTTGATTTGACAAGCTAAACCTTTTTTTTTTTTAATCTTATTTTAATGCTTGGAGGGTGATGATATTGAAGATGAGGATCCCAATATAAGAAATCATTTTGATGATATGTAGGTATTTGTTATAGCATGATTATTTTTTTGACACTTGAGGCCATCTAGAGCCTCTTTGTCGATGTATTTTTGGTTCAAAGATGTATTGGACTGAGCACTAATTTGGTTATATGCACTCTAGTTGCTATATAAATGAGAACTTTGCGTATATGTGTATAAATGTTTTGGATTCATATGGATGCACATGAATATATATGTTTTTCTTTAAAATTTGAATATTTTATATATTTTTTGGTTGACGTTTTATTTCATCCATTTTTTTTATGAGTTCCGGTCTGGTTCCGACTTGTTCCTAGTTCGGGGGTTGATCGATTTGGTTAGTAGATCAGTTCTGATTAGTGTTGCTAACATCTTGATTTTATCAAGATAAAATTGCAAAATCACGATTTTTTGGCCTAGCCAATGTTTTGCCAATTTTTACCAATATTTGTTGGTATCTTAATTTTTCTGATGTTTGCTGATTTTTACCGATATTTTTCGGATTTTTACGATATATTGGTTTTCCAGACCCTTGCCAATTTTATCCCAATGCTGTTGTTTGCAACATTGGTTCTGATAACATTGGTCATGACCTTGGTAAAATTATACCCTTCACTCAAACAAAATCACTGATTTGGCATGTTAGGTTTTTTTCTATTTTATTTTAATGCTTAGAGGGTGATATTGATGATAAGGATCCCAAGGATTTTGTTGAAACTTGATACATAGTTATTTGTTGTAGCATGATATTTTTGGATTCTAAAGGCCATTTAGAGCCTCTTGTTTCATTTTTGGTTCAGAGATGGATTGCATTCAATACTAATTTGGTTATATGCACCCTTGCTATATACACGAGAGACTTAGCGATTTGCATTTAATGGTTTAGATTCATATGTTTGTTTTCAACATTTGAATATTTTGTTTATTTTTGGTTAACCAACATTTCGGTTCAATTTTTCCGGTTCTAGTCCGGTTCACATTTTTTGGGTTGAATGGTTTGGTTATGATAACATTGAGTGGAAGTTTAAAGAAAAGTGTGTAGGAGAGGGTGAACTAGGAGAGAAAATCCTAGAAAAGGGAGAAGCACTATTCAACACTTACATATAGAGGTAGATGTAGAGGAGAGAGCAGAGCCATCTCTTTCCAAAACAATCACCATGGAAGTAGCAATACAAAACCCGATAATGTCCTTTGGGGGATGCTCAGCAATGCGAGGCCTGGCTTGGTGATCTTGGTAGGATCCTGGTGTAGAAATTTCTGAATCTTATATCTTATGCAAAAATTATTACTGTTAATCCGGTTAAGCTCCCCTACTTATATAAGTTATCAATTGAATAAATTCAAGTTAACATCGAAGCAAAACACAATACAGATCTCTACCAATTTAGATCTAGAATAAGCACATGCACACATTGACAAAGTGACATAGTTATTTCTCGACAAATAGTCCCCGGAAAAACCCAATGTGGGAAAACCGGTCTCTGACTACTAGAGGGTTCTATTATTAAGAATATTTCTGAATACACATCTCTGGGTTATAGATCTGGAAAACCCGACAGAGAAAACTCTAGATCTACAGCTCACTGGCTGATCTCGGGTCAAAATAATGACTGATCCACACCCTCAAACAGAATTTAGAGAATTGAGCGAAATCTAGGCCTAGAAACCCCAGCGCTACCCCTGAAAGGCTTTGTGTTAGCCTCTGAAGCCCCTGAAAGCCTCTGCGTCAACCTTGGATGGCCTCCAAACCCTCAGCGCTGCTCCGGAAGGGACTGCGTTACCCCAGAATGGGTGACGCAGTCACTAAGCTACCCCTAAGGGTCTCTGCGTAACCCCTGAAGGGTTTCCTGAAAATTACGCCATCCTTGCTGCTACTGCTGCTGCCTTCCTCTGCGCTGTCCTTGAGCTGATTTCTGCTCTGCCTCTTTGTGTATTCTAGACCCTGGGATCAGATCATCCCCTTGGTCTAAATTCCCCTCTCTGCAGTTGAAACACTTCTGAGGATTCTTAGCAAACCCTGCCCTAGAATCTCAGCTTAGCTTCAGTGCTCTGCCTCTGTGTGTCCTTACAAATGACCCCAAGCCTTTCCTTTATACTTTTCTCGTTGACAAATCAACGACCAAGATTAAATCTTTAATTTATGGCTAAGCTTGAAAGAAAGCTTGATCTGTGTGACTTACGGCAATTTCATCACATGTTTAATTAAATTCACTTTAATTATTTTATTTTCCTAAGTTTTAACTTAGGAAATACATTAAAATAATTAATTAATTTAATATCTCCTAAACCAGATGAAATTTCCCAAATCCATTTTTGGGTCTTGTAGATCAAGTGTACTCTAGTCCCTCCACAAAATTTGGGAGCTAGAGCACAACTGATGCTACCCCAAATACACAAAATCTCAACACTCCCTCTTAGCATCAAGGGTGTACTCTAGCAATACATCACACTTATGCATTACATGATTTTGGGCACTAATTCTGTGCTGCTGAAGCTTGGCATGCTGCCACTCAACTCTGCACTGCTGTTGCCATTTTGTACTGCTGCCCATGACTCTGCCACTGCCACTGCAACCACTGTACTGCAACTCCCTCTCAATATGCTGCATTTATGCTGCTCATAGCACTGCCACTGCTGATTTGCTGCATTGCAGCTTCAGTTGTTGAGAGAAACAACTGAATCTCTTGCCCAATCTTGACAAACAAGTCAAATGGGCTGCATCCTCATCACTGAAGCTCCATAGGCTACAGATCTGTGCTAGCATCTAAAGAACGATGCACAACTACAACTCTGCCAGCATAATTAGAATCCCTCTGCACTACTGAAGTCACATCAGCTCCTTGTGCTGAAATCTATCATGCTGCTGCTGCTCTGCGCTGTCCCTCCGAAGCTCTCTGCGCTGTCCCTCTAAAGCTCTCTGCGCTGTGTAAGCAACATTGCACTGCGCTGCTGAAGTCACATCAACCTCTGCGCTGCTACTGCTGCTTTGCTCTGCACTGCTCCTTTCAGTGTCCAGATCTGCCTTTGCCTCTGCCTCATTTGTGATCTATGCACCCTCTGCTCCACTTGTCTCGCTACTGTCTTAAGGTTGCCGTAGCTCGCTTGTGATCAAAGAGATGAGCTGCTCAAGGATCCCGCCTCTCTTCCATGTAGCTCCTCTACATGTCCATGTCACCCCACCTTCGTGGTTCATGAGCACTCATGGCTGCATCATCTCTTGACCCATCATATGCCACCACTGCTTTGGAAGAAGATGCTTCCTTTTCCTTTTTCTTTTCTGGACAATGGCTGGCAAAATGTCCCATTTTGCCACACTGGAAGCACTTGATCTTTGAAAGATCCTTCATCTTCTTTGGCTGCTTCTTTGATGCCAACGCTGCATCTTCCTCATCTTCTTTCTTTACTTTGCTCAACCCAGGGCTGTGCTGCTTCTTGGTGAATCTGGTAGTTCTTCTTGCTGCAGGATTGACCACAAGTTGTCCCAATCTGGGAGGTTTCCTCTGCCCAAGATACTTTGGACAAAGGTTTCCCACTCATCCCTGACTGCTTTGAGGGCAGTCCTGACTATCATTGCATCATCTACGGTTACACCCGTTGTAGTGAGCTGATCCCTAATTGACTGCAATCTGAAGAGAAAATGCTCGATGTCTTCTCCCTTGGTCATCATGAATGACCTCATTTGGGCCTCCAACAACATCTTTCTTTGGACTGATTTTCCCTCATACAGGGAAGTCAAGGCCTTCCACATTTCGTTAGCTGTCCTCTTCTCAGCTATGTGTGGTACAATATGGTCCTTGATGCGTCCGTATGTTGCTTGGCATGCCCAATAACTTCCTTATGCTTCGTGATCATATCTGTCGGTGTGGCCATGATTTGCTGCATGGTCCTCTTGAACCATGTACCTCAGGACAATCGGGATCCTTGCCTTCCAAGCAGAAAAGTTTGAGAGCCCTCTAGCCTATCCTGATCACGTAGTCCATGAGGAGCCATCTGCTCAGAATGTGTCAGAACTTCCTTTTCTCTTTGCTAGAGAAATGGATCTAAGGCCCTTGGTGAAACAGGTGCCTTCTGCTCCCTTTGACACTTGATTTCCCTCCTTGGAAATCTACCACATCAATTATGATTCAATTTCTTCTTTGATCCTTTGATAAAACTACAAGTTTCCTTTGACAAGAAACTTTTCTGAGAAGCTGATCTCCTCCCAATCTTTGTCACTTGTGCTAAGGCTAAAATTCTGAAATCTTCAGAATTTTAACCCCACCAGCTTTTCTGAATTTCTACAACTTTTCTAGATCTGACAGATTCGGATCTGAATCATACTGGCTGGCTTCAGACCCAACCAACGCTGTTTCTGAGCTGCCCCTGCGCAGTAATTGCGTGGGCTTGCTAGGACACAGCACTGGACAACGTCACCCTTCCCTCTGCGTGAATCTGCTCCTGAAAACTGTGCTGTCCCTTCAGATCTGCTTCTTTGCTGCTTTTCCAGCTACTTTCTGCAGCTAGATCCTTATGATTCTTCAGCTGGTGACCCTTCTAGATCTGCAATTGCTCTGATACCATGTAGAAATTTATGAATCTTATATCTTATGCAAAAATTATTACTGTTAATTCGGTTAAGCTCCTCCTACTTATATAAGTTATCAACTGAATAAATTCAAGTTAACATCGAAGCAAGCTTTAAAACACATAACAGATCTCTACCAATTCAGATCTAGAATGAGCACATGCACACATTGACAAAGTGACACAGTTATTTCTGGACAAATAGTCCCCGAAAAAACCCAATGTGGGAAAACCGGTCTCTGGCTGCGGAAGGGTTCTATTATTAAGAATATTTCTGAATACACATCTCTGGGTTTCAGATCTGGAAAACCCGACAACAAAAACTCTAGATCTACAACTCACTTGCTGATCTAGGGCCAAAATAATTACTGATCCACACCCTCAAATGGGATTTACAGAACTCAGCCAAATCTTGGCCTAGAAACCCCAGCGCTACCCCTGAAAGGCTCTGAGTCAGCGTCTGAAGCCCCTGAAAGCCTCTGTGTCAGCCTTGGATGGCCTCCAAACCCTCAGCGCTGCTTCGGAAGGGACTGCGTTACCCCAGAATGGGTGACACAGTCACTACGCTGCCCCTAAGGGTCTCTATGTAACCCTTGAAGGGTTTTCTGAAAATTACGCTGTCCTTGCTGCTGCTGCTGCCTTCCTCTGCGTTGTCCTTGAGATAATCTCTTCTCTGCCTCTTTGTGTATTCTAGACCTTGGAATTAGATCATCCCCTTGGTCTAAATTCCCCTCTCTGTAGCTGAAACACTTCTGAGTATTCTTAGCAAACCCTGCCCTAGAATCTCAGCTTAACTTTAGTGCTCTGCCTCTGTGTGTTCTTACAAATGACCCCAAGCTTTTCCTTTATACTTTTCTATTTGACAAATCAACGGCCAAGATTAAATCTTTAATCAATGGCTAAGATTAAAAAAAAGCTTGATCCGTGTGATTTAAGACAATTTCATCACATGTTTAATTAAATTCACTTTAATTATTTTATTTTCCTAAGTTTTAACTTAGGAAATACATTAAAATAATTAATTAATTTAATATCTCCTAAATCAAATGAAATTTCTCAAATCCATTTCTGGGTCTTGTAGATCAAGTGTACTCTAGTCCCTCCACAAAATTTGAGAGCTAGAGCACAACTGATGCTAACCCAAATACACAATCTCAACACCTGGGTATTCAGTTGAACTGCTACTAGCATTTGAGATCGAAGAGACCAGAAGAAAATGTCATATCCAGTCTCTAATTACAATGCATTTATAACAATTGATAAGAGCATTGATGGAGCAAGGTTAGCAGGACTGAGACATCAGAACTTCTAACCACTATTGAATGCTAAATTTGCTTGGAGACATGATTTACGTTTTCAACCATGCATAATATACATGGAAGAAGCGCTCCCTTAAGTGGAAGGAAGAACTTTGCTTAAAAGTGCCATGGTCGCTTCTAATATTACATAACGTTACATGCAATCAGTTACATCTTGGGATTTGACATCTACTCGTCTCTTAATTAGAAGGTGATATGTAACTATGCAGATACCTGCTCGTGATACGAAAAATAAAAATATACTAGTCTATAAAATTGGGGCTGAGTGCTGAAGAGGAGGGAAAAAATATGTATATTTATGGTAGGAAAAAATTTAGGTACTTTTGAAACATAGAAACAATGCATTTACAAGTCTGATCAACCTTTTTCTGCCATATTTAGAAAGAAATAAATATTATTCCATTGCCTACAAAAGTGAATTGTAACTTATATTTGTGTAAGCCACATACAATTTTGTGTTACTTATTAAGAAGGTATATAATGTTGTTAAGTTGAACTATTGCTCAGCCTGATATGCATACAAAATCTGACTCCAGACATCATTTTTATGACTTTGTGATAGACTGCATTAGATAACTAAGCCAATAATTTTTCCTTTCTAGTGTTAAGCTCTTTGGGTTTATTAGAAACTCAGGTATTCAAAAATTCAAGAAATCGCACAAACTGTCATGACTTTTTCTTCCTGTGATCTTTTCAGAAGTCAAACAATGAAACAGGCCTTAGATTTCTTGAAAAAGAATGAGAAAAATATATGTTGGCTGAATATAGTAATCGAGGTACTGATAGACTGAAATGTCATGCTATGGTATTTGCAGTTAAATCATTTAGGGCAATGTTATTTTTGGAGAAGATAGAGTCAAGGATATTATTTATTGTTTTCTCTTTGTATTTTGGGTGCACATTGCAGGTGTTGGCAGCTTTAGGAAAATATTCAAATGTTCCAGTCCCAAAGGTTTTTTGTTTTTGTACTGATACAAATGTAATTGGTACAACCTTTTACATCATGGAGTATTTGGAAGGTCGGATATTTCTGAATCCTGGATTGCCGGTAAGACACGATTTCAAATTCCATATCATCATCCTTGGTGAAGTCATACCTCTATCGATTCCATTTATACCACATGTTTCTTGTTCTTTTAACTAGACTGTTTTCTTGGTGCACTGCCTATTATGAACTTAGCTTCATCTTTTGTCAGTTAGTACTATAATGCTTCAATACAAATTTCTTGTAAGCATAGTGCCTGAGGATACTGATATATTTGTCTGTTTAGGAACTCAACCCAAAACAACGAAGAGCCATATACCTTGCTACTACAAAAACTTTGGCAGCAATACACAATGTGGATGTTGATGCGGTAGGATTAGGTCACTATGGACACCGTGAAAATTACTGCAAGAGGCAGGTAAACTCTTTTGTGATAAAGTTCTTATATGTGATCTTTCCTTTCCAAAGCAGTGCATCTTCTGCGCTTTTGGAATGCCAGAATTGTGGTGTCAGGAAGGCACTTAGCAGTTTGCAAATAAGCATTTTCTTCTTTATACATGGGCTTTGTGCTGGAAGGTTAAGATCATTGCCTTTGTTTTGCCCACAAATATTTCTGTCATGTACTGAGAAGATGCTACAGCCCAACATAACAGTTACAAGATGGAATACATATTCAATATTTTTAAACCCAAGTTGACTTTGTTTAATTGTTTCTCTATGTTGCATGACTGGAGAATGCAATGTTTTTAATGCTGAAATTTTTAGTATGTGATCTTTCCTTTCTAAAGCAGTACATTTCTGCTGCTTTTGGAATGTTAAAATTGTGCTGTCAGTCAGGCATTTACCAGTTTGTACAGCAGTATTGTTTTTTTAAAATGTTAGAAATTGGGCTTTCTACTTGAAGCTTAAAAGCTTTGTCTTTATTTTACCTACAAATATACTATATGGAATGGAGTTCTCTAGCCAAGTCATCAGGTTTTCTAGAGAAGGTACTATAACAAACCATAACAGTTACAAGATAATATGAAATGTACATTCAAAATTTAAAACCTTGAGTTGACTTTGTTTCATTGTTTCTTTATGTTGCATGACGAGAGAATGTAATCTATTATCTTTTTATTGAGGTGTGAGATTAACATAAGCATGATTTTTATCACTGATAAATCAGATTTATTGTGATAAATATGAAATATTAAAGCTAAACAAAATATTCCCTGCAATTTATCATGATATGGAGATAAATTCATATTTACTGAAATAGGTTGAAAATATCTCAGTTGCAGCCAAAACAAGCCTATAAAAGTCCAAAGAGCATTTTATTTCTTATTTTATGTTTTTTAATGCTTGTCGATATTTTTCCTTCGAGTTTGACTCTTTTGAAATTTTGCAGATACCAATGTTTACAATCCTATTTAGCATTTGTAGCAGTCTATGTTTGTTTTGGACAAGATATGCCCAAGAAATAATATGAAGATAAGATATGATACTGTTGAGTACAATGATGTCAGTACAAAGCTGGAGTACTAAAAAGTCTCCTATATAAAGAAAAAGAAGTAAAAAAATGAAGTCTATAGGTAAAAACATGGTAAAACACTCAGATCCAAGTGTGGGCGACTACAGTGGAAGGAAGATGTACAAAAAGGAAAGGATCTAGGGACTAGGTCACGTTCCACTAGATCTACCTCTCCTAACATCTGAGGCCGAATGAAGAAAACTCAAGATAGAATGATGCCCCAAGGAAGAGCTATAACTCGGTGATGTCTAGATGATCTCATTTGATTGCCAGTAAGGGATCTAGTCCAACAGTCCCTCAAAGGTCTCTGGAGAGGAATGGTCTGTCTGGTTGACACTGATTTGGAGCTAGAAGAAATGTTGTCATCAGCTTCTCTTAGTGCCCCTAGTTGATAGGAGCATTGTAAAGGAGGTATCTGTTGAACATGATTCGGACTAGGAGGAGGTTGGAGAGTGGGAACGAAGTTTGAGGGCCTCTTGGATGTAAAGGGCTAGACATCGTTGTTTTGAGTATTGGAAGAAACTAGAAAGGGTTTGGATCACCCCTAAATAGGCAATAAAATCTCCCGTTGGATCTCATAATAAATAGGCAATAAAATCTCACATTGGATTTTCTCTCCCTTTGCATTTAATAAAGTAGATTTCAACCAGTTAGGTCTCTTTCTAGTTTCGGGGATGACCACAGGTTGCACGGGTTCACTGGGGCCTTCATCTTCATGATTTGATTCTTCTTCCTCCCTGGTACCTTCCTCTTCAAATATAGGAATTTTTTCATCATCAGAGTCCTTCGGGAGATCCTTTGATTTCTTGAATGCAATACTTTCATCAAATATCACATCTCGACTAACTTCTATTCGACATCCTTCTTTTATGTAGATCCTATATGCCTTTGAAGTATTACTGTAGCCAACAAATGCACCCATCATGCCTGAAGGATCCAATTTCTTTCTCTTATCCTTCAGGATATGAATATAGACAAGACAACCAAAAATTCAGAGATGGTCCACGCTCGTTTTTTTCCAAGTGAATGCTTATTCAGGAGTCATGTTGTCTAGTTTTTTTCAATGAGGGGAAAGCTCACGGGAAATCCGGGCGTACTTCCCCAGAATTTCTGGATGGTACGCGCGGCAAACCGTTCGGCGGACTTTCGGCGCCTAACCCCAAAGGACTCAAGAATCGAACCCGTGACCTCCCTCAACGGAGAGGCCCACGTATTGGCTCACTACCGCTTGAGCTAACCCTTGGGGCTGAGTCATGTTGTCTAGTGATCTGCGAGGACTTCGATTTTGAATATATATAGCAGTCTTTGTTGCTTCACCCAACATAAATTTTGGCAAATCTTGATCATGTAACATGGCTTATACACTTTCTTTAATAGGTCAATTCTTTCATTCTGCAACTCCATTTTGTTTGGAATTGTATGAGACTATCAACTCTCTCTTAATCCTAGATTCCTTACAGAAGGCTATGATTTCCTTTGAAGTATATTCTCCTCCATTATCGGACCTTAATATCTTTCTTCTCTTTCCTGTAAGGTTCTCCACTTCAACTTTGAATTCTTGAAATTTGAAGAATACTTCTTCCTTGGTTTTCATCAAATAAAACCAAATTTTCCTTGAATGGGCATCAATAAATGTTACATAATATAGATGACCGCCAAGAGACTTTGGAGACATAGGACCACATACATCAAAATGAATGAGCTCCCGAATTTCTTTTGACCTTGAAGCACTACTTCCAAATGGTCTCTTGGTATTTTTACCCAATGCACATCCCTTGCATATTCCTTCATGAGCCTCCCTGAATTCGGGGATGCCATTTACCATTGAATTTAGAGTTGGTAATATTTGGTAGTGAAGGTGACCAAACATTCTATGCCAAAGTTCACATGGGACGACTTCAATGTGAACCAAATCTTGAGAGAGGAGTGTCAGCAATCGGTAGATTCTTCCCTCATGGATTCTAATCATCTTTGCATTTTCGATGTTAGAGTTTTTATTCCATACTAGAACCTTTCCATCTATGAAAACAATTCTATCTCCCTTATCTTCTAGACATGAAATGGAAAGTAGATTCTATGCAAACCTAGAACAAATAGGATGTTGTTGAGATGAATATTTCCTCCATTCTCCAGCTCTAGCGAGGTTGATCCAATTTCTCTCACAGGATAGCTCTTTTTGTCACCGATCTCAACGGAGTAAGAATATTTTCCTCTTGACAATGTCTTTAGTTGCTTGTGCTCACCAACATTATGTCTTGATGCTCCACTGTCGATCACCCAAATTTTCTCATCTTCAAATGTGCCAGTAAGTGCTGAGAATAGTCCTTCGCCCTTTGTAGATGTCTTGGTCATATCTTTCTTGAGAGAAAATAGGAGATCCCATAACTCTTTGATACCCATCTTGAGATGACTTGCTACCCTTGTACACATTTTCAAGAACTTCTTCAATGTAGTAGAGATCTCCATCATGCCCTTAGCCAACCTTAGCTTTGATACCATGTTGAGAAATATATAGGGCAGTGGTTAGGATGATTTCTCTTTCCTTGATGACTGCTTGTGATGTCTTTTTAATTTTTCTTACTTATTAGCTTCTTCTCTTATTATTACGTTTGTTCTTATCATCAAACAACTACCAAAACAAGAACAATAGTACACAAGAACACAGGATATAGGCTGCAAGCCAGGGCCAAAACCTCTCCACTTGAGAGGAAAACCCATAAACCTCTTCTCTTCTTATAGATTTTTCAATTGATGAATTCCAATACCTCTAGACCAAGACCAATACTCTTCCAAGACCAAGTCTGTGCTGAAAAGTCTAACTAGGTCGGTCTTCATATTGACTATGTAATTATGTATTTATGTAATAAAGAAGACAAAGATAATAAAATATATATTGTTAAGCTTGCTTCATGGGTTCCATGAACAAGGGATTTTATTATAGGTCAAAGACTTCTTCTTGATGTCTTTTAGGGATTTTTCATCTTGTCATAAATAGTCATATATATGAAGTGTCAAGTATGCCTCAAGACCTTGTCAATTAGCTTGTCAACATAACTCAAGAATAATGCTAAACACTCCTGATTAGATCATCGTTGGAATACCTCTTAAAGTCAGCCCACAAACTTGAAAACATGTTGGCCTCAAATCTAATGAACAGGTCGGCTTAATATAGGGGGAAACAACTATATAAACCCCACTAAACTGCGCAGAGCAGAAATAATTTCGGACAACTGTAATAGATGCGAAGCACAGAAATAGAGCTCACATAAATCTGAAGATCTCGGTCAACAATTGCAGGAGAAACTTCGGACAAGTCTGAGGAAGTAATGCGAGAAAAAAGTCTGAGATATCTACGGTCAATATATCAGCAAGAAGTGTGAAGTAAAGACTGTGTTCGAGTATGAAGAGAGGACTGTGGTAAGTGCGGAAACAGGTCTGAGATTTGTGGACAAGATTGTAGGAACAACTTCGGTCATATATGACTGTGTTAAAGTGCGAGAAGTGACATTGTTAAAGTGCGAAAAGGGTCTGCTATAAATGCGAGAAGGGACTGTGGTAAAGTGCGAGAACAAGGCTGTGTAAGGGCATCACTATAGGATAGTGTGGACTGCGCATCGAAAGGAATAAGACAAGTATGTACAGTCAGTAAAGTTTAAGTAAAGGCACAAGGTAATAGAGTCTATAACACAATGTTGATATCACAAGCAAGGATCTCATACAGTCAAAGAAGGAAAAATACAAGTAGATACCGAGCTCTCTAATCTTAGTGCAAAACAGTGCAGAACGGTGTTGGATGCTGTAGGAAAGAAGGATCATCTCAAGGAGTCAATGAAGAAGCAGTGACAAGGTCTTGAAGGCATACAAAGGTCAAGAGTCTAAGTTTGGGTCATGGTACTTGTCATTTGAAGATCTATAAGAAGAATTCTTTGCGGGTTTTCCTCTCCAAGAGGGAGTTTTGAGGTCGGCTTAATATAGGGGGAAACAACTATATAAACCCCACTAAACTGCGCAGAGCAGAAATAATTTCGGACAGCTGTAATAGATGTGAAGCACAGAAATAGAGCACACATAAATCTGAAGATCTCGGTCAACAATTGCAGGAGAAACTTCAGACAAGTCTGAGGAAGTAATGCGAGAAAAAAGTCTGAGATATCTACGGTCAATATATCAGCAAGAAGTGCAAAGTAAAGACTGTGTTCGAGTATGAAGAGAGGACTGTGGTAAGTGCGGAAACAGGTCTGAGATTTGCGGACAAGATTGCAGGAACAACTTCGGTCATATATGACTGTGTTAAAGTGCGAGAAGGGACATTGTTAAAGTGCGAAAAGGGTCTGCTATAAATGCGAGAAGGGACTGTGGTAAAGTGCGAGAACAAGGCTGTGTAAGGGCATCACTATAGGATAGTGTGGACTGCGCATCGAAAGGAATAAGACAAGTATGTACAGTCAGTAAAGTTTAAGTAAAGGCACAAGGTAATAGAGTCTATAACACAATGTTGATATCACAAGCAAGGATCTCATACAGTCAAAGAAGGAAAAATACAAGTAGATACCGAGCTCTCTAATCTTAGTGCAGAACAGTGCAGAACGGTGTTGGATGCTGTAGGAAAGAAGGATCATCTCAAGGAGTCAATGAAGAAGCAGTGACAAGGTCTTGAAGGCATACAAAGGTCAAGAGTCTAAGTTTGGGTCATGGTACTTGTCATTTGAAGATCTATAAGAAGAATTCTTTGCGGGTTTTCCTCTCCAAGAGGGAGAGGTTTTTCCCTGGCTCTAGGAGCCTAACTTTTGTGTCTTGTGCATTTTGATAATTGACTTGATGAAAGATTAACTAAACTAAAAGACGAAGAAGACATAAGTAACACGAGTAAGGTCACAAGTACTTATCAAGAAGAGAATTTGTATTAACCTATAGCCCTCCAAACTCTCAACATGGAATCAGAGCTAAGGTGTTGAACATAAGGGTTGGTTGTCAACAAAGACACACAAAGAAGTGAAGATCAAAGTTTGGGTTGGAAAGTCAAATCAGTTTGCAGAAAAAAAAGAAAAAAAGAAGACTATCTAGCTACTTCAAGTGAGATCTCCTATCTCATTCAAAAGATCAACTCATTTAAGAAAATAATCTTTGCCATCAAAGATTTGCACTCAAGACATTGTTTGAAGAGAACCTCAACTTCTGAAGATATTTTTTATAATCAAGGATTCCAGTACACCAACATTGAAGAAAGGAAACCCTTGACTTCATCATCATCAAGGAAGCTACAAGCAAATCCACTCAAGTAAGTATTCATGACCCTATTTGTCAAGATGCCTTATTGTAAAGAAAGCAAGAAGCTGGTTGGGTCATCAAACTTTTGTGCATGGAAGAAAAGAACAGACTTGAATTTAATTGAAGACGAAGTAATGGACTATATCAAAGGATCTATTGTTCAACCCTCAAAAGAAGATGCTCCAGCCCATACCAAGTACATGAAGGGAGAAATTAGAGCCCAGAGAATTCTCATAGAATCCATCAAAGACTCTCTCATTCCCTATGTATCAAAACTAAAAACTGCAAAACAAATATATGAGAAATTGGTGGAGCTATTCTTTGTGAGTACTTCAGGAAAAGCAATCTCTCTGAGACAAGAACTATACAAAATGATATTATCAAGGGAAGCAGGAATCACTCCATACTTTATGAGGATTTTTGAAATAAGAGATCAATTGCAGGAACTAGGAGAAGTAATATCTGACACTGAGATGACTACAATGGTGCTAAATGCTCTACCAGAGAAATGGGGGAACTTCACTTCGAGCATATATGGGAAGAAAGAAGCCACCCCATTCCATGATTTATGGTCTCTATGTAAAATAGAGGAAACAAGACTAAAGGCCAAAGCTGATACAAGACCAAGTGAAGAGAATCATGCCTTTGCAACCTCATACAGGTAGAAAGGAAGATTTGGAAAATTTGGCCCTCAGAATAAAAGAAGGAATATGGACAACGTTTGATGCTTTGGATGTAATGAACTTGGGCATTATAAAAGAGATTGTCCTAAATCTGGAAAGGACAAGAGGAAAAGGGAAGAAGCCCATGTCACTAATGAAAGAGAAGAACCTGATGCTAAAAGATCCAAGAAGGAGGAAGAGAGAGATCTCTATTATGATTGAGATCATCTTTCTCTTTAAGTGATCTCTGATTGATTGTAAAATTGTATAATAGAAAGAAATGTACATTAAGAAGCATCTCAATAGAAGCATGGAAGGAGCTCTCAGTAAAACAACTTCTGGAAAAATCTCTCTACTGAAGTAGAGTAGTCATTAGATTAAGGGTCATCATGGAGACATAATTCTGGGATGTGATGACATATTGATGAAGCAGGCCAAAAGAATGAAGCTCTTCATTCTAGAGAAATTGCTACAGGATGACTCATGGAAATAGATATGAGGTATGCAGACATATATGCTGAGATTGGATGCTGTGAAGTCATGTCATATGGTTGCAGGTAATAAACTTCCATAATTAGAAGTATGATCTATAAAGGAGGATCTCTTGATGCACTAACAGATGAAATCAACATAATATGTCCTCATAGAATATGAGGTGGTTGTACATAAACTAGAAATTGAAAATTGTAAAATCCCGGAATGAAGAATGTGCGGAGAGGAAGAAATCATGAAATGCAACCATGTCAAGAGGCAGTTAATCATCTGGAGACCAAGAAGATGTGACTAGGAGATCTCCTTGGAAGATATGTAGACTCTGATGGAAGTCTGGTAAAGAAGAAGACCCTTGGCAAAACATATTATTAGGAGATGTGTCAATTTATGTGAAGGATGCCGATGCCTATTGGAAGATGTCATGGTGAAAGATCATCACTAAGGTAACCTTTGTTCTAAAAGTTCATATGTATATGTTTATCTGGGTAAATTTGTGCAGGGCTGTTAATTATGAGAAAGGATATATGAACCTTGGAGATGATTCGAAGGAAAGTTACATGGCATAATGGTGAACTAGATAAGGAAGTCTGATGAATCACTTTCTGATAGCTGACATGACTCTTGGATGAAAGTGATTGATGATTTGTGCCCTATGAAGCAAAAAGTTGAAGCTTCCTCAATATCGAAATCTATGACATCGAGGATAGGAATTCTTCATGAGCAGCTGGGTGCCTCACCATTGCTGCTGGAGGTCCCTGGTTAAGAGGGAGCCTGATGATAAGTTTCTTACTTGGAAGAAAACTTGGTAATTCCTAAGAATGAGCTTAGGTACATTCCTTGTATAGGAATGAGTACATTCCCTTGTGGAATAGGTCCTCCCTGGTTGAGAGGGAGAGATAGACACATCATTCTAGTCTTCACTTGGGAAGACAGAATGGAGAATTGGGTAATCATCTGGCATTCGATACTCTTTGAGAATGCATTAGGGAATTCAAGATAAGAGTAGTCGGGGACAGATATTCTTTGAGAGCTAGCTACCCAAGAGAAGAATAGTCCAAGAAGGTCATACTTTGGGAACACCTGGGTGGAGTATGTACCTTGGAGAGACAACGACGATGGTGTCTATAAGTCATGTGTCTTGCTAGCATTGTAGCCCATTGTCTCGTTGAGAGATGGGGCTGTTAGTCAAGGCCTTGCACTAGGACAATGCTGGTTGATATGATGCTATACAAATGTGATTACCAATCCTATTCTTCTTATGAGATTCTTCAGTTTGAAAGTAACCATGTACTTGTATGAATACCTCCCTAGTTAATTATGTATTTATGTAATAAAGAAGACAAAGATAATAAAATATATTTTGTTAAGCTTGCTTCATGGGTTTCATGAACAAGGGATTTTATTATAGGTCAAAGACTTCTTCTTGATGTATTTTAGGGATTTGTCATCTTGTCATAAATAGTCATGTATATGAAGTGTCAAGTCTGCCTCAAGACCTTGTCAATTAGCTTGTCAACATAACTTAAGAATAATGCTAAACACTCCTGATCAGATCATCGTTGGAATACCTCTTAAAGTTAGCCCACAAACTTGAAAACATGTCGGCCTCAAATCTAATGAACATGTCGGCTTAATATAGGGGGAAACAACTATATATATTATAAACCCCACTAAACTGCGCTGAACAGAAATAATTTCGGACAACTGTAATAGATGCGAAGCATAGAAACAGAGATCGCATAAATTTGAAGATCTTGGTCAACAATTGCAGGAGAAACTTTGGACAAGTCTGAGGAAGTAATGCGAGGAGAAATTCTGAGATATCTACGGTCATACATATTAGCTAGAAGTACGAAGTAAAGACTGTGTTCGAGTATGAAGAGAGGACTGTCATAAGTGCGGAAACAATTCTGAGATTTGCAGACAAGATTGCAGGAACAACTTCGGTCACATATGACTATGTTAAAGTGCGAGAAGGGACAGTGTTAAAGTGCGAGTAGGGTTTGCTATAAATGCGAGAAGGGACTGTGGTAAAGTGCGAGGACAAGGCTGTGTAAGGGCATCACTATAGTATAGTGTGGACTACTCATCGAAAGGAATAAGACAAGTATGTACAGTCAGGAAAGTTTAAGTAACACAAGGTAATAGAGTCTATAACACAGTGTTGATATCACAAGCAAGGATCTCATACAGTCAAAGAAGGAAGAATACAAGTAGAGACCGAGCTTTCTAATCTTAGTGCAAAACGGTGCAGAATGGTGCTAAACGGTGTAGGAAAGAAGGATCATCTCAAGGAGTCAATGAAGAAGCAGTGACAAGATCTTGAAGGCATACAAAGGTCAAGAGTCTAAGTCTGGGTCATGGTACTTGTCATTTGAAGATCTATAAGAAGAATTCTTTGCGGGTTTTCCTCTCCAAGAGGGAGAGGTTTTGCCCTGGCTCTAGGAGTCTAACTTTTGTGTCTTGTGCATTTTGATAATTGACTTGATGAAAGATTAACTAAACTAAAAGAAGAAGAAGACATAAGTAACACAAGTAAGGTCACAAGTAATTATCAAGAAGAGAATTTGTATTAACCTACAACCCTCCAAATCCTCAACAATCCGACCTTCTTGATGATGTGCTTCCTTTTTCCAATTCAAACTCAATCAAATCTCTTCCAACAACACAACTTCGACCCCCAACTACAAAATTTCGGCCTCCACTGTAGGTCTGAAATTTTCGGCCCCTGCAACTACTACCGCATCCACGTGTGTGAGCGAAATTTAGCCTTCCAAGGCCTTCCAACAACTTTAGTTGACTTGCTTCCTTGTCTAGGGTTAGTAGGTGACTTATTAGGTTCCTCTTCCAGCAACTTTGATCCTCTTTCAGTGACTTGAGAATTTCGATCTCGAAGCAATCAAACCCTAGCCTTCCTTCTTCGCATGTGTGAGATAGAAATAGTCCAAAACACTTCTTCTTTCATCCTTCTCTTCCTTCGCTAGCATTTTGCTTTTCCTTCGCTTAGATGATGAGAAGTGAATGTATGTCCAAAGGATGTTGAGTTCCCTCCTTTATATAGGCTTCTAAGGAGGACAAGGCTCCTCAAAATAGGCCGACTTCTTAGTTTCCAATCTGACTTGGTTGAGGAGGGTATTTTGACACTTTTAAATACTAAAATAATTATTTTTACAAGTTACAATGTACCCGATGGGGTCTTCAACTTATGACAATGACTCTTTTGACTTCTTGACGTAGGAAAACCCCTAGAAGCACTCAATGGGTGCTTGACCTCTAAAATAAAATACCTTGAGCATGAAACCCATGCTCCAAAATAGCAATAACAATTTTTCTTTTATTTTACAATATTCAAGAATCAAAAGTACATTTCATATTTATGAAGACCGAACCTAGTTACACATTTTTCAGCACATACAACTTGCTCGGTTGGCACACATAGGACAAAGGCTCACTGTCACCTAGGCCTAAGTCCCCACTCTTTTATCCCAAATCTTACTGAAATGACGATAGGAGGCTTTTTGTGGATGGCTGCAACCAACCAATTACAAGACTGATGCCTTATAATGGGGTCAAATGGCTGAAGCGGAGGAGTTTATGCTACTGTCTCACTGGCCTATTGTATAAAATCTATGTAAAAATAAACTAAACCAACAAATTAGTACACTCTTATCTAACAAGATATAGCATGTGAGTAGTCAAATTTAGTTTAGATAATATATACTAATCATAAATGTAATTATTTCTATAATCAGAGCCTTGGTTGGGGGGAGTGCTATGTAAATCAACTTGCTGTCCAGTTTTTACAGGTCTTTAATTTCTATAGAAGACTGCAGAAAACATCAAGATAAACCCCTTGCAAAATCTCCCCAAGGGGCCTAAACACTTCTAGATCTTAGATTTAGGGTTGGAGAAGCTAAAATGTAGAAGATTGATCAATTTAGAGCACTTCTAAGCTTTGGATGTGCAATAAAATTGAATTTCCAGTAGGCTGAAAATTCACTTTATGAAGTCTTGGGGTCAAAACCCCTTAGGTACACAAAACAGAAGATTATTTCATCTAATAATACAAATATTTAAAGGTTGAAATAACTAAATTTAAGCTACAAATTTAAGACATCAACTTAAAAAAACAAATTTGAGTTAAAACAAGACAAATTAAATTACATGTAGGAATGATGCCTTACAAAGTGGAAATTCTGCAGAAGAAGTCGACTAGAGAGATCTTTAAGGCTCTAATGGACATGCGACAAAGTGATGACATGAATAGGAAGATGATCTTGAGAAACAAACTTAGATCCATCCTAATGTCAAGATCTGTTAACGTTATTAACTAAGTCACCTTTCACGGGGACACGAGACACGCAGGACACGAAAATTCGAGTGTCCGACATGAGCACGTTGATCCCCTGGAATAGGACACGTTATATATATATATATATATATATATATATATATATATATATATATTAAAAATTAGATATTTCTTACACAAATTCTCATTCATGATACAAATTCAGAGTAGATCTAGATTCTACAGTGTACATTTAAATTTTGTAAGTTTTACAAAGTAACATTATGCATACAAATACAATAGTGACAGATTCATCAACGAACCAATAGGAGAAAGACAAGAAACTTCAAACTACAGTTTTTTTCATTAAGTCATCAAAATCAAAATGTGTTACATAGGTAGTAGCAATGCCAATGGAATATAGAAATAGAAAATACAAAATGACTGCAAACCTTAGGGCAGTAGCTAGCTCATGAGTTATCAATCATCATCATCAAAATTAACATCACTGTCATCATCATGGTCACCACTACTCTCCTCTGTTGCATCCTCCTTCTCTGTATCCAATGTCATCTTTGCCTCTGCTGGTGACAGGCTCTAGCACTGGCTCATTAAGATCCAAGTTGGCCAATGCCAACTCAACATTGTTGTCCAAACCCATATCATCAGGAAAGACATCCCACATCTTTGTCTTTCCCTTCAACTACTTATCTCTCTGCCTGTAAATAAGGCAAAGGTTGGTGTGCACATACACCATTGTCTCTGCCTTGGACTGCTCTAGCATGCTCTTCTTGACACCATACAAATTCCCATATGTGCTCCAATTCCTCTCGCAACAAGAGGATGAAGTCACCTGAGAGAGGAGCCTCATGACTAACTGCTGTAGAGGAGGGCTTGTTGCCCCACGAGTTGCTCATCAAGAATAGGGCTTCTTAGCCCCCTGTCTCTAATCACATCGTATCCTGCAAATCGATCAATGCCAGTGGAAAGCTCTGCAAAGGCATCCTCCACCTCATCAAGGGATGCTCTATCCTGAAAACCCTCCCTCAATGAATCCTTCCTCCCCTGTGAAATTTCACCATCCATCTGAGGGAATCTGCGGGAAGGTCCACCATTCAACCACTCATGGTTGTAGTATTTTCGTTTCAATGAGTGAGCCAATCAATGAAAAGGTGTGCAATTCTTGTCCCATATGCGGACAAGAATATCCTGTATTGTGGTGAAGAAGGCCTCTGATGATGTCTCATACTCGAGGCACTCACTCTTTAAAATAATGGTCCTCACAGACTCAATCATGGAATCCCATCCCTCGTAAACCTCTTCTAGGATGGGTTGGTTTGTATTTGCAAATCGTAGCAAAGAAATGATAGGGTCCATGATCTTAATAAGTAGATCTACCCTCTCCCACCAAGCATCATCTAACACTGTGTCCTTCACTCTTTTTGAGGCTGCTTGATATATCTTTCTCCAAAAAGACCAAAAATCTGAAATAACCATGGCCCCAAGAGCGGTCTTGATCTCCCTCAACCTCTTCAACATGATGAATGAAGAGGCAAATCGGGACACAATGGGACACTATGGGACACGATCAAGACATGATGGGACACGACCAGGGGACACGTGTCCCATCGAATCCCATAAGTTGGACACGATGGTACACAATCGGAGGACACCTGTCCCATCAAATCGTGTCTGATTCGTGGGATTTGGGACACGACCAGGGTTTTGAGCGAATCCGGTTTCTTAGGTTATTAACTAGTTCAAGAAGATCATCTAGATACATGATCAACTTGCAACCATTGGGGAGAAAGTGAATGAGAGAGGACTTGTCAGTGTGGCACTGAATGGGTTCACAAGCTATGGGAACCATTTGTCAAGGGAGTTTATGCTCAGGAGAAACTTCTCAATTGGGAGAAGCTTTGGGATGATTACATCCAGGAAGAGGCTTGGGAGAAGTATCAACCCAATAGGCAAGGAGATGGAAAGGAGAACTTGGCCTTGGTTAGTCAGGCCAAGAAGGGCAAAGGGAAGGGTTCCAAGGGTAATGATGAAGGATCACATCCAGGGTAGAATAAGGACTTGAGCAATTTCAAGTGCTTCATTTGCCACAAGAATGGGCACTATGCATCATAGTGTTCGGAGAAGAAGGGGAAGGGGAGGTCACAATAGAGAACAACATCGACAGAGGTACAATTTGATGGGTTTGGAGTGAAGTTCGAGAAGGACTTCCCATTAGTCACCTATCTATCTACCAACACCAACACCAACACCAAGAGTGCTTGGTACCTAGACAATGGTGCATCACACCATATGACAAAATCACTAGAGCTACTGAGCAGCCTGTCGGAGAAAGAGTCAAGGATTCATGTAGAGTTTGGTGATGATGTGATTCATAAATTGCTCTGGATATTCCATTGGAAAGTTTGTCACAACAAATTTGATAAAATTACACTTAAAATCTGAAATATACACTATGAGGGTTTATTTCTCCTTAGATTCCTAGATCTGTAAATTATTGTTTATTGCGTGCACATGCAAATTATAATTAAGCAGAAAATAGAGAACAACAAAATAGAACTCACAAACCACAAATTAACACAAGATGTAGCATGGGAAACCATTTCGAGAGAAAACCTAGCTGGAAGGTGAGGCCGCTTTGCTCTCTTTTGAACGAAAAATGTATGCAAGTGCAAGGAAGTGAGGCTTGTGGCCCCTGGGATGCTACAAGGAACAAATCCTCTTTGTTTTCTCTCTCTCGAGTCCCTATCCACTCATGGATACTCTGCTCATCTATGGAACAAAACGTACTCAAGTAGAAAGAAACCTATTTTCCTCCCAGTGGCTCGATTATAGCACAATTCAATAGCCTATTAGTGTCTTTGGACTCAAGCTTATGTGATTCATAATGTTTAGAGAAATAACTTTTCTGGATTGATCATAAACATATTCTAACGATTCTCTTTATCTTTCTGTCCTAACGATGAACTACATTGGTTGGTTCGAAATACGTCGACCCTAGAATATGCATGTGATTGATTCAGAAGAGCTATTTCTCTAAGCATATTAGTGGTTAGGCTTTGACTCCTTCAACTCTTAACTAGAGTTACAATATGGAGTCTTCTAAAGTCTTTTTCATCAAGCTCATATGGATAGTCCCTTTTGCACTGAATAATGAGGGTTGACATGTTATCCTCTCAAATTGTTGTGGTCAAAATAGGAAGGTCAACTTCCAAGTGGCATAACTTTTGCGTACAAGCTTTGCTTGAGGCGATTCTTGCGTTGTTGGAAATGTATCCATGTATAGAATAACACAAAAAGGTGTTGCGCTTAGGTGACAAAGTTTTACCCAGGGTTGCAGGGAGCTCCTCCCCCCCCTCTCTAATTTGTTCTTGAAGCGCGACCCCGAGAGCACGCTCCCTAAATTTTTTTTGCTCCCTAGCTTTTTCCGCAATTTTTTTTTGCAAACATGTTCCAAAAACAATTTTTGAGTGGGGTAGCCTAAGGATCAAGCCTATGGCCCTAATATTTATATGCAATTCATGGTAACGCTAAATTCTTAAAGTAAAAGTGACATTCTCCTTTGTCTTTCATTTTCATCCTTTTACTAAAATTCTTAATATTACCATGAAATGACTCAAGATGTTTGAGAGTAGTTTCGACCTCATTGGATTTCATATGGAGAAAGTAGAATTTTAGATCTCACTCAAAATCCAATAGATTTATCAGTTTTTCAGGATTTCAATATTGGGGGGATTTCAATGTTTCCATTGGATATTTTCATGTACTAGGGTATGGAACTCACATTTAATCAAGAGCACCAATCCCTCTATGTACCTTGATGTTAGTGACATTGGTTGTTGAACTCCTCTATCATGACCCATCTAAAAGTGTACCCATCACTCAAAGAAAATCTTGACTTGACATGCCACGTTTTTCTATCTTATGTTAATGCTTAGAGGTGATCTTAATGACAAAGATCTCAAGATAGACAATGATTTTGATGATATGTAGGTATTTGTTGTAGCATGATTTTTTTGGATACTAGAGGCCATGTAGAGCTTGTTTGTTGATGTATTTTCGATTAAGAGATGGATTGTACTCGATGCTATTTTGGTTATGTGCACCCTTATATGATATATAAATCAAAACTTGTAACTTGTGGACCTGTGGTTGTTAAAGATTGTAACTACTAGATGATTGATGTTATATGGTTTAATCCATGTTTTTGTGCTTTTTATAACTAATTCATCATTCTACATGCTTTCTAAGAAATTAGACATTTCTCGCAGCGGCAAGTCCTGGGCCCCAAGCATTAGTAATAGATAATATATTTACTTGTCTTTTCTAGTTTCTAGTAGTTTTCATAACTGTTGACTCTTTCATATTATTATGATATTTTTTGTAAACAATACATGACAGTTTAAGTTTGAAGTTTGAAGTTTGAAGTTGACAATTATAACTCATTGGTAGTGAATTATGAATATGATGCTTCATGAAAGTTGAAAGTTGAAACATTTCATTTCATGTTAGATATTCTTTGTTATCGTGTTTGGTTACTTGGTAATGGTAATGGTTTCAAGTACAAGTTACAACTTTAGTGATCAATGATGATAAATGTTATATATCGAATTTTGAAAGCTTGAAACTTTAAGATTGATGAATCACGAGACTCGATATGTTATATGTTACTAACTTGTGGACGTTGTTGATGAAGATTATAACTTCTAGATGATTGATGTTATATGGTTCAATCCATGTTTTTATCAGTGTTACACGACGTCTCGTCTCCCCACCTAGGGCTCTAGTTTCCTCGCCCCTTCACGCTCCGGGGTCGTGGGGACTTCTAGGGGGCGTTTCCCCATGCCCCCAAAAAACAGGGAACTAAGGGGGGCGTTTCACCATGCCCCCAAAAAACAGGAAACTAAGGGGGGCGGGGGGTGAGGGGCCCAAAAAACGAACTTTTTTAAATGAAAAAAATTAAAAAAAGACGATTTTCTTAGGTTTATGAAACTTTAGGTTTGCTGTTAGTTAACTTAATTTCATTATTTATGATTTATCTTTCATGATGTAAGTATGATGACTGTATATACATTCCTTGCAAAAATACAGTTACATTATAAATATCAAATTTTCAATGATATATCATATATTTTTCTATTTTCTAATTTTTATGATCTCGACGCCCCCCTACGTTTCCTGAAAATTGGTAGGGAGCTTTTGCATAGGCTGCTCCCGCACTTCCGCGCTCCCTCGCTCCCACCTCCAAGGTACTTGGTGGAACATTGGTTTTTATGCTTTATATATCTAATTCATCATTCTACATGCTTTTGTTGACATATATGCATCAATATATATAAAAATATATATTATATAAAAATCGCTCTCGATTCGCTCCCAAACTGGGAGCTTTTGATAATGTCGCTCCTCGCTCCCGCTTCCAAGCAACCTTGGTTTTACCCTCAAATAACACAATTTGATTCCTCAAATTGCTCTTATAAGGTTTCAAACTCCAATTTGCCAAATTGGGTCCCACCAGTAAAAATGGTCCTGTGAGATGATTCTTCCACTTTTCCTAGTCTGAAATTATCGAGATGGAACACACTATGATCCGTAAACTTCTGTGGATATTCCACTGGACAATTCGTCACAACAGATCTGAAAAAATTAACCTTAAAATCTGAAATCTGCACTATGAGGGTTTATTTCTCCTTAGATTTTTGGATCTGTACATTACTGTTTACTGCATATGCATGCAAATTATAATTATGTAGAAAATAGAGAACAATGAAATAAAGCTCACAAACTGCAAATTAACTCAAGATATAACTTGGGAAACCTTTTCGGGAAAAATTTAAAAAACCAGCTGGAAGGTGAGGCCGCTCTGGTTTCCTTCCATGTTCGACAAGAAAACTTGGATTTTTGTTTTCTTAGTTTAATTTCTTCAATGCTACCTCCAATTCCTCTTCCCTTAGGTACATTAAATTTTAGTGTCTTTCAAGTTTTAGGTTGTAACTTGAAGTAAAAGAGAATAGCACTAAAGGACTTGAACCTATAGGTTGTTTGAGTTCTACATTCCCTGAAGTGGCATTTGTGCTGTTATAAATGCTGTACACAGATAAAGGAGGGGAGCAGAGTTGGAGTTTAAGATGCCAAAGAGTGCAGATAAATAAGATTATAAATTAATAGCTGCAAGTATGCAAAGAGTTTCTGTAGAAATTTTTTACGAAGTTGTAGCCCACCCAGTTTTAAGGTTTTAGCATAATGTTTAATGCCCATGGCACCAACGAAGTAGCTGATAAAAAATTAATAATGAAGCAGATACGGAAGAAATATCACAAGCTCACACAGAATTTACAGAGTGATTTTTGGTCAACTAGACTCGAAAAAAAAACAGTGGGGAAAACCAGTCTTCAAGTAGGATTTATTAGCTTCCGAGGAAATTTATTATAGCCTTTAATACAACAAAAATTATACTTCTCTCCCTTGGGAAGAGTGCCACCGTAAGTCCACTTTTAGCTTGATTTCTGAACCACTGACAGTGCTCCTCGTTCAGCCCTCTAAGCCTAGAAACTCAGACTTCTGGCAGCTTCTCTCTGAGTGAAATTCGTGCCTTAAGAGTCAAGACAGACTGTGACTGCCTAAAACTCGAGTCAGTCAGCCTGCTGTTTTTTCATTGATCTGCGTGCAGATTGTCCCTCTGCCACTGTCCCGAAAAATGCGCTGACTGCTACAGGAGTGACATAGTTTGTTCAGATTGCCTCTAGAAATGTGTGCAGCCTGTGGCCTTTCTCAGTCAGGAAAATTGTTCAACCAGACTTCAGTTTTTACCTCAAACTGTGTGCTGACAAGCTCTGGCTGCCTCCTTGATTTTCGTGCTCCCTCCTTGGCTTTAACTCAGCCGACTGGGAACTCGAGTCTGCTGTAGCTTATCTTGTTTTCTCTGCTGTTTATTTCTCCTTAACCTGTATTCCTCCTCTTCTCCTTGCTCTCTGTCTTTTCCAAATGTGCATGAGAAGAATTAATGAGCTACAATGCCTTTTCATCCTTTTTTGTTTCTCATTAGATAGGAGAACCCTAACCCTATTGGTCAAGGGTTGAGATTAGATCTCAGCCCATAAGGTCAATGGTGGAGATCATGCCCTCACTTGACCCCCTTTTCATGTGGGCCCCGTCATTAATGACCCTTAGTCACTTTATAACTTCAGTTTTGTACCTTGTACTTTTTCTCCACATAAAGTCAACTTTAAAATATAAAGTGACTTTTTCCTCATGACTTTAATATAACCCATAATGTCACATGCCAAAAAGGTAATTAAAGTGTCTTCCTAAGCTAAAAGGCTAATGCACTAGGAAACACTTCCTTGGTAGTCTTAATATTTTTAACAGTTTCCCCTGTTAGTTCAGCCACATTACATGAATGTGCTTGTGTTACTATTTTCCTGTCCGATTCTATTGGAGCTTCTTCTGTTTGAACTTTGAACCAGCTGTCACATGCTTGTTTTTAGCTGTCCCAAGGATTTACCAAAGGATTGTGTCATACAGTAGCTAGGAATTTATTTTTATTCTGATACTGTTTCCTTTTTGAAAGTTCGTAGGGTTGTTCATTCTTCTAGTCCTCTTTGACATCACAATGATATAATGTCTTGAATATCTGTGGTTCCTTTATAATAACTTCATACCTGGTCCCATATAAAATAAATGCTGAATATCAATTGTAATGCTGCTGTACTTATTTGAATTTCTATATGCTTGTATCTTTGCGCCGAGAGGCGCATTCTACAGCCTAGTATGACCCCGATCTGTAAGTATGTCGGAAGCCAAAATAAAAAACAAAAAATAAATTAAAAATAAAATATAAATAATGTCCGCTTAAAGAATAACTTACACAATCATATAAATAAACGATTAAAAATAAATTTAAACAATATAAATTTAAAATATGAAGAGTTTTAAGAACGCTAAAAAAAGAGATAGTAAATAAATAAAACCTCTTTTTCTACTTACTCTGGAGGTATGGTAAATAAATAAAAATATAAATAACTAGAGGTATGGTAAATAAATAAAACCTCATTTATATTTACTCCATAAAACTCTTTATATTTACAAAAAATCAAAAAATTTAGGTGAATACTATGGGACAAATACCATGGGACCAATTATTATTAATACCGTGGGCTAAATACCATGGGACAAATTATTATTAATACCATGGGCCAAATACTATATTTATAAAAGAGGTATAAAAAGGTAAAGTAAATAACTAAACATATATCAAATATGAGTAGAAATACACATCTAATTATATATGAAGGCTATGGACCAAATTAATAATAATAACATAAAAAAAAATCATTATTAACCCTAACATTAATATTATTATTAAATTTATTATTCATATTAATATATTATAATATTAATATTATTAAATTTAATAAATTTATATTAATGCAATATTAAATTTGTTATACTATAATATATATTAATATATCAAGATATATTAACTCTAAATATATATGGGAGGGAAGAACAAAGACATATGATAGAGGTGGAGAAATAGTCGGAGTGACAAAGGAGAGATGGAGATAAACTAAAGAAGAGAGGAGAGGAGGAATGAAGAGAGAGAGAGGGAGAGGAGTGAGAGAGGCATAGAAGGGTAAGAGAGGGAGAGGGAGACATAAATATGGAGGTGGGAGAGAGAGATAAGGAGAGGGATGGATAAGGAGAGAGGATTGGAGGGTAGATGGAGAGAGAGAGAGAGAGAGGGGGGCGGGGGGTAGGTGGTGGGGTCTGGGGGGCGGTTGTGGGGTTGTGAAGAGAGAGGGAGGTAGGAGAGAAAGGGGGAGAGAAGAAGAAAGACATAGAGAGTGAGAAGTGGAGAGAGAGGGAGTAACAAGGGAGAGATGGAGAGAGAGTATGTATGTTTAGGGGTGAGATAAAGAGACATAGAAACAATGATGGAGACAAGGGAGAAGAGAAGGAGAGAGAAGAAGAAAGGGAAGGATATAGTAACATAGTTGGAGAGAGATATAGAGTGATGGGGGAAGAGAGAGGGTGTGTGTGTGAGAGAGAGAGAGATGATTGAATTGAAAAGAGAGGGAGGCAGACACAAACACACACACACATACACGGGGGGTGAAGATAGAGGGAGGTAGGCGAGAAAGGGAGAGAGATGAATGAGGAGAGAGAGAGGAAGATAGTGAGGGGGAAGTGAGAGGATTGTAGGGGAACGAGAGAGAGAGAGAGGGAGAGAGTGTGATGGGGGGGAGGGGCGGTTGTGGGGTTGTGAAGAGAGAGGGAGGTAGGAGAGAAAGGGGGAGAGAGGGAGAGAAGAAGAAAGACATAGAGAGTGAGAAGTGGAGAGAGAGGGAGTGACAAGGGAGAGATGGAGAGAGAGTATGTATGTTTAGGGGTGAGATAAAGAGACATAGAAACAATGATGGAGACAAGGGAGAAGAGAAGGAGAGAGAAGAAGAAAGGGAGGGATATAGTAACATAGTTGGAGAGAGATATAAAGTGATGGGGGAAGAGAGAGGGTGTGTGAGAGAGAGAGAGAGATGATTGAATTGAAAAGAGAGGGAGGGAGACACAAACACACATACACGGGGGGTGAAGATAGAGGGAGGTAAGCGAGAAAGGGAGAGAGATGAAGGAGGAGAGAGAGGAAGATAGTGAGGGGGAAGTGAGAGGATTGTAGGGGAACGAGAGAGAGAGAGAAGGAGAGAGTGTGATGGGGGAAGAGAGAGGGTGGTAGGAGAGGAAGGGAGAGAGAGGAAGGAAAAGAGAGGCGACTTGAGACAGAGGAGGAGAGAGGGAGAGAAGAATAAATACATAGAGTGACAAGCGGAGAGAGAGAGGGAGTGACAAGGGAGATATGGAGAGAGATTGTGTAAGTTTGGGGGTGAGATAAAGAGACAAATAAAGAGATATGGAGAGAGGGGAGGAGAGAAGGAGAGACAAAGGCATATATTAACAAAGTTGGAAGGTTAAGATAGAGAGAGAGAGAGAGAGAGGTGGGAGAGGAAGGAAGAGAGAGAGTGAAGAGAGGCATGGAAAGAGAGATGGAGATGGAGGGGGAGAGAGAGGGAGGTAAGAATAAATACATAGAGAGTGAAAGATAGAGAGAGAGGGAATATTAACAAAGATGGAAGGTGAAGATAGAGAGAGAGAGAGAGAGGTGGGAGAGAAAGGAAGAGAGAGAGTGAAGAGAGGTAGGGAAAGAGAGATGGAGATGGAGGGGGAGACAGAGGGAGGTAAGAGTAAATACATAGAGAGCGAAAGATAGAGAGATAGAGAGAGGGAGTGATAAGGAAGATGGATAGAGAGGGAGAGAGGATAGTAGGAGGGAAGAGAGGTAGAAGTGGGGGAGAGGGAGAGAAGGGGGAGAGAGAGAGGGAGTGAGAGGAGGGAGTGATAGATAGATAGATTGGAGAAAGAGAGTGTGTGTTTTGGGGTTGATATAGAGAGACAAAGGGAGATAGAGATACAGATGGAAGGTGAAGAGAAAGAAGAGATAGATGGAGACAAAGAGGGAGGGACAAAGAGATTGATAAATATGGAGTGAGAGAGTGTGTGTGTTTGTGGGGGTGAGATAAAGAGACAAAGGAGGAGATATGGAGGGACATATAGATATATATGGAGGGGGGAGAGAGGGAAGAATATTTATTTCAATAGATGCATTGATTTCAGTGTAGATGGTGATTTATAATCCTATTTGATCGCTTGAACTAGATGCATTGATTTTAGTGTAGATTTTGATTTCTAATGATATTTGATTACTTGCATTAGCTGCATTGATTTCAATGTAGATGATTTCTAATCATATTTGATTGATTGCACTAAATGCGTTGATTTCAGTGTAGATGGTGATTTCTATTCTTATTTGATTGCTTGCAGTAGATGCATTAATTTCAATGTAGATGTTGATTTCTAATTATATTTGATTGCTTACACTAGATGCATTGGTTTCAATATGTATGATTTCTAATCCTATTTGTTTGCTTGCACTAAATGCATTGATTTTAGTGTAGATGGTGGTTTATACTCATATTTGATTGCTTGCACTAGATGCATTGATTTTAGTGTGTGTTGTCGCACAGATTGTTCAGGGCACCGCGACAACGGCTCAGACTGGGGGCTGTCACCTTTATCCCCAATCTCTCTCTTAAAGCTGTCTCCTTGCAGGCTAAGGGAGGTAGACCCTATTTGAAATGAAGGATAAAACCAGGAGACACAGCTAGAACACCAAATACAGGATAAAATTAACAGGATTTCACAGATCTAGATTAGATTTCACGTTTATGATCAGTGCCTTATGGAGTCATACAAAATCCCATTATGCAATTATAAACCAGTAAATGATGACTAACTGCTGCTTATTAAAACATGATTGATCACAATGATATTTTCTTGAGAACGTCACAACCATGAATAGCAATATTATGAGAATGCCCAATACTTGAAAGATTTCCGAAAAATAAAATATTCCAATTATAACGCAGCTCGAAAATCAAAATATCCACAGTCAAACTTAGATAAAAATTTTAAGGCTCAGTGGACCATTGAAATTTTTTTATATTTTGTATTTTTTTAATTTTTTTAAAGATTTTTTGGAAATTTTTATTATTATTTTTTAATTTTATTTTTAAGACAAATTAAAATTCTAAATCTAAACAAAGTTCTAATCTAAAAGCTAAATCCTAAAGTTAAAATTAAACTAAATTTGACACTAAGTTAAAACTAAATGAAAATTTAAAAATCCAGAGTTAAATCTAATTAAAACTAAGTAAAAATTAAACTAAGACTAAATTAGAACTAGAACTAAGTTAAAATAAATCTAAATCTAAATTAAATCTAAAAAGAAACAATTTAAAACTAACAATAAAAAAAATAAAATTCAAAACCTACGCTAACATAGAACAAATCGAAATCTATTGAAACCGACCAAGATTAAACTAAACTTAAAAAATAAAAAAAACGAAACCTAAGTCCTAAATCTAAACTATATACAACAAAAAAAATGAAATCGAATAACACTATGCTACCCTATCCATGACAAAACCTACGACTAACTATATTACAAATCGAAAAATGAAACCCGCATAGAGACGAATCGAAAGGGTTTTGAAATTTATGTATGTGTTTTTATTTGTTCTTGTGTTGCAGGTGAACGACAGGGGCAGCGACGGCTACGGGAGGACAGGCTAGAAAATCCAACGCGAGCTTGATTTGCAAGGTTTAACGCAGGAGCCGGCGGCCAGGCTCGATGCTTGTTTGCAAGCTGGAGTCACCACGAAAGAACCAGCGGAGTCGACAGGCAGAGGCTCAAGTGAGATGCGGGTTTTCAACTCATGTATGCATTTGTCATTTGTTTTTTTTTTTGTATGGGCAGGTCGACTGAAAAGGATAGGCTTGGCTGGACAGCAAAGGCAGCAAGGGAAAACGCTGAATGATGGCTGAGATAGAAAGATAAGAGACTTGCAGATGCGGCTATGACAGAGGGACGGTGGACAGCAGATGAAATATTGCAGATTGCAGAGAAAAAGAATTCTGAGCCAATAATTAACCCCAAAACTCCTTCGATTTATGCTCAAATTTATGCTCTTCTAATTCAATGATCCAGATCTTGCCCACAGTGACAGTTCTGAGGCCAGATCTGCCTTAGATCTTTTAAAAAAAAATTCGATTTGAACCTGTAACCTGCAACAACACGTCAGATCCGAAAATACACACCCAGAAATTGTTATACCCTTACAATCCTAAAAGAAAATTTATAAATTTACACTAATTTACAATTTGAAACCCTCATGGTCAGATCTAAACCCGTTTAGCACAATTTTCAGAAGTTTAAAATTTTTAGTGAGAGGCACAAGCCTGGGAAACCCTGCAAAATCACAAATATTGTAAGATAGACCCGGAATTTAACAAATAAAGAGCTTATCAGATTTATGCTTATTGAGAGTCGGCTGGTCCAACCGAAGACTTCCCCAGACGCCCAATCTTAAAAAAAAAATTTCCCTGCACACTTAGATCTGAACTTTAGACTGATAGAGATTTAAGAAAACAACATGAGACCCTTAGAAAAATTAGAATGTTATTTTATAAACCCAGAAAACTGCACAAGATACCTGTATGCAGATTAATCCATGTAGGCCATCAACCATAAAATGCAAGAAACCAAGTAGCAGAGCTTAGAGACAATTCACCACATAGATCTGAGAAGGAACATCCAGATTTGTAACCCCAAAGTCTTTAGCTTTATTCCTCAAAAAGTTTACAAGAGCTTCTAAGAGCAGGTGCACGATCCTGAGATCGGATGATTCAAAAATGAAAAAGACCTCTAAATTTATAGGACAAGATCTCTAACGGCTAGTTTGGATGATCCTCGTCAAAATAATCTCAACCGTCCAAAAGATTTAATTATCTTTTAATCCGGAGCGTTGAAATTAAAATTTTGGGGAAAAAACGAATTTATCATTTAATTCAATTTTAATTAACTCAAAAATATTATTTTTGAGTTAATTACCCCAAAATTTTGACCTTGACTTAACCACCAGGACCCAAGGGTCCAATATTTCTTAAAATTCTCAATATTCCCTTGGCTTGGGGCTGTCAAAATCATTTTCCAAGGACCAACAAATTTTGCCTTTAAAGATTTAATCCTAATTTAGGACCCTAAATTAATTAAATTTCTGGTTTAGGATTTTATTAAATAATTGACCAGAAAATTTAATTAATTGACTAAGAGGAGATTATAATTATTTTTCCAACCCTCTTTTACATGAGATAATACATTTACATACATGAAGGGGGAAAACACACTTGTATAGACCCTCAAATAAATACCCAATTCTGCGACTCAAAACATGATCTAGTAGACCAAGTAGCTCAAACTACTTTTACAAGGACTCGATTAAAAAACACTAGGACTCACTTAACATGCTGATGACAAAATCCACCCTAGCTTTGGGGTGAGGCTGGAGGGAAAAACTCTGCCGATCACTTTCGTGAATCAGTGAGACAAAAAACCTCCTAGGATAGAGATCATCAACAACATACTAGGCTTACCTAGGCTATTACATACACTGACGGTCTTACTTAGATCATTTACATCATAACAATGCAGAATGAGTTTACATCATTTATAACAATGTCAACTGTCGATGAAATCTGGATTATGGAATCTGAATGGCGCAACCACGTCGAACATGACGAATCCCATTTGAAAAAATGGGGGTGTACTGCTATGGGGTAGTTGACGAAGTGTGGTCAACATCTGGCTCTACTTGGGGACACGTTGCTTTGTTGAAGGAATGTGAGAATCCAGAATCTGCATCCAAGCAACACACAAGATTACATAAGTAGCGTCCATCCAAATATCATCATATAACATTAAGTACATGAAAAATAGAAGCTCTTTTTTTATTCATTATTCTATTTAACATGAAAAATAAATCTACTCTAATTGCAAAATGAAATGCTGAAATAACAAGGTGTAGGGTTAGAAATACGATACAAAGGATGCCCTGTGGCATCAGATGTGCTCAATATAGTGTATGCTGAGCATTTGCCTGCTTTCAGGCAAGTCTGTGCGCTGCTTTTCAGATGTGCCATGTCCAATCTTGCATAATGTAGGACTCTGTCTTATCCAAATGTCAAGCTGCTCTCGACCATCAGATGAATCAGACCACTTACTTCTTCTTTGCTTCTTTCTCTTCTTCTGAGTGGGTTGTGATGTCAGCAATGAGATTACCGTGGATTTCTTATCCTCATCTTGAAGATGTTTGTACAAAATATCTGAAGAACCTAGAGCATGACCAATGTTATTCTGGATATACTCTGTCAATGGTGATACATAAGCTTGGCCTTTCTCAACATCCTTTGAAACCATAGTTAAATCCTCCGTGTGATGAGATGGGAATGGCTTTAGCAGACAAGAAGTTTTATGATCTATTGATGAATCTTCATAATCAAATTTCGGCTGAAACTTCTGTAATTCTTCCATTTTTTCCAATTTCTTTTGTATGGAACTCATCTCCCTGGCATGCCTTACTATTAATTTCGTCTGATTTGCCTCCATATTTTTTATTTCCAACAAGTGATTTTCCTTCATGGCAGTCATTTCCTGGGTGTGTCTTGCTTCCATTGCAATCATGTGATTCTGTATAATGGACATCTGATTAATCATTATCTTTAACCTGTTTTCCATGACATTTATTTCCTGTGCATGACTTTCTTCCATGGAAGTTATCTTATTTTGAAGATTGATTTGGTTAGCTTCCATGTTTTGAATCATTTGCATATGATTGAGTTGCACATCCTTAATCATCTGAGCTGGTTCCTTAACCTGACTTTCATGATCTTCTATATGCATGTGATAGTCCTTACCAACAACATTAATTTGATGACTTGACCTTGCCATTCTACTAGCTATGATCCTTTTGACAATGGGACAAGTAGCCTCTTCATGAAGATCATTACAGGCTCTACAATAAGGAGGAACTTCATCCACAAGATTTGCAAACTCAAGTTGATTTGTCGGTCTTTGCTCATTAGATAAGCCTCTTTCCTGCAAAACATTATTATTTCTAGGTTGGGAATTCTGCGTTTGAGCTCTTTCCATTTGGACCAACCTAGCCTGTAAGACACTTATTTCCTTAGCATGATTAAGCTCCATGCTTTCAAGCTTTTGCATTAACCTTTTCACAGGGTCATCATCATCTTCTAGAGGTTCTTTTAACTTAGTATCTGTCAAAGATCTATCAAAATCTGGAGTTTTGGACATTCCAGATGCTTTCTTATCCTTTTCAATCTCCTCGGCTAAAGATTGACAAGCCTTATAATTTGCAGTTTTAGCCCGCCTTAACTCATATGAAGTATCAGAATCAAAAGCATCAATGTAAAAATTCAGAAGAGATCAATCAGGAGGTTTATGAGTTTGAGATATTTCTCTAAGAATACCATTAAATCTCCTGTTAAATTCTTCAGTCGTTTCATTTTCTTTCTTTTTTATGGTACTGATTTCTCTTACCAAATGCCTATCTTCCCTCTTATCACCATACTTTTCCTTAAAAGTAGTTACAATTGATTCAAAAGTATTGAATGAACTATCAGGCTTTTCCGTAAACCATTCAGCAACATCTTCGCCAAAAGTAAGAACAAAAGTTTTCATTTTTACATCATCGAAATTATTATTTGCAACTGCAATTCTATTCCACCAGTTAGTGAAAGCAAACAAATGAGATTTAACACTAACTGCATCATTTCCTTGAAAGATAGGTAGTTTATCCATTTGAGGGAGATCATGGGGATAACCCTGAATATTAGCAAAATTACACGGGGCAAAAATATCCATGATATCGTCTTTAAGATTTTAGAAATAGATTTGTGTTCAAGAATAGTTAAAAGGTCCTCAAGAAGCGAACTTCTTGGCAGGAACTCTTGTAAGAAATGAAAGAGTTGGAGTTGCCACTTGAACATGAAACTAATTCTAAAACAGAAGAAATAATCGAGAGATAGCAGATGGATAGGGGGGATTCTTGTCTGGGAATAAAAAGATGAACCAGTGGAGTCGCCACCCAAACAAGAAGCCAACCAAAATATCCAGGTGCTAAAGATGTGATGATGAAATGATTAGAGATATGACGAAAGATAAGACGATGAAAATATGAAGAGATGAAAAGTCGCCAGAAAATGTGATCCCTTGCGACAGGCTAATGAATGGCGATGAAAGATCAGAAGATTATAAAATGTCGTTAAGACCAAGGACAGAAAAACTCTATCCCCGGCAATGGTGGCAAAAAATGTTGTCGCACAGATTGTTCAGGGCACCGCGACAACGGCTCAGACTGGGGGCTGTCACCTTTATCCCCAATCTCTCTCTTAAAGCTGTCTCCTTGCAGGCTAAGGGAGGTAGACCCTATTTGAAATGAAGGATAAAACCAGGAGACACAGCTAGAACACCAAATACAGGATAAAATTAACAGGATTTCACAGATCTAGATTAGATTTCACGTTTATGATCAATGCCTTATGGAGTCATACAAAATCCCATTATGCAATTATAAACCAGTAAATGATGACTAACTGCTGCTTATTAAACCATGATTGATCACAATGATATTTTCTTGAGAACGTCACAACCATGAATAGCAATATTATGAAAATGCCCAATACTTGAAAGATTTCCGAAAAATAAAAATATTCCAATTATAACGCAGCTCGAAAATCAAAATATCCACAGTCAAACTTAGATAAAATTTTTAAGGCTCAGTGGACCATTGAAATTTTTTTATATTTTGTATTTTTTTAATTTTTTTAAAGATTTTTTGGAAATTTTTATTATTATTTTTTAATTTTATTTTTAAGACAAATTAAAATTCTAAATCTAAACAAAGTTCTAATCTAAAAGCTAAATCCTAAAGTTAAAATTAAACTAAATTTGACACTAAGTTAAAACTAAATGAAAATTTAAAAATCTAGAGTTAAATCTAATTAAAACTAAGTAAAAATTAAACTAAGACTAAATTAGAACTAGAACTAAGTTAAAATAAATCTAAATCTAAAAAGAAACAATTTAAAACTAACAATAAAAAAAATAAAATTCAAAACCTACGCTAACATAGAACAAATCGAAATCTATTGAAACCGACCAAGATTAAACTAAACTTAAAAAATAAAAAAAACGAAACCCAAGTCCTAAATCTAAACTATATACAACAAAAAAAATGAAATCGAATAACACTACGCTACCCTATCCATGACAAAACCTACGACTAACTATATTACAAATCGAAAAATGAAACCCGCATAGAGACGAATCGAAAGGGTTTTGAAATTTTATGTATGTGTTTTTATTTGTTCTTGTGTTGCAGGTGAACGATAGGGGCACCGACGGCTACGGGAGGATAGGCTAGAAAATCCAACGCGAGCTTGATTTGCAAGGTTTAACGCAGGAGCCGGCGGCCAGGCTCGATGCTTGTTTGCAAGCTGGAGTCACCACGAAAGAACCAGCGGAGTCGACAGGCAGAGGCTCAAGTGAGACGCGGGTTTTCAACTCATGTATGCATTTGTCATTTGTTTTTTTTTTTTTTTGTATGGGCAGGTCGACTGAAAAGGATAGGCTTGGCTGGACAGCAAAGGCAGCAAGGGAAAACGCTGAATGATGGCTGAGATAGAAAGATAAGAGACTTGCAGATGCGGCTATGACAGAGGGACGGTGGACAGCAGATGAAATATTGCAGATTGCAGAGAAAAAGAATTCTGAGCCAATAATCAACCCCAAAACTCCTTTGATTTATGCTCAAATTTATGCTCTTCTAATTCAATGATCCAGATCTTGCCCACAGTGACAGTTCTGAGGCCAGATCTGGCCTTTACAAGTCAGATCTGTCTTAGATCTTTTAAAAAAAAATTCGATTTGAACCTGTAACCTACAACAATCAGTCAGATCCGCAGATATACACACCAATTTAATGATTAAACCCTGACAATCCTGAGAAATTTACAAATTTACAACTAATTTACAATTTAAAACCCTCAAGGTCAGATCTGAATCCTTTTAGCACAATTTTCAGAAGTTTAAAATTTTTAGTGAGAGGCACAAGCCTTCGAAACCCTGCAAAATCACAAATATCGTAAGATAGACCCGAAATTTAACAAATAAAGAGCTTATCAGATTTATGTTTATTGAGAGTCGGCTGGTCCAACCGAAGACTTCCCCAGACGCCCAATCTTAAAAAAAAAATTCCCTGCACACTTAGATCTAAACTTTGGACTGATAGAGATTTAAGAAAACAACATGAGACCCTTAGAAAAATCATAATGTTATTTTATAAACCCAGAAAACTGCACAAGATACCTGTATGCAGATTAATCCATGTAGGCCATCAACCATAAAATGCAAGAAACCAAGTAGCAGAGTTTAGAGACAATTCACCACATAGATCTGAGAAGGAACATCTAGATTTGTAACCCCCAAGTCTTTAGCTTTATTCCTCAAAAAGTTTACAAGAGCTTCTAAGAGCAAGTGCACGATTCTGAGATCGGATGATCCAAAAATGAAAAAGACCTCTAAATTTCTAGGACAAGATCTCTAACGGCTAGTTTGGATGATCCTCGTCAAAATAATCTCAACCGTCCAAAAGATTTAATTATCTTTTAATCCAGAACGTTGAAATTAAAATTTTGGGGAAAAAACGAATTTATCATTTAATTCAATTTTAATTAACTCAAAAATACTATTTTTGAGTTAATTACCGCAAAATTTTGACCTTGACTTAACCAGCAGGGCCCAAGGGTCCAATATTTCATAAAATTCTCAATATTCCCTTGGCTTGGGGCTGTCAAAATCATTTTCCAAGGACCAACAAATTTTGCCTTTAAAGATTTAATCCTAATTTAGACCCTAAATTAATTAAATTTCTGGTTTAGGATTTTATTAATTAATTGACCAGAAAATTTAATTAATTGACTAAGAGGGGATTATAATTATTTTTCCAACCCTCTTTTACATGAGATAATACATTTACATACATGAAGGGGGAATACCCATTCGTATAAACCCTCAAATAAATACCCAATTCTGCGACTCAAAACATGATCTAGTAGACCAAGTAGCTCAAACTACTTTTACAAGGACTCGATAGAAAACACTAGGACTCACTTAGCATGTTGATAACAAAATCCACCCTAGCTTTGGGGTGAGGCTGGAGGGAAAAACTCTGCCGATCACTTTCGTGAATCAGTGAGACAAAAAACCTCCTAGGATAGAGATCATCAACAACATATTAGGCTTACCTAGGCTATTACATACACTGACGGTCTTACTTAGATCATTTACATCATAACAATGCAGAATGGGTTTACATCATTTATAACAATGTCAATTGTCGATGAAATCTGGATGATGGAATCTGAATGGCGCAACCACGTCGAACATGACGAGTCCCATTTGAAAAAATGGAGGTGTACTGCTATGGGGTAGTTGACGAAGTGTGGTCAACAGTGTGTATGTTGGTTTCTAATCCTATTTGCTTACTTGCACTAGATGCATTGATTTGAGTGTAGATGGTGATTTCTAACTCAATTTGATTACTTGCATTAGATGCATTGATTTTAGTGTAGATGTTGTTTTTTAATCTTATTTGATTTTTTTCCTTAGATGCATTGATTTTATTGTATATGTTGATTTCTGATTTAATGTAATTGGATCTATGATGGGACATTAATTTTAAACTCATTGGATTAATAGTGTGCATTGATTTCAGTGTAAGCACAAAAAATTATTGACAATGTAGATTTATTTTTGTGTTATAGTAATTAAACCTAATAATATTGGAGAGCAACAGAGACAAGGTATGATGTTTACTACAACAGCTCGAGCTAAATATTTAAATGGTTTATGATTTCAACTGTCTTTTTCATATAATCGATATGAAAAGATGACAAAACTAACAAGGGTGACAATAAGAATAGTAGAAAATAGTTTGAGAATGATCACAATGAAGGCTATTTGTAATTTACTACATTCTTATTATTCACATTTTCGATCATTCAATATTATTACATTGTCACTTTGCATTCAAAAAAATTATCTTATCATTTTTCATCATTAGAGTTATTTTACAATATTTATCATCTCAACAAGTTGAGGTAACTAAGAAAATTTAAAAGTAAAATGAATCAATAAATATCAAACATATTTGGCATATTTAAAATGGTTATATTAATATTAGATGTATTTTGATATTGTTGATAGAATTAATCATATGTTCCTCATATTATCGCTAGATTTTCCTTGGCCGCACACAACTGAAACCAGTCTAGATCCATCTTAACTACGGATCTGTCAAGTGCCGAGAAGGATCAAATCTCTTGAGGTGCAAACCGTTCCTCAAGTTTTCCACTCAACAAAAAAGAGGTTTGCACCTCAAGAGATTTGATCCCTCTCGACGCTTGATAGACCTGGAGTTAAGATGGATCTAGGCTGGTCTGTATCCTTTCCACAAAGAACAAGTTTCTAAATAGTGATTTACAATCAGAGTTACATATTGATTGTTTCGAAATCTAGGTTTTGCTTTGCTAATTAGTAATATGCAATATCTCTGAACATGTTATCTTGTAATTGCACTTCTTTAGTATCCGCCTTTGTATGTGTGAGCAAGGGAATGTTGACTTGGAGAGTACTCCTTGCGAAATGTCTTCTAATGCCAATTATTACAAACAACATACATCGAAAATGCCAAGTGAATACAGACATAAAGTGGAAGAAATGTGAATTTATTCATGAACTGGTACATAATTTTGGGTAGCAGACCATCAACCATGCTCATTTATGCCTGTCTTACAATCCATCAAACTCAATTCAGGAGATTTTCATTCACTGTTGTTGTACTTGTAGATTCTCATATATATAGACTGAGAGCCATCGTGATTAAACTTCCTCACCACAGTTATTTATTAGTTAAATTTGTTTAACACATAAAATTACACCCAACTCATAGTCACAATCTACATTTATATTAAACACACGACAATCACTTGTATTGACATATAATACTTTTCACAACTTCGTACATTAGTATAAAATCTCAAGCTAGAGTAATGGGCCATCCACTGGAGAGTAAGCAAGTTGTCCACCAACAGCTAGTGTTTTAAATTTCTGCCAACAGGTCTATAAAGTATTACAATCTATTAAAGGCACATATTCTTTGGTGTTGCTCTTTGTTTCTAATGATGGAAATAATTTTTCGTTCAATTAGGTTTTTTATTCCTGTCAATGCTATTTAGGTAGAAAGATGGGCAAAGCAATATCTAGCTTCAACCGGTGAAGGAAAACCAGATCGAAGTGCAAGGATGTTGGAACTCATTGATTGGCTCAAGCAACACATACCAGCTGAAGACTCTAAAATAAGGTCAAAGACTGGTCTCGTTCATGGAGACTTTCGGATTGATAATCTTCTGTTCCATCCATCAGAGGTGAGCATATCCTGTCATATCCATTATATGCACTACAAGCTTGCCATACATCATTTGCAAATTACAGACATAACTAACTGTATTTTTTTGTTCCTTCTACAAAATGAGGTTATAACTTGTATGATACAACTAGCATGTTCTCCTAAATATGGACACATCTTTGTAGTTGTCATAAAGATGCATCCGATTGCTTTTTGTACTGTTATAATTACAGAAAACGATATGCAAGAGTCAAAATCACTGTATAGCCATTAATTAATTTTTAATAGATGAAAAGTACACTAGCTTATATTAACTTGAATGAGATTTATGGCTGGTTTTCTAATTTTTATTGTATTATTTTTGACTGGACAGTGGTCATTATCATTCCATTCCGTATTCTGAATATACTATCCTGCAAAGCTTATTACTATACACGCCTGAGCTAGTGGAATCTTGATAACAATTTATTTTCCTAGTGCTTTTATTAGCGTAAAACTTTGACATGGTTTCACTTATTATGTGATTTTGCATGATTCCATTAATCTTTCCCTATCAAACTATGGTTTCAAGTGGAAAGTGTCATGGAGTGAGAAATGAACTTAACATTTCTCCTATGCAATAATAGTTAGGGAGTTGTTTTTAGTGAGACTTTTTGGAATTTTCGGTGTCTGAATCTGGTGAAAAAATTTGAGGTGAAATCTTATTTATTGAGAGTGCAAGCTTCTGTGATCCATAACATTTTAATTAAAAATCTTCCGGGAAATCACATAAGAAATTTAGGAACCGACGCATTTCGAACTACCAACTGTAGTTCATCATCAGGATCAGTCTTGTATTTTGTCTTCATGATGTAGCCAATCTCTTCACCAATATAAAGATGAACTTGACTATGCTTTTTCTCACAACTCTCTAAGTTTGAGTCCATTAAAGGAATAAATTCTTCAATAATTACAATGGTGATAACCTCATAATAACTTCCAACAAGTAACTAATATAACAGAAAAGGGTGTAACTGAATCCTGAGTTAGGGATAGAAGTAGGTGGGTACAACCAAGTCATGACCAGGATAGAAAATTGGTTGTAGGTACAAGAAAGTTGTATATGTTTAACAATAAATAAAATTTTAATTAAAAATCTTCCGGGAAATCACATAAGAAATTTAGGAACCGACGCATTTCGAACTAACTAGAACTACAGTTGGTAGTTCGAAACGCGTCGGTTCCTAAATTTCTTATGTGATTTCCCGGAAGATTTTTAATTAAAATTTTATTTATTGTTAAACATATACAACTTTCTTGTACCTACAACCAATTTTCTATCCTGGTCATGACTTGGTTGTACCCACCTACTTCTATCCCTAACTCAGGATTCAGTTACACCCTTTTCTGTTATATTAGTTACTTGTTGGAAGTTATTATGAGGTTATCACCATTGTAATTATTGAAGAATTTATTCCTTTAATGGACTCAAAGTTAGAGAGTTGTGAGAAAAAGCATAGTCAAGTTCATCTTTATATTGGTGAAGAGATTGGCTGCATCATGAAGACGAAATACAGGACTGATCACAATATTTCTGCTCAACCGAAAGCATAGACAACAAGGAAGGAAAAAGAGAATACAGAAAGGAAAGGCTGCTGGCTGCTTTGAAAAAATCTTCCAAACAATGGTGATTTGCCTTTCCTTTATAGATCCTTGAGCTTTTGAATATTTGTAACTTTAGTCGGTCTTCATAATTGTGAAATGATAAATAAAATTGTGGATTCCAAGTTGGCTGTAAAAGAAGTAAAATCTGAATTTTCAAATTGTGAATTGTCTCCAAAAATGTAAGGTCGGCTCTGTGAAATTTTCAATCTGAAAATTATTACTGCAGTGATTGATTTACAAATGCTTCAGTAAATATTGAAACAAACACAACTGCACTACTGCACTCTAATCAAAAGTAGAACAGAAATAACACATATAGCACAATAGAAACAGCCATATGAACACAGTTATTTTTTGGAGAATTGTCCCCAGAAAAACCGGTGCAGCAGATGAGGGATTGTATTAATCTTCAGCAGTGAAAAGAATGTTTACAGAAATCTTGATAATCATAATCAAGTAGCATACACTTGATGTGAATTTTCCGGACACTCCGGAAGAATTCCTGACACACGGGATGACTTCCTGCACCCTTTGCGTCAGTCTGCGTAGCCCCTTTGCGCAGTCCTTGCCTAGACTGCGTAATTTCTGCGTGGAGGGCAAGTGCTGTTGCTTAGCGTTTTCACCTCTTTGTCCTCTGCCTTCTCTCTCTGACTCTGTAACTCTCTCCCTCCTTCTGCTTCTGCAACCCTGCCTTTACAAACTCACCCACTGAAATCGAATTTTCTTACTTCAGAATTGATTTCCTTCAGGTATTGAGAATGTGCCCGGCTTGATTTCCAAATGACCCTCAAACCTCCTCTTATAGTCTTCTCGTTGATGAATCAACAACCCAGATTATAACTTTAATCAATGGCTCATATTAAAATATGACTTGATCTTCATTTTCTAGAAGATTCACACTTTGTTTTATTAATACTCTTTAATTATTTAATTTCCCTAAGTTTAGACTTAGGGATCACATTAAAATAATTAATTATTTTAATAAAACAAAATCCGAGTGGAATTTTCACAAACGATTTCTGGGTTCTCTGGAATACTGCTGTCCAAGCCTCTCCCCAAAATTTGAGACCGGAACACTTCCCGATGCTACAAAAATCAACACTCCCTCTTAGCGAGGAAAGTGTTCAAGCAATGTACCCATTTTACTACATTGATTCTGAAGCATCTGCTGCGCTGCTAATGTCCTGGGTGCTACCTCTCAACTCTGCGTTGTTGCCCTCTGTACTGCTGCCTAGGACACTAACATTGCCACTGCCTCATCTGCACTGTAGCTCCCTTTGTCTCTGAAGACCACCCATTCCTTTACAGGAATGGGATCTCGACCATCCCCATCTTTTTTCTGAAGTAAGTAAACTTAATCTTACTCAGAGCCTTGGTGAGGATATCTGCCACATGTTCTCCTGTAGGAGTGTACCTTAACTGCACAGTGTTGAGATTTTGTGTATTTGGGGTAGCATCAGTTGTGCACTAGCTCCCAAATTTTGTGGAGGGACTAGAGTACACTTGATCTACAAGACCCAGAAATTGATTTGGGAAATTTCATCTGATTTAGGAGATGTTAAATTAATTAATTATTTTAATGTATTTCCGAAGTTAAAACTTAGGAAACTAGTGAATTTAATTAAACATGTGATGAAATTATCTTAAGTCACACATATCAAGCTTTCTTTTAATCTTAGCCATTGATTCAAGATCTGATCATGGCCGTTGATTTGTCAACGAGAAAAGTATAAAGGAAAGGCTTGGGGTCATTTGTAAAGACACACAGAGGCAGAGCACTGAAGCTAAGCTGAGATTCTAGGGTAGGGTTTGCTAAGAATATTCAGAAGTGTTTTAGCTGCAGAGAGGGGAATTTAGGCCAAGGAGATGATCTGATCCCGAGGTTTAGAATACACAAGAGGCAGAGATCAGCTCAAGGACAATGCAGAGGAGAAGGAAAGCTGCAGCAACAAGGACAACGCAGTCCCTCCAAGGACAGCGTGATTTTCAGCAGGAAACCCTTAAAGGGTTACGCAGAGACCCTAAGGGGCGGCGTAGGGACTGTGTCACCCAGTCTGGGGTAACATAGACCTTTCTGGAGCAGCGCTGAGGGTCAGAGGGGCTTCACAGGCTGACACAAAGGCTTTCAGGGGCAGCGCTGGGGTTTCTAGGCCCTAATCTTGGCTGAGTTCTGTAAATCCCGTTTGAGGGTGTGGATCAGTGATTATTTTGGCCCTCGATCAGCCAGTGAGTTGTAGATCTGGTATTTCTCTGTCGGGTTTTCTAGATTTGGAACCCAGGCTTCTTGTATTCAAAAAATTCTTAATAATAAAACCCTCCAGCAGCCAGAGACCAGTTTTCCTGCATTGGGTTTTTTCAGGGACTATTTGTCCAGAAATAACTGTCACTTTGTCTATGTGTGCATGAACTTGTTCTAGATCTGTATTGGTGGAGATCTGTTATGTGTTTTGCTTCGATTTTAACTTGAATTTATTCAGTTAATAACTTGTCTAAGTAGGAGGAGCATAACCAGATTAACAGTAAATAATTTTTGCATAAAGTGTAAAGATTCAGAAATTTCCACATGGTATTAGAGCAATTGCAGATCTAGGAGGGTCACCAACAAGAATCTGAAGGTTCTAGCTGCAGAAAGGAGCTGGGAAAGCAGCAGAAATGTAGATCTGAAGAGACAACGCAGTTTTCAGAGGCAAATTCACGTAGAGGGAAGGGTGACGCAGTCTAACGTTGTCTCTTAGCAAGCCCATGCAATTACTGTGCAGACCCAACTCAGAAACAACGCTAGAACAGTCTGAAGCTACCTAGTGTGATTCAGATCTGAATTTTTCAGGTCCAGAAAAGACTGCAGAAAAGCTGCAGAAATTCAGAAGGTACTGGTGGGGTTAAAATTCTGAAGTTTTTAGATCTTTTAGTCTAAGCACAAGCGACAAAGAGCAGGAGGAGATCAGCTTTTCAGAAAGTTTCTAGCCAAAGGAAACTTGCAATTTGATCAGAGGATCAAAAGAAGAGCTGAATCATAGTTGATTTGGTAGATTTCCAAGGAGGGGAATCAGTTGTCAGAGGGAGCAGAAGGTGCCTGTTTCACCAATGGCCTTAAATTTATTTCTCTAGCAAAGAAAAAAGGAAGTTCCAACACATTCTGAGCAGATGGCTCCTCATGGACCGCGGGTGATCAAGACAGGCTGGATGGCCTCTCAAACTTTTTAGTTTGGAAGGCAAGGATCCTGATAGTCCTTGAGGCATACAATCTTAGAGACCATGCAGAGCAAACTCTGGCCACACCGACAAATCCGGATCTCCTTCGGAAGCATAAGGAGGCTGCTGGGCATTCCAAGCAGCTGATTATGGATGGAATCAAGGACCATATTGTACCACACATAGCTGAGAAGAAGACAACTAACGAGATGTGGAAGGCCTTGATCTCCCTATATGAGGGAAAATCTGTCCAAAGAAAGATGCTGTTGGAGACTCAGATGAGGTCATTCATGATGACCAAGGGTGAAGACATGGAGCATTTTCTCTTCATATTGCAAGAATCAAAGATTAGTTGACTGCAATGGGTGCACAGGTGGATGATGATGTGATAGTCAGGATTGCCCTCAATGCACTCACAGATGAGTGGGAAACCTTTGTCCAAAGTATCTTAGGTAGAGCGGACCTCCCAAATTGGGACAACTTGTGGTCAATTTTGCGTCAAGAAGAACTCCGCAGATTCACCAAGAGGCAACATAGCTCTGGATTGAGCAAAGTGAAGAAGGAAGATGAGGAAGATGCATCCTTGGCATCGAAGAAGCAGCCAAAGAAGAAGAAGGATCTCTCAAAGATCAAGTGCTTCTAGTGTGGTGAAATGGGACATTTTGCCAACAATTGTCCTCAGAAGAAAAAGGACAAGGAAGCATCTTCTTCCAAAGCAGCTGTGGCAGATGATGGGTCAGAAGATGATGCAACCATGAGTGCTCATGAACCACGGAGGTGGGGTGACATGGATATGTAGAGGAGTTACATGAAAGTGAGGCGGGATCCTTGAGCAGCTCATCTCTTGGATCACATGCGAGCTACGACACCCTTAAGACAGTAGTGGGACAAGTGAAGCAGTGGGTGCATAGATCACAGATGAAGCAAAGGCAAAGGTAGATCTGAAGACTGGGAGAAGCAACGCAGAGCAAAGCAACAACAACGTAGAGCAGAGCTACAACAGCGCAAAAGGCTTCGGAGGGACAGCGCAATGCAACAGTAGCGTGAGAGATTTCAGCACAAGGGGCTGATATGAATTTAGTAGTATAAAGGGAGTCTGTTCACGCAGGCAGAGCTGTAGTTGTGCATCATTCTTTAGATGCCAGCACAGATCTGTAGCCTATGGAGCTTTAGTGATGAGGATGCAACCCATCTGACTTGTCTGTCAAAGATTGGGCAGGAGATTCAGTTGTTTCTCTCAACAACTGAAGTTGCTTTACAACAGATCAGTAGTGACAGTGCTATGAGCAACACAAATGCAGCATATTGAGAGGGAGCTGCAGTACAGAGGTTGCAGTGGCAGTGGCAGAGTCATGGGCAGCAGTACAAAATGCCAGCAACAGAGCAGAGTTGAGTGGCAGCAGGGCAAGCATCAGCAACACAGAATCAGTATCCAAAATTATGTAATGCATAGTGTGATGTATTGCTAGAGCACACCCTTGATGCTAAGAGGGAGTGTTGAGATTTTGTGTATTTGGGGTAGCATCAGTTGTGCTCTAGCTCCCAAATTTTGTGGAGGGACTAGAGTATAGTTGATCTACAAGACCCAAAAATTGATTTGGGAAATTTCATCTGGTTTAGGAGATATTAATTTAATTAATTATTTTAATGTATTTCCTAAGTTAAAACTTAGGGAACTTAAATAATTAAAGTGAATTTAATTAAACATGTGATGAAATTATCTTAAGTCACACAGATCAAGCTTTCTTTTAATCTTAGCCATTGATTCAAGATCTGATCATGGCAGTTGATTTGTCAACGAGAAAAGTATAAAGGAAAGGCTTGGGGTCATTTGTAAAGACACACAGAGGCAGAGCACTGAAGCTAAGCTGAGATTCTAGGGCAGGGTTTGCTAAGAATACTCGGAAGTGTTTCAACTGTAGAGAGGGGAATTTAGGCCAAGGGGATGATTTGATCTCGGAGTCTAGAATACACAAGAGGTAGAAATCAACTCAAGGACAACGCAGAGGAGAAGGAAAGCTGCAGCAGCAAGGACAACGCAGTCCCTCCAAGGACAACGTGATTTTCAGTAGGAAACCCCCAGAGGGTTATGCAGAGACCCTAAGGGGCAGTGTCGTGCCTGCCTCACCCAGTCTGGGGTAACGCAGACCTTTCCAGAGCAACGCTGAGGGTCAGAGGGGCTTCAAAGGCTGAAGTAGAGGCTTTCAGGGGCAACGTTGGGGTTTCTAGGCCCTAATCTTGGCTGAGTTCTGTAAATCCTGTTTGAGGGTGTGGATCAGTCATTATTTTGGCCCTAGATCAGCCAGTGAGGTGTAGATTTAGTATTTCTCTGACGGGTTTTCCAGATCTGGAACCTAGGGTTGTTGTATTAAGAAAATTCTTAATAATAAAACCCTCCAGCAGCCCGAGACTGGTTTTCCCGCATTGGGTTTTTCCGGGGACTATTTTTCTAGAAATAACTGTGTCACTTTGTCCATGTGTGCATGAACTTGTTCTAGATCTAGATTGGTGGAGATCTGTTATGTGTTTTGCTTCGATTTTAACTCGAATTTATTCAGTTAATAACTTGTCTAAGTAGGAGGAGCATAACCAGATTAACAGTAAATAATTTCTGCATAAAGTGTAAAGATTCAGAAATTTCCACACATAGCTCCCCGTTGGACATAGTCCCTGATGAAGTGGCACCAAATGAAATTGTGTTTCGACTGGTCATGAAACAAAGGATTCTCAGAGAGCTTGATGCAACTCTGATTATCACACATAATTCCGGTCGGTTCCATCCTCTTCTTGAGTAAGTTCAAGAGCAATATACGAAGCCATATGGCCTCGCATGAAGCTGTGCTTGCTACCATATATTCTGCCTCGGCTGAGCTCAGTGTGACAGAATTCTGTTTCCTACTGCACCAAGAAGTCATTCCTGATCTGAAACAATAGCCACTGGTAAATTTCCGATCCACTGTGCTTCCAACCTGCATTTGTAAACCCACTCAACTGGACCACATTGCCCTTGGTGTACTTCAATCCATACTGGACTGCCCCTTCAAGTATCTGAGAACATGTTTGGCTGCTGCCCAGTGAGCCCTCCTTGGTTCCACCATGAACTGACTGAGGGTATTCACTGCATAACAGATGTCTGGTCTAGTGTTGACCAGATACATCAATGATCCGATGAACTGCCTATACAAGGTGGGATCAAGTTCATCATCTTCTGTTGTGTCTATCTTCTTCCAATTTGTAATCATCGACGTGGCCATGGGTCTACAGTCTTCCATTTGAAATCTCTTCAGAATATCTATAGTATATCTTCCTCGGCCAAGGAGGATTTCTCCCATCTGCTGCCAGACCTCCAAACCAAGAAAATAGTTCATCCGCCCCAGATCCTTCATGTCGAATTCGGTAGCCAGATTTTCCTTGCAGTCCTTGATGAGCTTCAATGATCCAGTAAGAAACAGATCATCGACATATAATACCAGGATTAACGACTCATCCCCTACTCTCAAGTAGTAGAGATTGGGATCTGCGTCACTCTTGATGAAACCCATCTTCTGCAAAGAGCTATCAATTCACCCATACCATGCTCTGGGGTTTGTTTTAGACCGTACAAGGCTTTCTTAAACCTGCAAACATGAGTCTTTTGCTCATGTGTCTCGAAGCCCTCTGGTTGTTCTATGTACACTTCCTTCTCTATCACCCCATTCAAGAATGCTGTCTTGACATCCATCTGGTGAAACTCCCATCCTATCTGCGTTGCTAGAGAGATGACGGATCTGATAGAAGTGTATTAGGCTATAGGGGCGAAGGTTTTCTCATAATCGATTCGTTCTTTTTGTGCGTACCCCTTAGCCACAAATCTAGCTTTGAACTTCTCTATGTTGCGGTCTGCAACATACTTGATCTTGTAGATCCATCTTGATCCTACGACTGATCTGCCCTGTGGTCTAGGGACTACTTCCGAGACATCGTTTGTCATGATGGAGCTATACTCCACCATGGCATCTACCCATACTTGATCTTGTAGATCCAACTTGATCCTGCAACTGATCTGTCCTGTGGTCTAGGGACTAATTCCGAGACATCGTTTGTTATGATGGAGCTATACTCCTCCACCATGGCATCTACCCATACTTGATGCCGAGCTGCCTCCCAAAAGCTAGAGGGTTCTCCGACCTGAGCTACTAGTGCCTGGTATCTGTCAGGTTGCTTCCGTACCCTCTTCCTGTCTCTAGGGGCTCCAACAACTTCTTCTGAATCCCTTAGAATTTGTTGGAGTTCTCTGCTCGGTCTTCCACTGGTGGTGGGTGGTCTTACCTACTCTCGTGCCTGCTCTTCTTCGGAAGAACTCTCCTTAGAATCCTTGTCCCGTGGAGAGGCACTCGATCCATCCTCTGTAGGCTGTTGAGGCTGTACTAGTGGATCCTCTTCAACCTGCGTATCTGTAGCCATCTCCTGAGATCTCCTGAAGGCTCTCTCCTCCATGAATTTTACGTCTCGCCTTACTATGATCTTCCTGTTTTCTGGAATATAGATTCGATATGCCTTCGCATTTTCACTATTGCCCATAGGATAACCCTTTTCCGCAGTTTGATCCAACTTCTTCCTCTTCTCATCTGGTACATGGCAATACACCATACTGCCAAATATCCTGATATGGCTCACTTCTGGCATGCTGCCTGTGAACACACTCTTAGGAGTTACCTTCCCCAATGCTCTATGGGGCACCCTGTTCTGCACATACACAGCTATATTGCAGGCTTCTGCCCACAAAAATTTGGGCATGTCTTGGTCATATAGCATTGCCCTTGTAGCTTCTACCATTGTCATGTTCTTCCTCTCTGCAACTCCACTCTGCTCTGGATTGTATGGAGTTGTCCATTCTCTCTTGATGCCTTCCTTTGCACAAAAACTGATGAAGTCTTTATCGATATACTCTCCACCATTATCTGACCGCAGCTTGTTGATCTTCTTTCTGTTTGAATTTTCTACCAGTGCCTTGAAATATTTGAAACACTCAAAGACTTCATGTTTGGTTTTGAGAAATTAGATCCAAGTCTTCCTGGAATGGTCATCAATGAAGGTAGCAAAATACTTTGCACCACTGAGAGCGGTTGTGGACATTGGACTGGAAATATCTGAGTGTATCAACTCCAATACGCTCTTGGCCTTGCTGCTGCTGCTTGGAAATGCTGCTTTGGCATATTTACCTAGTACGCATCCCTTGCAGGCCTCATCTCTCCTTGTGCTGAGTTCTGGAGCTCCTATGTTGTCTTCTTGAGAATCTTCAAGGCTCCATCCTTCTGTGCCATAAGTCATTCAGATCCCTTTCGTCCGTACTGCCGATCAGAGCCATTGGAGATTCAAGCTGGAGCTTATATAGTTTATGGCTCCTTACTCCAATTTGTGCCTTCTTTTTCCAGCTAGGATGTTTGACATAATCTTTGTTTCCGATAAAGTATACGTCATAACCCTTGTTCTGGAGCTGAGACACTGAGAGAAAATTCATCCCGAACCCTGGTACATGCAGAACGTTTGTGGCTAGAATCTTGTTCCAGCTTATGTCTGAAATATTATGGTACCTTTTCCAACGGGGGTACTCTAGGTCTTGTTTCCCATTGTAGTCTGGAAATTCATCTGCTCTTCTTGGTAGCTCGAAAAACATTCTCGAACTCTCGTCATATGAGCAAATGCTTCATTGTCGATATTCCAGACACCTGGAGGAGCTGTGCTTGACACGCAAGCAAGATCCTCCTCTAGTCTGGATGCAAGATAGTCATGTCATGTTCCCTCTGTGTTTCTAAGTGCTTTGGAGGACTACGTGAACCCTTCCGAATGTCGGATCTTTGGTCCACAGGAGATCCTTCCTTTCTGTCTTTAGCCTTTTGATCTGACACCATGAGAAATTTTCAATCTGAAAATTATTACTACAGTGATTGATTTATCTCTCCTACTTATTAGATAAGTTATTTACATATGCTTCAATAAATATTGAAATAAACACAGTTGTAGTACTTCACTCTAATCAAAAGCAGAAGAGAAGAAATAACACATATAGCACAATAGAAACAACCATATGAACACTATTATTTTTGGACAATTGTCCCTGGAAAAACCCAATGTGGGAAAACCGGTACAACAGACGAGGGTTTGTATTTATCTTCAACAGTGAAAAGAATGTTTACAGAAATCTTGATGATCAGAATCAAGTAGCATACACCTGATGTGAATTTTCCGGACACTCCGGAAGAATTCCCAACACATGGGATGACCTCCTGCACCCTCTGCGCAGTTCCTTCCTGGAATGCGTAATTTCTGCGTGGAGGGCAACTACTGCTGTTCAACGCTGCCTCCTCCTCGTCCTCTGCCTTCTTTCTCTCTGACTCTACTGCTCTCTCCCTCCTCCTTCTGCTTCTGCAACCTTGCCTCTACAAACTCACTCACTGAAATAGAATTCTCTTACTTCAGAATTGATTTCCTTCGGGTACTGAGAATGTGTCTGGCTTGATTTCCAAATGACCCTCAAGCCTCCTCTTATAGTCTTCTCGCTGATGAATCAATGACCCAAATTATAACTTTAATCAGTGGCTCAGATTAAAAGATGACTTGATCTTTGTTTTCTAGAAGATTCATGTTTTCTAGAAGATTCACACTCTACTTTATTAATAGCCTTTAGTTATTTAATTTCCTTAAGTTTAGACTTAGGAATCACATTAGAATAATTAATTATTTTAATAAAATAAAATTTGAGTGGAATTTCCACAAACGATTTATGGGTTCTCTGGAATATTGCTGTCCAAGCCTGTCCCCAAAATTTGAGACCTGGAACACTTCCTGATGCTACAAAAACCAACAAGCTCCTCCATAAGCTCATGTCGGCTCAGCCCAATAGTCACACCATTTGGGGCACTTGTAATCACTATAAAAAGACCATTCATCTTCTTCATTTGGACACGAATTCAGATCATCTGAGGCACAATTCAGACCTCAGCAAGGATGAAGTATGAGGCTGATCAAGGACGAAATCTGAGGCACAGTTCGGATCTCATCAATGTCAAAGTTTGAGGCTAATCAAGGATGAAATCTGAGGCACAATTTGGATCACTCTTCTTCTGTTCATGTGAAGTTATTATTGTGGCAGATCGAGCTTATGGGTAGATTAATTCTCTGTGGTAGGTCAAGCTTTTGGAAAAGAACTATTATTTGAGGCAGACCGAATTTTATAAGTAGCAATTTGACTTGGCTCATGGATAGTTTGACCATATTTGACCCGGGTTTAGTCACTATTCAGTTTGACTTTACTTTCACTGGGAAATCAGAATGTATCTCTTGTTGAATTGGACAAATTTCTTTAAGAAAAAGGTTGTTGGGTTTCCCCCCTGGTTTGGGGTTTTCCCAGGGTAATTTTTGTGTCTCCTATGTTTGGCTATCTCTTTTGTCATTATTGTTTTACTGTTGAAGCTTTTCTTGTATAATTACTTAATGATGAATATAGTATAAAATGAATTGATTTTATAATCATTAGTTAAGGAAATCATGAAAAATCAACATGGTATCAGAGCTTGGTTAAAGAGCAATAGGTCAAGTCAAGGATGGTCAAATCAAGGTTTTGATTTTGTCTAATTGAACTTGTTATGAATCATTACATGAAGGATGCACATTATTTGAAAAATATCATCTGATTTCCTGAGGTCTCGCATAACTGAAGGATTAAGCTGAGTTCTTTGGGATTCATTTGTTGATTTCTCGCTGGTATAGGAGGGCATCTCTGTGGATTAGTTCAGACCCTCTGAGGTCATTCGACCCTCTGTGGCAGGGAATTTTGTGAGGCATCTTTTTGTGGAGAAAATTCAATTGGATTTGACATGTTTTTGGTTTAATATTTATACCTGTATGTGGTGATTTGATTGTGACAAGCTTAAATTCCTAAGGCTAATCCGAGACTACTCTTGAGGCCTTTTGCGGACTGTTCCCGGGTGTATTGCGTGAACCTTTGAGGTCTGTTCAAAGACGATTCTCATGATTGAGGCTTAGCTTAAGCTCGGACTTGTTCCTCTTAGGCTTATTCGGATGTTTGAGGCTGGTTTTAAATGCGACAACTGAGGCATAACTTCGCTTTATCTTCAACCCTCTTCAAATCAATTAAAGTGTGTTCCTATGGTATAGTTTGGACCCCTCTGTGGATTCTTCTTCATTGATTTTGAGGCTCATCCTTTTGTGTGTTCTTCGGCTCCACTTTTGGCATATTTTAGCTGTCTATGAGGGGTTAAGTTTTGATTTGATGACATGATCAAATTATTGCTACTGCTACATTGAGGAGGCCGAGTTACTTGGTTTGGAAGGACGGAGGATAATCATCTAGTTTGTACTACTCAAAGGACATAATTTGTTGATGCCTCTTCCATGATGAAGTCTGGACCATTTGAAGATTGTTTACTTATTGATGTTATTGAGGATATTGAAATGCCATACCCTCATTGAAGACTCGACCTGCTATATTTGTCTGTTGTTGATAGCTGGAGTGCTAGATGAAGGTAGAATACAAAACGGGTCATTAATCTTGATACTTTTGCTTGGACTAGTATCAAGATGGAATATCCTTGATTGTTTGATGACATCATGGATTTCATGGTTTTGGACATTTATGGAAAGAAAATTTGTATATTACAAAGTTTGTTGCAAAAGAGTTTAAGTTTTGGATGTGAAAGCCCTAGGGTTTGTGAATAAAACCCTAGAGTTGGACGAAGATTAATGTTTCCGCTAAAAGAAGAAACTCTAACTCATGCAAGGAAGAAAGGAAAGTAACTTATGATGAAGACAAGGATGAGGAGTTTTGCAGATGGATGATTTCTACAAAATGGCTAGGATCAAGAGGGAGTTGACAAATTGTCCTCAATCCTCAAAAGCTAAGTACTTTATATCTCTTCCTTGATTGTTTTTGTTTTGTTATTATCTCTCTTGTCTTTCTTTCTTTTGTTGGGTTATAATCGTTCTTCCATGGCCTCCTAGTGAGGATTGTAGGTACACCATGAAGACTGCCAAGGCTTTGGCAATAGATGGAAGTTTTGGAAGAATGAAGCAAGAGGAAGCAGGCAGGCCAATAAGTTGAGGATGTCATTGTGCCGAGATCTGTGGAAATTTAATGATGACTTCAAGGTGGTTTTACAAGATCTAGCATTTGGTAAATAACATACAAAAGTACAAAGCGAGGATTCTCCTAGGAAGTGGGAGAGGACTATGAGAAGACATTTGATCCAATTGTCAGGTACACTTCTATTAGAACTATTATATCTGTTGCTTCTATTCTGGGTTACATTAGGTGGATGTGGAAACCAATCTTCCCAATGGATTAATTGAGGATGAAGTGTACAAGGAAAAACCTCTAGACTTCTAGGTACATAAGAAGGGATCTCATGTTTGCAGATTGGAGAAAGATTTGTACGAACCTGGGGCTTGGTATGGATATCTAAGAAATCTTGGTTGATCTTGTTTCTGATGAGCATGGAAGGACTCACTTGTCATAGGGATCAATAGTGACCAGAATATTTTCTTCCGTGATAGAGGGAGCAATCATGACAAAGTAAGTTGATTTCTAGGATTGAGATAATGGTTGGACGCATTACTTCTTGGGACTAGATATCATTGAACCAATTCTGAACCTGAGCACTGTGATGATCTGTAGTGCGATCCTATTTCAGAGGGATATGCGAGGTTCTGTGATTGAGGACCTTAGGTCTCTACTAGTTTCCTTATTGCGGAATTCTGAACTGTAGCCTCCCTTTATTGAACTGTAACCATTTTCTTACTACAAGATTTACACTGAACTTGTTTTCATTGAGACATTCGAACCTCTTCCTTCTAGGTGACTTTAATATGTTCACTGTAATCCTAGTTTCATTAGCCCATAATTTCCCTTCTTCAAATTGCTTTTGACCATAACCATAGCTCTGATATCATGTTAGAGAAATTAAGGGGTTGGTAGTTAATCAATTTCTCTTATCATGACATTATCTTGTGATGTTTCTTGTTATTATTATGTGTTATTTCGATTTATCTTTTCTTATCATCAAGACTAATGCCAAATAACAAATAGAAGATGACACAAGATGTAGGCATGCTGCCAGGGCAAAACCCCACTCTTTGGGGAAAACCCAGTCAAAATTCTTTCTTCAGTAGATTCAAGATGAGACGACCAAGACCCTTAGACTATAGACTTCCTCCATCAAGTCATCCCTTCACTATGTTAGCACCGAGCTCTCCTTACACCGAGATCTCCTTCGCTTGCATCGAAACTTCATCCTCATTCCTGTAATAACACCGAGTCATTCTCTCTGAGATCTTACTCCTAAGGTAGCTCCAAGGTCCATAATCCATCTTGACACCGAAACATTCTTTGTGTTGATTGCAGTGGTACCGAGTTCTTGTAGCACCGAGGTCCCTCCATCTTGACACCAAAACATTCTCTGTGTTGACTGCAGTAGTATCGAGTTCTTGTAGCACCGAGGTATTATGCCTGAGGTATCTTCTAGAAAAGATGAAGATCAAGTCAAGTAAATCTTGGCCGTTGATTAACGATTTAATCTCGAGCGTTGAAGTCTCAACGGGAAGATTTTAAGGACTTGATGGGGCATTTGGAAAATACACCAAAATACCGAGAGACCGACAGAGTCTAGAGATCGAATTTCTCAAGTGAGCAGTGCTCAGGAGAAGTTACATCGAGAAGATTCTTGCAGAGAGAGGCAGTGATAGATCCAGTTGGAGATTTTCCTGAGTCGGGAATACATCACAAATGAGACAAAGGGCAGTACGTAGAGAGGTAGCGTAGCAGCTACACAGAACCAATGTAGAGCCAACAGAGGCAGCATTGCAGCCTTGAGTAGATCCAAGATTCAACCAAGGATTAGTCAGATCTAGTGCCAGAGTGTCGGGGTGTGAGACAGGAGGGGGCCAGAGATCAATATCCAACCAGCAGAAGAGCCAACAAGCAGAGGTGACGCAGTCCCCACACAGAGTGACGAAGAGACTGCACATAGATTGAGCATAGGCAACGTAGGGCTCATCAGCTCAGAGTTTGGTCAGTTCGTATTTTCCAGTGTTAGTGTGAGGTAATCCTCACTTGCTCTTTGTTAGTTAGATTCTCTTTGTGGATGGGCAGTAAGGCATCCTAGATTGTATTCAAATCTTCTGCATAATAAAACAAACCCTCAGTTGCTACACCGGTTTTCCCACATTGTGTTTTTCCAGGGACACTAGTCCAAAAATAACGATGCCGTGTGTCTATTGTTCATTCTTGGTCAGATCTTGTTTCCGCACTTATTTATTTTGCGCAGTTAAATTCTGTGAAGGATGTAGTTTATGGGTTTCAATATTTACAATAGAGCACAATAAACAATTTGTTCAGTAATTAACAAATAGAAGAATTCTCATCAATTGCTGCAGTAGGATTCCAGGTAGCACAATTTTCACAAGCATCACCAAATATCATAGCATCATAGCACTGGATATCATAACTGAGATAGCACCAAGTAAAGCACTGAGTTTCATGACTGAAATAACATCATGTCCGAATTGTAATAATACTATCTCCTTGAAGATATTCGAACTTAATCCGAACCCTTGTCTGCAATCTGATCCCAGATTCTGTCCTCTTGGAATGGTACCGAACCTGTGATTTTTTCCGAACTTCATTGTAGAGAGATGTCCAAATTTGTTTGTGTTTGATGTGAATACCTTAGCTTGGTATTTATAGTGGTTCCTCCATAAAATAAGCTGACATGTCCGTGTGAAGTGTTGTGTCTTGATTTGAGCCGACTTGAAGATAATTTGAGGCCGACTTTAGGAGATTTCTTTGATGACTTCTATCATTTGAGAGAAGCTGACTTGAAGGCTTTCTTTGAAGGATATTTTGCTGAAGAGACTGAGGATGATGACTTTGAAGAAGATGACTTTGATGGAGAAGCCTTTTGACCAAATAATTAAAAAACCTATATTACATGATTCAAAAGCCCAAAATGGGTCAATATAAGTCTGTAATGACTAACCTATGTTGAAAAGTGTAACTAGGTTTAGTCTTCATAATGACATGTAATTATGAATTTATGTAATGAAGTGACAAAGATAATAAAATGTATTTTGTAATGCTTGCCTCATGGGTTTCATGAGCAAGGAGTTTTTATTATAGGTCAAAGAATTTTTCTTGATGTCTTTAGGGATTTGTCATCTTGTCATAAATATAATTAGAGTCATGTATATGAAGTCGCGTTATACTTGTGAAAAGACATGTTATTGATGTAAAAGTATACTCCAAAGATCTTGTCACCGAGCCTCTTGAAGTCGGCTTAAAACATGTTGGAAATATCACCTTGATGATGTCGGCCTACCTTCCTATCTTGATGTCGGCCTAGTAACTAGAGACAATCACTATATATATAGAGTGACTTGGCCTTATTGGAGAGCATCAATCTCGTTTGGGTCTGCAATAATAGAAGCGAAGTAAAAGTGCGAAGACGAAGTCTGTGATAAGAGGACGTAACTTGGATCTGTAATCGATGCGAAGAAAAGGTCTACACCATTATCATTACACTATTACTTAGTGTCCATTCAGTCAACCCTACAATAGTTGTTGTCAACCATTGTAACCATTGACATTCGTATACAATTAAAAAAAAATAGTAGAAGAGAAGCAAATCCATACGATCACAACCAATCAAGATAGTGATTTGGGTTTACAAATTAAAATCTAAGGTTCCAATAAAAAAAGCCGCAACCAAACTAAAATTCGCAACTATACATAAAATTAAAATGTGTAACTAGGTTCGGTCTTCATAATGACACGTGTAATTGTTATTTTATGTAATTGATGTGAAGAAGAAAAATAAAATTATCTATTGTAATGCTTGTCTCATGGGTTTCATGAGCAAGGAATTTTATTTTTATAGTAAAGGCTCCCATTGTGAGCCCTTAGGTTTGGTAATCAAGTCATAAAGTCTATTGAGTCAATGTCAAAGATGAAAGACCCATTTGGGCAAGTTACACATTGTAAAATAAAATTTATTTGTCATAAACCCTCCAAGACCTCGTCACAAGCTATCCTTGAAGTCGGCCTAAAGATAAATCTAGAAAGGCATGTCGGCCTAGGCACCTGTTTAAGTCGACTTATTTTGGATGCACTGACCACTATAAATAGGAAGCTCAACCTCCATTTGGAAGACATAATTTCGGTCAAGGAGAAGAAGGCAGAAAGAAGTGCGAAGTTCTCAAGAAAGGCAGTCTCATATCTAACGAGAAGAAGGAAGGGAAGAACGAAGTTTTTGGCGTAGCACAAACTTTGTTCATAACATTGTCCTTAAATGACGTATGATGTCATCCACTTAATTTTCCTACGTAAAACTTCAAGTTGATTAGCATACAACAAAGCTTCACTTTTGACTTGCCGATTAGCAACCAAAAGTGAAGTAATTTTTTAAAATGAAATTTGTAATGGTTGAAATTAGATTTCTGAAAGTAATAGTAGCAAGAAAATTGAAAGTGATGCAAGAAATGAATGTGCGCTTCAAGTGAAATAATTCAAAACAAGTGCACTTAAATATACCATAACATTGCATAAAAATTCATTTAATGGCCTCCGCAATACATTCAAAGAGTTAGAATCAAACATAATTGAATAAAAATCACAAATTATTCAAGAAGTTGGTTGCACCATAATGAGTATTTAGTGGCAGGCTACTGTGAGTTCTTTTGCTTGCAGTGGAGGTAGTGGTCCGAGGGACTAGAACACAAAAAGTGAGATCTCTGCTGCTCTTAGAGCATCTATGAAAAATTGTCCAACCCCTGTACTGATGCTTCAATATGCATATATGGAAGAAACATTTCCTCCTTCAAACTACTTTATCCAATAGCTCAAGGCAAGGAAAAGTTGGAAAGGCACAACAGATTTGTAAGTACAACCAGCCTTTCTTCCTTTTCCACTTTCAACTACTTTGGCAAAAACACAAGGTCAGCTATCTTTGTTCCACTCCTTGAGTAGAAAGTGTTAGCCACCTATAAAATTTGTTACAGCAAAAGGTGGCTAAAACTTTTTGGAGCCTTCAAGGAACAAATTTTATTGTTAAAAAGTGTTGGCTCTTGAAGACTCTTGAAGGCTTCATGCCTTTGTCCAAATCTTCACTACTGTTCCCTTTTTTTTTATATACGCATAATTTCTGCTATTTCCATAAGTGAAAATACTGCTGCAAAATCATCATTTATTCCCCTTCCTCCACTCAAAACTAACCTTCATTTGCTCCCCTTTTTTTCCATAAAATTCCTCCATTTTTCATGATTTCCCTTCTTCCATTCGTGAATTTTTTTTTTTACATAGTTTAAAACTCATTTTTAAACTATACCGAAACCTCCGATACATTATTTCCTTTGTAAATACAAAAAACCCATTTACCCAAAGTTTTGGTCTAACGCGCCCATACAACAATTTTTAAATAAAAAATGGTTAGATTAAAAAGACCCGAAGCGCAATCGCATCGGAGAAATCCAATGGGTTGATTGTAAAGATCCGCATCAAAACTTTCGATGCGATTAAGTCCCATAATGTATAAACTCTGCCCTCCGCTTTCCATTCCATATAACCTACGCCCGGGACCAAGAGTTTAAGTCCCGAGGCACCAATCGCATCGCAAAATTCCAATGGGTAGACTGAAAAGCCCGAGCTCGAGGCTCCAATTGCGATTGGCCCTTTGTTGTATAACGCCCCGGGCCTATTATTGTTCCATATAACTAAAGGCCCCGCAGACGGGCGCCTAACCATGTTATATATATGTTCCGCCTCGATCCACCAAAACTTTGTATTATATTAAAACTTTGGGTTTTTTCATGCATTATGAAGGGTTTCCACCGGTTCGCTTTAAAAGCAATCCCTGCCGTTGATCGTAAGCCGAACAAATGGCCCGCGCAACATCGCATCGCAACATTTTCATTGAGCGCATTTAATATAATGCCTCCTTCGATCGCCGATTCCCAATTCATTCTCTGCCGTCGATCTGATCTGCAGATCGATGGTTAGCGCTCAATCGCATCGCAAGTTTCATCGGGCGCGTTTGTTTGTTCCCCCCGATCAGCCATCCCTCCGATTCACTCCCCGCCGTCGATCTGATCCTCAGATCGACGGCCATCGCTCAATCGCATCGGTGTTTCCTTGTACATTGGCGCCATTCAAGTTTTGCCCCCGATCACATGACTCCGATTGCATCTGGACCGTCCGTTCGATCTCATCTGACGGCTCGTATTCCTCCCAAAACCCATTTCGGTTTTTTAACTAATTTTCCCTCCGCCTAAGGTTTTTTAAATTGTTTTCTTTGTATTTTCGCCATTTCTCTATTATATGTCCCGGATCGCTCCCAGATCGACGGATCTAACTTATTACTTCCCATCGCTCTCCTTTCGACCATTTTACGCAGATTTCCACCATTGGATGCTGCCATCCAACGACTATGCTCCTCCCCACGCCCTCTGAAGCAGTTTTTCCCAAAAAACGTAGGATTTCTTAAATTAGTTTCGTCTTTTGCAGGTGATTAATGGTTTTATCTGTTATATTGAAAGAAAGGCTGAAGGCCGGGAATGACGATTCCCGTGCCTTCGATTCATAAAAGGAAAACCGTTCGCAAGGTTCAAGATCCACATTTCGTCGATACTTCATGGGCATTGATGCCTTGAGAGCCCTGCGCGACCTGCACATCAATAAGACAACAACGTTATTTAAACAAACAAAAGAGTATCAGTGTTGAAGACAGAATGCGGCAGAACAGAAGGATTGAAGATAATTTGGGGATTACGGCTAAGAATGATTATCAAAAGTCTAATCCCCAGAATTAAAACACAGTTAAAAGAAAATCATAAGTGTTTTATCAGACAAAAAGGCCTCCACTGCCACATCTGAGGCAAATTGATTCCTCTCAGCTACCACAAAGCCACTTGTGCCTCAAAGCATTCAAACAAAGGCCAAAGTTATTGTTCGAAATCGGATATTTGCCTCAATGCAGCCAAACAGTTAATTCTGCTGAAAGAATTTAATGAAAAAAATATCAGTAGAGTTACTATAACATAATGCAGAGCCTTAAAAGTCAACAAAAGCTCCCACCGAGCTTAATTCATGAATGTAAATCAATTAATACAGTAACACACCTGTAAACTTCTCCATCGAGCCCCTCAAAGGCCGAGAAGTCATTAATCTGTATTAATTGTCTTGAGAGATCTTTTATCTGATCTCACCTCCTCATTCTTCTATAAATACTTCTGTAGAAGATGAGAAATTGTTGGTTGATGTAGTTATTGAACATTCAAATGTAATTGAGCTTGAGACTTCTATCTATAAATAGTGTTCACTGGCCCTTGGAGCTCTGTTGGTGATAGATAGGTTAGGCTGAGATGTGTAGATGGGTGCTAAACTAAAGCATTGGACTTAAAGCTGTAACTGGTTTGGAGCATCAATACAAGCTGATTTATGGGATCCTGGTCTATGTTGACGGTGATGTTTTTCTCATTGTAACTTGTCATTTTGTTTTTGTTTTCACTGTGTTTCATCTTCTCTTATAAAGAACAACATGCATAGAGTTAGGACCTACTGTATATCAGTACCCTTCTCTGACTGAAAATCTTTATCTGAATGTTTTCTCTCATCTATGTTATTTGGGAATGATTCAATTCAGTTTAAGCATAGGAATGTTGGCGTTCCCTCGTCTTATTGCCTTAGCTGAATATTATTCTTGAATGTTGTGTTCAGTATTAGTTAAGTAGAGATGAACTATGGAAGTTATGGTGTGCCCTGGTCCTAGTTTTATCCCCAAACACTGTTTGAATTTTTCCCTTGGAATGTGTTAAAAGCTGGCTAGTTTCAAAGTACTTACCAGATCTTAGGCCATTCTGTGTTATCTTTGTGTTTGTCTTGAAAGTAACCAAGTAAAGCAGAGCTAGGAGAGGATTTGTGGTGAGCCCGGCCCGCTAGTTTCTACTCCAACAGTTGCCTTCAAGTTTCCCTTAGTTTTTATAAATGTTTTCTATTAAAAGTGTATCAAAGGTTGGCTAGTTTAAAAGTACTTACCAGATCCTAGTTTACTTTTATGTTTTTCTTGAGTCTATGTCAAAGGCTGGCTAGTTTAGAAGTACTTACCAGATCCTGGGCTGCTCTTTGTTCCTCATCTGTTTAATTCTCCTTATTGTACCATTTCATTCCATAAATCAAACTTCAAAGAGATCCTTAGACATAGATAACTTGCCCCATGGACCACTCTTGCCTCTTGCTGTTCCAATTAAACTCTATTATGACTCCATAGCCCAATGGACTAAAACCTGCAATTATCTACCTTTTTGGCCGAAGCTTACTCTGATTGCCTGCAAATTCTCACCTTTGAAACTCTTTGCATCTAGAACTTTCCACCTCAAATAGTAATCATGCTCAACCATCCAAAAAACAAAACAAACCCTTGGCCTTCATAACTAGCCTAACATCATTACTCAAAACTTCAGAGAGAAATCCATCTTTGCACTTGTTGGAGAGATCCCTCTCCGGATTCAGGAGGGCTAGATCCTAGAATCCCAAAGTGGTTGAAACGATGTTTCTCCCTGTGACCGGACTTTGCCAATCTTGCTGATTACAGGGAACTAACAGAAAGATAAACAAAATATGCTTTTTTTGCTTCACTTGTTGAGTGGAAACATCAACAAAATCTGCTCTTCACATCTCAGCATTGAATTGGAAAAAATCTTGCTTTTCCTCTAGCTTTACTCATGAAGGCATTTAGTAAAAGCTCCCATTCTCTCATTAAATATATATGACCCCTTTTCCATCTGATTAAGTAATTAAATAAAAAATTAATTATTTAATCATTTCACAACTTATGACTTTGAAGTCATAATCCTTGAAAGTTTTCTCAAAGATATGATTCAAATGTGTCGGCTTAAGACAAAAGCCAGTGGCAAAGATGGTACTCAACTCCTCACTTTTCTGTGCAAAGGAAGCTTAGACCACCCCTTAGTTGCTAGTTAGGAACCATGACCAACACCTATACCTGCCAAATATATAAACTTACTAATTATATACATTCCTTAAAAGGAAGTCTTCCCAAAAAAGAAAAAAGGACAAAAGCACAAGTTTTGGTCAAATAACATTGGGCCATAATTACAAAAAACACAAAAGGAGAGGAAAAAGTGCCATTCCAGATCTAAATGAATCCGGTTCCATTGGACTTGCTTTTTCACAAAGATCAAGTGATCAAATGTGATGTGTGGGCCCCTGATGGTCCAAATATTGAAAAAGCAGAACTGCCGAAAATAGTAGTTTCCCAGAAACTATCAAAACTGAATATAAAAGGTCCTCTGATCAAGGGTTATGCCATGAAGCATCTGGAAATAGCCCATTGTGACCAAGTCTCAATGGACCTTAACCTTTCAGTAGCAAGAAGTGCTACTGGGGTTAACAGATCCACACAGTGAAATTATTCCAATGAAATAAGCTGAGAATCATTTGTAGAATCCTCAATAAAGTAGAGTGAGGCATATCTTGCAAACCCGTGAATATAAACTGCATCAAAGGAGCTAAGTAGGGTCTCCCTTTACAAACAAATGGCTACAGGCGTGTTGGAGTCACTATGAATCACAATCAGATGTTGAGGATGTGGTGTTATGTCACCAACTGTAATATCCAATATAAAAGTACCAATCCTTGGAATATCAAGAATACCATCAAATAAGGTGGAGTCAATACTAAGAATATCATTCTTTGAATCTGGTACAGCCTGATTTGCAAAGTACACTGCCATATGTGTAACAAAGATGCAGTCCATCTGGCTTAGAAAAGAGAAGTCTTTGTGAAGACTCAAGAGAAACACAAGGCATGGTGCCCATAGGCTAAAGAGCCAATCACTATGAATCAACATGATGAGTTGACACATTAGAGAGCTTGCATTTTGTATTTATATACATCTTAAGTGATGTCCCTTAAAATGGGAGGCATCCCTTCAACGGTGGGTTATGGGCCAACATAACAAGGGCAGGCACCCCAAAAGGGGGACTAGGTCAACCTAATCAAATATATAAAAAAAGCCAATAAAGAGGGTGCTAAGCCTTAGATGACCACGTGAATATTACCATCATTCCAGCATTTTGTTGGTGCATCAGATTTCTTTTTATTCTGAGCTTCTCATCTATGGGCTGTTCTTGAGTTTGTAAATTTTACAGAATTGTTTCAATTGTATATTATTTTTTCTCCAAATTGTCTATTCATCGACTACACACATGGTAGTTGACATATATATTCTCAGTTCTGCATATTATCATACAAACGTGATATGCGCTTTTATTCCATTCTCTATTTTATTCACCAGCAATAGTTTTGTCAATTCTTTCTGGCCCAGCTGGCAAAAATGGTGTAGATATACTTGTGTTCTATATTCCTCAAGATAGTATTTTCCATTCTTAGTTTTAATTAAGCTTCTAACCTAGTTGGTAAAGGATGACTACATTTTATTCCTTACCATAGAAAGGTGATGGATATTATGGCTTTACTTGCATGTACTAAAGTCTAAGACTTTCATTTATTTGTTGCATGTTCTCATTTTATGCAGGAACGTGTCATTGGTGTTTTAGATTGGGAATTGTCAACATTGGGGAACCCAATGTCTGATGTTGCTTACAACTGCATGGTAACAAACTTCTCTTAAACGTGGGATTCTTTTAGTCTACTGTTTTAATTTATATTGATTTGAAACATGTAATTTCTGTGAAAATGCAGAAAAATATCATGATTCGTTATTGTAACTCACGACTATATCTTCACTGATTATAAATATTAATGGTAATTCTTTAATTGTGAAACAATGTTATGATGTAAATTTGTTCTCATAGTTCAATAAGTAGAATAATTTTCTATTATTGTATATTTTAAATTAGCTACCACCATATCTCATTTTTACGTTGGATTAAGTTTTACTAACCAGTTATTTTGACATTATCACACTTGGTCATATTAAATGACTAAAATATTGAGCTTATGAACACCATTATTTGAATGTGCGACATATATGAATTTAAATTTCAGGCAGATCATCTGAGTGACATCAAAAGCAAGATAAATACTCCATGGGATGTGTATGTATTTGGACTCTGGAGGAACGTTACTTTTGAGTTAGGATTTTAATATTCAAATAAAACCAAGCTGATTGGTCGATACCAACTTCATTATGTTGGAAAATTACAATAGTTTTACAGTAGCAGTAGGCTGCATGTTAACACGGTTGTAGCATCATAGTGTATCAGATTCCATTAGGAGGAATATAGATGAGAAATAAAAGCCTGCAAGAAGAAGCACCTTAACATTAAAAATATCAAGCACAAGTACCAGTAGGCATGGCTATGAAGCCTGTTACCTAGTGGGGAATCTTCTTCATCCTCCTTTTTGCTACCCTTGCCCCCATCTACCAATATAGGGCTTAGGTTCTTCCTTTATGTTGGGTACCAGTGATCCTGCTTATCATTCCATCTGTCATTATTTTCTTTTTGAGACAATAATGATACACTTATGGCAAGGGCTTGCTTTATTGAAATGGATGGTTGTGAAATTCCTGTGTAGTGTCTTTTCCATTTTTACATATGAACTTGGACATGATGTGAATGAGCATGCTTCATGGACCTAGGTGGCTATGATAAAACTTCTTGTTGAGAATTTGGAGGGGTGGTGATTAATTCAAATTGTCTTCTTGATAATTACTTGTGAGCTTACTTCTTTTACTTATATAATTTTTCTTCTTAGCTTATTATGTCTTTCATCATGTCAATTACCAAAAACACAAGAGACACAAATTTAGGCTCTTCGAGCCAGGGCCAAAACCTCTCCCTCTTGGAGAGGAAAACCTGCAAGAAATTCTTCTTATACACTTTCAGATGACAAGTACCATGACCATGACTCAGACCCTTGACCCTTTTATGCCTCCAAGACCTTGTCTCTGCTTTATTCCTTGACTTCTTGAGCTGATCCTTCTTTTCTGCACCATCCTGCGCTGTTCTGCACCAGCCTTAGAGAGCTTGGGCTCTAGTCCTTGGTTTCTTCTTTAACTTGGATCCTTCTTGACTTCTATATTTATACTCAAGACAGTGATATATACTTCTGTACCAATCCTTTGTATGAAGCCCTAGACTGGTCTTCTAACACACTGTATAGATATCATTTTATAGCACTGTCCCTTCTTGCACTTATTGCAACCCTTTAACACAATTCTATAACTGCACTTCAATACACCCTAACATAAGTCATATATCTGCACTTCACTGTTCCTTAACACAGTTAGATATCGGCACTTCAATCCAGCTCTTCCACAGTCTTTATTATGCACCTTGATACAGTCTCTTTCTTCACTTGAACGCAGTCTTACCTAGTACTTATTGCAGATAAGTATGATCATGGAAATCTCAGACTTGACCAAGGATATATCTTCAAATAGAACGCAGATATATATATCCTTTCTCGCACTTCTTCAGTGTCCTGTAACTCGCACTAAATCACAGAATCCTTGACTGAAAATCTGGATCAAACTGAAATCGCAGGTTCCTTTAAATAGTTGAACCTGCCTGTAAATAAGCCGACCTGTTCTTTGACTTTGAGGCTGACTTGAACAAGTATTATAGGCCGTCTTGTACAGAGTATTTTCCAGAGAGAGAAAGGCTGACTTGATAGGTTCTCCGAGACTGATCTTGATCATCATTTGTGTGCAATCTTCAAGGCTTATGTGAGACAGTCTGGAGGCATACAAATGACTAGACTCTTCATAAACATGACTCTTTAATTAATACAATTTATGACCAAAAAACAAATCCCTAATAGACCTCAAGAAGAAGTCTAGTGACCTGTAATAAAACCTTGCTCATGAAACCCATGAGGCAAGCGTACCAAAAATATATATTATTATCTTTGTCATCTTCTTTACATAAATACATAATTACATAGTCAATATGAAGACCGATCCTAGTTACACTTTTCAACACTCCCTCTTAACTAGGGAGGTATTCATATATATACATGGTCACTTCCAAACTGAAGAATCTAATAAGAAGAATCGGATTGGTAATCGCATCTGTATAGCATCATATCAACCAACATTGTCTTAGTGCAAGGCCTTGACTAACAACCCCATCTCTCAATGAGACAATGGGCCACAATACTGGCGAGACACACGACTTATAGACACCATAGTCATTGTCTCTCCAAGATACATATTCCACCCAGGTGTTCCCAGAGTATGACCTTCTTGGACTATTCTTCTCTTGGGTAGCCAACCCTCAAAGAATATGGGTCCTCGACTACTCTTATCTTGAATGCCCTATCACATTCTCAAAGGTATTGAATGCCAAATGATTACCCAATCTTCCTTTCTGTTTTCCAGGTGAAGACCAGAATGATGTGTCTATCCATTCTCTCCACATGGCCTTCACTAAGACTTATGACTGTTAGTCCTGGTCTAGTGCATGACACATGTATTAGAGAATCATATACATCACTCCCTCTTGACTTAGGAAGGACATACTTCAAGTTTCTTCCAAGCAAGAAACTTACCACTAGGCTCCCTTTCAACTAGGGACCTGCAACAGCAGTGGTGAGACACCCAGCTGCTCATGAAAAATTCCTCCCCTCGATGTCATGTATTTCGATATTGAGGAATCTTCAACTTTTGGCCTCATAGGGTACAGATCATCTATCACTTTCATCCATGAGTCATGTCATCCACTTGAATGTGATTCATCAATCCTTCTCATCTGGTCTACCTTCATGCCATGCTGCTTTCCTCCCAAGGATCTTACATCCTTCCATATGATTGGCAACCTTGCATAAACTCATCCAGATAAACATATACATAAGAACTTTTAGATCAAAAGCTGCCTTAGTGACGATCTTACACCATGACATCTTCCTCTAGGCTTCAACATCTTCTATTTAGATTGACACATCTCCTAAAGATATGTATTGTCATCTTCTTCTTTACCATACTTCTATCGGAGTCCACATATCTTTCCAGGAGATCTCCTAGTCATATCTTCTTGTAGATATGTAGATTTGATCTAAATATTTTTGTTGCAAATTTACGTATTGGGCTCATAGTACTCTCTGCTGAAACTTTTTTATGGCAATCTATTAAAGAAGAAGATTTGAAAGGGTTTCCTCGTTGTGGGGTTTTTCCCTGGTCTTGGACCAATCTGTTGTCTCTTGTGGTTGTGCTGCTATCTTCCTTGTCACTTCTTACATTGTTCTATCTTCAGTTACAGTTTATGATTGGTTTTATTGTTAATTGTAATGAATAAAATAATATAAATAATGATTAATTAGTTAATTAGTAATTAGGTTGAAAGGCCATCTCTGATGAGACATGACCTTTTGTGAAGAGGCACCTGCCTAGGTATATAAGCAGGCCTCATTTGTAATTCTCAATCAATCTCATTCATCATACTATCTAATATAATATTTGTATCCTCATGGATATCTTTGTATTCCAAGTCTTCTGGAGTATTTAACTTGAGAAGGAACTTTGTTCGCTTCATTTGGTATTGGAGCAGTTCGAGCCTTCGGTCGCTTAACCGCTGCACAGAGTCATGCTCTCCGATCTAGGTTTTTGACCATAAAAATCGTCAACTTCGTTGTTGTCGAAGCGTTTCGCTACCAATTTTGCAGTGTCTCCATTTTCACTAGTAGGCCTTTGGCCAGAATTAAAAATTTGAAGAAATTTCACTAGTAGACCTTTGGCCAGAATTAAAGTATATTAAAAAATAAATAAAAAGAGGCAAGAGTATAGTTTTAAAATAAAAGGAAATTGTTATAGAAAAAAAGACGAAAGATTAAAAAAAATTATATAACTTATACCAAAAACAAAAAACAAAAAAAACAAAATCGAATGCATTGGAGCAGGGCCATCGTAGGTTTTACTCGGACCACCCCCGAACACCGTCGACAGTCATCTTGTTAAATTTGGACAACTAGGTCCAAACTCCATGTTCTGATGCTCAGATTAAGAGGCTAATATTTTTGTTGGATTCCCCTTTGTGAGAGGTGTAAAATCCATATAAAATATGTCTTAATCCGATGAGCAGAACTTATATTTTGAATTTATTATTCTTAATAAATTATATGCAAGGTCGGTCGCTTTTGTAATGGTAGGTCTACATGCCCACCGTATGTGTCACACCCTCATTGATGGATATATATACGTAGTGAAAAGTTGGAGAGATTTTCATCATCATCACAACTCACATCTTCCTCTCTCCTATCAAAGAGCACCAGCAACAAGAAGGACGGTGTTTCAAATGGCCATCGTGTGAAGGACTCATGAGGACAGATCGTACAAATTTAGTCGTGGAAGACGGTTTTCTCGTCGTTAGGTTTCATTGAAGTTTGACTCAAACGTTGACTTTGGTCCAAACAAGCTGAAAACTTGTGGAAGGTTCGATTTTTGAAGGCCGTACTACCTGGCACAAAAATCGAGGTCAAAGGGTTGACCGTTTTGCTGCTGCGTTGACTTTTAGCTTGCCGCCCCTGCGTTGACTTTTCAGGACAGCGTTGACTTTTGCAGAGTTGACTTGGGTTGACTCATCTACTGATTGGAGGGTTGTTGTGACACATGCTGGGCTGGCTGACCAAAGGAGACTTTGCTGGTTGAAGCATCCCGTTGACCGCCGAAACGAATACACACATTTTTCCTGTTTCTGATTTGTCTTCTGTAAGATCTACTTATATGTTCTATCTGCATTTTGCTTAACTACTTGTATGATTGCTGTGAGAAAAGTGAAATTGCTCCTAGCATAGAACATCTACAAAACTTTACATGGTATCAGAGCTGAGGTGAAGACAAACTCTATCTATAGCAATCATCATCGAAGGAAATGGGTTCCACTAGTCTTGAATTCAGGGAGAATGACAAGCTGACTGGAAGTGATGACTTCCATGCCTGGAAGATGATATTAGATCTCAAATTGGAAGATCATGATCTCCTGGATCATGTGACAGGGAAGATTCAAGAACCTCCATCTAATGCCTCTGCTGCTGTTAGAAACAAGTATAAGAAGGGTGAAATCAGAGCAAAGCTGCTGATCAGGGAATCCATAAATAAGAGTCTGGTTGCCTACATATCTGAACTAGGTACATCCAAGGAGATGTATGACAAATTGATACTTATGTTCCAAGTAAACAATGTGAACCAAGTGCTATTCCTCAAGAACAAGTTGAAGAATATGAAGAAGGGCCGAGACGAGTCTATTCAAACTTTCTTTATGAAGCTGACCGAAACCAGGAACAATCTGCTAGCTATTGGGGAGACAATAGCTGATCGTGAGATGGTTCTCACCGCACTTGGAGGACTTCCATATGAATGGCAAGTATTCACAACTACCATTCTCAACAATAATACCATTCCTAACTTTGATGAGCTTCTGTCTAGATGTATGCAAGAAGAAACAAGGATGAAGGAATTTGATAAATGCTGCCTATGGTGCTCATTCCCGAAAGAAGAACTCTGGTGGTTCTAAGGACAAAGGAAGGACTAAGACTCAAGAGAAGAAGGGTAAATGTTTCACCTGCCATAGGACTGGACACTATGCTAGAGAATGCCCCTTCAAGAAGGATTCTCCCGATAGTGACGATAACAACAACAACCGAAGGAATGGGAATCAAAGAAATGACAAATCCAAAGGAAAGAGGAAGGCTCACTTTGGAGGAAACAATCAACCTTCTAAGAGGTCCAGAAATACCAGGTATGAGGAGTCTAATGTTGTTGATAAAAGAAATGAGTATATTCTGGTATCTGCTCTCTCAGCTGCATCTCCGCCCGACACTATGGATGTCTGGCTAATCGATAGTGGTGCCTCAAGACACATCACCGGATTCAAGGAAGCACTTTCTGACATGGTTGAAAGGGATACTAATCTAGAAATTATCCTTGGGGATAATGCCACTTATCCCGTGAAAGGGACTGGGACTGTGACCCTCCACTTGTCTCAAGGACAAGTCCTCCGTCTACAAGATGTACTCTATGTACCCAAATTGAAGAAGAACCTTGTGTCTGTATCTGCCATGGAAGACAAAGGATTCAATGTAACTTTCTCTGATGGAAAGGTACTCATGGGGAAGAAGAGCTTCAAGGAAGCTATCTCAATTGGTTTTAGGGTTGGTACACTCTACCAGGTTGGAGGGAGTCCGTTGGGAGCTATGACTTGTGATACAATCCGTCAAACCGAACTATGGCACCGAAGATTTGGACACCTTCATTACAAGGCTCTTCCCGAAGCAAGGAAGGTGGTGACAGGGATGCCTGATTTTGGAAATAATCATGAAGGTGTATGTAAGGGCTGTGCTGAAGGAAAACATACAAGGGGACCTTTCCCCTCAAGTGTCACAAAGACATCTGATATATTGCAACTGGTCCATTCTGATATATCTGGTATGTTGCCCGTGACATCCCTAGGGGGATGTTCTTACTACATTACATTCATTGATGACTTCTCTCGCAAAACCTGGATATACTTCTTGAAGAAGAAGGATGAGGCTTTCATGTGGTTCCGTACCTTCAAAGCCTTGGTGGAAAATATGACCGGAAAGAAGATCAAGATTTTGAGGATCGACAATGGCACTGAATATGAGTCAAATGAGTTCAAAGACTTTTGCAGAGAAGCTGGCATTAAGAGGGAGACTACCACTGCATATACTCCCGAGCAGAATGGTGTTGCTGAACGCAAGAATAGGACTATTGTGGAAGCTGCCCGTGCCATGCTATGTGACCAGGGTCTACCAAAGTTTCTGTGGGGAGAAGCTGCAAATACTGCTGTGTACATTCAAAACCGATGCCCTCATTCCGCTTTGGACTCCAAAACTCCCGAAGAGGTTTTCTCTGGTAAGAAACCCGATGTCTCACATTTTAGAATTTTTGGATATCCTGTCTATTTTCATGTGCCGAAAGAAAAGAGAAGTAAGCTAGATGCTACTGGGAAGAAAGGAATGTTTGTGGGCTACAGTGAGACTTCTAAGGCATATAGAGTCTATGTACCTGGTCAAAGGGAAGTAGAGATAAGCCATGATGTCACTTTTGACGAAGATGCTTCCCCGAAGAAAGTAGTAGATCTTCCTAGATCTGAAGAAAATCATGAAGAAAGACCTGGAAATCTGGAAGAACCCCAGGATGAGACTATGCCTGATATTGAAGGGCCAATGGACCCTATTGATCCAACCCCTTCACTAGGAAAGAGACCATCATGGCTCAGGGACACCCTCGAAGATGCTGAGGGTCATGCTGCCCCAAGGGGGACATTCCGAGAAAGCAAGAAGCCGTGTAGATACCAAGGGTATCTAGCTGTCATGAGTACTATTGTACAATCTGAACCTGGATCTTTTGAGGAAGCCATCAAGCATCAAGTCTGGAAGGATGCTATGCATGAAGAATATGAGTCTATTATGAAGAATGATGTCTGGGATGTGGTCCCGAGACCGAAGGACAAATCTGTTGTCACCGCTAAATGGCTCTACAAGACTAAACATGGATCTGATGGGAGTGCTGAAAAGTTTAAGGCAAGATTTGTTGCCCGTGGCTTCTCTCAAAAGGAAGGAATTGACTATGACGATATATTTGCACCTGTGGCACGATATACCACCATCCGATCCATCATAGCCCTTGTTGCTACGCAAGGATGGAGTCTTCATCAGATGGATGTCAAGACCGCTTTTCTGCATGGTGCAATAAAGGAAGAGGTGTATGTAGAACAACCTCTGGGATTTGAAGTTCAAGATCGAGACACTTATGTCCGCAGGTTGAAGAAAGCCCTCTATGGGTTAAAGCAAGCACCCAGAGCTTGGTACGAGAGGATGGATAGTTACTTGATGAAGCTGGGCTTCACTCGAAGCAATGCTGATCCAAACCTTTACTTCAAGGTTGTGGAAGGAAAGCCTCTCATTCTAGTGTTGTATGTGGACGACCTCTTCCTAACAGGTGATGACCCTCTCATTCATCAATGTAAGAGGGAGCTTGCTGCTGAGTTCGAGATGAAAGACCTAGGACTGATGCACTATTTCCTAGGCCTGGAGGTCTGGCAGAGACCTGGAGAGATTTTCTTTTCTCAAGGAAAATATATTGTGAAGCTTCTGGAAAGATTTGGGATGGTGGACTGTAAGTCCGTGTCGACACCGATGGAACTCAACTTTAAGAAGTTGAGTGGCAGCGCTGCTGGGCCTATCTTGGCCAATCCTACTGAGTATCGTCAACTCATAGGAGCTTTGATGTTCTTAGTGAACACCTGTCCGGACATATGTTTTGCAGTGAACACTTTGAGTCAACAGATGGTTGAGCCTCATCATTTTCACTGGGTTGGTGCCAAGAATCTTTTGAGATATCTTCGGGGCACGATAAACCATGGGCTGAGATACACTGCCCGGAGTGTGATACTCCGTGGATATACTGATGCCGATTGGGCTGGCAGTGTGGTGGATCGTAAAAGCACATCTGGATGCTGCTTCAATCTTGGTTCTGCTTCGATCTCATGGATGAGCAGGAAGCAGAAGTCGGTGGCTTTGAGCACCGTGGAGGCCGAATACATTGCTGCTAGTATGGCCTGTTGTGAAGCAGTTTGGTTGCGGAAGCTCTTTAGTGAGCTGTTTGGACATGTGCTAGATACCACTGTGATACTCTGTGATAATCAGAGTGGGATTCGTATGACTGAGAATCCCGTGTTCCACGACCGATCCAAGCATATTGATATCAGGTACCACTTTATCCGGGATATGGTACAGCGAGGCGCCGTAAGGCTCGATCATATAGGAACTGATGAGCAGGTCGCGGATATTCTCACTAAGCCCCGGGGGAAGGTCAAGTTCCTAACCTTCCGTGAGAGTCTTGGTGTCGTGGAAAGACCCTATGATGTGGGTCCTGTTGGACGATGAGCTCTGGGAGCTCTGGGGGGCTTTGGGGATAGCTTCTCGGAGCTATAAGCACTCATAATGCTTCCGCCCCACCCTTGTGATTATTGAGCTGGTTCGCCACTCATTTATCTGTGCCCCGTATGCATCCTACCCATTGAGTTCAGGGCTCATGGGAAGTACCTCTCATTTGGCCAATGAGGTGTGGAAAAGCTAGAGACTATTAGCAAAGACCGATGGACGCATCAGAGATTTCCGTACTCTCTATCTAGGATGGCATGGTCCAACCACTTGATCTGGGATCAAGATTTGTGAGGTTTGGGACCTCTGGACTGATTATGTCAGTCGGGGGATGATGTCTTTGTGACTGACCAACTTCTGTTCTGAAATAAAGAAGCCAGCAAAGCAAGTTTCGGCGGGATGACGCACGATGTTGATTGCACTAATAGATGGAGTTCTCCCTAGTTGAGAGGGAGTGTTAAATTTGGACAACTAGGTCCAAACTCCATATTAAGATGCTCAGATTAAGAGGCCAATATTTTTGTTGGATTCCTCTTTCTGAGAGGTGTAAAATCCATATAAAATATGTCTTAATCCGATGAGCAGAACTTATATTTTGAATTTATTATTCTTAATAAATTATATGTGCAAGGTCGGCCAGTTTTGTAATGTAGGCTCACATGCCCAACAGATGTGTCACACACCCTCATGATGGATATAAATACAGGAAAAGTTGAAGAGCATTTGATCAATCATCACAACTCACATCTTCCTCTCTCATCAATAGTACGAGCTACCTAAAAGACAAGTTTCAGCCACACGTGTGAAGGACGAAGAGGACAGACCGTACGGCTGAGCTGAAGTACAGATTTTCTGCTACTAGGGTTTAGCAGAAAGTTTGACCAGCGTTGACTTTGGTCAACGCTTGGTCCAATCAAGCTGAAAACTTGTGGAAGGTTCGATTTTGAAGGCCGTACTACCTGGCACAAAAATCGAGGTCAAAGGGTTGACCGTTTTGCTGCTGCGTTGACTTTTAGCTTGCTGCCCCTGCGTTGACTTTTCAGGACAACGTTGACTTTTGTAGAGTTGACTTGGGTTGACTCATCTACTGATTGGAGGGTTGTTGTGACACATGCTGGGCTGGCTGACCAAAGGAGACTTTGCTGGTTGAAGCATCCTGTTGACCGCCGAAACGAACACACACATTTTTCCTGTTTCTGATTTGTCTTTTGTAAGATCTGCTTATATGTTCTATCTGCATTTTGCTTAACTACTTGTATGATTGCTGTGAGAAAAGTGAAATTGCTCTTAGCATAGAACATCTACAAAACTTTACACATCTACAACCCTCGCTGCCTAGCGCTCCCAGTCCACTCCATCCACCATTGGCATTCCAGGGCCTTTGCGAAAAGACCTTCGATTGGCACAACCACTGCAAAAAACGGCCATTCCTGCTTGTACGCAGCCACAGCTGACATCCCACTGCTGATGCCATAATTCTTTCTCACCACCTTACGACAAGTGAACTCCAACTCACAAACCTTTTCTGCTTCCGCACTGCCCGACCCTCTATCCGCCTCCATTGCACACCCCACGGTACCGCACACACTCCACTCATGCTCGTCCATAGTCTGACAAATCCATGAAGCCACCGTAAATTCAAAATGCCACTTCCACATCCGGCGTAGTAGACGCTAAACGCTTCCTCATAGCAGAATAGCTGCCGCTCAACTGTTTTCCCGTAGTTGAGCAACGCCCGTCGACTACCCACACTCTTCTCTACCGTCAAACCACTGTCATCCCCCACCTCGCCCACCATTTTCTGAAGATCGACCATACCGCCATTCAGAAGATCGATTCATATATATTTATATATATATTTTTTCTTCTTCTGAGTACTACTGCTCCACCTTGTGCTATTCACTCCACCTTGCCACCTCTACCAAGATCACCGTCCGATGACTCTCACCGACCCGCTCACCACTGCCGTCTGCCACCACAGTCGACCACATCAGCCAAACCGCAGCCATGTCCACGCCATCCACGTCGCACCCGTTTATCAATCAGGGTCATAACTATACACTATATTATTTATCAAAAAATCGTGTCGTATCGTGAGGAAGTCACGTCCATACAAACATTTTTTTTAATTAAAACAGTATCATTATTAAAGTTAGAAATACAAAAGGTTGAAGTCAAAGAAACAATACAAAGGACTAAAGTTATTAACATAGTTAATATCACGTGAGTGAAAAAAAAAGGCTAGTTTTTGTTGTTTGAAATAATAAAAAAAAAGGGTTTTTTCAAAAGCAAGAAAGTATATATATATATATATATATAAGGGGCCAAGTCAAAATAAAGATAGTTGAGAAAAAAAAAAGTATTTAATATTAAACAGACAAAATGGAATCAATCATTGATGAAAAGGAAATTGAATCCAAATCGGAAATGAAAGAGGGGAGATTTCCTAAAAATTATAGTATGTGTGTCAATGAGCTAATTAAAATCAAATGGTCACTTGCGGGAAGGGAAGTTCTCATATCTATCGATTTTACTCAAAAGAATAATTATGTTAGTACTGAATGTGCTAACCAATTGGTGATCCCTGAATCAAATATAACTGAAACAAATTCGTTTAACGCAAATGACAAACAATACGACATAGGGAATTTACACCTAAGTATTGGGGAGTATTCCTTTGTCTCACAATTCACCGTTAAAACCTTATTTTGCAACGATAGTGATATAGTTCTGGGTTCGCTCTGGATGGAATCACTAGGTCATTCATCCTTAATACGAAAAAGAAGTTTTTGACATTTTCTTACAAAAAGAAAAAAATAACGTTACAAGATGTCACAGTGAAGCTGAATTCAGTAACACTGGAAGACATATTAGATATCTCAAGAGTAGTTCTTCAAGAAAGTAAAAAAGCAATACAAAATTTGCAAAGAGACGTTGACAAAATCACCACTAACAAGAATGAAAAAGTCGCTCGCCTCAAGGACCACAACGAAAAGTTACTAACGCAAATTAAGAAGCTGAAGAAAGACAAGAAGTCATTAGAAAACAAGGTGCAACAACTTGTGGAAAAGTAATCATCGAAACCTTCAAATGTAGAAGTTCAAGTTGAAGAAAAAATGAGCATTGATCCAGTGAATGTCACAACTCAAGAAGAAGAAAAGAAAGTTGCAGAAGATGAAAACTTAGATGTTGTAATTTAGACGAGGAACATTCGAAGTGAAGGTTCTGTAACCAACTCAATAACATCCTTGCTAGAAGAAAATTAAAGAAGTCAAACCAAAAAAGTTCCCTATCGACATCCAAATCACGGGAGCAGACAACTCGACCAAGCTATGTATTCAGAACAGAAACAACAAGCTGATGTTCCAAAGAATACTAATATCAATGCAACAACTCTTGGTCCCTTTTGTCAAACCTCAATCAATCTCCTGGTGAACTTAGTGTAAGACGTAATGTGAATGTGTCTGAGAGGGATCAAGCCATGATACCACCAATCTTGTGTATCTTGCTCCAATTGCAGTGTGGCAAATCGGATAACATTAGTCTCTCGCATGGGGTTCAAAAGGAGATAAATGTCAAGCTTCTGGACCCATGCTCTGGTTGAGCTATTGGCTGACCCTTCAAAATATGGAAGTGTGACCTTCCCTGCTATCGTCTGCACCTCATGGTTCGACTGTCCTTGTCTATGTGATATTCCTGCTCCGGTCTTGCATCTTTCTTGAGGTGTAATCTCCCCAAAAGACATGACACTCTGAATCCTGGGGTCTAGCCCCTCATACTCATCAATCCCTATCTCCACACAGTGCTCCAAATCTACAATAGGATCTGGTTCCATCTCTCTCTCTAGCTCATCCATGAATTGGGGCATAGTGGGACAACTAGCTTGGCCACGCATAGGAGTATGTGACTGCTGGAATGTACGCTCATTTGTGTGCCTGCTTCCACCTCCTGCTCTGGAACCCCCATCTCCATTATGGTCATGCTTAGGCTGATTCTGCACTTGTAGGCCCATCATTTGCTGCATCATATCCATCATCAATTGGCCCTGCCTCAAGATCTGCTGATTTACCCTCAACAATTCCTCCATAACATGGTTTTGTCCTCCCTGTCTAGACTGCTTATCTCCTCCCTGGCCCTCCATGTGTTCTTTGGCATTTTCAAGCTCTGTATCATAAAAATGTTCAGGTTCTTCTCCTCTACCACGACCTCTTTTCCCTTGCCTCTGCCTCTTTGGAAGACTATGCCCTGATATCTAGGTGGCATCACCTACTAGTTTTCCCAACACTGGCTAGGACCATGCTTTGATACTACTATAATGTCCCAAAGTAGGAAATACAATGAATATCAAAAACATGGACTAAGTTACAAGAAGGAAGTTCCACGCATGCAAGCACAAATTTAAACAAGCAGATATGAATTGGTGAACCATATAATATTAACCATAAAGCTGAGCCATTTTATTGATTTTCAAGTTGGTAAATGAGTACAATCGAGTGAAATGATAGAACCTGGGCTTTCTTTTTCAAGCATGCAATACCCAATTGGAAAAACAAGTGAAAACTCCAGAGGAAATAGCCCAATCTGCCCAAACGCACAACCGATAAATTTTTGATGCTGTTGCTGTTGCTAGAGGCATACTATGTTATTACCCCTCAAAACTGCTCCAAAAATTCTGAAATATTAGGGAGAGGCTCCTCACACCCCAACCAACAAAACGCATAAATATTTTGAGCTAATTCCAGCTGACTTGGAATGCCCAAAATAGTGCGAAATTCTCAGCCACAAGTTTTGCTCCCAACCATAAATTCACTGTTGTAAAGATGGCTCAAACTCCTTCCTCTAGTAGCTGGAAATACCACTGCAAAATCTCTCTAGAAATAGGAGCAATTTCCAACCCAACTCCAATTCAAAATACCACTCCAAAACCCCTACTCTAAATGATGGTAAAAAAACCTTGCGTAGGCCCTTGGAGAGAGAAATTCGGCCCTCTTAATGGCAGTATTCTCAGCCCAGAAAATCACTAGGAAGAAACTCATACTCCACTAGGAAAATTCTCTGCCATTTCTCTAGCCTGGATTCCTCCCAATCCCTGTCCTCCTGAGCTCCAGAAATTCAACTTCCGTGTCCTCTTGGAATTCGCATTGGCTGAATGATCTTTGGAAATCGACCCTCCAAATGCCAAAATTTGCTCAAAAATCCTCCTCTTGAGTGACACTCAAAGTTCACTGAAGAATAGATGGAATTCTCACTTGAAAATTCCTTGTGGTAAACAACACTGGTTGACTTGGCTGAGCAGCTCAAGCAAGCTCTCTAGCTTTGAAAATGAAATGCCAAAAGATGCAAAAATGTGGGTCTTCTCTTCCTTTTATAATTGCTGCTCACCCCTTTCTTGTGGGCTCCACCATTTCGACCCCCCTTCTCATCCCCTTTCCTTGCAGTTTGTTTTTCCTAATGGAGTTCAATTTCCCTTCTTGAGTGGTCCCCACAACCCATTACCACTTTAATTTTTCTTTTTCTTAAGTTTAGTCTTCCTTTTTCCTCCAAAAAATTAAATTGAGCTCCACAACCCACTTTTCGTAAGTTTATATGCCAAAAAATCTATTAATCTCCAAAATTGCAAAATTGGGAATTCCCTTACCAAATTTTTTAATTGGGGACATGAAAACCACCTCCATTGGTTGTATGTTTCCTTGCCCATTTGTCAAGAGCACATGTTGGAAGGTGGGCAATTCGACCCAAAAGGAAATTTATTCATTATGCAATCAGGTGCTTATGCTTGTTTTCATTTGGGCGTTTGGAAAGGATTATTGGGTGAAATGGAAGAAGGAAAGGTTTTGACTATGGTTTTGTTCCCTCACCTTAAATGGGAGGTTAATCTTCAATCCTAGTTTAATGGGACCTCCCCTAATGGCCCATTGCTTTAGGAAGGGCACTACTTGGTAAACCTTGATTGAGGTAGCGTGGTCGCGTTTTCCCCATTCCATAATTATCACTTCCCTCTATACATTATGATTCCTATACTCCACCTCCCATGTCCGGGTCCATTTGACCATGGGTTCACTAGTATTTAGCATACCCCCTCCCCTTTTTCGCACATCTGGGTTGGGTTGGGAAATTTTGCCTCGGGAGGTTGATGCAGCTAAAAGAAAAGGAAAGAGCATATCATGGCCACAAGCAAGAAACAAAAGAAAGAAAATTATAAAATGCAAAAGGTGGCTGGGACATTAATATTAGCACGTGGGAAAAAGCGAAGCATGAACTCTACCCCTTATCATTGTGGCCACCACTCGGTTCCTAGGGCCAATGTTGCCCTATCACATCATGGAAAGGAACCGTTGCATGTCCCAACCCCCGGCGAGTGATGAAATGCCCCACCACTAAGGGGGTAACCACTGCTACACATCATTCAAAGCATGCTCTCATTTCCTAGAGCACTGGGAAGTAATACAAAGAAGAATCAAGAAAAAGCAAAAGACAATAAGAGGGGTGGAAAAATGATTGAAATTATGATGTTCTATGTTGAAACAATTACTTATTCCAAAAACTTCTTTCTGTTGCAATATTAGTTAAGCAATTGTAGATAAAACATAACACAATAGAAGACAACCAAGAACAAAATGAGACACAGAGAATTTAGGTCCAGTGACCAGGGAAAAACCCACAAGGGGAAAACCCAACCATATTCTTCTTCTATTAGATATCAATTGTTCAGCAGAGATACATAGTACAATGAGAGATCAAGAGAATGAGTAAGTTCACCCAAATTTGAAAAGCTGTAGCATGAAGATCACTTGTAGCAACAACAAATGCAAACATTGAATCAACCTCCCCTTCCACTGAATCACACTGAAACACTGAAGCACTAAATCAACCTTGGCTCACTAAGTTCTGCTCTTACTCTCCAAGTCTCTCTCTCACAATCTTCTTCAAGTCTCCCCAACTCTCTCTCTCAAGTTCAAATTCTTATTCCACAATGCACATGTAGTAGTAGGTGATGAGACATGAGACACATATATAGGAGGAGCAACAATTTATTTTCATAAAGGAGAAGCAATACACACGCCTTGAGGAAGAGTAACATATGCCATTTAGGGGAGTGTAACTCATGCCAGTAAGGAGAGAAACACATGCCTTAGTAACTTATGCCATTAAGGAGAGGTATGCATGCCTTAGATAAGGAGAGTGTACCATATGCATTAAAGAGAGCGTAAGAGGAATCTTTATGACATGCCTTTAATGACTGTAAGAGGAATATGCCATGTCTTTAATGAGTGCGTAAGAGAGAGTGTAACGTATCATTAAGAGAGAGAGTTATGAAGTGCCATGTGAGTCATCAAGGAGAGAGGTGCATGTTGATTTTTGGGTAGCATCGGATGTGCTCTAGCTTCGAAATTTTGTGGAGGGGCTAGAACACATGAGATCTCCAAGACTCAGAAATCGTTTGGAGAAATTCCACTCGGAGTGAAAGTTATTCAAATGATTACTTATTTTAATGGAACCTAAGTTAAAACTTAGGAAATTAAAATAATTAAAGTGAGTTAATTTAACATGTGGGTGAGAAGCTTCTAAGTGACGAGGGTCAAGTCTAATTTAATCTTAGCCATTGATTAAGGATTAGATCACGACCGTTGATTTCTCAACAAGAAAAGTATAAAGAAAGGCCTGAGGGTCAGTTGGAGAACACACACAGTGGATGAATCTAGAGATCGAATTCTTCTCATGGAGAAGTGCTCGGACGAAGATAAGATTTAAGTGATTCAGTTGCAACGAGGGGCAAAAGCAGTTATTGGTCGGAGGACCAAGAGTACATAACAGAGCAAGGGAAACAGAGACATCAGAGGAAGCAACACAACCACCAGGAGAGGTGACGCAGGCCCACGTAGGGGCAGTGCAGAGCTTCCGAGAGACAGTCCGAGATTTAGCTAGAGATCAGGGTTTTTGAGTTGGGAGGGCTGAAACTTGATTTTCTGAGAGGCAAATCAACGCAGAGAGAAGGTGACGCAGACTTCAGCGATCTCCACACAGGCCTACGCATCTACTGCTCAGAGGCAGCGCAGAGGGAGCTGGGGTTTCGCCAGTTCGATCTTGGATCAGCCAGGACTTGTAGTGTGAGGTAAAACTCACTATTTTATTTGTTTGCTGAGGATTTTCTCTGTTGGGTGAGCCAAATTTTGGCACCCTAGTTGTACTTAGAATACTGTTGCTTAATAATACAAACCCTCAGATCTATTGCACCGGTTTTCCCGCATTGGGTTTTTCCTGGGACAATTGTCCAAAAATAAGTGTCCTTTGTGTGATTGCTTCATTTATTTTTCAGTTCTTGATCTTTATGTTGGTGTAGGTTGCAATGTATTTGTATTAGAATTTACTGAATAATTTCGTAAATAACTTGTTAAATGAAGAAAATAGGTAGGTAATACAAATCAAATAATTGCAGTAGGATTTTTGTATGTCAAGATTCAGAAATTTTCACATGGTATTAGAGCGATTGCAGATCAAGGAGGACTAAAGCCATCAACAAAAGGACAGAAGAAAGTTTGCAGTGGGAAAGCAGCTATCCCGAGAGACAATGCAGTCCTACGCCGGAGAGGCAAAGGAAGGGTGATGCAGTCACCTGGGAAGGCTCACACATAGCCTGCGTCAACCTGCTAGGGTGACGCTGTAGCTGCACACGGCAACGTGGTGCTTGCTGGGTTAGCTTAGAGGCTGTTGAGTCTCAAATTTCCGGATTGCCATGGCTGGAGGTGTAGTATAGTTTCTTTTCGGAGTTGCTAGTGGGGCACTGATTTTGTTGCTGCAGAACAGTGTCTAGTGGGGCTGAAGCAAAGTAGAGGGAAACAATTCCTCAGAAGATTTCTTGCGAAGAAGTCTAGATCTAGTGCTGAGTAGCAGTAAAGCAAGATCAAAGAGGGGTGTTTCGACTTCTGTTGGCAGAAGGATTTCCGTGAAGGAAATCGAAATTTAGAGGGAGCTTGTTCCTTAGAGGGTTTCTATCGCCAAAGAAATCTAGATCTGAGTTTTGTTGGGGCAACAACGGAAGAGGGAGAAAGGGACTTGTTCAACACTTAGTTGAGCAAAGATGGCCGTGAATGGATTGAGGGATTAGGACAGGTTGGATGGAGCATCCAACTTTGTCATCTGGAAGGCCAGGATCCCGACAGTTTTGGATGAACTTCGCATCAAGGATCATGCCTTGAACACTATTGTTGTTCTGGTTGCTAATCCTCTCAAGAAGTACGAGGAGGCTCAGGCAAATGAAAAACACATGATCATGGACGAAGTCAAGGATCATGTGATCCCACATATTGCTGAGAAGAACACAACAAGGGAAATGTGGGAGGCTTTGACCACTATGTACTAGGGATCTTCCGTCCAGCGGAAGATGTTGCTTGTGAACCAACCAAGATTATTTCAGATGCAGAAGGGAGAAGAGATCGATCCCTTCCTCATTAGATTGCAAGGGATCCGAGATGAGCTAGCTTCCGTAGTGGCTATACCAGATGGTGGACTTATGGTCAGGACTGCCCTGAATGCAGTCACTGAAGACTGGGAGACTTTTGTCCAAGGTATTTTGGGCAGGGCCGCTCTTCCAAGCTGGGAAGAGATGTGGGCAGCTCTTCGACAAGAAGAGATCTAACAGTGGACCAAGGTGGGAAGCAGCAGCAAAGGGATCAAAGTCAAGAAGGAGGAAGAGGAAGATGTGGCTCTCGTATCGAAGGGACAACAAGGGCAATAGAGAAGGAAGAAGAAGGACCTCTCGAAGGTCAGATGCTTCAGATGTGGGGAACTGGGACAAAGGGATCAAAGTCAAGAAGGAGGAAGAGGAAGATGCGGCTCTTGTGTCGAAGGGACAACAAGGGCAACATAGAAGGAAGAAGAAGGACCTCTCGAAGATCAGATGCTTTAGATGTGGGGAACTGGGACATTTCGCCACACAACGCTCTCTGAAGAAGAAGGGCAAGGAAGAATCTGACTCGAAGGTGTTGGAAAGTGTAACTAAGTTCGATCTTCATATTGACTATGTAATTATGTATTTATGTAATGAAGAAGACAAAGATAATAAAACGTATTTTTGTTATGCTTGCTTCATGGGTTTCATGAGCAAGGTTTTTATTATAGGTCAAAAGACTTCTTCTTGATGTCTTTTAGGGTTTTTTCATAAATGTACTAATTAAGAGTCATGTATATGAAGAGTCAAGTCAATCTAGTATGCCTCAAGACCTTGTCCTATATGCCTTGAAGTTGTTGATTTCTGTAGCATCGGAAAGTGTTCTAAGTCTCATTTTTGGTAGAGAGGTTTAGACATCAGTTATCTAGAGAACCCAGAAATCATTTGTGGAAATTCCACTCGGATATGGCTTTATTAAAATAATTAATTATTTTAATGCAGACCCTAAGTATAAACTGAGGGAAATTAAATAATTAAAGAGTATTAATAGAGCAGAGTGTGAATCTTCTAGAAGACGAAGATCAAGTCATCTTTTAGTTTGAGCCATTGATTAAAGATATAATCTTGGCCGTTGATTCATCAACGAGAATACTATAAGAAGAGACTTGAGGGCGATTTGGAAATCAAGCCGGGGACACTCTCAGTACCCAAAGGAAATCGATTTTGAAGCAAGTGAAATCGATTTCAGTGGCTGAGTTTGTAGAGGCTGGGTTGCAGAAGCAGAAGGAGGAGGGAGAAGTCAATTATCGGGAAGCAGATCTCAAGAGGGTGAAGGGAAGGGTGAGTTGATCAGCAACAAGAACCCCTCCATGAAGAATCACGCAGTCCAGAGAGGGACTCCACAAAGCATTCACGCTGGATGACATTGAGGGTGAAGGAGGTCATCCCGAGGGTCCGAAAATTGTCTAGAAGGTCTAGAAAATTCAGCCAGGTGTTTGCTAATTTTCTCTGCTCATCAGACTCCTGTAAATGTACTTTCCATTTCTGAAGATAAATATAAAACCCTCATCTGCTGCACCGGTTTTCCCACATTGGGTTTTTCTAGGGACAATTGTCCAAAAACATTTGTATTCATGTGGCTATTTCTATTGTGCTATTGGTGTAAATTATCTTTCTGTTCTTATGCTCTTAATGATAGTGAAGATCTGCAAATGTGTTTATTTCATAATTTACTGAAGCATCTATAAATAACTTATCTCATAAGTAGGAGAAATAAACCAAGTATTGCAGAAATATTTTCCTCTTGAAAATTTCACATGGTATCGGAGCAAAGGGCTAAAAATAGGAAGGGAGGATCTGCCATGGACCAAAGGAAGGGTTCACGCAGTCAAAGGGACTCATGCAGTCCTCCAGAGCACGCAAAAATGCAGAGAGAACATGACATGAGGGCGCTGACATCCAGACTAGAGGAGGATCTTGCTTGTGTGTCAAACACAGCTCCTCCAGGTGTTTGGTACAAGGTTACTTGGGAGCGGGAGCGGGAGTGGGAACGCTATTTTCAGAAGCTCCCGGTTTGGGAGCGTTTCAGGGAGCGTTTTTTTATAATATATATATTTTTATATTTTGATACATATATGTCAACAAAAGCATGTAGAATGATGAATTAGACATAAAAAACATAAAAACATAGATTGAACCATATAACATCAATCATCTAGAAGTTATAATATTCTAATCTAGAAGATTATGTTTCTAATCTAGAAGTTAGAAACATTCAACATATTGACTCTTGAGTCTCATGATTCATCAATCTTAAAGTTTCAAGCTTTCAAAATTCAATATATAACATTTATCATCATCGATTCATTGATCACCATAGTTGTACTTGTAAGCTAAGTGTAACATTTACAAAAAAGAATATTTAACATGAAATGAAATGTTATAAAATGAAACAACTTTCAAATTTCATGAAGCATCATATTCATAATTCATAGTGAGTTATAAACTTATAACCGCGAACTTCAAAGTTTCAAACTTCAAACTTAAATTGTCAGATATTGTTTACAAAAAATATTAAATTAAATATGAAATAGTCAAGTTTCAATAGTTATAAAAAGTTAAAAACTACTAGAAACTAAAAAAGACTAGTAAATCTATTTTATCTATTGTTTGCCCTCTTGCCACGAGAAATGTCTAATTTTTGAAATTTGGGCAGATTGTGGTAATGGTAGTCTTCTATGGCTTGGCCTTAATGCTTGTTGACATTGTCTTCCCTCAGAAAATATAATTAAAAAATGTGAATAATTTCTCTAGAAATGTTAAAGGGTATTTGTAAAGATGTAAGAATGAAGAATAATTTCTCTAGAAATGTTAAAGGGTATTTGCAAAGATGTAAGAATGAAGAGAAGATACTTTATGTCAGACAACCACTTAAAAATAATGATCCAATAAAATATTTACACAAATTCCCAAGATGTAACCTAGAAGAAAATGAAAAAGCCCTAACCTATGGTGTCGTGGATGAAATAATGTGAAAATTGTCAACCATAGAAATCTAGATGGTTGTAAAGATTTAAAAATCTTAAAAACGATGGTGTATTAATAAACACTGAACACATATTGAGAAAATCACATGATACATCTAGTTTTTGGAACACATCTAACAGAATATCATCTTAAAAGATACGTTAAGATATTGTAATGTTGGGGTCACATTAGGCAGCTTAAACTGTGGTTTTGATTTTGATATCATTGTGCAAAAAGCCACATGCTTTTTTATGTGATGGTCGCTTAAGAAAAAAAATGGGATCTTGCCTAATAAAATATAATAGAGTTAAACTCTTAGAGCCGTAAGTGAGTCCCCAGGGGGAGAATGGGATCTGCACTTTAGCTGAATGCTTAGGTATTCGTCATGTCCAACAGGTGGAGAACACATAGAATGTGTTGCTAAGGAATAAATTAATTTCTTTTAAGGAAATGGGAAATTCAACCTAGAAGGCATATCATTAATTATCCAAAGTTTAAGCAATTGCATTTTCATCAACTTGTTACCCACTTTGCCATTAAGGTTGAAAAATCTCTAAGAAACAGTAGATGGGAAAATACACAAGCCCCCATCTCATGCAAGCAATATGGCCATGACCTAAAAGGGTAGAGGCATTCATGAAACATCAACAAATATTTTGGTCATCCATCACTGTCTCCAATAAGATGGCATATCTTGATTGCAAAGGACTGTCAACTTGGTTTCAATGTAAGAAAGGAGTAGGTGTAAGGCATTAACAATAGTACAAAGAATGATTTCATAATATTTAGGCCCTTTTTACAGTGAAGAGAAATTGTTGTTGAATTAAACACTGAGTTTCAAAGGGTCATATATTTTGCTTATAATAACTACAACACAATGAGTCTTAAAGATAAGCTTTTGCTTTTATTCCTTAATGAAAATTAGCCTTTACTCATATCTTGGCAGTAGATCCTTGCATAAAAGGAATATGATGTATGCTTTTCAACTAGTTTGAACAAAATCCATTCCACTTTATGGCAGGAAATTTTGTTTCAAGATTGTTAAGGGATGTACCTTTCCTGGGTTTACAATAAAATAATGGCCATTACCAAATGGAATTGTATCATAATATGTTAAAAAATAGTTTATACACAAATTATATTGACAGTATAGTTAGGTTGGCAAATGGATGATTTAAGTAAATGGAGAGCAAGTAATTTCATTTAGGACCAAGTCTTTAAGCAAAAAAAATGCTCTCGAAAATGCTCCCTCCCTAAAAAAAGCTCCCGAAAATGCTCCCTTTCTAAAAAAAAACGCTCCCTAAAACGCTCCATCACTAAAAAAACGCTCCCTAAAACCAAGGTTACTTGGGAGCGGGAGCGCCATTTTTAGAAGCTTCCAGTCCGGAGCGTTTCCGGGAGCGTTTATATATATATATATATATATATATATATATATATATATATATATTTTGATGCATATATGTCAACAAAAACATGTAGAATGATGAATTAGACATAAAAAACATAAAAACATAGACTGAATCATATAACATCAATCATCTATAAGTTATAATCTTCATCAACCATGCCCACAAGTTGGAAGCATACAACATATTGACTCTTGAGTCTCGGGAATCATCAATCTGAAGGTTTCAAGCTTTCAAAATTCAATATATAACATTTATCATCATTGATATATAACATTTATCATCATTGATTTCAAATTTCAATATCTAACATTTATCATCATTGATTCATTGATTTTAAAATTCAATATACATTTATCATCATTGATATTCATTGATTTCAAATTTCAACATATAACATTTATCATCATTGATATATATCATTTATCATCATTGATTCATTGATTTCAAAATTCAATATATAACATTTATCATCATTGATATTATATAACATTTATCATCACTCATTCATTGATCACCATATAACTTTCATGAAGCATCATATTCATAATTCATAATGACTTGTAAACTTATAAATGCCAACTTCAAAGTTTCACCTTTCAAATTCAAACTTCAAACTTAAATTTTCATTAAATATATGAAAGAGTCAAGTTTCAACTGTTCAACTGTCAACAGTTATAAAAGATAAAAACTACTGGAAAATAGAAAAGACTAGTAAACAACAAATCTATTTTTATTCGCTGTGTCGGCCCCTTGCCACGTCTTTGTTGAAACACGGCCCACCTCCAGCGAGCTATTGAGAAACGTTGGTTCTCACTGTGAGCACCACCATGACTGGAAGGTGAGGCCGGATCCGCAAAGGAACAAGAGAGCACGAGAACCCACCGGCACTGCACCGCACCCGCACCGCACCGTTACCGCAGGATGCAGGGACCGGCTCCTTAGGTGGCGTGCTCGCCGATGCTTCATCATCATCCCTAAAAAGTTCTGCTTCCAATTCTTCCATATGTACCATGTCGTCCTCCAAATTATCATCCTCTGGGTTGTTGTCCCAGACTCTGTATGATTGATCCTCATTTGCCCGATCACAGTAATGGCTCAACAACCTCAAGTTGTAATGCACATAAACCAAACTTTCAGCTCGATTTTCATTCAGCTTGTTTCTTCTCACATTGTGTATGAAGCTATAGGTGCTCCAACACCTCTCTGCAGAAGAAGTGTTCACAACCTATGAGAGAAATTTTTAGCCAACTTTGGCAAAAGTCCCATGCCGCCATATGCTTCCCACCATGTGAGAGCATAAAATATGTCCCTGTCTTCCATTGCATGGAAAGAACCAAAGTTAGCAGTGCAACTGAAGTATTTGCCTAATTCAAGGCGCAATCTAGCACACTCCTCCCTGTCGGGTACCAACTTGTCTATTGCCTTCATGTACCCCTCTTGTACCTCTAGATTTGTGTGAGGTTTCATCCTAACCCCACCTCTAGGTGCAGGTTGGCCCAACTAAGATGGAGAGTAATATTTTGGCGTAAGGATATATGCCAAGGCATGTAGTGGAACATTGAGTTTATTGCATCGTGCACACACACAATCATGAATCATAGCATACAAGTTAGGATCATTATCCTTAACAATATCTTTTATTTTCCCCAACATGCTGTCCATCTGCTCATAAACCTCCCCAATCACTGGTTTATCAGTATCTGCAAATCGAATCATGTGATAAATGTATTTGGTCAAATTCAAAATTTCCCTCACACGTGCCCAAAACAGAGGGTCAAGGGCAGTCTCCTCCACATGTTCGAAACCTTGCTTGTCAACTATGGTCGCTGCCCTGTCCTTTAATAGCTGCCAGTGTGGGCTTGATACCATTGCAGCCAATGACTCTCTTACCTTCAAAAGGCACCTGAAGGTGAGGTAATAGCTAGCAAATCTAGTCTTTGCTATCTTGAACAACTCCAATTTGGAGTGAGTACGGAAAAGCCCATGGGTATTGCTATGATTTGTAATAAATTTTATCATTTTTTTACCTCTCTTGTACAAATCAGCAAGCCATTTGAATTGAGGTTGTTTGTTTTTGATGATATTATGCATCAAAAGGTTCATTATGTGAACCAAACACCCAGACCAAAAAATGTTGGGGTATTTATCCTCAATAATTGCTCCTGCTGCCTTACAGTTAGCAGCATTATCAGTGATGACCTGTATGACATTGTATGGCCCAGTCTTTTCAATTATATCAAGTAATGGTTCTGCAATGTTAATGCCAGTTTTGAATTTGTCTGAATAATCATATGTTGCCAAGAAGATTGCACCACTAATCGACACAGCCAAAACACTTATCAATGGCTTTCCTTTTACATTGGTCCATCCATCAGAGACAATGGACACCTCATGCTCATTCCACGAATTTGTCATTCTAGCCAAAGAATGGTTTATTTCATGCTCATTCCACGGTTCTGGCCTTGTCATACCCAAGGCTTTTGTATCCTTTGGGGGCATCATTAATGGCAGAAACCATTTCATGCCAATAAGGTGAGCGAAGAACATTGAATGGCACCCCACATGCATATAGAAACCGGTAAACTTTTGAATCCACATCATTCCTACACCTTTCGTCCAGGAAATCGGATATGGTTCTACGCCTTAATCCAGGTGTGCCACTGCCTTCAAAACCATTGGCATGGGTGGAAGTTGAACTTGTTTGTCCATGACGTGTTGGGCCTGAATAAGAATCAATGAAACCCCTAGATCTTTTAGATGATCTCTGTAGGGCAGCCTCCTCTTCCTTCCTATATTTCTCTCTCTGTGTTGCTGGCACACTAGTACAAATTTTGATTCCAATATTTTTTTCTCCATCCCCTGGCATTTTCCCACAAAGGTGCCTTCTCGCACGGGTGTATGAACCATGGTATTGTTTATTGCAATGGGGCAAATAAATTTAGTGGTTCCACCACCTTTCCCTCCTTCCTGTTTCTGAACATATTTCCACAAAGGTGTCTGAGTTTGGTCTTGTCTAGTTGGGGAATTTGTGTCCTCATGTTCTCCACTCCCCACTTCCTCCTCAACATAATCCTCCTCCTCTTTAGGATTTTCTTCAAATCCACCATAACCCTCCTCTTCATCCTCCTCTTCTCTGATTTGCCTCTTTCTTCTACTACTCTCCAACACCATTATCACAAAGAAAGGAACCAACATGAGGAAAATCCTTAGCCATATAGCCATGATGGAAACAAGTTTCAAGTTTCAAGTTTCTAGCCTGCAAAACAAATGGAAAAATGCCAAATGGGAATAGGAAATGCAACATAGGAAAAAAAACAATTCATTTTTAAAGTTTTAAACCCAATAAAATGCAACATTCAAGAAAAAATCAAGTTTTCATTTTTAAACAACCTACAAATTCATCCTAGAAAATACAAAGTTGGATTAGAAGGCCTACCTCTTTCTTGCAATCCTCCTGTTGCCTTGCAGCTTGCTCCTTGCTCTCCTTGTCACTTCTGTAGCTCAGCTCTCCAGTTCTCTCCTCAAGCTCTTCTTGCTCTCTCTCACTCACTCAACAAACAATAAAAACAAAATGATCCCCCCCCCTCCTCCCCATAAACAAAACGAATTTTTCATTGAAAAAAATTTCTGCCCGACGAGAAGCGTTTTTTTTGTTCCGGGGAGCGTTCGGGAGCGAACGCTCCCTGATTGCTTTCGACGTTTAAAAAACGCTTCTGAGGCGTGTTTTAAAAGCTGGAAGTGCGCAGGGAGCGTTCGGTCCCGAGCGCTTCTGGAAACGCTCCCGAAAAGGCAGGGAGCGTTTTAACAGGTTCAGAAACGCGCTCCCGAAAACGCTCCCCTCAGGAAGCGTTTTCGGGAGCGCATTTCCGAACGCTCCCAAAACGCTCCAACACGGAGCGCGTTTCGGAAACGGGAATGAGGGGGGGTGAAGCTTCCCCGCAACCTTGCCTAAAACGCTCCCTAAAGCGCTCCCTGAAAACAGGGAGCATTTTTCCTGTTTAGGGAGCGCGCTCCCGAAACCGCTCTCCTCAGGGAGCATTTTCGGGAGCGCGCTTCTGAGCGCTCCCAAAACGCTCCCGCTCGGAGCACGAATTGGGAGTCAAGAGGGGAGAGAAGATTCCCCGCAACCTTGGTTTGGTATATTGACAGTGGAGCATTTGCTCATATGATGGGGGTTCGAGAATGTTTTTCAAGCTATCAAGAAGAGTAGATGAATTTCCAAATAACTATGGGAAATAAGGCAAAATGTACCCCCATTGGGAGAGGTACCATAACATTTCAGACGGAGGATGGCAACAAGATTCGAGCGACGAATGTTCTGCATGTACCAAGGTTGGGGATGAATTTACTCTCGGTGTCTCAACCTCAGAACAAGGGCTATGACATATACTTTATTCAAGATAAGGTGTATGTCAAACACCCTAACTGGAGCAAAAGGGCACAAATTGGAGTAAGGAGTCACAAGCTTTATAAGCTCCAGCCTGAATCTCCGGTGGCCCTGATCGACAGTATAGACAACAGAAATCTGAATGAGTTATGGCACAGAAGGATGGGACATCTACATCATGGAGCCTTGGGGATTCTCAAAAATACTGTCATAGGAGCTCTTGAACTCAGCACAAAGAAAGACGAAGTTTGCAGGGGATGCGTACTAGGGAAGTACGCTAAGGCAACATTTCCAAGAAGGAGCAACAGAGCCAAAGGTGTATTAGAGTTAATACACTCTGACATTTGCGGTCCGATGTCCACAACATCTCTCAGTGGGGCAAAGTTTTTTTCCACCTTCATTGATGATTATTCCAGGAAAACTTGGATCTATTTTCTGAAGACCAAAGATGAAGTCTTTAGTTGGTTTAAAGATTTCAAAGCATTGGTGGAGAACTCTACAGGAAAGAAGATCAAGAAGTTGAGGTTAGATAACAATGGAGAATATATCGATAAAGACTTCACCAATTTCTGTGCACAGGAAGGCATCAAAAGAGAATGGACAACTCCTTACAATCCAGAACAAAATGGAGTTGCAGAACAGAAGAATCGAATCATAATAGAAGCTGCAAGGGCAATGTTGTATGCCCAAGAGATGCCCAAATTCTTATGGGCAGAGGCCTGCAACGCAACAGTTTATATTCAGAACAGAGTTCTCAATAGAGCTTTGGGGAAGGTTACTCCCGAAAGTGTGTTCACAGGCAGTAAGCCAGAAGTGAGCCACATCAGGATATTCGACAGCATAGCATACTGCCACGTTCTAGAGGAAAAGAGGAAGAAGTTGAATCAAACTGCAGAAAAGGGTTTTCTGACGGGCTACAGTGAGAATGCAAAGACATACTGCATCTATATTCTAGAGAGCAGGAAAGTCGTGGTAAGAAGGGATGTATAATTCTTGGAGGAGAAAGCCTTTAGGAAATCTCTAGAGATGGCCATAGATATGCAGATTAGGGAGGATCCACTAGTACAACCTCAACGATCAATGGAGGAGAGGTCCAGTGCCTCTCCAAGGCACAATATTTCTTAGGGAAGCTCCTTCGACGAAGAACATGAGGAAGAGCAGGTGTGTCCACCCACCACTGATGGGAGACCGAGCAGAGAACTCCAACAGATTCTTAGAGATGCAGAAGGATTTTTCAGAGCACCTAGAGAAGGGAAGAGGATAAGGAAACAACCTGACAGATATCACGCATTGGTAGCTCAGGTTGGAGAACCTTCTACCTTTCGGGAAGCAGCTTAGCATCAGGTATGGGTAGATGCCATGGTGGAGGAGTATAGCTCCATCCCGACAAATGATGTCTGGGAAGTAGTCCCTAGACCACAAAACAGATCTGTTGTAGGATCCAGATGGAAGATGGGAATGGTCGAGAACCCCTTCCGCTAGAGGAAAGGGTGGTCTTTAGAAAAAGAGGGAGCTGCAATATGGATGTTGCAGTGACAGGGCAACAGTACAGGAAGCAGCAATGCAGAGATGAGGGGCAGCAGCCAGGACACCATCAACGCAGCAGATGATGTAGAGTCAGAGCAATACAACGATATCTTGCTTAAACACTTTCCTCGTTAAGAGGGAGTGTTGATTTCTATAACATTGAAAAAGTGTTCTAAGTCTCATTTATGGTAGAGAAGCTTAGACATCAGTTATCTAGAGAACTCAGAAATCGTTTGTGGAAATTCCACTCGAATATGGCTTTACTAAAATAATTAATTATTTTAATGCAGACCCTAAGTATAAACTTAGGGAAATTAAATAATTAAAGAGTATTAATAGAGCAAAGTGTGAATCTTCTAGAAGACGAAGATCAAGTCATCTTTTAATTTGAGCCATTGATTAAAGATATAATCTTGGCCGTTGATTCATCAACGAGAAGACTATAAGAAGAGACTTGAGGGCCATTTGGAAATCAAGCCGGGGACACTCTTAGTACCCGAAGGAAATCGAATCTGAAGCAAGTGAAATCGATTTCAGTGGGTGAGTTTGTAGAGGCTGGGTTGCAGAAGCAGAAGTAGGAGGGAGAAGTCAGTTATCGAGAAGCAGATCTCAGGAGGGTGAAGGGAAGGGTGAGCTAATCAGCAGCAAGAACCCCTCCATGCAGAATCACGCAGTCCAGAGAGGGACTGCCCAAAGCATTCACACTGGATGACGTTGAGGGTGAAGGAGGTCACCCCGAGGGTCCGAAAATTGTTTGGAAGGTCTAGAAAATTCAACCAGGTGTCTGCTAATTTTTCTCTGCTCATCAGACTCCTGTAAATGTACTTTCCATTTCTGAAGATAAATATAAAACCCTCATCTGCTACATCGGTTTTCCCACATTGTGTTTTTCCGGGGACAATTGTCCAAAAACATCTGTGTTCATGTGTCTGTTTCTATTGTGCTATTGGTGTAAATTATCTTTCCGTTCTTATGCTCTTAATGATAGTGAAGATCTGCAAATGTGTTTATTTCAGAATTTACTGAAGCATCTGTAAATAACTTATCTCATAAGTAGGAGAAATAAACCAAGTATTGCAGAAATATTTTCCTCTTGAAAATTTCACAGAAGTCATGGCACTAATGTTCCTCAAGATCTGCGTTAAAATATCCTCTACAAGTTGGCTGGAAGTTAGTAGTGAAGTTGGCTCAGAAGCATGCCCTCATGTCAGGCCAGAAGAAGGTCTATCCATATGTATATATAAGACATGCCTGCGGCTCATTTGTTGATAAGAACTTCGGATAAGTCTGACGAAGAAGTGCGAGGTCAAATATGATATCTTCATGGTTATACATATTTGAAATAAGTGCGAAGAAAGAGTTGCGTTCAAGCTCATAGAAGAGACTGTGTACAAGTGGGGAGTAGGGACTGTGTTATAGTGCGGAAATAGGACAAGTTCGTGGCTGCGTTAAGGGCTAGCTTCACGAGAGTTGCCGAAGGTGGGGTGGATCCCACGACTGCCAGCTAATCTCGAATCTCCTGAAGCCTCATAAGGACTGGAGCAATGCGCTCTCCCTTTTGCATTTGTACCAACTAGAGTTTCTGCTCCAAATACATCCTCCACTGCTCAGAAGTTCCTTCGTACAACAAGGACAAGGCCTCCCACATCTCCCTGTTGGTATTCTTGCCAGCTACATGAGAGACTATGTGATCCTTGACACCATCAAGGATCATCCTCTTGGCCTTTGCCATATCAGACTGGTACTTCTTAAGTTGATCTGGATTTGAAGGTACAACAACCACATTCGCCACAAACGTCTTGAGATCGTATTCATCCAGAAGGAATTGAATCCTTTCCTTCCAGATTACATAGTTGGAGAAACCCTCTAACTGGTCCTGATCTCTAAGACCATGAGCTGCCATCTCAATTGAACACTGTCAAATTGCTTCCCCTTTCTCCCCCTATGCGCAACTTATGCAGGCTTACGCACTCCTTCTGGAGCTCGTAGATTTGCTGCTTAGATCCTGGAAAAACGCTGAATTCCTCGGCTAGGAACTCACTGAGGAAGAATTTCCCGCTATGTGCTCTTCTCTTTCTTCTAATGCTTCTCTGCTCGGCTACTACATACACAAAAACTATGTCCCTCTGGCTCTGTGTGAAGGCTCTCCGCTGCTCCCTCTGCCTCGATAAAATCTCAAAATGGAAGTCCTACCTCTCTGTCGACTCACCCAGAGAGAGACAACCTCGAAAAATCAGCCCTTTTGGCTCGAACTGCGCAATCCCCTTGGGGATTCAATTTGCTGCAACTGCAACAATTTGGCCTTCTATTCAGAGTCAGATCTTCTCTTCCTGTTTCACATCAAACGCTCTGATCCCATGTGAAAATTCCTAGATCTCACAATCTATTGAATCCTATTGCAACTATCTGAGTTACTTCTCCTATTATGTAAATTGCATTTACAGAATTAATTCAGATCTCAATTATTGAAGTAATTATTGAAGCAACCTGCACTTAATTAAATTGATTCCGAAACAAGGAAACTGAGCAAGAAATCAATCACACATAGGACACCTTTATTTTGGACTAAGTCCCTGGAAAAACACAATGCGGGAAAACTGGTGCAACAGATCCGAGGGTTTGTATTATTAAGTAGTAGAAATTTTTGAATACATCTCTAAATACCTCAATCGTTATTCAGTTATAGAGAGAAATAGTGGCATAAATTAATTGTGAGAATAACTCACTCAATCACTAGAAAATTCGGCTGATCTGGACATTGGAGAAGCTGCCCCTAGTGGTCTCTGCTCAACCTTTGCGCAGTGACTGCTTAGGCACTGCGTCACCTCCTCTCGACATTGTGTCACCCCAGCTGTGGATCGATCTAACTCCCGAAATAACAGATCGCAACCTCTTGTTCTCACACCCTGACTTCTAGCTTCTGGATCAGTTGCGACAGTGAAATCTCGGAAACCCTCTAACCCATTGCGCAGCCTCTACGTAGCCCTGCGTGGCTCTGAACAACGTCTGCGTCACCTTGATTGGATTTGCGCTGGCTCTGCTAGATGTCTCTCTGCCTCTCTCTGCGAATGATTCTCTGACTGAGAAAATCTCTCTCAGGATGCTATCTCTGCCCCTCACTGCACTGAATCACTTAGATCTGATCTTCGTCCGAGCACTTGCTCCGTCAGAAGAATTTGATCTCAAGATTCACTCCGTGTGTCTTTCCAAATGACCCTCAAACCTTCGTTTATAGTCTTCTCGTTGAGAAATCAATGACCGAGATTAGATCTCTAATCAATGGCTAAGATTATAACATGACTTGATCTTTGCTTTTTCTAGATCATTCTCACTCTGTTTTATTAATACCTTTTAATTATTTAATTTCCCTAAGTTAGACTTAGGGTGTCCATTAAAATAATTAATTATTTTAATAAAACATGATCTGAGTGGAATTTTCACAAACAGTTTCTAGGTCCTTTGGAATACCCATGTCTAAGCCTCTCCACAAAATTTGGGGCTTAGAGTACTTTCGATGCTACCAAAAATCAACATTTGGTACCAAGCTCACAATTGTAGGAGAAGATCCCGCAAACATCTCATGATTCACCTTTGGCTGGATATCAAGGGATTTTCAAAATCTAAAGGACCATCAGGGAGTGTTTCACTTGGAGAGGCCTCAAGGAGGATGTTTTGAGGCATGTTTAGGAGTGTGATTTTTGTCAGAGGAACAAGGGGGAGTAGACACATCCAATTGATTTACTGCAGCCCCTTTCAATCCTAGAGAGGAAGTGCGAGAGCATATCTATGGACTTTATCACTGACTTCTAGCTATTCAGGGGCATGATTGCATATACGTGGCGGTGGACAGATTGGCCAAGTTTGCTCATTTCTTCGCCATCCCATCCAAATCCTCAGCCTCACAGATAGGCGAGCTCTTTTTCAGAGACGTGTTCAGTTTACATGGTCTTCCTAAGACCATCATCAGTGATTGGAACAATAGTTTGATGGGGGCATTTTGGCAGGATTTATTCAGATTGGTGGGCACTGAGCTCACTCCTAGCACTAGCTACCATCCCCAGACAGATGGGAAGTCAAAGATTGTGAGCAAGTGGCTGGATGGGTATTTACGAAGCTATGTGACTGGGCAACAACATGCATGGGTGAAGTGGCTTCACTTGGGAGAGTACTTCTACAACACCACTCACCATATGTCTATCAATGTCACCTTTCTGTGCTCTTTATGGTTATGACGTGTTATCATTTGTTGACATGATTTTTGGAGACAACCGAGCCCTTGGGGCGAAGGATTGGATACATGAGAGTTAGGAGATCTCAAGGATAACTTGCAGACAATGAAAAACCTGCATAAAATGTATGCAGACTTTCACTCTGTGGAGAGACATTTCAAGGTTGGAGACTTAGTTTTCTTGCCTCTCCAGTGGTACAAGTAGTCAACACTGAAGCAGAAGGGAGCTGAGAAGCTCAAACCACGTTTTTGTGGTTCGTACAAGGTGATCCGACGAGTTGGAGAGGTAGCCTATGAGCTAGAGGTTCCGCCAGGGAACATGGTGCATAACGTGTTCCATTTGTCTTGCCTAAAAAAAGGCCTTGGGACAACAAGTTACAACTATTGTGTAGATGCCACCATTGGAGGATGAGGGACACTTGATTTTGATATTCGAGGCCATCTTTCAGGAGAGGGAGAGGAGACTCAGGAACATGACTATGAGAGAATACCATGTCCGATGGAAGGACCTACTAGATGAGGATGCCACTTGGGAGGGACAACAAATTCTTCAACATCCAAAATTACAGTTGCTTGAGGACAAGCAAGGTTTGGGAGGGGAGGACTGCTGTGTCCTCAATTAATAATTTTTCTGAAGGATTTCCCAATTTTGCAAGTTTGGCGATTAATAAATATTTTTGGCAAATAAACTTAGGAAAAGTGGGTTGTGGAGGCTTAATTTAATTTTTGGAGAAAATGAAAAGCTCAACTTAGGAAAACAATAAAAGAAAAATTAAGGTGGTAATGAGTTGTGGGGACCACTCAAGAAGGGAAATCAAACTCCCTAGAAAAATCGAACCGGAAGGGAAAAGGGTATGACAAGGGGGGTGGAATTGGTGGAGCCAACAAGGAAGGGTGAGCAACAATTATAAAGGAAGTGAAGAGCCTTGTTTTTGCATCTTATGGCATTTCATTTTCAGAACTAGAGAGTTTGCTTGAGCTGCTTAGCCAAGTCAACCAGCGCTGTTTAGCATAAGGAATTTCCAAGCGGGAATTCCATCTTTTCTTCAATGAACTTAGAGTGTCACTCCAGAAGAGAATTTGTGAGCAGAGTTTGGTATTTGGACGACCAATTTGCAGAGATCATTTAGCTTGTGTAAGTTCCAGGAGGATGCAGTTGAGGAATTCGTGGTGTTTTGGGGAGCAGGTATTTGGTGGATTCCGGGGCTGAGAATTTGTAGGAAATTTCTTCAGTGGAGGACGAGTTTCCTTGGAGATTTTTAGGGGGTTAGAACAGTGCTTTCAGAAGGGTCGAATTTCTGTCTCTAGGGCCTGTGTAGGGGTTTTTCTGAGTCATCTACAACGCAGAGTTTGAAGTAGAGATTTTTTGCAGGAGTTGAGCTGAGATTTCTTGTTCATTTTCGGAGAAATTTTGCAGAGGAAATTCCAACAGTTGAGGGGGGAATTTGGAGCTAATTTGCAACAGATAATTCTTGGTTGGATGCAAAACCCATTTGCTGGGAATTTCGCCCAAATTTGGGCATTCAAGGTCTGCTTGAATCATCCCAAACGATTTCTGGGTTTTGTTGATTGGGGAATGAGGACCCTTCCTCTAATTTTTCTGAATTTTTGGAGCAGATTTGAGGGGTCATTTCACAATTTTCCTCCAACAGCAGCAGAAAATTTCTAAGCACGTTGGGCAGATTGAGCCATATCAGTTGGAGTTTTTACTTGGATCTTCTCCTGGGTTGTGCATGCTTACAAGTGCAGGTTCTATCATTCCACTCCATCGTATTCAGTTCCAGTTGAAAATTCAATAAATTGGCTCAAATTTATGGCTGCATTTCTATGGTTCATTGATTGCTATCTGCTTATGTAAATTTGTGCTTGCATGTGTGGATTTCCTTGTTGTAGCTTATTAGTGGATGTATTTGGTATTCATTGTATTTTCTAATTTGGGAGATTACAGGTGTCCCATCATGTTTCAGTTAACTCCCCACTAACTCGGCCTTACTTGAGTGTGCGCTTGACCCTCCCTTTGATGAGTCAACTCGGCCCCTTAATGGGCAAGCCAACTCACACTTCATGGGAAGCAGACTTGGCTCTCCTTGGCAGCCTATTTGACGCCCCACTTGGCCTTGTTGTCATGACTTCAACTCGCCATTTAATTGACTTTTTTTGCTTAGTCACTCCACTTCAAGTGATTGAGAGCCTTAGTTGACTAAAGACATGTTTCTAGCATGTTCCCAGTTATTTAATATCTGATTTTACTTGTCTCTTTCTTCATTTTTGAGTAAAAGTGATTTTTCATGAAGAAAATTTAATATTTTGCACCCCAAAGTGGGTACCAGGGTAATATTCGTACTTTGAGCAAGAAAATTGAGTACTCACATGCCATACAAGTCTTCCTAGTACCACTTTTTTATTTATTACATATAAATTTAACTAAAATTGCCCGTCATGTGGGAAGTTTTTAATTATTAAAAGATCCTACTAGAACCTAATGCAATTTCGTGAGACTCAAGATAATGCCTAACATGGTAATATACATTGACCCTAGACTTAGAAAACACACTCAAGGCCTAGTTATTAAGACACACTCCAGCTGTGGACGTTGTGAGTGAACAAACTGAATTAATTATTTATCGCTGAAAGAAAAAATAATTATTTAACTAAAAAAACACTTTGGATCAACTTCCTTACTAACCAAGTCCGAAGGGACTTAAGTCTTTTACATAAGTTCATCATGCTAGTGACATTTTTTACAACTCTCCTATGGGGTACAGAATTTGCATGATGAAGGAAGATAGAAGAAGATAAAAGAATAGAGAGAAAGGGGCAAAATTGCCCTGTTGGAGTTCTGAACTTGAAAAATTTGACTGGTGCCTTGTCCAACTTTGGTCTTTTTCTTCATTTATTTGCTAGGTACTTCTAGCAGGTAATAGGTAGTATCAAGTAAGTTTTCACCATCTTCAAGTCGAAGTTGAATGCCATATCACTTGGAGGGACAAGATCCGTTAGGATTTGCTATTTTCATGAGATTGAGATGGAGGATCACTTCATTTTCTGGTTCCCCATCTATTATGAGATCAGAGGATGGTTTTAGTGCATTTTTCTGAGTCTTAGAACTCTTGATCTAGGTTCTTCCGTTTCTTGATTTAGAGATGCTTGCCTTTGTACATGAGGGTGGCGCTTGGATTCAAGTCTTGCACACACTGCCCTCTTCAGCATGGACTAGAGCTAGTCTGACAGATTATAGAGTTCTTTTCGGTGCTTCCATCAAATAGTAGCATCAAGAGGCAGGTAGACAGAAACATTGCATTAGTCATTAGGTTTGTGAGACTGTGGGAGGCCACCAGTGCTTGATCATCTAGACCCTTGCTATTATGTCCTCTTAGATCCCAGGATAGTTCACATTGCATCAGCAGTCAGGGAATTGCCGCCAGGTCATGGCCATGGGCTTTGACGTCTTGATAGTGAGATATATCTCATACCATATCTTCCTTATCTTCTAGATCATATAATCTGTCATCTATTATGTGTGTCTTCCCTTCAGCCTTAGGTGTTAGAAGAGAGAGCATTATGTGATTTTGATTTCCCTTGAGACAAGACATCCTCACCAGAGGTCCAATGGTTATTGGCCTTTATTTGTATGTTGCTTTGGCTTGTATCTGCATCAGCACTTTGTTTCATTGCTCCATTTTGTTAGGTCTTATAATTCAGATCTTTCTCAGCGTATGCTAGATTTTATTTTATCATCATTTTCCATGAGTTGCTTTCTTGCTTCCACTTTGTATTTTACTATTTTCTTTGATTTACGTAGCAGTCCCATTGACATATTTCTGGTTATTTGTCAGACATGAGGAAAATTGTCTTATCTTTACATCCCACTAACTGATTTTAATAACTTGAGGGCATTGATACAATTTAATTTCATTACATTTATGCTTTTGGGCAAGTGTTGGTTAAGGGAGGTGTTAAGGGCGAAATTCATTTTCTTTGATTTAACTCTTTCAAGTTTTTTCAACTTGCTGTATTATATGACAGATATTCATTTGGAAAGCCTTATTGTTTATTAGATTTGATAGTAACATGTTTGAAATTTGTTTGGTGTTTTTGCATTGCAGTGTTTTCTCATCAACAACAATGAGTTTCCAGTTCCTCAATATGGCTTTGATAATGGGATATTTCCAGAAGGAGTTCCTTCTCTGGAAGAGCATCTGGCGAATTATTGTGCTGCAGCTGTAAGGCTTAAAACCCTTTCTCTTTTTATATTGAGCTAAGTGTTCTCTTATTCTCTCAAGGAAAGATTCTGCTGGACTCTATACATTTTTGGATTTGGGAAAGCTCCCACTTTTTGCATATGCACAGTTTCTCTCTCTGTTTATATTCTATCACATCAGACGGTTTGTGATGGTGGTTGGTATCTTTGAAACAATGAGATGTGTAGGGTGCCAGGTGGCCTGCTAAAGATTGGAAGTTTTATATTGCATTCTCTCTTTTTCGTTCGGCATCTATTTTTGCGGGGGTTTATCATAGGTGGTTGAAGGTGAGACAATCTTCATTTCAGAAAATCTTTAGAACTCTTCAGTTGTTTTTCCCCTATCAAAAGATATTGTGGGTTTCAGCTAATCTTTCACTTGACTCTTGAAAGGTATGCCAAAAATGTTATGTTATTTACAGTTGTGGTTTTCTGTAGAAAATCTGTTTGCATTTGATATAATTTGTTAAAAGAATGCTACTGTCTTTCCTGGATTTTGCTTTTAAGTGTGCAAAATCATCTCCTTTTTGCTATGGAAATTGCAGGGAAATGCCTCAGGGGGGGAACGTGCCAAGTCTGCTGGACGCTTATCTATTTATTTTATTGACACAGCTTGGAAGTTTATAAGTAGAGATTCAGTGCTTCCAGACAGGCCACCATCTTCTGCTTTTGGCGAGTATCAAATTGTTTTATCCAATGACTCTATTTTGATGACTTAAAATAAATCTTCTGGATTGTCTTCTCTCTGCATTCAAGTGTTGATTTTATCTTCTTTGCTACCATTCAGAGATAAGAAGTATTGATTTTATTTTGTGAGCTAAGATTGTATTCGGAGGTTACTTGTCATCTCTTGCTTTCAAGTTTCAGATAAATCTTGGGTACATCTTGAGTGGACACTGCATATTTAACCTCTCAAGTGGTACAAGACACTCATTTCTAACACTCTTGTTTATTTGTAAACATTCAAGATGTGCATGTAAATAATGATATGTGAACCATTGTTGAAAAATTGGCATTGATAAAATTTTTCCTAGGGTTTAAACTTTACACATCGGACCAACTGAAAGATCGACAAAACTTGGCAAACCGCAGCAAGCATTAAAAAATACAAAATAAATTCATTTTTTTTTCAAGGAAGAAGAGTGAGATTCAGCTCAAGTTTGGATACAGGCAATGCTTCTCTCGCTTTATAAATATATATTCTCTAGTATAGGAAGTGCTAGTGATGAAGCTTTGATTGGCAAATGACATATAGTTCACAATGCCTCTACACTAGAATTGTGTATCTCATTCAACATGTTCCTTCCAAGTTTCCTGTGTGTATAATCAGACTCCAATTCCAATTGAACACCATTCAATAAACAATATGAGATGGCAATTACTTAATACATTTATGAGATGGCGATTAACTTAAATATATGAAATGACCATTAGTTAAAAGAGATAAGAGGGATACAAGAATGAGGAACTAAATTAGTCCACAAGATGCCATACAACATGCCAAATTTTATTAATGAACCACAAATGCTCTAAGAGTGAGGAAGGAGTTATTATAAGGAAGGCATTGAGCATTGAGCATTCTTTGTAGACTTCTGGGGAAAGCATTTGATACAGTTTCGAGGGAGGCATTATTCCAAAGGCTCCGTGACATTGGCATATCCAAGATCCTACTGGCAGTCATTATGAGACTGTACTGGTTAGATTTGGGATGGCTCAAGATGGAAAATAGCTTCTCCAATTACATCCAAAGTACTATTGGGGTAAAACAAAGATGCCCCCTTTTTTCGATGCTCTTCGTGATCTATATTGATGCGTTGGAATATTTCCTACATGAGCATATCCAGAGGGGATGTCTGTATTCTACACCAGGTGTCGATTTCACTTCTTTTTGTCAATGACTTGGTCTTGTTGTCTTCCACCCTTGAGGGCTTGCCGAGACATATCGACGCACTGTCCAACTTTTCTGACCTTCGACAGTTGAAGGTTGACTTGGGTAAAACCAAGGTTTTGGTCTTCAATGCATCAAAGAGATCTCTTACAGACTTAAATTTCTACTATTGGGATGTTGAGATTGAAATCATCATAGCTTACACCTACCTGGGGGTACAGTTTACGGGGCCTCGTTTTGGTATGCGATAGGCCCTCCAACCTCGGGTCAGTAAAGGATATGGTTGCCTGACCCTCATTGAGAGACAATGTTTCTAGAGTCAATATTAGGACATATTGTCCAAACTTCACGTCATGGAGGCGATTATTAGACCTGTTGCTGCAAAATGTTGTAGGCCTACTGCAAATCCTCACTAGGCGGAACCAGACCTTATGGCAACAAGAGGAAGGGTTGCCGTTGTCACCTTTGCAACCTTTCTCCTGCACTCTAGTGGTATTTGACCACAAGGGAGGCTTCCACAAATCACCTAAAGGATATTGAAACACTATGAGTCAAGGCAATGGATAAGAGGTCTATAATACAGGATAATGTATCAAAAAAATTCTAGAAAGGCCTAGATGTTCTATGCCAAAGCTCAAATACTCTATTCCTAGACCAAAGATATGGCTGTTATACTTATGGTGTTATTGATTTGCAATGATAGGGTTCACAATGTCATATAACAGCCAAAGAAAAGGCCTTTCAAAGATAATCAACAAAAGGGAGTAAAGGCCTTCCAATAAACACCTAGGGGTAGGGTTACTAATGGAATTCTATGGCTGGAAGTGATGCATAAACAACAAATAAGGATGAACTTAACCCTGGAAAGGAAGGATCAACCATACACAATGCTAGATTTTGGTTTTATGTGACTTATTAATGCAATTCCTAATTTATGAGCCACAAACACCCAATAGAAATTCATTTTTATGTAAAAGTCTATCCTAAACCCCGAGCGGCTAACCCTAGACGTCTAGGAACAAGGTAAGCAAGAAGAAATTTAATAAATTTTATGGATGATCAACTGTCATCTCACAGATTTTACCTAGAGCAAAGACCAATCTCACCAGGGGGAGAACCTGAGGATACAGACAGGCAGAGCCGCCCAGTGTCACCTTGACAGCCTTGCCCCTCACTTCTAGGTTTTGGATATTGTGGGCTTCGTAACCTAAGGGGGATTTCCCTATGTTTAACTCAAATTTTGTCATTGAGTATGAATGAGAGTCTAAGATGATATCTTATTCAACAGAAGAAATTAATGCTCCATTCAGAGTGACATTGATGCTATACATATTGTAAGCTTGCAAGATCAAATGCAATAACGAATCGAACCATCAGATTTGTGACTGCATCATGAAATTAAAGCATGGCACATATGTCTACTGGTAAGATAAATCACAGATTAAGTTTGCAAGTTAGACCATGAAACCGGCTTGTGTTTTGATGAACTCCTGCCAAAGAAATAGTGTTTTATTTGCACCACTATTCAAATAGAAATATAATGGACTCGTGCAAAGGAATTAAAGTTTTATTTCCACCATTATTCAAATAGAAATAAATCAGTAGCAGATTTACTCAAGATATCCTTCAACTATTCCAGAAAATGTGATAGAAAATGGTCACATGAAAGTGATGTATCATTTCCTTAATCTCTCATGAAAATAATCATCATTTAACGGAAACAAAAGTTAAAACAACATCAGTTGTCTCATAAACTGTTTAGAATAAATCTTCTAAATGCAACTTAGATAATTTCATTCCATATCATAGCATCAGAGTAGAATTGATGTACCAGTTCATGCCCAAAAAATTCCCTTAACCACTTCAGTTTTGCGTGAATTGAATGTGATCCTCAAAATAAATTCTCCTTTCCATAAATTTATTGCACCAGAATTTGTGAACCAATTTAAAATGCTTATTCGGTATTGTAATCTTATAACGAGCAACTTTTAATGAGTAATAACACCTGTGCACCATGAATTCGCAACCAGATTATTATTTGCTTATATGAGAGAATGAGATTGTTTCATTTACCAATAAACGGTAATTTGCCAAGCAAAGAGTATGATAACGAGATCACTAATTTAGAGGAAACATTCCAATTATTTGAGCAAACATAAGACAAATTTTCAATATCAAATGTATTTCTCACAGTCAGAAATATGTTACTTCACAATTTATCATGCATTTTTCTTATATGTGACCGAAAATGTTTCAACAAATATATATATATATAGAGCAAAATTTAAATGATCTTTGTATACCACCAAGCTTGTTCCGATCTTAGGTTAAGATTTGCAAGTTTATTAAAATATCTTGATCCAGCGTTTGGAACTAACCCTGAAATTTTTCCTTTCGAATCTCAAACTATAAACTGATTTCAGAGGAAATGCGGGCTCAACGTTATGGATTGATGCTTTAGCTCGAGGACTCACAATGGGTCGGTCCGCGTTGGCAGCAGACCCTGTGTCGAGGAGTGGCAGTAATGGTTCAGGTCGTGTCGTGGAGCGATAGTGGTGGTCGGTTTGCAGGATGGTCGAATCAAAGGTTCTCCGCCTGGGATTTCAATGCCAGAAGCAGGCCAAATTTGTCGTCCATGAAATAAGTGAGTTGGACGTCTATGACAACGTGAGCCAGCGCCAGCCGTAGGGGATTTCGGGAGGAGCTAGTCGACAAGGTGTTGGCTGCAAGGGAGAGAAGATGGGGTTCGATGAGGTTACTTGGCCGCAGGGAAATCGGGGAGAAAGGGTGGCTCGATGGCTCTCTGATTTTATTTTATTTTTAAATTTGTTTATTTAAAATTTTTTTGCTATTATTTAAAATAAATAAATAAATAAACCTAATTCGATAAATTTCAAAATCCTATTTGTAATCGAAAGTTAAAAAAAACGAAAAATAAAAAATTAAATCTAATCACTAATTAAAAAGGTAAAATCAAATCTATTTTTTATTTTTACTTTTTATTTTTTTGATTTTTGAAAAAATAAAAAATTAAATATAATCCCCAATAAAAAAAGAGTAAAATTAAATCTCTTTTTTTTCATTTTTTTTCAGATTTTGTATTTAAAAAAGAGAAGAGAAAGAAAAGAAAGGTCTAATCTAATTTGAAATAAAAATTGAACTTAACTTCAAAATCAAATTTATTTTTAAATCGTTATTATTTAAATAGATATAAGTCAATCTAAGCTAAACAGAATCTAGAAAATCTACAACAAATGAAATGAGGAGGTGTTTTGAGAAGGTGTTTTGTACCAATCTAGGATATTTTGATAATATTTACTTACTGTGGTAATGATATTCCCTTGCTCCAAATGATAGCATTACGAATCTCTCCCACTCGAAGTGTGAGAGAAAAATCAGAATACCTGTAAAATACAACAAAACAACAATTTTTGAAGGAGTTAAATCTTTAAAAAAGAAATTTAACGGAATCACAAATAATCATTTACGTGTGAAAACAAATGATAAGGGGAAGTTTTAACAGTAATTCCGCTAATACATTCGAGTTAATGCAACAATAAATATAAGGATATCACCTGGTAAATGATAAAAAATGAGCTGTCTGCTTTAAAAAATGTTGCCTTGCTGTATCCTAACCAATACAAATAAAAGAATAAAAGAAGAATGCTCTAAAAAAACGACAATAAATTTATTACTTCTTCGAAAGATATGATGCCGAGTGAGATAGAGTGCCTTTCTTTTATAGAGTAAGGAGGCCTCTAACCCATCAGTTACAAGTCCATGGCAAATCAAATACCATGGGAGAATACAAGTGGTGATTAAATATTTTCCATTTTTTGATGTGATAAAAAATGAAATAGTAATAAAATATTTTCCGTTTTCTAGAAGTTCAAATTAAATAATAAAGTGGTTAACGCGCTTTTTAAACTTCTAGAGAAATAGAATTGGTTGTGTTCATTTGACCAACTAATTCTTTTACATCAAATTTTTCTTTCCCCTCTTTTTTTTGCATATGGGTAATTAAAATTTCCAATGTGTAGGCTCACAAAACTTTACATGTCAGGAACAATGCTCCAAATAATGCTGATGTAGATCATTTAACATCATGTAATTGCTCATGTTGGTTGCTAAGATGGACAATGCCTAATTCCACACCTTCAATCACACTCTGAACTTCAACTATTGGTTAGACATCAACATAGATAAGATAAATTTATCACAATAAACTTAGCCAATGTTACCAATTTATTCAAGAACCTAACTAAGAGGACAACCTTACCTCTGTTACATATGTCTTTGGGCTAAAACACATAGTATTTTCCAAGTCTTCTAAGTTCAAGTAGGTGGATGACATTTTTTTATATGAAGGGGAATAAAGGATAACATATGGATCAACTTCCAAAGTCGTTATACGTGTTGAGGATATAGTTATGCTTCAACTAGTCGATTAAACTGTGGTTAGGAACTTCATTTATTTGCGAAGCCTTGTGAGAGGGAGCTTTTGCTACTTTGGCCTACACACACTTAACCTTCCTTTTATTTTTTTTCTCATTTGATTTTTGTAAGTCCTCTTTCTTTGGATAGGTGCTCCACTCTTAGGACTTTTGAAGGGGGGGCCATGATCAAGTAGGTTATTTTCTTGAGTTTATTTTGCTCTTTATTTGGCTTGATTTAACTTTTGAGGCTTGCATCTTTTTTTTTTTTGGTGATCCTCTTGGGATGATCTTGGGTGAGTTAACTACATGTTAGGGGAATTATGGATGGGTTGGGAAATGAAAGGAGTTTAATGGAAAGTTTTAAGTATGGAAAGAATAAGTTCACGCTACCCAACTTGATTTGCTCGTTGTACCTAGTGGTCTAGCTTAATGACACATTTATCCAAAAGTGATTATGTCCCAATGTGATAAAAATACTTTCTGATGCCGACATCTGTACAACAAGATGAAACCTTGGTGTCATTTTCAAATGAAGATGCTAGGTGATGAAACCATACCAACCATTAACACATAAGAGATCAGGGGCATGGAGAAATGATACACCAATGTGAATGACCAATGAGCACCAAGAATGTAACTGATGAGTGGATAATAGTTGGTCCAAGATGATAAGAAAACCTCATCCAAGCAGCAACAAGTCACACCAATTGAGTGTGTCTCTATGGGTGTTGCCTGAAGGGCAACACAACTCAATAGTGATTATTACCTCAACCTAATTGGGTTTAATGGAGTCTTCTAGGGCTAAACTTCCATGGAAAGGCTTTGATGGAGGAAGGGGGGATGACTAGGGCATCCACTTTTAAAACCTCAACTATTTTCCTTGTGAGGGGAGAAATTAAATTTAAGGAATGAACAAATAGAGTTTCTCTTATAGGTTTCAAGAGAACAATTTTGCATAATATAATGGAGCAATATTTCAACATAGAATTTGCATTTAGTGATGGCATGAAATAGAAAACCTACTAGCACAAATACAATATATATGCAAAATATAGATGATAAAGCATGAAACGTACCGAATTCTCGAAGAAACACTTCTTTTAATCCTAGGGAAACATCTCCATACAAAGACCATCTCTACAAGAATTCACAACATTTAAAGGGTTACATTTTAACCAAGTAGCGAAAAAGGAGTAATTTGAGCTCTTTGGAAGAGAAGAGAGATAAAATGTGGGATGATGAAATGAAATAAGGAGAGCCTCTATTTATATGAGGCTTAACACCCTTATTTATACAAAATTACAAGTAAAAGCCCTATTACATGTTTACTTGAATGTTCAACAAGTGTGAGGTTACAAGCCAACCTCATAATAGTTTAGAAACGTAACAAATAATGTCAAACGAGCTCACATGTGTGGGAGAAAATCCTCCTCCACTATGATGTAATCCTCTAAAGGAGCGCAAAATGCCACAAGTGACAAATAGGCCAATGAGTGCTCCCTACTCCAAAAAGTAGCTCAAAGTCCATGGGTATTCCTCTAAAGTTCCTCCAAATCAAGTTGTCATCACCAAGGTGCCCTATGTCACCCTCTAAAGGGAAAGACGGTTGACACCGTTGACGTGATACCAATATGCTCAAGTAGTTGTGTAAATTTTTGTAGATGTTCTATGCTTGATGCAACTTTACTTTTCTTACAGCAATCACACAAATGGTTAAGTAAAATGCTGATAGAACATATCAGTGGATCTTATAGAAGACAAACCAGAAACAGAAAAATGTGATGGTGCGTTACGGCGGTCAACAGGATGCTTCAACCAGCAAAGTCTCCTTGATCAGCCAACCCAGAATGTGTCACAACAATCCTCAAGTCAGCTACCGAGTCAACCCAAGTCGACTCCAGAAAAGTCAACGCAGGGCAGCAAGCTAAAAGTCAACGCAGCAACAAGTTCGGTCAACCTTTTGACCTCGATTTCTGTGCCAATGTGTACGGCCTCCCAAAATCGAATTCTCCTACAAAATTCAGCCCTTTCGGACCATGCGTTGACCAAAGTCAATGCTGGTCAAACTTCCTTGAAAACCCTAGCTGCAGAATTTTCGTCCTTCTTCTTGGCTGTACGGATTTGTCCTTCTTCTTCACACGTGTGGGCTGAAATTGTTCTCCAAGGAGCTCGTACTAAATCAGATGAGAGAAGAAGATGTGTGTTGAGTTGTTGTGAAATGCTCTCCAACTTTGCCTGTATTTATATCCATCATTGAGGTGTGTGACACATCTGCTGGGGGTGCAAAACCTTAAGGCCGACCTGCACATATAATTTATTATAAATAATAAATTCAAAATAAATGTTTTGCTCATCGGATTAAGATATATTTTATATGGATTTTACACCTCTCCGAAAGAGGAATCCAACAAAAATATTAGCATCTTAATCTGAGCATCACAACATGGAGTTTGGACCTAGTTGTCCAATTTTAACAAGTGGTGTCAACCAGTGATGTAGAAGCCCTCCTCTATCATCTTAAGTACAACCATCATTATCCAAGCTCTTGAACAAGCAATGCTCATCAAATAGTGTCAATGCCAACTTCAGGGTGTCCTGGGTTCATCTGAGCACATTGTCAATGAATCCAAAACCAAGCTTTACTGGCTCAACATTTTAGGATTTTGGGGTACTTCAGAGTGTCAAGTCCCACGTGGAACCATCATATAGCTCAATGCTCTACTCTAGGTGGGCAAACCTACATCAAAAAGGTCATATCTGCTCTTTCGAATGGGTAAAACGTACTTTGAAATACCATTGAGGAGGATAATAATCTCCCAAGAGGCCACTGCTAATGTGACAGTACCACCTAACACAACTCTCAAGATCTAGTGAAATCAACAATCACTAGGGAGAATAACCATAATTGCATCAAAGTGGACCATACCTAATGCTAGGGGCACAAGAATACTTCACACAAAGCTCTCCTTGAAATGTATAACTAGATCAAGTGCCATAAAGAAGTTACCTTCATATGTTAAGGATGGTTAGATGGCCTATTAGGTTTTTCCATACCCCAAAGGGAATTGACATGTCCCAAGTTAACTCATCATTTCATAGGTGTGTGTGAGAATGGTAGCTACATAGTGGGAAATACTTTAGGGCAAGGTGCCATAGCCATGTGACTAGTTAATTGAGGTCCAACATCTTGAGTTTATAGATGTAAAGAGGGAGTAATCATGGAGGCATGTCCATGGCTTGCTTTTTCCACCCCTCTAGTGTGCCTTTTCCTTTTTATGATTTATCTTTCTTTGGGTTCATAGTTTAGGAGCCCAAGCTTGCTTTTGAAATATTTCGTTACCCTTAAGGACGAGTTAGTTTATCACTCATCAAGGCTGGGACATTACAAGATTTACTTTTATAGAAAACATCATGTGTTGGAGGAACTGGGTGATGTTTGATCGGGGGTAGAGTTCATGGTAGGGTTTTGCCCATGCGTTAATCAAATGTGCCAAACATCTTTTTCATTTTATCTTTTTTCTTTCATTATGGCTTTCTTATGCTTTAACATTTCTTTTAGCTACATCAACCTCCAAGCAAAAGTTTTTTGTGCTCAAACTCAAGGATGAGGATGAAATGGTGCCAATTGCTGTAATGTTCCCAATTAGCAGATAACGAATTGGAATATTCATTTTTGGTTAATTTTTTCTTTTCTAAAGTTTAGCAGGAAATAAAAGGGTGAGGGTACCCATGAATAAAACATTAGAATAAAAGCACTTTCCTAAAGTCACTGGGTAGAATAATTAAAAGGTAAAGTGGGGCCCATGAGGCCAAGTGACAGCGCAGGAGAGGAGGCACTTAGGATATCGCAGTGGCAGCGTGGGGCCAGGCAGCATTATGGCAGCGTGGGAGAGGCAACACAACGTAGCAAGGGACAACGTGGCAAGAGGGACAATGCAGCATTGGTGGGCCCAAAGGAATGTAGGGGTTCACAAGCATAAAAAGGGATGGAGGCAACCTTTCTTATTCATTCTTACATCTTATGATTTTCTGTCTGTCAAGACTAGAGCACGCTTACGCTGTTTAGCTATGTCTGCAGTGCTGTTTAGCACAAGGGTGTCTCTGAGCGGAGATCCCAACCTCATCCTCGGGGGACTTCGAGTGCCCGCTCAGGAGAGGAGCCCTTCCACCAGTTTTTGAGAGCAACTTTATTATTTCAGCCACAGGATTACGCAGTCACCTCCACGGCAGCGCAGTCTTTCAGGGGGTTGCGAAATCATAGAGGAGAGCAGCTCCGGGAGAGGAGAAACTGCATGAGATTTCAGTCCGGAGGATTATGAGGGGATCAACCTTTCCATAGCTGAGTTCCTTGGATAGTTGGAGGCCCTTCTTTCAGTATTTTCATCACAGAGGCCATCGTACCCAGGAGGAGAGCATAGTCATCCCAAGAGGGGTGAATTTCCAGGGTCAGCCTTTCCAAAATTCCTTCGCGGGTTATTCTGGGTTTTTGGAGGAGACTGGTGTCCGAGTTTCAAAATTTTCCGAGCAGCAGAGCAGCCCCATCTTGCAGTCCCTTTCCAACCACCAGCAACATTTCCAGCAGGACTGTGTAGAGGAGCAGCGCAGAGCAGAGATTGAGCGGAGATTCTGATAGAGGAGGGAGTGATCATTTCAGCCTACCTTGAGCATGCCAAGATGCTATCATTCTGAGCACACTTTACTGCTGATTAGCACTGGATCTAGAATTCTTAGCGATAAGTCTTCTGAGGAACTGCTTCCCCTTATTTTGCCACACCCTGCTAGACACTGTTCTGCACCAACATAAACAATGCCCCACCAACAACTACTGAAGAAAAACGATCTGCACTTCCAACCACAAAAACTGGAGGCTCAAAATTTCTGTGCTAGCCCAACAAGCACTGCGTTGCCTCTGTGCAACTACAACTTCACCTCTCCCGGTTGAAGTAGGCTCTGCTTGAGCTCCCCAAGTGACTGCGTCACCCTTCCTTGCCTCTCTCTCTAGATCTGCACTGTCACTCGGGACAGCTACCTTCCTGTAGCAAATTTCCTTTGATCTTCTGCTGATGGCTTCAACTCTTCCTGATCTGCAAATGCTCTGATACCATGTGAAAATTTCTGAATCCTCTTAACAGAAATCCTACTGCAAAAAATATTATTTACCTCTCCTACTTGTTTATTTAACTTTACAAGCTATTTTTTGAATTATTCATGAAAACATCGAAGTAAATACACTACAACGTACACAATTATACAGATCAAGTACTGAAGAATAAGCAATCATGTAGACAGAGGACGCAAATCTTCAGACAAATGTCCCCGGAAAAACCCAATGCGGGAAAACCGGTGTAGCCGCTCTTGAGGGTTTTTATTATTATGCAGATTTTTGAATACAAACTAGGGTGCCAATGTGGCTCACCCAACAGAGAATTTCCTTGGTAGAAGTAACTCTATCTAGAGACAGATATTATGGCTGATCCAGCGTCAGAATGAAGAACCCCGCAGGTGCCTATGCAGTCCCCAGCAAGCTCTGTGCTAACACTGCGTCATCCTTACTCGTGGCTGCTCACCCCTCTGCTATTTGCTGAATCTGGGCCCAATCTGCCCCACAGAAACCCTAGTGCTGCAACCTCTGGCTCTGCGTCACCTCCTCCTGGATTGCGTCACCCTTCTGGGCTTGCGTTAGCCTCTGCATGAGCCCAACTGGGTCAGTGTCACCCTCTCAAGGACTGCACTCTCTCTCTCTGACTTTTAGCTTGCTGCCCTGCGTTGACTTTTCTGGACAGCGTTGACTTTTCTGGAGTTGACTTGGGTTGATTCGGTAGCTGACTTGAGGATTGTTGTGACACATTCTGGGTTGGCTGATCAAGGAGACTTTGCTGGTTGAAGCATCCTGTTGACCGCCGTAACGCACCATCACATTTTTCTGTTTCTGGTTTGTCTTCTATAAGATCCACTGATATGTTCTATCAGCATTTTACTTAACCATTTGTGTGATTGCTGTAAGAAAAGTAAAGTTGCATCAAGCATAGAACATCTACAAAAATTTACATGGTATCGGAGCTAAGGTGAAGACAAGCCCTATCTTTAGCAATCACCATCTGAGAAAATGGGTTCCACAAGTTATGAATTCAAGGAGAATGACAAGCTGACTGGAAGGGATGACTTCCATGCCTGGAAGATGATATTAGATTTCAAATTGGAAGACCATGATCTCATGGATCATGTACTAGGTAAGATACAAGAACCTCCATCCAATGCTACTGCTGCTGCTAGAAACACGTATAAAAAGGGGGAGATCAAAGCAAAGCTGATGATCAAGGAATCCATACATAAAAGTCTGGTTGCCTATATATCTGAACTAGGCACATCCAAGGAGATGTATGATAAATTGATCCTTATGTTCAAAGTAAACAATGTGAACCAAGTGCTATTCCTCAAGAATAAATTGAAGAATATGAAGAAGGGCCGGGATGAGTCTGTTCATGCTTACTTTCTGAAATTGACTGAAACAAGGAACAATCTGCTGGCTATTGGGGAGACAATAGCCGATCGTGAGATGGTTCTCACCGCACTTGGAGGACTCCCATATGAATGGCAAGTATTCACTACTACCATTCTCAATAATAATACCATTCCTAACTTTGACGAGCTTTTGTCTAGATGCATGCAAGAAGAAACAAGAATGAAGGAATTCGAAAATGACAGAAATGCTGCCTATGGTGCTCATTCTCGAAAGAAGAACTCTGGTGGTCCTAAGGACAAAGGAAGAACAAGGGCCCAAGAAAAGAAGGGTAAGTGTTTCACTTGCCATAGGCCTGGTCACTATGCTAGAGAATGTCCCTTCAAGAAGGATTCTCCCGGTAGTGATGATAACAACAACAACCGAAGGAATGGGAATCGAAGAAACGACAAATCCAAAGGAAAGAGGAAGGCTCCCTCTGGTGGAAACAATCAACCTTCTAAAAGGTCTAGAAACTCCAGGTATGAGGAGTCTAATGCTGTTGATAAAAGAAATGAGTATATTCTTGTATCTGCTCTCTTTGCTACATCTCCGCCCGACACTATGGATGTCTGGCTAATCGATAGTGGTGCCTCAAGACACATCACCGGATTCAAGGAAGCACTCTCTGACATGGTTGAGAGGGATACTAATCTAGAAATTATCCTTGGAGATAATGCCACATATCCCGTGAAAGGGACAGGGATTGTGACCCTCCACTTGTCTCAAGGACAAGTCCTACATTTGCAAGATGTACTCTATGTACCAAAATTGAAGAAGAACCTTGTGTCTGTATCAGCCATGGAAGACAAAGGGTTCAATGTAACATTCTCTGATGGAAAGGTGCTCATGTGGAAGAAGAGCTTCAAGGAAGCTATCTCGATTGGTTTTAGAGTTGGCACACTCTACCACTTTGGAGGAAGTCCGCTGGGAGCAATGACATGTGATACTATCCGACAAACCGAACTATGGCACTGAAGGTTTGGACAGCTTCATTACAAGGCCCTTCCCGAAGCAAGGAAGGTGGTGACAGGGATGCCTGACTTTGGAAATAATCATGAAGGTGTGTGGGGAACAAATGTGAAGCATACAAGGGGACCTTTCCTTCAGTGTCTAGACATCGATATTTTAATGAGTCCATTCGATCCTATCGTATGTTCCCCGTAACATCACAGAGGATATTCTTCTTACCATGACATTGTGATGACTTCTCGCAAAACCTGGATATACTTCTTGAAGAAGAAGGATGAGGCTTTCATGTGATTCCGTACCTTCAAAGCCTTTGTGGAAAATATGACCGGAAAGAAGATCAAGATTTTGAGGACCGACAATGGCACTGAATATGAGTCAAATGAGTTCAAAGACTTTTGCAGAGAAGCTGGCATTAAGAGGGAGACTACCACTGCATATACTCCTGAGCAGAATGGTGTTGCTGAACGCAAAAATAGGACTATTGTGGAAGCTGCCCGTGCCATGCTATGTGACCAGGGTCTACCGAAGTTTCTGTGGGGAGAAGCTGCAAATACTGCTGTGTATATTCAAAACTGATGCCCTCATTCCGCTCTGGACTCCAAAACTCCCGAAGAGGTTTTCACTGGTAAGAAACCTGATGTCTCACATTTTAGAATTTTTGGATGTCCTGTTTATTTTCATGTGCCGAAAGAAAAGAGAAGTAAGCTGGATGCTTTTGGGAAGAAAGGAATGTTTGTGGACTACAGTGAGACTTCTAAGGCCTATAGAGTCTATGTACTTGGTCAAAGGGAAGTAGAGATATGCCATGATGTCACTTTTGACGAAGATGCTTCCCTGAAGAAAGTAGTAGATCTTCCAAGATCTGAAGAAAATCATGAAGAAAGGCTTGGAAATAAGAAGAACCACAGGATGAGACAATGCCTGATATTGAAGGACCAATGGACCCTATTGATCCATCTCCTTCACTGGGAAAGAGACCGTCATGGCTCATGGACACCCTCGAAGATGCTGAGGGTCATGTTGCCCCAAGGGGGACATTCCGAGAAAGCAAGAAGCCGTGTAGATACCGAGGGTATCTAGCTGCCATGAGTACTATTGTACAATCTGAACCTGGATCTTTTGAGGAAGCCGTAAAGCATCAAGTCTGGAAGGATGCTATGCACGAAGAATATGAGTCCATAATGAAGAATGATGTATGGGATGTGGTCCCGAGACCGAAGGACAAATCTGTTGTCACCGCAAAATGGCTCTACAAGATCAAACATGGATCTGATGGGAGTGCTGAAAAGTTCAAGGCAAGGTTTGTTGCCCGTGGCTTCTTTCAAAAGGAAGGAATTGACTATGATGACATATTTGCACCTGTGGCATGATATACCACCATTCGATCAATCATAGCCCTTGCTGCTACGCAAGGATGGAGTCTTCATCAGATGGATGTCAAGACCGCTTTTCTACATGGTGCAATAAAGGAAGAGGTGTATGTGGAACAACCTCTGGGATTTGAAGTTCAGGATCGAGACACTGGAACGAATCTTGGAACCTCCGTGAGAATCTTGGTATCGTGGAACGACCGTATGATGTGGGTCCCATTGGACGATGAGCTCTGGGAGCTCTGGGGGGCTTTGGGGACAGCTTCTCGGAGCTATGAGCAACCACAAGGCTAGGCTTGCCAAACCTTGTTGGTGTGCTTGGACCCCACAGTTGTGATTTTGAGTTGGTTCACCTCTCATTTTCTGTGCCCCGTATGCATCCTACCCATTGAGTTTAGGGCTCATGGGAAGTACCTCTCATTTGGCCAATGAGGTGGGAAAAGCTAGAGACTAGTAGCAAATACTGATGGACGCATCAGAGATTGCCGTACTCTATCTAGGATGGCACGGTCCAACCACTTGATCTGGGATCAAGTTTAGTGAGGTCTGGGACCTCTGCCTGACTTCGGGTCAGATGAACCAACTTCGGGTTGGTTGGAGACTCTTTGTGAGTCTGATAGAGGCTCAACCTCTCGGGCCGACATGTTTCACTAGGATATTGTTCTCAGGATCACCCACTGCTTCCAAATATGAGGCCACAGCAAGTTACTTTTGATGACGCACTTTACATGTTTGAGTGCACTGATGGATGGAGTTCTCCTAGTTGAGAGGGAGTGTTAAAATTGGACAACTAGGTCCAAACTCCATGTTGTGATGCTCAGGTTAAGATACTGATATTTTTGTTGGATTTCTCTTTCGGAGAGGTGTAAAATCCATATAAAATATATCTTAATCCGATGAGCAGAACATTTATTTTGAATTTATTATGAATTTATTATTCATAATAAATTATATGTGCAGGTCGGCCTTAAGGTTTCACACCCCCAGCAGATGTGTCACACACCCCAATGATGGATATAAATACAGGCAAAGTTGGAGAGCATTTCACAACAACTCAACACACATCTTCTTCTCTCATCTGATTTAGTACGAGCTCCTTGGAGGACAATTTCAGCCCACACGTGTGAAGAAGAAGGACAAATCCGTACGGCCAAGAAGAAGGACGAAAATTCTGCAGCTAGGGTTTTCAAGGAAGTTTGACCAGCATTGACTTTGGTCAACGCATGGTCCGAAAGGGCTGAATTTTGTAGGAGAATTCGATTTTGGGAGGTCGTACACATTGGCACAGAAATCGAGGTCAAAAGGTTGACCGAACTTGTTGCTGCGTTGACTTTTAGCTTGCTGCCCTGCGTTGACTTTTCTGGAGTTGACTTGGGTTGACTCGGTAGCTGATTTGAGGATTGTTGTGACACATTCTGGGTTGGCTGATAAAGGAGACTTTGCTGGTTGAAGCATCCCGTTGACCGCCGTAACGCACCATCACATTTTTCTGTTTCTGGTTTGTCTTCTATAAGATCCACTGATATGTTCTATCAACATTTTACTTAACCATTTGTGTGATTGCTGTAATAAAAGTAAAGTTGCATCAAGCATAGAACATCTACAAAAATTTACATGGTATCAGAGGTGAGGTGAAGACAAGCCCTATCTTTAGCAATCACCATCTGAGAAAATGGGTTCCACAAGTTATGAATTCAAGGAGAATGACACGCTGACTGGAAGGGATGACTTCCATGCCTGGAAGATGATATTAGATCTCAAATTGGAAGACCATGATCTCATGGATCATGTACTAGGTAAGATACAAGAACCTCCATCCAATGCTACTGCTGCTACTAAAAACAAGTATAAGAAGGGGGAGATCAAAGCAAAGCTGATGATCAGGGAATCCATACATAAAAGTCTGGTTGCCTACATATCTGAGCTAGGCACATCCAAGGAGATGTATGATAAATTGATCCTTATGTTTAAGGTAAACAATGTAAACCAAGTGCTATTCCTCAAGGATAAATTGAAGAATATGAAGAAGGGCCGGGATGAGTCCGTTCAAGCTTACTTTCTGAAATTGACCGAAACAAGGAACAATCTGCTGGCTATTGGGGAGACAATAGCCGATCGTGAGATCGTTCTCACCGCACTTGGAGGACTCCCATATGAATGGCAAGTATTCACTACTACCATTCTCAATAATAATACCATTCCTAACTTTGACGAGCTTCTGTCTAGAGGTATGCAAGAAGAAACAAGAATGAAGGAATTCGAAAATGACAGAAATGCTGCCTATGGTGCTCATTCTCGAAAGAAGAACTCTGGTGGTCCTAAGGACAAAGGAAGAACAAGGGCCCAAGAAAAGAAGGGTAAGTGTTTCACTTGTCATAGGCCCGGTCACTATGCTAGAGAATGTCCCTTCAAGAAGGATTCTCCCGATAGTGATGATAACAACAACAACCGAAGGAATGGGAATCGAAGAAACGACAAATCGAAAGGAAAGAGGAAGGCTCCCTCTGGTGGAAACAATCAACCTTCTAAAAGGTCTAGAAACTCCAGGTATGAGGAGTCTAATGCTGTTGATAAAATAAATGAGTATATTCTTGTATCTGCTCTCTCTGCTACATCTCCGCCCGACACTATGGATGTCTGGCTAATCGATAGTGGTGCCTCAAGACACATCACTGGATTTAAGGAAGCACTCTCTGACATGGTTGAGAGGGATACTAATCTAGAAATTATCCTTGGAGATAATGCAACATATCCCGTGAAAGGGACAGGGACTGTGACCCTCCACTTGTCTCAAGGACAAGTCCTACATTTGCAAGATGTACTCTATGTACCGAAATTGAAGAAGAACCTTGTGTCTGTATCAGCCATGGAAGACAAAGGGTTCAATGTAACATTCTCTGATGGAAAGGTGCTCATGTGGAAGAAGAGCTTCAAGGAAGCCATCTCGATTGGTTTTAGAGTTGGTACACTCTACCAGGTTGGAGGAAGTCCGCTGGGAGCAATGACTTGTGATACTATCCGACAAACCGAACTATGGCACCGAAGATTTGGACACCTTCATTACAAGGCCCTTCCCGAAGCAAGGAAGGTGGTGACAGAGATGCCTGACTTTGGAAATAATCATGAAGGTGTATGTAAGGGCTGTGCCGAAGGAAAACATACAAGGGGACCTTTCCCCTCAAGTGTCACAAGGACCTCTGATATTTTGCAACTGGTCCATTCTGATCTATCTGGTATGTTGCCCGTGACATCCCTGGGAGGATGTTCTTACTACATGACATTCACTGATGACTTCTCTCGCAAAACCTGGATATACTTCTTGAAGAAGAAGGATGAGGCTTTCATGTGGTTCCGTACCTTCAAAGCCTTGGTGGAAAATATGACCGTAAAGAAGATCAAGATTTTGAGGACCGACAATGGCACTGAATATGAGTCAAATGAGTTCAAAGACTTTTGCAGAGAAGCTGGCATTAAGAGGGAGACTACTACTGCATATACTCCTGAGCAGAATGGTGTTGCTGAACACAAGAATAGGACTATTATGGAAGCTGCCCGTGCCATGCTATGTGACCAGGGTCTACCAAAGTTTCTATGGGGAGAAGCTGCAAATACTGTTGTGTATATTCAAAACCGATGCCCTCATTCCGCTCTGGACTCCAAAACTCCCGAAGAGGTTTTCACTGGTAAGAAACCTGATGTCTCACATTTTAGAATTTTTGGATGTCCCGTTTATTTTCATGTGCCGAAAGAAAAGAGAAGTAAGCTGGATGATTCTGGGAAGAAAGGAATGTTTGAGGGCTACAGTGAGACTTCTAAGGCCTATAGAGTCTATGTACCTGGTCAAAGGGAAGTAGAGATATGCCATGATGTCACTTTTGACGAAGATGCTTCCCTGAAGAAAGTAGTAGATCTTCCAAGATCTGAAGAAAATCATGTAGAAAGGCCTGGAAATCAAGAAGAACCACAGGATGAGACAATGCTTGATATTGAAGGACCAATGGACCCTATTGATCCATCTCCTTCACTGGGAAAGAGACCATCATGGCTCAGGGACACCCTCGAAGATGCTGAGGGTCATGCTGCCCCAAGGGGGACATTCCGAGAAAGCAAGAAGCCGTGTAGATACCAAGGGTATCTAGCTGCCATGAGTACTATTGTACACTCTGAACCTGGATCTTTTGAGGAAGCCGTAAAGCATCAAGTCTGGAAGGATGCTATGCACGAAGAATATGAGTCCATAATGAAGAATGATGTCTGGGATGTGGTTCCAAGGCCGAAGGACAAATCAGTTGTCACCGCGAAATGGCTCTACAAGATCAAACATGGATCTGATGGGAGTGCTGAAAAGTTCAAGGCAAGATTTGTTGCCCGTGGCTTCTCTCAAAAGGAAGGAATAGACTATGATGACATATTTGCACCTGTGGCACGATATACCACCATTCGATCAATCATAGCCCTTGCTGGTACGCAAGGATGGAGTCTTCATCAGATGGATGTCAAGACCGCTTTTCTACATGGTGCAATAAAAGAAGAGGTGTATGTAGAACAACCTCTGGGATTTGAAGTTCAGGATCGAGACACTTCCAACCACAACAACTGGAGGCTCAAAATTTCTGTGCTAGCCCAACAAGCACTGCGTTGCCTCTGTGCAACTACAACTTCACCTCTCCTGGTTGAAGTAGGCTCTGCGTGAGCTCCCCAGGTGACTGCGTCACCCTTCCTTGCCTCTCTCTCTGGATCTGCACTGTCACTCGGGACAGCTACCTTCCTGCAGCAAATTTCCTTCGATCTTCTGCTGATGGCTTCAACTCTTCCTGATCTGCAAATGCTCTGATACCATGTGAAAATTTCTGAATGCTCTTAACAGAAATCCTACTGCAAAAAATATTATTTACCTCCCCTACTTGTTTATTTAACTTTACAAGCTATTTTTTGAATTATTCATGAAAACATCGAAGTAAATACACTACAACGTACACAATTATACAGATCAAGTACTGAAGAATAAGCAATCATGTAGACAGAGGACGCAAATTTTCAGACAAATGTCCCCGGAAAAACCCAATGCGGGAAAACCGATGTAGCAGCTCTTGAGGGTTTTTATTATTATGCAGATTTTTGAATACAAACTAGGGTGCCAATGTGGCTCACCCAACAGAGAATTTCCTTGGTAGAAGTAACTCTATCTGGAGACAGATATTATGGCTGATCTAGCGTCAGAATGAAGAACCCCGCAGGTGCCTATGCAGTCCCCAGCAAGCTCTGCGCTAAGACTGCGTCATCCTTCCTCGTGGCTACTCACCCCTCTGCTATTTGCTGAATCTGGGCCCAATCTACCCCACAGAAACCCTAGTGCTGCAACCTCTGGCTCTGCGTCACCTCCTCCTGGATTGCATCACCCTTCTGGGCTTGCGTTAGCCTTTGCATGAGCCCAACTGGGTCAGTGTCACCTCTCAAGGGCTGCACTCTCTCTCCTGGGTTGATCTGCCTCTGCAAATGTATTCTCGGCCTTGGATTCGAAATCCCATTGCCGAACTGCCCCTCACTGCACTGCAAGCTCACTCTGACATTCTCCGCAAACTGTGCCCCTGAATTTCGACTTAGCTCAAGTGCTGCCCCTCTGTGTGTCTTATCCAACTGACCCCAAGCCTTCCTTTAATACTTTTTCTAGTTGATGAATCAACGACCGTGATCTAATCTCTAATCGATGACTAAGATTAGAAAAGACTTGATCTTCATCACTTAGAACATTCTCACCCACATGTTAAATTAATTCACTTTAATTATTTAATTTCCCTAAGTTAGACTTAGGGTCTCCATTAAAATAATTAATTATTTGAATAACGTAAGCTCCGAGTGGAATTTCTCCAAACGATTTCTGGGTCTTGGAGATCTCATGTGTTCTAGCCCCTCCACAAATTTTCGGAGCTAGAGCACATCCAATGTTACCCAAAAATCAACAGGTGAATCTTCTAGATAAAGCATCAAGTCTGATATAATCTTAGCCGTTGATTGGAGATCTTATCTCTACATTTGATTTGTCAACGAGAAGGCTATAAAGGAAGACTTGAGGGTCATTTGTAAATTACACCGAGAGGATCTAGAGATCGATTTTTTCTGACGGAGCAGTGCTCAGACGAAAATCAGATCTAAGTGATTCTTGATTGCAGTTGAGGGGCAGCGTAATTCTGGTTGGAGATTTTCTTGAGCCGAGAATATATCACGGAGAAGACAAAGAGTAGATCAACAGAGGCAACGTAGCAGAGGCAGCGCTGCAACCTTGAGGAGATCTGAAATTCAGGTGAGGATTAGTCAGATCCAGTGCCGGAAACCCAACCCCAGTTTTCAGTTTCTCTTTATTACTCCCATGTAGTTAAATGCCCATTCCCATAACCATTCATTCAACAAGCTGGAAATAATAAATATTTTCTGAAAACACAAATTCTGGAAATTTCACAGTGCTGAAAATGCAGAAATAAAAACTCAGAAAATATATCAGCCATACACACAGAAAATGACACGCTGATTTTTGGTCTATATGACCCTGGAAAAACCCCCTACAACTCTTGGGGAAAACCAGTTCGAAAGCTCTTCTTATTTCTGAATATTGCTTTTACAAAGAAATGAAATGCATAGTAAAAATTATAGCAACCACATAAATGTACTTATCAGGAAAAGCATGTTTATACTCCACCTCAATTTTCGTGCCAAAGCAAACCAAAAAATTACAGAGAATTGTATAACCTTAAATGCTGTACGGACAACATAGAAAATTGTGTCAGATAGTTGTATGGCCTCCTCGAAAACTGTGCTGTACGACTGCCTCGATTTCCGTGCTTTACGGTTGTTGTACGAACTTTGGTTTCTGTGCTGCTACTGCTGTATGAACCTTGAAAACAGTGTCTCGTTGGCTATATGGACCTTGAAATGCGTGCCAATATAGCAGCAATAAATGTTGTTCTCCCTTCCTCGATTTTCGTGCCTCTTGCCTTGAAAATCGTGCTCTTGCTTTGCTATATGGATTTGCTAAAATGGTGCTGTCTCTCCTTCTCTTCTCTGCTTAGAAAATTCTTTTGCTCTCTTCTCCTCCTTCTCTCAATCTGCTCATGAAAGATTGAATGATCTTTTCCCTCTTTTCCTCCTTTAACCTAACCCTAAGTGACTTTTGGGGAATCCCTAAATCCAATGGCTGAGATAGCTTTAGATTTAGGGCTGAGATTAAATGTGCATTTAAAACTCACTTTCTATTTTTTAATTCACCCCACTTTAATAAAGACCCTCTTAGTCTTTTATTTCCAAAGTCACTTTCACTTTCTAATTTCACATTGACTTTATTAAAGTCACTTTAAAATTAGATTTAGTAACTTTATCACTTAAAGTCACTTTTAAATTAGATTTGACTTTACAACTTATAAAGTCACTTTAGGGGAAAAAGTTAAATTCCCTTGGACACTTTTCCCTAGGCCAAAGATCAAAGCCTTAGGGAACCGCTTGTCCTCTGGTACCCAAATTTTAACAGTATGCTGCTCTGCTTTTGAAGCACCCTCTGCACTGCTGATCTCTGGACACTGCCCTTCATCTGCTGCGCTACTGTCCTCTGTACAACTACCTTTGACACTGCCACTGCCACTGCTGCATCTGTACAACAACTCCCTCTGAATACTGATCCTATCCATTCCTGCTACCAGAAGGGATTCTTCATCATTCCCATCTTCTCTCTAAAGTAGACAAACTTAGTCTTCCTTAGAGCTTTTGTGAGGATGGCTGCCACCTGTTCTCCTGTTGGAGTGTACTGCAACTGAACAACTCTACATTGTACGCAATGCCTGATGAAGTGACACCTGATGTCAATATGTTTCGACCGATCATGAAACACAAGATTTTCAGAGAGCTTAATGCAACTCTGATTATCGCATAAGATATTGGTCACTTCCATTTTCTCCTTGAGTAGGTTCACTAACAGTTTCCGAAGCCATATGGCCTCACACGAAGTTGTGATGGCTGCTGTATACTCTACTTCTGCTGATCTCAGTGCTACAGACTTCTGTTTCTTGCTGCACCAGGAAGTCATTCCTGATCCTAGCCTGAAGCAGTACCCACTAGAACTCTTCCGATCTACTGAACTTCCGGCCCAATTTGCGTCGGTGAAACCGCTCAACCTGACATCACTGCTACGAGTGTACTTTAATCCAAGCTCGAATTTTCCTTGAAGGTACCTGAGAACATGCTTGGCTCCTGCCCAATGAGCCCTCTTCGGTTCTACCATGAACTGATTGAGGGTATTTACAACATAACATATGTCTGGCCTAGTATTTACCAGATACATCAATGATTCGATGAGCTGCCTATATAATGTTGGATCAGCCTCATCATCCTCAGATGTGTCAATTTTCTTCCAGTTGGTGATCATTGGAGTTGTCATGGGTTTACAATCCTCCATCTGAAATCTCTTCACAATCTTTGTAGTGTATCTCCCTTGACCAAGAAAGATCTCTCCGTTCTGCTACCAAACCTCCAACCCCAAAAAATAGTGCATCCGTCCTAGATCTTTCATGTCAAATTCTTTAGCCAAATTATTCTTGCAGTCTATGCTAAGCCTTGATGATCCTGTCAAAATAGATCATCTACATACAAAACCAACATCAATGGCTCACTCCCTACTCTCAGATAGTAGAGATTGGGATCTACGTCACTCTTGATGAATCCCATCTTCTGCAGGTAGTTGTCAATTCGACCATACCATGATCTAGGAGCTTGCTTCAGTCCATATAACGCTTTCTTCAATCTGCACACGAGTCTTTTGATCATGCGTCTCGAAGCCCTCTGGTTGTTCTATATACACCTCTTCCTTTGTCACCCTGTTCAAGAATGCCATCTTGACGTCCATCTGGTGAATTTCCCATCCCATTTGCGCAACAAGGGATATCACGGATCTGATAGAGGCGTATCTGGATATTGGGGCGAAGGTTTTGTCATAGTCAATCCCTTCCTTTTGAGCGTACCCCTTAGCCACAAACTTGGCTTTAAATTTCTCGATGCTGCCGTCTGCAGCATACTTGATCTTGTAGATCCACCTGGATCCTACCACTGATCTCTATTGAGGTCTGGGGACCACTTCTCATACATCATTCGTCATGATGGAACTGTACTCTTCCACCATTGCATCAACCCACACGTGGTGCTGAGCTGCTTCACGAAAACTGGAAGGTTCTCCGACTTGAGAAACCAAGGCTTGACACTTCTTAGGCTGCTTACATTGTCTCTTCTCATTTCCGGGGATTCCGACAAAGTCCTCTGCATCCTTCAGAATCTGTCGAAGTTCCCTGCTCGTTCTCTCACTGGTAGTGGGTGCATCTACTGGCTCTTCCTCTTGCAAATCCTCGGGAGACATGCCCCTTGGATTCCTATGCCTTGGAGAGGCAACTGAATTTTTTGTTGCTGGTTGTTGGGGCTATACTAGAGGCTCTTCCTCAAACTACGTAGCAGAAGGCAACTCATGGGATTTTTTGAAGGCCTTCTCCTCCATGAACTTCACATCCCTTCGCAACACGACTTTCCTACTCTCAGGAATGTAGATGCAATATGCCTTTGCATTCTTGCTATATCCTACCAGATACCCTTTTTTTGCAGTCATCTCCAACTACTTCCTCTTCTCACTTGGCACATGACAGTACGCTGTATTGCCGAAGATCCTAAAGTGACTCACTTTAGGCTTACTGCCAATGAAAACACTTTCTGGTGTGATCTTTCCCAGTGTAGCGTGAGGAGTCCTGTTCTGAATGTAGACAACTGTATTACACGCTTTAACCATAGGAATTTTGGCATGTCTTGGTCATACAACATGGCTCTTGTTGCTTCAACAATAGTTTGGATTTTCCTTTCTGTCACAACATTCTGCTCCGGATTGTATGGAGCTGTCCACTCTCTTTTGATGCCTTCCCTTGTGCAGAATCCAGTGAATTCTTTATCTATGTATTCACCACCATTATTTGATCGCAACACCTTGATCCACTTCCCTGTCAGATTTTCTACCAGAGCCTTAAACTCTTTGAACCGACTGAAGACTTCATCATTGGTCTTCAGGGACTAGATCCAGGTTTTTCTGGAATGGTCATCAATAAAGGTGACGAAGTACTCGGCACCGCTAAGAGCTCTAGAGGACATCGGTCCACAAATATCTTAGTGTATCAGGTCCAATACACCCTTGCCCCTATTGTTGCTTCTCTGATATGCTACCTTGGCATATTTTCCCAATACACACCCCTTGCAGACATCATCTCGTTTAGTGCTCAGCTCTGGAACACCTATGACAATCTTCTGGAGAGTTCTCAATGCCCCATGATGTAGATGCTCCATTCTTCTGTGTCGTAGGTCATTCAGGTCCGCTTCATCTACATTGCCCACCAGTGCCATTGGAGACTCAAGTTGCAACTTGTATAGTTTGTTGCTTCTTACCCCGATCTGTGCCTTCTTCTTCCAACTGGGGTGTTTGACATAGACTCTATTGCCAATAAAGTAGACGTCATAACCTCGGTTTTGAAACTGAGACATTGAGAGAAAGTTCATCCCCAAACCCGACACATGCAGAACATTAGTGGCTCGGATTCTATTTCCAGCCTCTGTCTGAAAAATACGGTACCTCTCCCAACAGGAGTGCATTTTGCTTTATTACCCATGGTTATTTTGAAATTCATCTTCTCTTCTTGGTAGTCGGAAAAACAGTCTTGTACTCCAGTCATGTGAGCAGAGGCTCCACTGTCAATATACCAAACATCAGAAGAAGCAGTGCTTGATACGCACACAAATTCTTCCTCAATTCTGGATGCCATTACAAAGACATCATGATCCATCCGTTCTGTCATGCTCCTTTCCTTTCCTGGAGAACTGCGTGAACCCTTCTGCACTGCTGCTGCAACAGTAGACTTCCGTTCACTAGTCGATTCTCCCTTCCTGTTACTCATCTTTGGCTATGATACCATGTTAAATTTTCAATCTGAAAACTATACAGTTGCAGTGATAGATTTATTCCTCCTACTTATTATTTCAATAAGTTATTTTCAGAAATCTTCTGGAAAATATTGAAATAAATACTACTGCAACATTCACAAATACATATGCAGAGAAATAAATAGTAAAGGACATAAGCACAAGAATCAATCACATGTACACAATTATTTTTGGACAATCGTCCCCAGAAAGACCCAATGCGGGAAAACCATTGCAGCAGATGAGGGTTTTATTAATTCTTCAGCAAATTATATCTTTACAAGGAAATATACTGGCAGATAAAATCTGAAACACCTAAGATTGAATTTCTGGCTTCCTCGGACAATTCTCCGACACCCTGATAAGCCTCTGCTAGCTCCTGTGCCTGTTTGCGTGTTTCTCTGTGCAGTCCCAGCGCTGGACTGCGTAAATCTGCATAGGGACTGCGTGGGTTCTCTGCGCTGCAGCCTCAAGCTGCCTCCAGTGACCCACTGCTTCCCTTTGTCCCTGACCTCGATCACTTCTGACTCCCTCCTTTTGCTTTTGCAAACTATTCACCCTGCAACTCTCCCACTGAAATCGAATTGTCTTACTTCAGAATCGATCTCCTTCGAGGATTGAGTGTATGCCCGACTTATTTTCTAAATGACCCTCAAGCCTTCTTTTATAATATTCTCGCTGGAGAACCAATGAGCCAGATTAGAAGATTAATCAATGGCTAAGATTAAAAGTTGACTTGATCCATGTTTTCCAGAAGATTCACACTCTGACTTATTAATACCCTTTAATTATTTCATTTCCCTAAGTTTAGACTTAGGGTCTTCATTCAATTAATTAATTATTTTAATAAGTCATGAACCAAGTTGAATTTCCACAAACGGTTTCTTGGTTCTTTGGAATGCTACTGTCCAAGCCTCCCTGCAAAGTTTGAGACTTGGAACACTTCCGGATGCTACAAAAATCAACATCTTCATAGTTTGGTAGTTGTTTGATGATAAGAACATTATAATAATCAAGAGAAAAAGAAGCTGATTACAAGTACATCAAGTTTAAGTAAAAGAACATCACAAGCAATTATCAAAGAAAAGAGAAATCACCCTAATCTAGACACACTTGATTTCTCAATATAAGGAATCCATGCATGTCCCAAACCCTAGTGGGTGATGAACTACCCCAACCTAAGGGGGTAATCATTGCTTGTATCATACACAACATGCTTTGATCTCCTGGATAGCGAGTAGTATAATAAAGAAAAATCAAGAAAAGACAAAAGACGAATAAAGAAGGGTGGGAAAAAATGTTGAAATATGTAACTAGGTTCGGTCTTCATTATGACTTATGTGTTGAAGATTGCAACAAGAAACAGTGAAAGTGGCATCCGGAAACATCATTCCTGAATCCTAGTGAAAAGTAATCACCTAAACTAGGTGGGGCCCACACAGCATATTCTAAAATTAGCAGGAGGTTGATTCTAGATGGTTGAGAAAATTCTATCTTTAGATGAGTTTCTATTTTTATAAGATGGGGGAAGTCTATTTATAGATCGCAAATCTAAAAATAGAATGCATGTCGATTATTATTAGCCCTTAATAATAATCAGACAATAAATACTAACTTATTCTCTTGGAGCACTTTATTTCAGTGAACAGATGTGGCACATCAGTGGGCTGGAGGAATTACGCAATTCCTAGGGTGGTTGGTGACTCATGCATGGAGGACTTCGTTATAACTGATTGTGGCAAGTTGTAACAGAGTTGGAAGAGTAGTTATGTGAGTTGTTATTTAGTTTAACTCGGTTATGGTTGTAACTAAAGATACATAGTGAAGATGAGTGAATTAATTATTTAATTAATTTAAGTAATCTGCCTGGCTAGACAAATACATCAATTATTCCTTGTTGTAGGATCAATTGAACCCGGTAGAAGATAGGTAGGGGGGGGGGGTGAGATGGACTATCTGTTGCGACTATAGTGATGCATTCAATGCATCTACACACACATTGGAGATGCTTATGAGGATTGCGCAGTCAAGGCAAGGTAAGGTCGAATTCATTCAGGGTTCTTCTTCAGCAGGGATTGCGCAGTGGAGGCAAGAAATTGGTTTATAGATATGCAAATTTCTGCATGATAGTGTGTGACTATTGTATATTGTATTGAGAGCTCTATGAGCTGAGCTTTGTATGAGATTGTTACATGTTCCATTGATATACAATATATGATAGAGGGGTTTTGAGCGGTAAACTTTCCCTGGGAATATCTGGTGTTGTCGTTTTGATCTATTCTTCTTTGCTTCATGTGATTGGCAATTGTGTTGTTTTTAATTCCGCAAAAGATTTGTAGAAGCGATTCAGTGTTTAACATTAGCATATTGTTAGATCGGGTGAATCCAAGATATAAATGCATATTGTATAATTTTCTACATGGTATCAGAACTGTGTTATAAATTTTCTACATGGTATTAGAGTTGTGTTATAAATTTTCTACATGGTATGAGAGCAGAAATTTTTGGGCGCGCAAGTTTGTAGAGAATATATGAAAATTTTGGTGCAAAATTTTCAGAAACAAATAGCATATTTGGATTCCTTGCGAAAAAATACCCAAATTGAAAAAAAATATCGGTTGAATCGGAGCTCGGATGAGGGAGATATCATTGATTTAAAATCAACTCTTTTGTTAGAAAATTTTGTGACGGCGGGACAATTACATTGTGCGCGAGCCAAGAACCTACATGCACTGAGGTACAAGATGCATGCAAAGCTTTGAAGAGCAAAGCAGAGGTTAGTGACTTGGTGGTTGAGAGGGAGCCTCTCAACATGCAGCCTGAGAAGCAGTCTCAGAAGGTTGTGGAGCAGCCACAACTAGAGATGCAGAAGAATCTCTATAGATTTAATGTAGATGCGATTTCTACAGAGCTTCCTACCATTGGGAATTGTGAGAAAGTCATGCAATTGACCCTTGAGAGGGAGCTGGATTTGCATGCAGGTAAGAGTGAACCTCAAGATGTGGAGCAACCACATGCAGAGGATCATGGAGTGGGAGCAACCACTCATGTAGAGAAATTTTGAGTCAGATGGGCAGAGGGAGTGCATGCAACTATACCACCAGGTGAGAGGTGGGGCGATATGCATGAATAATCCCAAGAAGAAATTTTGGGCAGGATTCATTGAGATGGTGTGGATCTCATGAATCGAACCTGGCTACGAGGAGCCCATAGAGAAGCAGTAGCAGGATCAGTTAGATTGATGTAGTCAGATGTCAAGAGGACATGAAATCAAAGTGACAGTGTTGAATACTGGAGCGCAGATCAGAGTTGGCAGCAATTGCAGAGTGCATGGATGGAGATGTCAGCAGTGTAGTGGATCCAGAAGACATGTGTAGTTGGTACCAGCAGAAGTCATAATACTTTGATGACAGATGCATTATACTGATTCAATTGTTTGGAGGCTGTTCAGTTTCAGAAGTATTGCAGGGCGAATGCATGGAGTTGCATGTCGCATGCAAAGATAGTCCTTTCTTGTTGAGAGGGAGTGTTGAAGATTGCAACAAGAAACAGTGAAAGTGGCATCCGGAAACATCATTCCTTGATCCTAGTGAAAAATAATCACCTAAACTAGGTGGGGCCCACACAGACTATTTTTAGGTGTATATCTATTTTTAGAATGGTGGGCATATTCTAAAATTAGGAGGCTGATTCTAGATGGTTGAGAAAATTCTATCTTTAGATGAGTTTCTATTTTTAGAAGATGGGCGAAGTCTATTTATAGATCGTAAATCTAAAAATAGAATGCATGTCGATTATTATTAGCCCTTAATAATAATCAGACAATAAATAGTAACTTATTCTCTTGGAGCACTTTATTTCAGTGAACAAAATGTGGCACATCAGTGGGCTGAAGGAATTACGCAATTCCTAGGGTGGTTGGTGACTTATGCATGGACTTCATTATAATTGATTGTGGCAAGTTGTAACAAAGTTGGAAGAGTAATGTGAGTTGTTATTTAGTTAAACTCAGTTGTGCTAGTTGTAACTAAAGATACACTAGTGAAAGATGAGTGAATTAATTATTTAATTAATTCACAAGTAGTCTTACTTGCAACTGATCAAATCCAACAGTTAACTACTTGCATGCCAGATCCAGTGAAGACCTAGTGGAGAGATAGGTGAAAGGGTGAGATGGACTATCTGTTGTGACTATAGTGATGCATTCATTGCATCTACACACACATTGGAGATGCTTATGAGGATTGCACAGTCAAGGCAAGGTCAAATTCATTCAGGGTTCTTCTTTAGCAGGGATTGCGCAGTGGAGGCAGACTGTCAGGAGGCAAGAAATTGGTGCATAGATATGCAAATTTCTGCGTGACAGTGTGTAACTATTGTATATTGTACTGAGAGCTCTATGAGATGAGCTTTGTATGAGATTGTTACATGTTCCATTGATATACAATATATGATAGAGGGGTTTTGAGCAGTAAGCTTTCCTCGGGAATATCTGGTGTTGTGGTTTTGATCTATTCTTCTTTGCTTCATGTGATTGGCAATTGTGTTGTTTTTAATTCCACAAAAGATTTGTAGAAGCGATTCAGTGTTTAACTTTAGCATATTGTTAGATCGGGTGAATCCAAGATATAAATGCATATTGTATAATTTTCTACATGGTATCACAACTGTGTTATAAATTTTGTACAATATGTAATCATGATTTTATGTATTTGTTGTAAAGAGAAAAATAAATTTATTATTGTCATTCTTGAGGCATGGGTTTCATGCTCAAGGGAAATTTATTTTTAGGTCAAGCACCCGTTGTGTGCTTCTAGTGCTTGTCATTGAGTCTACAAGTCAGTTGAGACATTATCATGTATGGAAGACCCTTTTTGGGCATGTTACATATTGTGAAGAAAATTTGTTTGAGTCAAATCTAGAGTCAAAAGTCGCTCCAAGACCTCGTCATAGTGCAAAGACAAGTTGACCTTCACAAGAGTCAAGTTGGCTTAAGGACAATGTTAAGTTGACATACAAGATGCAACAAGAAGACTATATATAGAGGACTCGAACTCATTTGAAAAGGACATCAATCAAGTTAGTGGAAACATAAGGAGAGCAAAGGATACCTAGCAAAGGGAAGGAGAATCTAGGAAAGAGGAAAGCGAAATTTTTAAGGATTGTTTTTGGGCTATTCACCTCACACGTGCTTGATATTTAGGGCTACCTTCTGTAGCAGAAGTATCGAATTATAGTCACATAAGGAAGCCGATATTTTTCTCTCAAGAAGTCTCCATTGCAAGTCGAGTTTTCTAGGAGAAGCCATTCCAAGCAAAGGAGAAAAAGAGGGTAAAAACACCTTATTCTTCCACATGTGTAGAAACTAGGGTTTCTGCAGTAGCTGAAAATTGTAGTTCTAGTTGCAGGTTCGAAGTTGAGGTCGAAGCAAAGAGTTGCAACAGTTGTGAAGTTGGATTGACTTGGGTTGATTTTGCTAGAACAAAGTTCTTCAAAGGAGAAGTTTTACTTGGTCTAGCAGGGGTTTTGGTCAAGGGTCATAGGTCTTGGAATTCGTCATTTGAAGTTCTATAAAAGAGAATAATTCATATGGGTTTTCCTCTCAAGAGGAGAGGTTTTGGCCCTGGCTGATTGCCTATAATAGATGGGCGAGGAATCATAATGTCTGGCTCAGGTGATGGAGATGGTGGCACATTGAGCTGTCTGGTGGCTACAAGGTGTTGAAATATGTAACTAGGTTCGGTCATCATAATGACATATGTAATATTGATTTTATGTATTCAATGAAAAGAGAAAAATAAATTTATTATTATTGTTCTTGAGGCATGGGTTTCATGCTCAAGGGAAATTTATTTTACGTCAAGCTCCCATTGAGAGCTTCTAGGTTTTGTCATTAAGTCTATAAAGTCAAAAGAGTCATTGTCATGTATGAATAACCCTTCTTGGGTATGTTACATATTATAAGAAAAATCATTTAAGACAAATTCAAGTTAAATAACCCTCCAAGACCTTGTTAAGTGCCTATAATCAAGTTGGCCTACAAAGGAGCAAGTCGGCCTCTCCAGAAGATGAAGTCGACCTATTTGAGGGCTCATGAAGGGTTATATAAAGGGGAACTCGGCCTCACTAAAGCATCACTCACTCAAGCATCAAGAAGAGTTTGATGAAGGAAGAGTAAGGAGCCCAATACCTAGCGAAGAAAGAAGGAAGAAGAGCTAAGCTTTTTCTGATCTGCTTTGGGCTAATTCTCGTCCACATGTTCGAAGGCTAGGGCATCATTTGCAGTAGTGAAAGCCGAAAATTGCAGCCACTGAAAGGGAGCCAAAGTTGGGTCAAAGAAGGTCAAAATTAGCAAGCCGAATAGTCAAGGAAGGAAGGGAGTCCAGGTCAAGGGAAGTCAAAAGGAGGATAATCTGTCCATATTCTAGCCACATGTTTGACCTAGGGTTTTTGCAGAAGAGGCCGAAATTGCAGATCTGCAAAAGCTAGCCAAAATTTTGAGTTAGGAAGCTATGACACAAGTTTGACTAGCGTTGACTTGGAGAAGGTGAAATTCATCAAGAAGAAGCATTGGCTTGGTTTTGGAATGGTTATTAGGTCAAGGGTCTAGGTCTTGGAATTCGTCAATTGAAGATTCTATAAGAAGAAGAATTCAGTGGGTTTTCCTCTCAAGCTTGGAGAGGTTTTGGCCTTGGCTGATTGCCTACCATCTTGTGTCCTTTGTTTTATTGTTCTTTATGGTTTGGTAGTTGTTTGATGGAGAAGAACACATAATAACAATCAAGTACAAGAAAAACCTAATTAAGAAAGGTAAAATGTCCTCACAAGAAATTATCATTATAAGGGAAATCATCTAATATCTATGCCCTAGATTTCTCAACACATGGAGCTGTGACTAAGGACCATCTAGTAGAAAAATTTCTCCTATTGCTGTCACCTAGAGGTGGTGGGTAACAAGGCCCATTCTATTACCCTCCCAATTCCATACGAGCAACCAAAGACATATTCAAAGTTTGTTCTTTCCACCTCAGATGTTAGGAGTATTCTTCACTCCTACATCCCTCCTAAGATCATATGGTCAGACCCATCGTTGGTTCCATGGGGCTTCGACAGGGAGCCCGTGCCTAGTTCATCTTCCTCTCCATTGACCATTAGACTCAGGAGCCCTCAACATCTTTAACTCCATCATTGGATCTTACTATCCCACTTAGTCTTTCTTGATAGGCTATTCATTATTTTGTATTTTGCCATGTTGTTTTATATACGTGTTGTAGTAGCACTACATTTTGTTTGTTTCTTTCTTTATGCTATTTTCAACATTTTCTACGAGCTGCACGTGTACTCCCACATTGGATTTTTACTTATTGTACTCTTCTTCAGTGCCATTGACCTACTTTTGTGGTCATTTGTTGGACATGAATAAAATTATCTTATCTTTGGATTGTAAAGAGGTCAACGATTTCACTGCCCAATGCACAACCCACCAATCAACTCATTCTTCAATATAATACAATGTCCAACCATCATCTACATGCCCAGAAGACATCCACAGCTCGTGTGTATGTCCTCCAAGAAATGCAAGGCGAATTACCAAGTCACATATGGCCTATGTACAATACATAGTGATGCCCCACTGCTTCCAACAATTTTTGAGATTTGTAATTGAGTTGTGGTGGTGTGTGCAACATTAGGCCTAAGGTCTTTTACTGTGTATGGGTTGTCCAACCACCAACATTCTCTGGGAATTTCAATTTTTGGTGTCCTTTGCAATCCAATTTAGAAACTCAACTATACAAGAGTGGACGTTGATGGCTTCATTTATCTGTCAGGACCATGCTCTCTTCTTTGGATTTTTACTTATTGTACTCTTCTTCAGTGCCATTGACCTACTTTTGTGGTCATTTGTTGGACATGAATAAAATTATCTTATCTTATCTTATCTTTGGATTGTAAAGAGGTCAATGATTTCATTGCCCAATGCACAACCCGTCGATCAACTCATTCTTCAATATAATACAATGTCCAACCATCATCTACATGCCCAGAAGACATCCACAGCTTGTGTGTATGTCCTCCAAGAAATGCAAGGCGAATTACCAAATCACATATGGCCTATGTACAATACACAATGATGCCCCACTGCTTCCAACAATTTTTGAGATTTGTAATTGAGTTGTGGTGGTGTGTGCAACATTAGGCCTAAGGTCTTTTACTGTGTATGGGTTGTCTAACCACCAACATTCTTCGGGAATTTCAATTTTTGGTGTTCTTTGCAATCCAATTTAGAAACTCAACTATACAAGAGTGGACGTTGATGGCTTCATTTATTTGTCAGGACCACACTCTCTTCTTTGTATTGCCATTTTGTATATTAGTTGTAGCTAATAGTCTGTCACTAAATGTCTCATCTCCTCCATTTTATGTATTTTATGGTGGAAATGCTTGAAGAGCTCCCTTGTCTTAAGTTATTTATGCATTGCTTTTCACTACCCCATTAACCAGTAGTGGCTATTGCCATACATTATTATATATTATCTTTCATTTCATTTCTTACAATGAAGGCACTGCATCCTTGAGATATAAAAGAGGTTAGTCTACTTCTTTAGCTGCATGCTCTGACCTTGGTAAGGGGATTAATTTAAGTTTGAGTGGAATAGAATAGGTAAGCCCTTGTGTAGTCTTGATCAACCATCTTTGTTTTGAGACTCTACTATTTGTTAGTCAAGACAATCTTTTTTGGTTAGGTCTTGTGCCAAGACCTGTTCTAGGCTACCTTATTCGTTTGGTCCTAAATCCTTTCAGAGGAAAAGACGAGGGTCAGGTCAATCCAACCCCAAGCAATAAATGGTCTTGGTCTAGCCAAATGCATTTTTAACCTGTGTACAAAGGTATATGTAGTAGTTGATACATTCTAGGAAATGGTGAGAATCATGAGGAGATGAGGCTAATGAGGGCATATATCTATTGTAACCATTTTACTTGGATATGTCTTCCATCGACGAGAAATTATGTTAGTACCCAAATCACAACCTTCTTGGTGTTGTTCCGTTCGAGTTAAAAACACCCTGTGGGGCCTGACCAACATGGAGGGTAGCATCTAAATCAGGGAATCCTTCAGGGATTAGTGTAACTTCTTTCATATGTAAAGATGCATTAATCAATTTACAAGGAAAATTTTAAGGCTGGAAAGTTATAATAAAGTTTAGAAACCATGTCGAATATTAGTAGTCCCTAACATCCAAATTGTAAAATGTTCGATGAAATTTTTGTAAAAAAGTTCAAATTTATAATAATTTTGTATTGCGTCTATAAAATTTTGGTGATTTTTAAGGTAAAATAATTTTATACTATAAAATTTGGGTGAATCATTTTTAGAAAAATGGAAATTAGCAAATCTTTTGTTTTGGAAAAAGCATGGAAAATTAGCCCTCCTACGAATATTAGCATGTAAAATTTTACTTGTTAGTTTAAATCCAATATCAACCACTTGTGGATGTATAATCTTTTCTTTTAATGCACATTAGCATAGATTGTAACATAATACATAAGTTACCTAACATGTCCCCCCTGTCTCAAATCCTTCGTGTTGGACACGACACAATGATGGCATGTGCCCGACGCGAGTTTGAATCGTATTCAAGATGAGGGACATGAGTTTGACTTGTGTCGGGTTCGTGCCAAAATTGTGTCCCGATTCTATGACACATGTTCGTCAAAAAGCGACTCGGTGCACTACTAAAAACCGGTTTTCGACCAATTTCCCTCATTGTTGTTTGTTGTTTTGGAGTTGTAGGAGTGTGTGAACAACCAACAAAGGAGGAAGACGAGTTTTGGAGGAGATTCAAGGTGTAGGTAAGTGGATTTCCCTTCCTATTTTTTTTAGTTTTGCTAGAAGAGTTTGCGAGTCCATTTTTGTTTACATGAACAACCTTACATGTAAGTTACCTGTAAAGGAAGCAAGTTAAAGGGAGGAAGCAATGTTCTTTGGACATGCAACTTTTGCAACCATCAATTCAAGAGCACCTATTTTTGTGTGCAAGGGCACTTGTTGGGCATATCTTCTGGAATTGGAGGATGTGTAGGAGTGAGTGTAGCTAAGAGGAAAGAACTAGAAAGAGAGGCCAATGTTGGTGTGGCAATGGTGGTTGCAACATCTAAGAGAAACAAGAATGAGGATCCCCTTGCATTATTGAGAAAAAGAAATTATCCATTTGGGAGTTCCCATGGTGGTGCAGGTCAAGCAACAAAAAGGAGGGCATTTACTCCCATGGACAAGATATTTCAGCAAGAGAGGCGAGAAGAGATTGATCTTATCATTGGCTTTTTTTCTATTTCAACTTTATATAATTTTATGTTTCACTATCACCTTTATTTATTGAGATGTGTTGAGCTCTAGCTCAAGGTGCTACATTGGGGTATGGGCGTCTTGGTTAAGAGAAGCTTAGAACCACATTATTGGTTAAGGCAAAGGAGTTGGATAAAATGCTTGAGGCTATGTAATGTTCCCAATAAATTAATCGCTCAAGAGACGAAGTAGCCTATCGAAGTAGCCTGTCGATCCTCGTAGGCTATAGTCCTTGATAAACGGGAAAACCCCAAAATACCCAATGTTTGGGCAAGTTTTGGGGTGGTTGGGCAAATAAATGCAATGTTGCGGTTTGATGTGAATTTTACTTAATCAATTAATGAGAGAATCCCCTATAGGAAATCTATAAATACAAAAGGGTTGAATTCATTTGGATTATCATTGGATTGGATCATTTTATCTTTGTTTTCTTTGAGACTGAGTCTATGAGGGTTTTAAGACCCCCTTTTCTCCTCTCAATTTTGGTGGTGAAAGATTCCATCCTAGTTGATAAACCTAATTTCTCTTTATTTTTCCTATTTCTCTTTTGTTCTGGCATAGGGTATCTCTCATCTAAGGAGCAACATAGTCTGGTGGCAAAGCAAGCTAAATCTTCTTAAATTTGGATGAAATATTCTAAGATTAGTCTCTGATCAGAATCACAGTCATGTGGAGAGCATCTAGGGTTAGACGCCATTCCTTGAAGTTTATGTTTTGGACTAGTGTTCCACGGGGATGCACCCACTGGCGTGGGGGACGCGCTTCCTTGCTCCCCCACGCTCCGAGGATGGGGAAACTCTTGGGGAAATGTTTCCCCATGTCCCCTTTTTTGGGGAAACTTGGGGAAACTCCAGGGGGACTTTTTTTTGATAACGAAAAACGTCCCTCCTGCATCCCCCAATTTTTTTTGCTAATAACAATTAAAAACATAAATAATTACAAACTCAGTTGGTTGAGTCTCGACTCCCAAACTTTGCAATTGTTTGAGTCACAAACTTCCCTATTGGTTCAGTGACTTGAGTCTCAAACTTTTGAAGGTATTCTGCCTACTATGCCCTATTACTTTATTTGGTGCTCCACATGGCTTTACATTGGCTCCTCTCCCAGCCAAGTGTTGCTTGAACCTATTAATACCCCCTCCTGCAATAGATTTTTGGCAATATTTGTAGATCATTTTTTCATCAATCATATCACAATGAGCCCTTGCAGTATCCTTGGCTTTTGGAGGCATGATGGCTACTACTTAGCTCAAACTCTATGTTGTTCCACTACTCTAGCAAAAGCTCAAGACTCTCCAAGCTTCCAATCAAACTCACAAAAACTTGAAATGAGATGTGTGAGGCAAATGAGGGGGGTGAGCTCCTTTTAAAGGGTTGGAGAGGGTGTTTTTGGAGGGAAACAACCCTTACTTTCCCTCCAAAACACTCTGTAACCTTCCTAAACCATGTTGTGTGGGTCCGTCGTGGCCTTGGCAGTGAACCAACTGGTTTGACCATAAACTGACTGGTTCCGTCATAAACCGGCCGGTTAGCACTGGTTTTTCTGGTTTTTGGGCGAAACCAGGCCTTGAACCGGGTTTTTGTGCCGGTTTGACCCAGTCTGCCAATGAACCAGCTGGTTTGTAATACTATGCTCTGTATGACTATTCCTTTGGTGGTATTTGTGAAATACTTCTTGTGCTTTCTCCAACAAGAGTGCCCTTTATCACACATAGCTTGTGTTTGTACTAGTGTTGTGAACATCTCGATAACATCCCGATTTTATCCTGAAATCACAATTTTTTGGCCTAGCCAATGTTTGCTGATTTTTAAAGATATTTTTTATGGCATTTTGCCAATGTTTGCCGATTTTTACTGATATTTTCCCGATTTTTACGATTTTTTGGTTTTCTGAACACTTGCTGATTTTATCCTGATCCCGATGTTCGCAACATTGGTTTGTACACTGGTTGATTGTACAAAGGAAGCAGACTATTTGTCCTTTTTCTTGTGCTGCGAATAACTAAAAGGTTTTATGTATAGCTGAGCCTGTGTTTAAATCAACAATGAACCATTACTTTCGAGGATGCAATTTTGTAATATGTCACTGGAAACTAAGTTCAAACGTTACCTTATCCCACAGACACACTTTGTGCTGGCCAGCTTGTTTCTTTTTACACTGGTTCATTGTATAGTGGAAGAAAATTACTTGGTTTTGTTTTGAATATTAATCGATTGCTTTAAGTACTGATGAACCAGTATTTCATTGACTGAATGGCTCATACAGGAATTGTACCATTGGAAACAGATGCCTCTTTATCCCATATTCCAGCATACTCTCAAGATATGACCATCAAAGGAAATGGGTTTGTTCCTAGTGCAAGAGTACAGGAATTAAGAAAGAAGCTGACAAATTTTATAGAGAAACATATTTATCAATTGGAAAATGAATTTATGAGGCATGCTCAATCAGACAAGCGGTGGACAATTCACCCGTCTGAAGAGACACTAAAAGATATGGCAAAAGTTGAAGGCCTTTGGAACCTCTGGGTACCAGTAAGTAGAGATCTTACAATTAATTTTTCTTAATCTACCTTGATACTAATTTATATGTTCTTATCACGTAAAACTTGAAATATCTCTACTATTGAATTATGTATTTCAGCTGTATGCTTATCCCTAGTCATCATGCTTTTCAGGTTTGTCATTATCTGGATTAAGAGGTTTTATGCCCTGTTTTTTTTAATATGTATCAAAACATAAAGGTGATTCCATTATCAGTTATCAGTTTGTTTCATTTTAGCTAGAGTTTAAACAATAGAAATTGCTTTGTTCAAAATACAGGTTGATAGTGCTGCCATGGCTAAGAAGTTTTCTGATGAAAGAAAATTCGATATTCATATCAAGGATAGGCACGAGAGCTTGTTGCTTGGGGCTGGTCTTTCCAATCTTGAATATTCATATCTTTGTGAAATCATGGGTCGCTCAGCTTGGGCTCCTCAAATTTTCAATTGCAATGCACCAGACACTGGAAACATGGAGGTAGTCTCACTGAATACTCGAAATCATGCATACATGCCATTTTCTGTCTGTAATTTAATGATTTAATGGTCATAAATTATAATTTATAATAACCATTTTTATCAATTTGGTTAGGTCGCCTTTGGAAGCAATGAACTTTATTTTGGTGTTGGTGAAGTCCGATGACATGCAGTAGATTAAATGTGTGTCAAGTCTGAATCAATTATATCTATATATATATATATATTCTGAAAATTGATATTGTTATCATCTTATCATAGTTATTATCAAATGGCTAGGTGTTTTCTATTTTATGTTACATTTTGACTTGCCTCGCACCTGTTCCTTTTTACTGGGGTTAAACTGTAGATATAAGATTTTGTTTACCAAAGGATCCTTGAAAGGGCCAAAACACAGATATTTAAAGGCTTCAAAGTTGCATCAATCATTTTGTTGATGACTAAGAAGGTGAAACATATGGAAAGTAATTTAAATTTATGTCTTAGTCACATGACAAAAAACTATTAGCTTCTATAGGAAACTTGTAGCACAGTCGAGTATTAGTCCACAATTTTGATCAGGAGGAGGTATGTTGCTCAAGGTGTGAGGTGATACCTGGTGTAGTGGTACGAGATTGTTTGTTTGTACCTGAATCTAGAAGTGCAGATGGGCAAATATTAGGGCACTATCATGCCAGGTAAAAGAATTACAGTGTAGTTGTTACCTCCTCATATACATGAGTAACCCTAGGAGAAAAATTTTCTCCTAAGATGCATCTTTCCAGCGAGCAGCCTCACATGATCTTCAGATATCAGCCTTAGATTCCTGTTGTCCACTCTTTGGTCTGCTCATCCATTTGGTCAGCATGCTTACCCGATTATCAGCATGCTCACTTTCTGCGTCATTTTGTAATATCCCTCTTAGAGACATTATCTTTGTAATGAAATTCTGACTTAGGGTTTCAGCAAATACATGAAAAATTTATATTTTATAACAGTGTTGCTGTACTTCATCAAACTCTATAACAGTGATGGTCTTTTATCGCGTGCACAAGTAATATAGTAAATAACTCAAGCAACAGTTGATTCCACAAGCCACCACTGTACAGTTAGAGCCCATTTGACAAGCAATTAGCAGACTTTCTATTCTTCACATGCAGTACAGAGATCCACAGTTTCCCAATAGGAATATCAACACAAAATTAGTTTTCTTAGGCATACAAACTTTGTCCTAACCTCAGATTTAGTAATGCCGCTTTAATGCTTAGATGTGCTAATGGAACTGCTTAGTGCTTGTAAGTTGTAACCCTAAGCTTGCTGCTACAGAATGGCACACCTGATATCAATTCGCTGGCCATCAAGGTTTTTGCCCAGTGAGTTGGACATCCTCCATGTGCTGTTTAAGCCTAGGACCATCCTGTTTCTATAGGCGGCACCCTAATAACCCTGTCATGGCCTTATGTCAACCTGTTGCCACAAAATCCAGCTAGTTGGCTTCTGCGCTACTACAATATTCGGCCGTCAGCACCCTTTACAGACGAGCCCCTCAGCTGACACCTTGAACTAGCTCCCTTGGGCCCTCACTGCCTCAGTCTCCAACCAGCTGGTACCTTATAGCTTGAACTCAGTCACCTCTGTGAAGAAAGATGAAAGCAGAGATTGGCTAGGGTGGAATCTTTCACCACCGAAGCCAATTAGAAACCTGTTGGAGAATGCATTATGGAAACTATTAATTCGATTTCTCCTTAATATTAATATTTCTTGTGAATTGTAATTATCTTCTTGTGTTTATTTATTAGATCTTCTTCTTCAAACAATTATCAAGTGCAAAACAGTAAAGACAATGGACACAGAAATTAGGCTCCAATCCAGGGAAAACCCACTCCAAGGGGAAATCCTAGAGTATTTCTTTTCTTCTTATAGAATCTGCTTCAATTGAAAAAACCAAGACCCAAACCTCAAGACCAAAACGTCCTCCTGCACCAAGTCAGCCCTCCAAGAAGCCCTTCCAATTAGGTCAAAGTCCAGCCAAGTCAAAAGGAGTCAAACCCTTCCAAAACTGCACCAAACTAAGAATTTCAGCCCCCGGATTCAATGTCTGCAACTTTGGCCCCTGCAGCAGCTCAGAATCTTCGCACATGTGAGAGAGAAATAGGGCAAACCTTGACCAAAACTCCGATTTTCCTTCCTTCTTGCTCCAACTTCTTTTCTCCTTGTCTTTCTTGAATTTCGCACCCTAGATCGAGCTTTTTTCCAAACGAGGTCAAACAACTTCTATTTATACTCATTTGTGGAGGTCGAATAGCCCTCTCTGGGCTGACTTGTCTCTGGCAGGGCCGACATGTGCTAGGAGGCTTATTTTGATTGTCTTGACTGAAAATAAATTCTTTTACATGATACAACTTGCCCAAATGGGTCTTATATACATGACATTGACTCTCTTGACTCATGACAATAAATCTTATGACATGAAAAACCCTAGAAGCATGGAGAACATGCTTTACCTAGAAGGCCAATCGAAAGAAGCATGAATCCATGCTCTAAAATAATAATTTTTTTTTTCTTCTTTTGCTTTTACATAAGATATACATATTGGCATGGCCCATGGGTACAATAACAATTATGAAGACCGAAACTAGTTATATTTTCCAACAAAACCATGGGTGTTAAAACCCTTTTTAGTCCAAGAGCCTTAGTCCCACTATCAACAAGAAAGATAATCCACGATGATCATAATGACTCCCCTCCCTTCCTTATATAGTTTCTCCTTGGAGCTTTTCCCTCCTAAATTGAAATTTGAGTGACTCACAAGTTTCCCTCCATTTTCCCCAATATAATTTTATTATCTAATGTTACATAAGTAACATTAAATAATAATTCGGATTGTTTGTTGGCGATGCTTTAGCACCAGAACGGATAGCTGCGCGCTGCTGCTGCTGCCCGTGAGCCCTCACACGCCTGAAGCTAGGGCTTCATCTCGCTGCCATGGAGGTTCTGGGCTCGCCCCAGGTTCCTCCTCCTCCTCCTCCGTCTGCGAAGGATGCCTTCAACTCGCCGCTGGCTTCTCTGCCGAAAAAGAAAAAAACTGAAGCCGCCAAGTTCGTGAAAAAGCTGGATGATATTCCAGAAATCTCCCTCCCTCCAAAGGGATCAATCCAGGTTGCTTTGTCCCTGGCAGATCACGCCCTTGTGGGTTAGTTTACTGGCCTTTGGCCATCTCCAAAAACAACGGAGAACTGGGTTGTTAAAAACTGGTTGGGGAGAGGCTATTTTCTGCTCGAATTCATCTCAAAAGAGGATAAAGATCTGATCTTTCGGAATGGCCCCTACTTTATGGGACCTCAGGGCCTGTATCTCAATAAGTGGACTCCGGATTTTGACCCAGCTGTGGATGTACCAATGACCGTCCTAGTGTGGGTTAGGTTGTCGAACCTCCCAGTGCATTGCTAGAACTGGGATTCTTTGAAGCACATAGGAAACGCTCTGGGCAAATAACAAGGATCAATATGACTGTGCCCGAATATGCGTCGAGGTCTATCTAGAGGTGGGACCTCTGGAGGCAATAAAAATCAATGTCGGCAGTTGGACTCATGTCCAAAAGCTAGACTATGAGCAACTTCCTTTCAAGTGCCGAAAATGCCACGTATACGGTCATTTTGCTAGGGGTTTCCCGAGCAATGTTGAGGCGGAGAAAGGGAAAGAGGAGGGTTGGAATCAGGTTAAGCGGTCAAAGACCTCCCATAAAACCCCAAAATCTGGGGCTCCAAAAGGTCAAGGTCCTCAGCCGGCTTTTGTTCAACAAACCCCTCCCTTGAAGGGTCAAGAAAACAAGTTTGGGCCCTTAAGCTCAACTTCAGTGGAAGTCCAGGAGGTCGAAATACAAAAGAAAGTAACCCCAAACAAAGGGACTCCCTCAGGTTCGAGGCAAGGAGAAAGTGCCTCAAAAAGGCCTAAGGAAAAGCAAGCAGAAGTTGAAGAGGAAGAACAAGACTCAAAGGAATTAGAGGAGGAAGGAGAAATAGGGGAATCACAAATCTCGGCTAGAAGATCGACAAGAGGTCGAATGCCTGCCCGGGAAAAGAGAGAACAAGAAACCTACAAAGACAAGCTCTAGGGCTGTCAACCAATCCTCAAGAAGCTATTGGAAAAACTCCGAAGATGACAAGAAACCAGACACAGGGCTCCAAGGGAGTTAATCACACCCAAAAAAGAAAGTGATGAAGGTTGTCTCTTGGAATTGCAGAGGTATGGGGAGAAAAGTGAAAGACGAAGCCATAAGAAGCCTTCTAAGGATAGAAGCCCCAGATATTCTTCTAATCCAGGAGACAAAATTGGAGGACAAAGACTTCCTCCAAATAAGTAAGAAATTTTGGAATAAAGGTGGAGGATAGGCCGTCTCTGCTCGAGGAGCCTCGGGTGGGTTGGGCACCCTTTGGAATATCAGCAAGTACTCGATGGTCACGGAGATCCTAAATACTCACTGGCTGTTCTTGAAACTCCAACATCTTGATACTAAGGAGATATTTTGCCTCTTCAATGTGTATGTTCCAGTAAACGCAGGGGAGAAGAAGGCATGCTGGGATTCCATCAGAAATCTGGAAGATATAGAGAATCTGGAAAACACCATCATTGTTGGCGATCTTAATCTCACCTTGCTTTGTCAGAGAAGCGAGGAGGCAACATCGTTAGGGATCCGCCAAGGGAATGGGTGGAGGACCTCATGCAGGTTTGGGATTTGCTCGACATCAAGCCCTCTAATGGTAAGTACACTTGGTCAAATAAAAGAGTCAGTCCTGGGCATATTGCTGCAAGGCTAGATAGGTTTCTCGTTCAAAGTTCTTTTCTCCTTCTAGGATTAGAGGCTAGAATGCATATTCTCCCTTGCAGCATTTTAGATCATAAACCAATCAAGCTTGACCTGCTGGCCCAAAAAGATTTTGGCCCTATTACATTCAGATTTAGTCCTTTATGGATCAAGGATCCGGACTTCATGAATAAGGTTAAGGAAAGTTGGAGGATGCCTGTCAAGGGCTTCTCTTTCTTCGCTTGGGAAGAAAAGCTCAGAAGAGTGAAAGCTGCTCTGAAAAGTTGGGCCAAAACCCTCCCTAACCCAGCGACAGAAAGAAAGCATGTCCAAATTAGTCTTGAGCTCCATCACTTGCAAATGGAAGATGCAGAAATTACAAAAGAAGTTCTAGACAGGGAGGCAGATTTACAACAAAAGTTTCATAAGGCATGCCTGCCGGAGGAAGAATTTTGGAGACAAAAATCTCACAGCCTTTGGCTTAAAGCGGGAGACAGAAACACTTCCTTCTTCCACAAACAAGCCCAAGCGAGAAGAAGCTTCAACTCCATTTCAGAAATCAAGGAAGATTCCATAACTCACAATGAGACTTCATGAGCATTAAAAGGGCATCTTTCTCTTATTTACAAATCTTTACAGTGAAGAAGGTGTGATGGACCATAAATCTAAATTCCTGGATGTGGTCCCTTCAAAGATAACCTCCAGGATGAATCAACACCTAGAAGCAAAGGTCAGTGAAAAAGAAATAAAGGCTTGTTGGAACAGGGTCTCCTACAAAGCTGTGAAACTGGTCCATTTTGTATATTTCTAATTATATTTAGTATAGCGGAGGGGTTTTGGAGTGGGTCAAAGCCCGTAAAGCATTGTAAAGGGGTCAAGGGTAGACCAAGAGTCCGCAAACCACGGTTTGCGGACCATTGGATGCATAGGCTAAAATAGTATAAGTAGTTGAACCTTTTTGAGTTGTAGGAGAAGCTAAGAATGATAAGAGATTGCTACTAAGTGCAAATCGATAGATTTGGTCAGGGTTTTGGGTAAGTACTCCTGCTGCTGTGTGCGTGGAGGGCCTCTGTCTTGCTGTGTGCGGACCCTGTTGCTGTGTACGCAGGTTGGGTTTTTGGGGTTTTCTATGTAGATCTGAAAGATTAATGGATGCGGAAGTATTGTTGCGTATTTGAATCCACTGGAATTGCTGTGATATGAATCTGTGACGTCTTGATTACTTAGTATATGCTGCTGTGTTATTCATTTCGTTGAACATAGCATGTATTTGATATGTTACGTTGGGTTTATTCTACTTCATACAAAGTCTCACGAAATAGTATGTATTACATTATATGATTCTCATTGAGTTTACGCGGAAGTAATGGCACACATTTTGCACTTGGGATGCGAAGTCTAGGCTCGGGCGATGATACGGATCAAGTCACGTCGGGGGTGGTTGTGAACTGCCTTGACTTACCTACCTCTCCAAAGTGCGAAATGGTTCCAACACACCTGCTTTGGGTGAGACACAGCTATGGCAGTCCTTCACGAGGCAACGTTGTTGTGGGGGTTTTTGTTGGCAAACCTTCGGGCTTATCGGGCACTAAGTTACCCAGGACAGCCCCTCGAGCCAACAAATGATTCTGTTCTTGCACAGAACATTTGAGAGGGATCGGGTAATGCCAAGGCCGTACTGGAAGCCAGAGAGAAAGGAAATTGATGAATGGTTTGAACAACAAGTTCGGGAATTTGCCATAAAAGAAAACCGTAGTGAGAGGTTGACCACCGAAGAGTGGAAGAATAAGTACATTTTCACAGAGATCTACGAGATCTTCTTTGTAACGATTGCGATCGAGCTCCATGAGTGGCTCGCAAGATTGGTAGAGTTTCAGAAGTGTTGGAAGGACGAGCATATCACAAAGTGGACCCTCGAACTAATCCAACAGCTAGAAAATACTTATAACACTATCACTCGCACAGTGGACCACTGGGTAGACAGCGTGTTAGGGGGATTTGTGACAGAATTTGCCATTGATTAGTTTGTCTCCTACTTTGAAGTAGAGTGAATATTCTTCACGGGGTTTTGAGGTAAGTTTCTGAAGACGTTGCCATTGCTGATCAAGATATTATTATGCGAAAAGAGTATTCTGTGTAGCCATACTGAGTGAATGACCTCTGATCTGGATGGGAGCACAACGCAGAGTGGCAAGTACTATAGGGCCGACCTAGAAGGAGATCGATTGGTCTACAGTCCAGTAAGGGAAGCAGCTTCGTAGAGTCCTCCAGCCACACCGCTTTCAAATCGGCCTAGAGGTAAGAATTCACCGACCCCTCCACCACCGGAAGACGACATGGCTACGCACATGAAATTGTCGACCTTTAAGGGTGTGGGGGATGCAGACATGGATCAGTTCTGGTTTGTCGTAGGATCGGTATGGACTGTGCAAAACGTGGCTAGTGACGCGGTGAAAAGGGCACAACTGTCCCTTGCCTTCGAAGGAAGAGCTTTGGACTGGTACATGGGATACATTGGCCATAACGCAAATGCAACCATTGGAGAGATTAAGAACGCCCTGAAACAACAGTTCAAGAAACCTAAGTCCTACTCCCAAATCGTGGTTTTGATCTAAAGGACTTCAAGCAAGGACCTTCTGAATCTGTGTGGGAGGCCGATTAGTTAATAAGGAAGGTGATCAGAGAAGGGGGATTCCAATATGATGACAGACAACACACGAAATGGTTTATTGCTATTTTGTTGCCTCACCTGCGTGTACCTATGGGGCACCAAACTTTCGAATCGCAGGAGAAGGCCTTGGAAGGTGGCATGAAGTTAGAAGCTGCACCTTGAGACGAGACTCAGCTGGGCGTCCAACAGATCCAGGGACAGTTGGAAGTGATGCATGTAGAGATCCAGAACTTGCGAAAGGAACAAGGGGCAGAAGCTAGCCCCAAAAGATGGTGCATACGATGCCGGGTGAATGACCACACCAAGGATAACTGTCCTCTATTAGCAGATTATGTGCAGGCCGGGGGACTGAGCCCATTGTGCCCTAGGGAAGCTGCGGGACCTAGTGGGCCAACGCTCTGGTGTGATGATTGTCTCATCGCAGGGCTGCATGATACTAACCACTGTCCCCGCCTTGCTGCATACGTTCCAGAGGTAAAGCAACAATGGTGTAGGTTCTGCAGATTGGTGGGACATGACGAATAGAACTGCCGGACATATGATTTGATGATTGATTGAGGAAACTTATACAGAGTACAATCAGACCCTGCGTCACCAAGGACCCCCGTAGGTATAGGCGGCTCCCCATCAAGGGGCAGGGGAGGAGGACGCGGTGGAAATGCAGGATGGGGACGAGGTCAGCTAATTTGCTATAACTGCGAAGATGTAGGACACTTTGCAAGGGACTGCCCGAACCCCACTAGGCAATCCTGCCGATATTGTAGACAGCTGGACCATGCGATTGAAGATTGTCCGATCTTGATCGCGAAAATGCAAGAAAAGCAGTCGACACCTATGCAGAATGTGCAAAGAGTTAAGGCTGAGCTGTGAAACAAAGATCTGAGTGTGAATGTGGTGACACACAACGAGATGGCCACCAGGGGGCCTGAGGAGGAGGCTGCGATGGAACCTCTGATCCGTCAAGCTGCTATCAAACAAGAAGCCCTAGACCTAAAAAGGGGGAAAGAAACATTTATCACAGGTCGCAAAAACTTTGCTGAGACAAAGGCAACTACTGCTCGGCCACCTGCGAACCTCAAGGCAGATGAGGAAATTGAGCCCCTTTTGCAAGCATGTATGAAACTGCTGCGCAACCCAAAGGCTGTGGAGAACCTTCAGGCATTAATAGAGCGCAACACAACCCAACCTAACCCCGGAAGTCAAGGATGTGCACAAACTATACAGGTATAAGAAATGCACCGGAAGAGAAATGCGGTTGTCTGCATAGATCGGTGACTACGAAATGAGCCAGGTTATTTTGGACCTAGGGTCGGATGCGAACATGTTACCTAAGCAGACTTGGCAACGAACGGGAGAACCTAAGTTGGAATGGTCCACTATTTAGCTGCGCATGGAAAATTAGCAGAAAATCATCCTGCTAGGAAGGATGTCCACTATTACGGTGGATATCGCAGGAGTAAAGGCCCGAGTTGATTTCGAAGTAATAGAAATTGTAGAAGATGCAGACCCCTACCCTGCGCTCTTGGGATTGGACTGGGCCATAGATATCAGCGGTATCATTAACCTCAAAAAGAGAAGCATGGTGTTTGAGAATAACGGCACAAGGGTGATAGTACCATTAGATCCTGTGGAAGGTGAATGATATACAGAGCCGGTACGCGATGAAGAGGAGGTGGATCACATTTACAAGTTGACTACGCGGGACGAGGATTGGATCAACCCCACGGCGGAAGGCGTACTCTGCTGGGAAAAGGATAGTGAATGCTTCTCTGACTCTGACGGGGAGATGGAGAATTGGCAAAACCGGTTGCATGATGTCTTAGCACTGCGATGTCTTCGAGTCACCAGGGACTTACATTGCATTTCCTCGGAGGTAAGAGACCTACCCTACTTTGATGGTTCTAGTAGCATTAGGGAATTTTTGTGCACATTCGAAGCCGAGGTTCCCAGAGAACGGAGGATATGGGCCCTTAATCTAGTGATGTGTGCAACGCTTGCAAGATGGTGGGAGACGCACAAAGGGGCGTTCCAGGATTGGGAGGACTGTCGGGACACAATGCTCCTCTGATTTGAGCCTCCAGTAAATGTGTGGGTTGAGATGTTCCTTGGCCCAGGGGACCCGCGTAACCACTTGCTGGCCTGGATCAGGGCATGGGGTGACCGGGCTATGGAAGAATGGGTTCACTTGTTCATTCACGCGTTAGGTCCAATCCCGACTGCGTGGTACCTGGATGCGGAGCTACATCAACGCACCCACCATTGGGAAATTCTGAGGGATGAATTCGTAGGGTCATTCTAGACTCATAGGGGGGTTAGAAGCGCTTGACAAAGCTCTGCAGGGTATAGATACATTTGTGTTTAAAGAACCTAGCTCCATTGAAGCATTCGGGCACCGACATGGGAATTGCAGATGCATGATATTGTCAACTGCCGTAGCTTGGCAAGGGAAGAAAGTGAAGAAGACCTGCAGTCTGTCTCTATCCCAGAGTTGCAAGGACAGCGCCCCGTTGCAGGACCCCTGCTGCAAGAGGTGAATGTCACTAAGCCCCTCAGGCTGTGGGAAGTTAATATTGGGACGGAAGAACATCCTATGTTGGCTAAGATTGGGGACTATTGGGATGAAAATACAGTAAGCGAAGTGGCCGAGTTACTCACCGAGTACCAAGACTTATTCCCAACAAAATTTTTAGAACTAACGGGGATCACAGGGGACTTAGGAGTCATGCATATCACTCTCAAACTGGGTGCCCGACCCGTAAAACAACGACCCTATAGGTTGAACCCCAAGTATAAGCAAAAAGTCAAGGAAGAGCTTGATAAAATGATCGTTGCGGGTATGATCGAACTTGTTGAACAGTCAGACTCGGTTAGCTCGATGGTGGTTCAGGAGAAAAAGGCTAAAGGGGAGATTCGGATCTGCGTGGACCTACGCAAGCTGAACGACGCCTGTGTTCATGACCCATTCCCTACACCATTCTCAGATGAAATTTTGGATAGCGTGGGGGGACAGGAAGCATACTCTTTTACAGATGGATTCTCCAAGTACCATCAGATTAGAATTGCTCCTGAAGACTGTAGCAAAACCACGTTCGCCACGGAATGGGGCTCTTTTCAATATACTGTCATGCCGTTTGGTCTTAAGAATGCCCCTGCTATTTTTTCACGAGTAGTGGTTGCAGTGTTCAAAGAATTTATCCACAAGTTCCTAGAAGTATACTTCGATGATTGGACCGTCTTCGGCCTGGTGAAGGCGCACGTATCTAACTTGTGCATTATGTTGGATGCCTATCGAAAGCATCAGATTTCCTTAAATATCAAAAAGTGTATCTTCTGTGTACCCTTTGGTATCTTGCTCGGCCATATAGTTTGTTGACAAGGGTTGATGGTGGACCCTGCCAAAATTGCAATAATCATCAACTTGCCAATACCAACAACGAAGAAAAAACTGCGTTCGATCCTTGGGAACATAGGCTACTACCGAAAATTCATTCAAGGCTACGCACTGATCACGACCCCTATGGAAAAATTGCTCAAAAGGGATGTTTCGTTCTTTTGGGATGACGAGTGTCAACAGAGCTTTGAATTACTTAAATAAAAGATGGTCTTGGCACCTATTCTCATCTTTCCTGATTGGGAGAAGGTCTTTCATGTCCATGTTGATGCATCGGGAATTGCTCTCGGAGCTATCCTTACGTAGCTAGGAGAAGGAGACATTGATCATCCGGTTGCCTTTGCAAGTCAGAAACTCTCGGGCATTGAATGTAATTACTCCACTACAGAGCGGGAGGGCTTGGCCATGGTGTACGCTTTGCAGAAATATCAGCATTACTTATTAGGAGGACACTTCAAAATGTTTACAGACCATTCAGCCTTGAAGTCCCTGGTAAGTAAGCCCGTTTTTTTTGGGGGGGGGGGAATCTACCGTTGGTTAGTGTTATTTCAGGAGTATGACTTTGAAATCGTCGTTAATCCGGGAAAGCTGAATCCTGGGTTGGATCACCTATCACGAATAGAGAGTGGCGAAGAGCCAACCAACCTAGAAGACGGATTACTTGATGCGTAGTTGTTTGCTATTAAGGTAGTAGATGCCCACTTCGCTGATATCATTCAGTTCTTAACTACCGAGATGGCTCCCCCGGAGTATTCAGTGCAACAGAAGGAGGAGCTAGTCGCTCGAGCAGCAGATTTTACCATCATTGCAGGTCAGTTATATAAGATGGGAGCGGATGAAGTATTACGGAGATATGTTCTGGAGCATGAAAGGCATGCTATATTGGCAGAAGCTCATGACGGAGTAGCAGGAGGTCACTACGTAGGGAAAGCAACGGCGCAAAAGGTTTTGAGAGTTGGGTTATGGTGGCCTACTCTGCATCGTGATGCCCATGATCATTGTAAAAGCCTGCAATACGTGCCAACGAACAGGGAGGACATCCCGCGGGGATGAAATGCCCCTTCAACCGCAAATGGCCCTACAAGCATTCGACAAGTGGGCCATCGATTTCATAGGACCTATCAACCCACCGGGAAAGAAGACGAGAGCGCGCTTCATTATTACTGCCATTGATTACGTAACTAGGTGGTGCAAAGCACAAGCAGTAAAGGATTGTACTGCGGACATCGCTGCGCATTTTATTTTTGAGCAGATCTTGACCAGATTTGGGTGTTCGAAGATCCTCATGACCGACAGGGGTATGCACTTCGTTAACGAAACAATCCAGGCTTTGACCACGGAGTTCTAAATCCATCATGCAAAAAGCACACCATATCATCCACAGGCAAATGGTGTGGTTGAAGCCTTTAATAAAATCTTGGAGCAAGCACTGACAAAGGCCTGCAATGCTGATTGCAGCGATTGGGACGTACGCGTCTCGTCAATTCTTTGGGCTTATCGAACCACCTGCAAAAAGCTAACTGGGAAAACTCCTTTTAGGATGGTCTACGGCAAGGAGGCCATTATGCCAATGGAGTACATTATTCCTAGTCTGCGTATCGCCGTGGTTACGAACATGGCAGACCTTGACATCATGGTGGAATGCTTGGCACAGCTTATGGCTTTGGAGGAAGACCGGTTCTTGGCTAATTTCCATCAATAGGTGCAGAAGGTCTGCGTTAAAGCCTGGCATGATCGACATATTCGCCAAAAGACCTTCGCGCAAGATGACTTGGTCCTCTTATACGATAGCCAGTTTGTGAAACATCCAGGGAAGTTCCGGCAACACTGGCTTGGCCCCTATACTGTTAAGGAAATCACGGATGGTGGAGCTGTTCGGCTAGCTACCCTGCGCGGCGATGTACTGCCAGGATATGTCAATGGTAGTCGGCTCAAACCATATCGGATCAAATGACTACAGGGTTGGAGTAGCTGTGAAGACGCAGATGATGAACCTACCAGTAGAGTGACTTGGTACGAGTCACAAGATTGTGTTGGGGGACTGTTGGAACAGGGTCTCCTACAAAGCTGACAAACTAGTCCATTTGTATATTTCTGATTATATTTAGTATAGCGTAGGGGTTTTGGGGTGGGTCAAAGCCCCTAAAGCATTGTAAAGGGGTCAAGGGTAGACCAAGAGTCCGCAAACCACGGTTTGCGGACCATTGGATGCATAGGCTAAAATAGTATAAGTAGTTGAACCTTTTTGAGTTGTAGGAGAAGCTAAGAATGATAAGAGATTGCTGCTAAGTGCAAATCGATAGATCTGGTCCAGGTTTTGGGTAAGGACTCCTGCTGCTATGTGCGCGAAGGGCCTCTATCCTGCTGTGTGCAGACCCTGCTGCTATGTGTGCAGGTTGGGTTTTTGGGGTTTTGTACGTAGATCTGAAAGATTAATGAATGCGGAAGTATTGTTGCCTATCTAAATCCACTGGAATTGCTGTGATATGAATTTGTGACGTCTTGATTACTTAGTATATGCTGCTGTGTTATTGGTTTAAGTTGCGAACATACTTGTGTACTTATTTATGCTGCGATTTGGGTTTGTTCTACTTGCTTCATACAAGAATATATGAAATAGCTGTGTATTGTTATATGAATTCTCGATTTGTTGATTTCTATGAGTAATATTGCTGTTGCGCACGTGGATGCAAAGGGAATCTAGGCTCGGTGATACCGGATCGGGTCACGATCAGGGTGAACGCAGCTCTGCTTGACTTACCTACCCTCTCCCAGGGTGCGGAAACGTGGTTCCAACACCTACCCATACTACTTCGGGGGAGACTTTGGCCTGCGCAAGCAGGTCACTGCCGAAAGGGCCAGTAGTATAGGGGTTTGTTGGCAAACCTTGAACATCCGAACCTGGGTCAGGACTTTTCGAGCCAACAAGGCTGCTCTCTTTGCTATGGAGCCCGACAAAACCCCCGGACCGGATGGTTTTACTGCTAGATTTCTTCAAACTTGTTGGCAGATTGTGGAAAAGGATTTGTACAAAATGGTTTTGAAATCCCAAGCCTGTCATAAAATTGGGAGCAACACTAACTCTGCCTTTCTTGCCCTCATCCCAAAGGAAAAGGGAGCCAGTGCTTTTAACAGATTTCGACCTATTTCTCTATGCAACATAGGGTACCAGCTGATAACCAAGGTGATTGCCAATAGATTGAAAAGTATCCCGGAGAATCAAGGTGGTTTTGTTCATGGGAGGCAGATTGTGGACAATTTTATCTTTGTACAAGAGGCGATCCATTCAATCCTGCAACATAAAGAAAAGGGTATGGTTGTCAAACTAGATCTAGCTAATGCTTTTGATTGTGTTAGACATAGCTTTCTTTTGGATGTTATGCACAAGTTTGGGTTTTGGAATGATTTTATCAATCGGATTCATGCTTGTATCTCCGAGCCTTGGATCGCCCCTCTGGTGAATGGGAGAGCAGCAGAATTCTTCCAAGCTACAAGAGGGCTTCGGCAGGGGTGTCCTCTTTCTCCACTCCTCTTTGTTTTTCAAGCCTCTGTTCTAAGTTTTTATTTAGGCAAGAAGCAACTTGATCAAGAGATTCTAGGCCTTAACATTGCAAGAGGAGTTAAAAATATAAATCATGCTTTGTTTGCCGATGATTCTATGTTGCTGGGCGCAGCCTCTGTGCTTTCGGCTTCAAGGTTCAAAGAAGTGTTGGATGATTATTGTGATGCAATGGGAAGCAATCTAAATAAGGGGAAATGTCATATTTATTGTTGTAACATTTCTGCGAGCATTCTCAGTGCCATTTCCAGATGTACGGGCTTTGCTGCCTCTTCCAACTGGTCTTCGTTCAAGTATGTCAGCCTCCCTATCTTCCATAAAAACGCCTTCAGCAGAGATTGGCTCCCTCTGTTAGGAAAATAAAACTCAAGATCCAGGCCTGGGGTTTCTCTTGGCTCAACCTTGCTGGTAAGTCAGTGCAGATCAAGGCTGTTCTTAGTAGTCTTCCAATCTTCCAATTCTCTGTTTTGCTTGCTCTTATATGCATTATTAGGAAAATGGAGGATTTCATCCGAAGGTTCTTTTGGAAAGGTGGTAAACAAAATGATAAGAGAATCCCTCTTGTTAGCTGGGAAAAAGTCACCAAGCCTTTGATGGAAGGAGGTTTGAACTTCAAAGACCTCCGCACTCAAAACGTGGCTATGGGGGCTAAAATCATTTGGAGGCTCATTACTTCTAAACCAGGTTGGGCGCAAAAAATGTTGTGGAAGAAATACCTTTGCGGGCAAAGGAAACGCTGTCTTGACAACCCCCTCTCAAAAAATGGATCGCATCTGCTCAAACTCTGTGCTCAGGCCATTCCGTTGATCAATCATCACGCATTCTGGATCCCAGGTAATGGCAAACAAATAAATAAATGGGACGATAGTATTATGAATAATCCCCCTCTTGGTGAAATCCGCTCTTTGCATGCGCTGCGTGTCTGGATGTCCAGCGCATGATTCAATACGCTGTGGGACATATCGTGTTGGGATGACTGTAATTGGCAAAGTTGGAAGCAACTCTAGTTGCCTTTGGAACTGAAGCTGGACTACGATGTCTTGTTTGCTTACTTGAACAGCATGGCTCTGATCCACGCTAGGAGACAAGATAAACGTGGATGGGGCTCTCTTTCTGGCTGCTACACAGTGGCGCTGGGATACATAAAATTGTTGGAACAATCTCATGTCCTGCCTAATCCTGCGACTTGGAAGGGGTTATGGTGCCACAAGACCATTCCAAAAATTGACCTCTTCTACTGGCTCATGTGCCACAACAGAATCTTGACTGACGACAGATTGAAGAAAAGAGGCTTCCATGGGCCATCTAGGGTGCTGCGAAAATAAAGAGAATGCCTGTCATCTAATGCTAGAATTTAAATTCGCAGCAGAGGTCTGGCGTGAGGTTTTGGGCCCTTGGGGAAACAATTTTGCATTTCCCACTTCCATCACTGATCTGTTTGCTAATTGGCTGCAAAGCTATCCAGGTGTACATCCAAAAAATGACAGTTTTAAGGCCGCATGGCTTTCCTTGCCAAAGATCATTTGTTGGCAAATTTGGCTTGAAAGGAACAAGAGAATTTTTAGAGGAAAAACGTAGTATGCGAAGATAATCATGGTCAAGATCAAAAGCCAGCTGAATGAAAGCTTGGGCGATTAGCTTGTGGGAAGAAATTTAAGCCAACAGGATCTTGAATGGGGCGTCATGATGGGCCTCCATTTTTCTGTAGTAAGGCAAAGAAATCCAAGCAAAGAATGGCAAATTAGATTCAACGAGAAAGATTTTACAGCTTGGATTAACAAGCAATCCAAACATACTTTATTCTTCGATGGGGCAGCGAAAGGCAATCCGGGAAAAGCTGGTGCTGGAGGTGTCATTAAGAATCTAGAGGGCAGAATCGAGCATAGCTATGCCTAGGGCTTGGGACATAACACTAGCATCCAAGCAGAAGCGTTGGCCCTACTCCAAGGCCTCAAGGAAGTCAAGGAACTAGGCATCAAAGAGGCAAATGTAATTGGCGATTCTCAGTCCATTATAAAAACTATAGTGGACAATTCTACTCCTAAAGATTTCAGATTTGCAAGATTGGTGACAACAATCAAAACACTGATTAAAACTCTTCAGAGTGTGAACTTCTTCCATGTTTTGAGGGAGAATAACAAGGACACAGATTTGGAAGCCAATAAAGTTGTTCTTCTTTTTGCCAATACTCTATTAAGAGACAGGGACGAAGAATGGGATCCCATCCCTTAAAACCTTGCTTACATGTTTTATTGCATTTTACTGAAACAGTTCATTTGTATCCACAAGTTAGGGAAAATTACAGAGATTGATTCGATTGCTATATGTAAGAAGCACCAGCATATAAGTATCCGGGTCATTGAATTCCTGGAAGGTGAGGAAAACTGGTCTTTGCCCTCATCTTTTGTAATCTGATTCGAGGCATTCATGCCAAGGCTTTAATATAGAACAATATTCGTTCCTATAAAAAATAAAAACATTAAATAATAATTCTCCCCTTTGAAAATGAGTATAGCCTAGGGGGTTGTTATGAATAAAATAAACTAAATAATGTAACCCATAAATAATGATTAGTTAATTTGTACCTAGTACTAAAGAGGCATGTCTGATGAGACATGACCTTTCGTGAAGAGGTACCTGTCTAGGTGTATAAGTAGGCCTCATTTGTAACATTCAATGATTTCATTCCTCATACATTTAATATATAATATTTGTATCCTCAATGGATATTTTCATATTCCAAATCTTCTGGAGTATTTAACGAGAAGTACGAACTTTGTTCACTTCATTTGGTATCAAAGCAGTTCGAGCTTTCGACCGCTTAACCACTGAACAAAGCCACATCGTCTGATCCAGGTCTTTGACCATAAAAATCGTCAACTTTGTTGTCGTTGTGACTGAAGCATTCGCTACAACTTTGGAGTTTCTCTGTTGTTGAGTTCGTCAGAGGCCCTTGGCCATTATATATATATATATATATATATATATATATATATATATATTAAAAAAAGAAGAAAAATAAATAAATAAAGTTATATATAAAAAAAAGTGAAAGCAAAAAAAAAAGAGGGAGCAAGTGAAAAAGTTATATAGAATAAATATATCAGAAAAGTAAAAATAAAATAAAAACCATCAACGACCAGTTGCTCCACCCCCGACCAATAGCGCTAGCCAATCAAAACTTCACACCCAATCACCCAACCGTTGTTCCTGCTCCATCCGACAGTCGAACATTCCACCGCCAACCATTCGATGTCATAACATTCTTTATTGCCATCCGAAAAAATCCACCTTACGACTTGAATTGAATTACAATTTGATTGTGGCTCACATTACTTCAACTAGGAAGGATCACAATGTTATCATATTGAAAAGAGGTCAAACATTGTGACCTTTGATATTAAACCAAGATTTCATAATTCAACACAGTCCATAGGAGAAGAAAAAAAATAAAAAATAAAAAAAAATCTGGTGGAAAACCATCGAGAAATTCCAACGTTGGCCGTACACACTCGTATTCCCTATTTCTCCACCGAGCTACTGCTGTATCCATCCATCACATTTCAACGCATCTCCGTCTGACGTGCGGCGCTGCCACCCGACCAACACACCACTACTGCCACTCTTGCACCACCGTTTGGAGTCACCTGCGTCCTTGCTACTGTCGAAACTAATCCAGTGGCCATTCCTCTTCACACAATTCATAACTAACGCCATTGAAAATGAGCTACCGAGAGTTGCAGCCAATCAACACAATGGCTTATGTTTATACATATAAAAAAAATAAGGGTTGAATAAGAAAAATCGTTGGCCTTCATTGATTTTTAATTTTTTTTATGTTAAAGGTATTAAAAAAAAGGCAAAACGTAAAGATAAAATTTTATCAAACTTTGATTAGGAACCAACCTTGCTGTATACATGAAGGGGAATATACTTATTTTTAACTTGTTAAAATAGTTCATAAGGGTATCCAAACATATACCTGTGGGTGTAAAAGATACGCATAGGTACCTTGTTTATATCTATCTATATATATAGGTAGAACCAACAAAGTTTAGAAAAATAAATAAATAAATAAAAAAGCAAGTTATTTAAAAGTTCATAAATATATATATTGAAGTTATATATATATATATTATTAGAAAGTTATGAGAAAATTATTGGAAAAAGTATTATTATAAAAGGGAAAGTAAAACAAGGGTTACTTTAAGGTAATTAAATTAAAAATCCGAAGAATCAAAGTATTATTTAATAAAATTATCAATAAAGACAAAAGGGATTCGATCTTTGAAGGAGAAAAATTAAAAGAAATTATAAACAAGTTCCATGCCATTTAAAGAAAAGAGATATTTAAGAGCATTTTAAAAGGGCCAAGTCATTAAAAGTTTAAGTTTAGCAAATCCTAATCCAAATTATAAAGGGAATTTATATGGATTTTTAAAGTTATATATATATATATATATATATATATATATATATATATATATAAAAGGAGTTATAAAGTTAAGAAGAAAATAAGAGTAAAAATTATAAGTCAAGAAGGATATTTTTATAGAGATATAAAAGGTCATACAAAGAATATATAAACTCCTTAGTGAAGTATTATTAATGAAATTATCAACGAAGTAAAATGGCATCTAATTCAGAATTGAAGGGAGGAAGATTTCCGAAAACTTCACGTAAGTATGCTTCAATACTATTTAGAACTAAAGGGTCTGTTGCGGGAAAAGACGTCACTATTGCTATCTCACTTGCCGAGGATAAGGTATTCTGAGGAGGACATTACAGACCTCCCTTCCCAACATTGGTTGCCCTCAAGCAACTACAAATTCGGGTGCTGCAAGATCTGTTCTCCTTCCGATGTGGCATCCTCCTTTGGCAATTATTTCCACTTGATAAGGTATTCTGAGATCATCTTGCCTCTTAATGTCCTTGTCCAAATGGGGCAGCTTAGCTAAAGTAGTAACTTGTTGATCAACTACTTTCTTGAGGCAGGATACATGGAATACATTGTGGTTTTTCCTTCCCTTTAGCAATTTAAGCTTATACGCTAATTCATCAATTCTTTTGATTATTTTATAAGTCCCATAAAATCTCGGTTTTAGTTTCTTTGCATCGCTTTTCTTGAGTGAACACTGTCTATATGGTTGTAATCTCAAGAAAACCAAATCTCCTACCTCATAGCTGTGCTCTACTCTTTGCTTGTGCGCATATATATTCTACTGGTTCTGGGTAGCCTAAAATTTTTCCTTAAGGATCTTAAGGATGTCTTGACTCCTGACTCTCTTGTATCTTGTCTTTGGATTTTGGAGCCCTACTATCCCCAAATGCCAAATCGACAAATGATGGAGCATCATACCCATATAGTGCCCTGAATGGGGTCATCCAAATGGGTAGTTGGTAAGTGGTGTTGTAGCAGTACTCCTTGAGGTGTAACCACTTGATCCATGCCTTTTGCTGTTCTGACACATAGTTGTGTAGACACCCCTTAACCCATTTATTAACAATCTTTTTTTGGCCATTTGTTTGAGGCTGATAACTGGTACTAGGGGTCAACAACATGCCCAATAATCTGAACAACTACTGACTAAATGTACTGAGAAACCTACAATCCCAATGACTCGCTGTATTTTTAGGCAACCCTTGGAGTCTAAATATCTCCTTGAAGAATGACTTCACCACTTTTGCTGTCTTATAATTTGCCGAAATTGCAAAGAAATGTGTGAATTTTGTCAGCCTATCAACTATGATGTAGATGCAATCCTTGCCCTATGCCTTGGGTAGACCTGTGATAATTCCATTGATATGCTCTCCCATTTATGCTTTGTAATGGGCAAGGGCTGTAACAATCTTACAAGAGGAGTGTGCATGGCCTTGTTCTATTGACAAGTCATGCACTCCCTTACATGCCTTAAAGTATCATCCTTGAGGCCCTCCCTGTTGGTTAAGGTTGTTATTGATGTCAATATGGCTTTGTTTGCGATGGCAAATATTCTTGTGATACATATCCTAACCTTTGAGATGTTGTCTTAACCTCATGCAAACCCTAGGATAAAACCCTAAGCATGAGCATGATGCACGACCTGATGATGAATGAAGAAGCCCTTGCCCTAATAACCATAGCTATATGATATCCTTGTTCTTGATGAAGAAGCCCGAAAGCCTAAATACCTTGATTCATGATAATGATGATTGATCACACTTGGAGCCCTAATGAAGAAGCCCTAGATGCCCTAAATGCCTTTGAAGATGCCCTAATTCTAATAGATCCATTCCATTAATGTCAAACCTTAAAGAAGCCTTTACCTTGAATGCCAAAAACATAGAGACATAAAATACTAAGGCTGCAATGGATAAATTAATGATGACAGTTCACAAAAATATAAATTTATTGATGGAAAAATGACCGTATCAAAGGATGGAATTGGCATAGGATTGTAGAGGAGGTCAAGAGCTTTCCAACGAGCTATTACACGCCATTTAACTCCTCTTGGTTTGAGAAAAAATGAATTTACAAGATTGGAAAAATATAATCTCTATGCTAGTGGACATGAGCCTACTTGCACAAGTAGGCTCCATCGACAAGTGACATGTTCTTTCAGTAAAGGTCAAAAAATAATATAAATATAAGATGAAACTCATCATTCCTCCCATCAATCTCGGTGAAGATCATACATACAGAGCACAGAATTAGTCAGGAGGCCGAGGAGGACTAAAAGATTATTGTTTGGGGCAGATTCTCTTTATCTTTCTAGCTCGGTCTATTGCAACTCTGTGGCAGCAACCCATGGAGACTTGTTTCAGGGCTTGAATTAGTGGAAAACAGTCACCATTTAAAGTTCAGACTTTGGACTAGTGAACAGTCCCTTGGAGGCACGTTTTTAGGGCTCAACCTGTGAATATAATCTAGATCAGCCACCTAAATTGACTCGGTCAAATCTGCAAGAAGCTCTTTCAAGCTCAGTCCTGTAGCTTGTAGACCATTGCAGTGAACAACCATCTTTGAAGGCCAGAACAGTGACAGTCTTGGATTGTTACAATTGCAGTACCTCCTGAAGTTTGAACTCTTAACAAGGTCCTGTAGGCAGTAACCAGTGAGAAGACTGCACCTCGGATTAGATCCTGAACACTACTCAGAACTGTGTTAAAGTGCACGGATTTGTGACAGGCAGTAAGCACAATTTTGGAGCTCGGAACAGTGTGAAGACCTCGCCTCAGACTTCAGTTTCGGACCAACATTTGAACCATAGTCTCGGTCCTGTAGCAGCTAGTGGAGGAATAACAATTTCTGTCAGCTGGGCTCATCGCCAAGGCTTGGTCAATCTCTTGGTGAAGGCTCAGACTTAACCTTCAAAATCTGTGTGTGCAGTCATCCATTTCTAGCCCTGACTTCAGGACAAGGGTAAGCACAGTTTTGTGTGGAAGGCTTGGACAACTGTCTAAGGGAGATAGACATCACCTCAGTTTCACCTGTGGAGAAGCCACAAATTTTTGGACAGTCATAATTGTCTTGGTTTGGATTGATATATCAAACTGTGTGGGAGACTTGCACTTACCTCAGACCTGTTTTTTGGAGAGCTCAGACTTTGGACCTGTGTTTATAAAGGTTTTATATTTGAGAAACAAGTGCTAAGCATTGATCTGTGGAGGAGCAGTGGACAGTGAAATATTAAGAGCCTTGGAAGTTTTTGGACAGTGGAGTATTGGAAGCCTTATTGAGAAACTATTGTTGAAGACACCCATGGAAAGTTTTTTAGAGCAACATTTAAGGTATGTTTTAGTAGCAGATTTGAAGAGTCTTGTTTTGGAGAAGGATTGAAGCCAAAAAACTAGGTGTAGGCCTTGAAAAGTGTCTTGGAGAATCTATTGAGGAGCTTGAGGAGAAATATCTTGTTGGGAAAGCATTGTTGAAGACACCTTTTCAGAAGTTGGCCTGGAGACATTCTTGGAGACCTTGATTGAAGCCCTCATGGAGTGACCTTGGAGAAAGTGTTCGGGTGACATGAAGAGCAGTGGTGACACCTATTGAGAAAACAAGTTGTCATCGATGAGCTAAGTGCCTTGGAGATTGTTTGAGGGCACTGTTGAGGGTGAAGATATTGTTAGGGCTCATTGAAGAAGATATTGGGAGCAGTGAAGAATCGTTGATCTTATCTTGAAGAATCGAAGTAAACGGTTGGAGCCCTAGAGGATAGGAGTCCTCAAGGGACCATGTTGGAGCTTGTGCCAGAGATAGGGTTGTAGCCCTAGAGGTTGGAGCCTTGGGAAGATAGGGTTGGAGCCTCGTGAAGTCCAAGTCGGTGCTTGGCAAAGTACAGGTTGGAGCCTAGTGGATTGAAGATTGGTGTCTTCATCTAGGGTTGGAGCCCTACACTATATTGTACTTGATTTATTGTAAAGAAGAGATTAATAAAAGTATTTATTCTTATTGTTCATTTTGTGTTCTAATTATAAGTGATCTAATTGGTAAAAATAACAATTGAAAAAAAATAATGATTCATCCCCCTCTCATTATTTCTAACAATTGGTATTAGAGCCAGTACCTTCACTCAAAAGCCTAACAACTTGAAGGTAAATCCTTAGAACACAAATGGCAAGGTCAAGGAAGAAAGGCTCCAAACCTTCTGAAGATGTCTTTTCCTCAGTCAAGAATTTAGGTGAAAACCAAGTTGACAAAGCCCCTATGTTGAATGGAACAAATTTTGAAGTATGGAAGGGGAGAATGAAATTCTTTTTGATGGCTCAAGGTTTTGAAGTTTGGGAATCAGTGATTACTGAAAGCACGATGAAAGAAGAATCCAAGGAATAAAATGCAAAAGCGATAAGAGCAATCTTGAGTGGGCTACTAGATCCTATAAAGACGAAAGTGGAGAAATGTTCATTGGAAAAAGGTATGTGGGACAAACTTCAAGATCTTCACTCAAAAGGAGCATTGACCATGACCTCTAGTTAAGAAGATGATGGAAAGCAAGAAGGAAATCGAGAACCCATAAAGGAAGCTAAAAACAAGAGTGAAGACATTAAGACTAAGGAGGACCTAGAAGATGAAGAAAACGAAGAAGATCTCCAAGAAGATCTCATGGAAAAAATTGTAGTTGCCCTAGAAGAGATAAGCAGTTTGAAAAAGGATAACGAGGAGCTCAAGAAGAAAGCACAAGATGGTGACCATGACCTTGAAAAGACAAGGAAGGAAGTTGACCTTTCCAAGCTTCAAGTGTGAAAATTTCTTAATCTATGAAACCCTACTGCTAACCATTGATTTACTCCTCCGACTTGATTATTTATACAAGTTATTAATTTGAATGTTCAGAAAAACAACAAAGTAAACACAAATAGAAACCTACACATAAAGATCATTTACTGAATATAATGCTCATATGACAAAGTGACACAGATTTTTTGGAGAAATGTCCCCGGAAAAACCCAATATGCGGGAAAACCAGTGCAATTAGCTCTGGAGGGTTTTATTATTATGCAGAATCTGAATACAACAATTTCTGGACACCAGACATGGTTGGTCGTATAGAGGAAATCGCGGAAACAATACCTCTTTCACTCAGAGACGGAAAATATGGCTGATTCACACCCTCAAACTGGATTTATAGAACTCGAGCCCTTTCTACCCCCCCCCCCCCCCCAAGAAACCCCAACGCTACTCCTCAGCCCTCTGTGTTAGCCTTACTGGCCTGCGTCAGCCTCTGCGCTGCTTTGGAATGGTCTGCGTCACCCTCTTCGGGCTTACGCTGCCCTTGCGTTGTCCTGACTCGGTCTACATCAGCCTTGAAGGGCTCTTGTTGCCTCTTCGCTACCCCTGACTGGGCTCTTGCTGGACTGCGTAGCACTGGTTGCCCTCTGCGCTACTGGATATGCTGCCTCTCTGTTGTTGTTGTATTCTTGGCCTCAGATCAGATCATCACTCGCCAATATTGCCCCTCACCGCACTGCAAACTCACTTCGAAATTCTTAGCAAACAACGCCCTAGAATTTCGACTTAGCTTCAGTGCTTTGCTAATGTGTGTGTTCTCCAACCGACCCCAAGTCCTCTTAGACTTTTCTCATTGGCAAACCAACGACCATGATCTAATCTCTAATCAATGGCAAAGATTAGAAGCTGCTTGATCGACGTCACATAGAACATTCTCATCACATGTTTAATTTAATTCACTTTAATCTTTTAATTTTCCTAAGTTAGACTTATGGTCCTTAATCAAAAATATTAATTATTTGAATAACTCTTAAACATGATGGAATTTCCCCAAACACTTTCTGGGTCTTGGAGATCTCATGCACTCCAGCTCCTCCACAAAATTTCGGAGCTAGAGCACATCTAGTGCTACCCCAAAATCTCAACACTCCCTCTCAGCGAGGAGTGTGCTCTAGCAATACTTCCACACCGAAGTACTGCCCTGATCTCTGGCATCGATCCTCGCGCTGATGCTTAACCTGTTGCCCTCCATCACTGCGCTGCAGCTGCTCTCTGTACTGCTACCCATGACTCTGCCACAGTCACTGCCACATCCGCACTTCAGCTCCCTCTCAAATTGCTGCATCGTGCTGCCAACTGGTGCACTACAACTTAGTTTGTTGAGAAGTAAGCAACTGGAGAACCCTTGCCCAAATACTGACAGACAAGTCAGTTGGGCTGCATCTCATCACTGAAGCTCCCTTGGCTGCTGCTCTGTGCTGTCCTCCTGAAGCCATTGCGCTGCTACATCACTGCATAGCGTAAGCACTCCATCCTCTACGCTGTTGAAATCCCATTAGCCCCTCTGTGATGCTGCTTTTATGTTGCTACTGCTTCTGAACTGCGCTGCTCCCTCTACAACATCCCACCTCTGCCCTCTGCTTCACTGTGATCTTCTGTACCCACTGTGCCAGCCATCTCTGCTATTATCTTAAGGCTCTCATAGCACGTATGTGATCTAAAAGTCTGGGCACCTCAAGGATCCTATCTCCACTCTGTAGGTGCTCTATAGATCAATATCGCCCCACCTCTTCTCTCGAGGCACATGAGTGCTCATGGCCACATCATCATCGGAGCCATTGTCTTCTCTAGCTACCGCAGCCTTGGAATCAGAAAATTCTTTATCCTTCTTCCTTAGAGGACAATTCTTTATCCTTGTCCACTAAGCTAGGCACGATTCTGAACTGACAGAATCTCGACCACACCAGCAACTGTTGAAGATCTGAAGCTCTGCTTCCGGACTACAACAAATCTGCATAGCAACCCAAAACTGGATTGCGTCCCTCTGGATGGCCTCTGCGTGAGTAGCCTGGCTCAGCGCAGCCTCTGTGCGGCGATTGCACAACACATGCTTCTCCTGCGTCACCGTGGAAGGCTCTGTGCTGCCTTTGCGTCACTCGGCTGGGACTGCGTCAGCCCATGCGTGGCCTCTGCTGAGACTTGCATCCTCCTAGTGCTGCGTTGCCCTCTCTAGATTTCTGCTGCTTTAGCTGCCACTCTGTAGCAAAAAATTCTTCAACCATTCTTTGCTGGAGATTTAGCTTGATCTACAATCCTTTGACACCATGTGAAAATTTCTTAATCTAAGAAACCCTACTGCTAACCATTGATTTACTTCTCATACTTGATTATTTATACAAGTTATTAATCTGAATGTTCATAAAAACAACGAAGTAAACACAAATAACAACCTACACATATAGATCATTTACTGAATATAACGCTAATGTGACAAAGTGACACATCGATTTTTCGGACAAATGTCCCTGGAAAAACCCAATGCGGGAAAACCGATGCAGCTAGCTCTAGAGGGTTTCATTATTGTGCAGAATCTGAATACAACAATTTCTGGGCACCAGACATGGTTGGCCCTACAGAGAAAATCACGGCAACAATACCTCTTTCACTCGGAGACAAAAAATATGGCTGATTCACAACCTCAAATGGGATTTACAGAACTCGAGCCCTTTTTGGCCCACCAGAATCCCTAGCGCTGCTCCTCAGCCCTCTGCGTCAGCCTTACTGGCCTGCGTCAGGCTCTGCGCTGTTCTGGAAGGGCCCACGTCATCCTCTCTAGGCTTACGTTTCCCTTGCTCTGTGATGACTGGGTCTGCGTCAACCCTGAAGGGCTTTTGCTGCCCATGATTGGGCTCTGGCTGGACTGCGTAGCACTAGCTACCCTCTACGCTGTTGGATATGCTGCCTCTCTGCCGTTGTTGTATTCTTGCCATTGGATTAGATCATCCATTGCCAATAATGTCCTTCACCGCACTACAAAGTCACTTCGAAATTCTTAGCAAACCACGCCCTAGAATTTCGACTTACCTTTAGTGCTCTGCCAATGTGTGTGTTCACCAACCCACCCCAAGTCCTTCTCTTATACTTTTCTTGTTGGAAAACCAACGACCATGATCTAATCTCTAATCAATGGCTAAGATTAGAAGCTGCTTGATCCACGTCACTTGGAACATTCTCATCACATGTTTAATTTAATTCACTTTAATCTTTTAATTTTCCAAAGTTCGACTTAGGGTCCTTAATTAAAAAGATTAATTATTTGAAGAACTTATAAACCTGATGGAATTTCCCCAAACACTTTATGGGTCTTGGAGATCTCATGTACTCTAGCTCCTCCAGAAAATTTCGGAGCTAGAGCACATCCGATGCTACCCCAAAATCTCAACATCAAGTACAAGAAAAGGATAAGGAGCTCACCAAGCTTAAGGAAGAATTCAACAAAACAAGAAAAGGCATCATGAAGAAGTCATATCCATGACAAATCAATTGGATAAAGCAAAGAAAAGGGAAGAAACTTTGTCAAGCCATCTTGAACAAAGACACGAGGACTTGAACAAACTTGAAGCGAAAATTGGTCAATACAAGGAAGAAGTTTCCTCCCTTAAATCTCAACTAGAAGAAACAATGAAACAAGCACAAGGAGCTGAAAGGGTGATGGTGTCGATTTTTGGGTAGCATCAGACGTGCTCTAGCTCCGAAATTTTGTGGAGGGGCTAGAACACACAAGATCTCTAAGACCTAGAAATTGTTTGGAGAAATTCCACTCGGAATGCAAGTTATTCAAATAATTAATTATTTTTTAATGAAGCCTAAGTTAAAACTTACAGAATTAAAATAATTATAATGAATTAACGTAAGTGTGGGTGAGAAGCTTCTAAGTGACGAGGATCAAGTCTGTCTTAAACGTAGACGTTGATTAAAGATTAGATCACGATGATTGATTTATCAACAAGAAAAGTATAAATGAAGACTTGTGGGTTAGTTGAAGACAAGCCGGTCAAACACTTAGTAGCCCAAGGGAAGTCGATTCTTCAGAATTTAGAATTTGATTTCAGAGGGAGAATTGCAGGGCGGAGGAAGAGGAGGGTTTCAACAACAGTCAGAGCTTGAGGAAGAAGGACGCAGAACAGTAGAGGGGCAACACAAAGAGACAACGCAGAGGGACAATGAAGTGGTGACACAGTCCTTAGGCAGTCTCTGCGCAGAGGATGACACAGAGGTGACACAGTGAAGGTCAGAGGGGTCTCTGAGGTGTCAGAATTCTCCAGAGGTCAGGAGAAAAATACCCGAGGTGTTCTCTTGGATATTTCTCAGTTATTCTGCCAGTTATTCCTTGTAAAGAAATTGCTACTGAAGATTAATATATATAAACCCTCATTTGCTGCACCGGTTTTCCCGCATTGGGTTTTTCTGGGGACAATTGTCCAAAAATAACTGTGTTGATGTGATTGATTCTTGTGCTTATATTTCACTGTTCTTTTCTCTATGTAATTGTGTGATAACTACAGTAGAATTTATTTTGATATTTGCTGAAAGTTTTTGTAAATAACTTATTGTGGAAAATAAGTAGGAGAAATAAATCAGTAACTGTACTAGAATTTCAGATTTGAAATTTTCGTAGATGGGGGTTTTGACTCTCTTGGAAGTATAAGTTGATGGAGTAGAAAAGGAAAGAAATACCATGATATGCCAACTTGAAGAAAATAATGAAGATATCTCCAAGTTAAAATCATAAATCACCTCACTTAATGCCAATCATGTGAATCAATGAGAATGAAGGAAGAAATAGAGAATCATCTAGGAAAGAAGGATGAAGAATGAAAAATGATGAAAGAAGAAATCGATCTCCTAATAAAAGAAGCTGATCATTTGAACAAGAGTCTAAAGAGTGTTATCACTCTAATAATTCTCAATAGTTGTTGGATTTTTTATTTTGGTTTAAAAAATATTAGAGGTAACAACAATCCTACTTTTAAGCCTTAGGATCTAGCCTTCCTAATGCTCAGAGAGGGCTCTCTCTATATGATTTATTTTTGTTGATTTTAATTGATTTTAGGCTAGTTATGTAGGGCCAATTGGTTTTGGATTTTGATTTGATTTGGTGGCAAAATCACTTACTCAGATGGATAGATGTAGTTTTGTATTCCATTGGGCTAATGGAGTCAATGTGTCAAGCAGTCAGATCAGGATCAAGTTCTAAAGGGAAATGTTTACAGGGCAAGATAGCTGAGTTACTTCAGATCTTCAAGGCTGATGGTGGAAATGGTTTCAATCGGGGTAAGAGAGCAATTAAGGGTTCTCAAATCCGGATAATGAGTGAAAAGGTAGAGGTCAATTGAAACTAGGGAGCAATTAAGGGTTCCTTAGTCTAGATATCAGTGGAAAACATGTAAGTGATAAGCAGTTCAAGACAGAGTGCTTTTAACATATTTTGAAATAACAATTCCTGATTTATCATTTAGATTTAGAACAACATACAAGTATTGATGAAAAACTTAAGAAATTGACAAAGAAACAAGTGAAAATACTTCACTGTAGTGGCCCAACACATGAATCCTGTAATATGATGCTTTATTGCTTTAATCCAGAGTGCTGACTTGAAATTGGTACAATCACCCTTAGGTTTAGAATAGTACAACTATAGAAATGTTTAGCAATTCATTCACACTCAATACTTCCAAATGAGAAGTATTTATACAAAAAACTCTTTACAAAATATCCTAAAACAAACTTAGGAATTATTCATGGAAAAGAAATATCTTCATGCAATCAGAAGAGGAGAGATGATGTGTGAGGATGATATGAGTGAAATGTCCTCCATCGTTGACTCTGTTTATATCAATCACTGAGGTGTGTGACACATTTGCTGGGGCTATAAAACCTTAAGGCCGACCTGCACATATTTTGAAAGTATTAAAAATAAATTCAAAATAAATGTTCTACTCATCGGATCAAGATGATCTTTAGATCGATCTTGCACCTCTTCAAAAGAGGAACCCAATAAAAATATTGGTGTCTTCATCTGAGCATCACAACATGGAGTTTGGACCTAGTTGTCCAATTTTAACAATCTTCGTTCTCTAGAAGATTCACACTCTGTTTTATTAATACCCATTAACTAGTTAATTTCCTTAAGTTTAGACTTAGTGTCTCCATTAAAATAATTAATTATTTTAATAAAACATAAACCGAGTGGAATTTCCACAAACGGTTTCAGGGTTTTTTGGAATACTGATGTCCAATCCTCCTTACAAATTTTGAGACTTGGAACACTTTCCGATGTTACAAAAATGAACACTCGCTCTTAGCAAGGAAAGTGTTCTAGAAAAATGCTTGTTGCATGATACTCTGTTTTGAAGCATCCTCCGCGGTGCTGATGCCTGGCTGTTGCCCCTCATCTACAGCGCTGCTGCCTTCTATACTGCGGCCCATGACACTTTCACTGTCAGTGCCTTATCTGTACTGCAGCACCCTCTGAATCCTGAGCCTATCCATTCCTGCTACTGAAATGGATTCTTGATTATCCCCATATTTTCTCTGAAATAAACAAACTTAGTCTTCCCCAGAGCTTTTGTGAGGATAACCGCCACTTGTTCTCCTGTGGGAGTGTACTGCAATTGTACAACTCCCCATTGGACACAGTCTCTGATGAAGTGACACCTAATGTCAATGTGCTTCAACTGATCATGAAACACGAAAGTTTTAGAGAGCTTGATGCAACTCTAATTATCACATAGAATGCTGGTCGCTTCCATCTTTTCCTTGAGTAAGTTCACAAGCAATTTCCGAAGCCATATGGCCTCACACGAAGCCATGCTTGCTGCCATATATTCAGCGTCTGTGGAGCTCAGAGCCACGGATTTCTGTTTTCCGCTGCACTAGGAGGTCATTCCTGATCCAACACTGAAACAATACCCACTGGTACTTTTCCGATCTACTGGGCTCCCAACTCAATCTATGTCAATGAACCCACTCAGCCTGATGTAATTGCCTCAGGTTTGCCTTAGACGTGTCAATTTTCTTCCAATTGGTAATCATTGGAGTAGCCATGGGTCTACAGTCCTCCTTCTGAATCCTCTTCAGAGCTTCTGTAGTATATCTTCCTTGACCAAGGAAGATCTCACCCTTCTGCTGCCAAACTTCCAACCCCTGAAAATAATGCATCAGCCCTAGATCATTCATGTCAAATTCTGCAGCTAAATTCTTCTTGCATTCCTTGATGAGCCTAGATGATCCTTTCAGAAATTGATCATCTACATACAAGACTAGTATCAAAGGCTCATATCCTACTCTTAGATAGTAGAGATTGGGATCTGCATCACTCTTGACAAATCCCATCTTTTGCAAGTAGCTGACAATTCAACCATACCAAGCTCTAGGGGCTTGCTTCAGTCCATACAAGGCACTCTTGACCTTGCACACATGAGTTTTCTGCTCATGCGTCTCAAAGCCCTCTGGTTGTTCAATATATACTTCTTCTTCTATCACCCCATTCAGGAACGCAGTCTTGACGTCCATCTGGTGACTCTCCCATCCCATCTGCGCAACAAGGGATATCACGGATCTTATAGAAGTATATTGAGCTATTGGGGCAAAGGTCTTTTCATAATCTATCCCTTCCTTCTGAGCATACCCCTTAGCCATGAACCTGGCTTTAAATTTCTCTATGCTTCCATCTGCAACATATTTGATCTTGTAGATCCATCTTGAACCTACAACTGATCTGTCCTGAGGCTTGGGAACCACTTCCCAGACATCATTCGTCATGATGGAGCTGTATTCTTCCACCATTGCATCGACCCGTACTTGGTGCTGAGCTGCCTCCCGAAAACTAGAGGGTTCCCCAACTTGCGCTACCAAAGTTTGGTACCTTTCAGGTTGCCTGTGCTACCTCTTCTCATTTCTGGGGGCTCCGACAAAGTCTTCTGCCTCCCTTAGAATTTTTTGTAATTCTCCGCTCATCCCACCACTGGTAGTGGGTGGATCTACCTGCTCTCCTTCCTGCAAGTCCTCGGGAGATGTATCCCTTGGATCCCCCTGCCTTGGAGAGGCACTCGTATTACCCTCCACAGGTGGTTGTGGCTGGACCAACGGATCCTCCATAGACCGCGTAGTAGAAGGCATCTCCTAGCATTTCCTAAAGGCCTTTTCCTCTGTGAACTTTGCATTGCACCGTACGACAGTCTTCCTGCTCTCAGGAATGTAAATACGGTAAGCCTTTGCGTTCTCGCTATATCCCAGCAGATATCCCTTTTCCGCAGTGTTATCCACTTTCTTCCTCTTCTCTTCAAGCACATGATAATATGCCGCACTGCTAAAGATCCTTAAGTGGCTCACCTCAGGGTTGCTGCCAGTGAAGACACTTTCTGGAGGGATCTTACCTAATGCGTTGTGAGGAATCCTATTCTGTACATAGACAACTGTATTACAAGCTTCAACCCACATGAATTTGGGCATGCCTTGATCATACAACATTGCCCTTGCAGCCTCGACAATAGTTCTATTCTTTCTCTCTGCAATTCCATTCTGCTCTGGATTATACGGAGCGGTCCACTCTCTTCTGATGCCTTCTCTTGTGCATAATTCTTTGAAGTTTTTATCAATGTATTCTCCACCATTGTCTGATCGCAGTGTCTTGATCTATTTGCCTGTCAGATTCTCCACCAGAGTTTCAAACTCCTTGAATCAACCAAAGACTTCATCTTTGGTCTTCAGAAAGTAGATCCAGGTCTTCTTGGAATGGTCATCAATAAAGGTGACGAAATATTCGGCACCACTAAGAGCTCTAGTGGACATTGGTCTGCAGATGTCCTAGTGTATTAAGCCCAACACACTTTTAGCTCTATTGCTGCTTCTATGATAAGTTGCTTTGGCATACTTTCCCAATATGCACCCTCTGCAGACATTGTATCGCTTGGTGCTCAAGTCTGGAACTGCCGTGATAGACTTCTTGAGAATTTTTAACGCCCCATGGTGCAAGTGCCCCATTCTCCTGTGCCATAGTTCATTCAAATCCTTCTCATCAGTGTTGCCTATTAGTGCCATTGGGTATTCGAGCTGTAACTTGTAGAGTTTATTGCTCCAGACTCCGATTTGTGCCTTCTTCTTCCAACTCGGGTGTTGGACATATACTCTATTGCCAACGAAGTAAACATCATAGCCTTTGTTTTGAAGATGCAACATAGAGAGTAAGTTCATCCCCAAACCAGGCACATGTAGGACATTGGTGGCCTGAAGCTTAGTACTAGCTTTTGTTTGAAACACTATGGTAGCTCTTCCAATAGGGGTACATTTTGCCTTATTTCCCATGATGATTTTAATATTCCTCTGCTCTTCCTGGTAGCTTGAGAAACATTCATGGTAGCTCTTCCAATAGGGGTACATTTTGCCTTATTTCCCATGATGATTTTAATATTCCTCTGCTCTTCCTGGTAGCTTGAGAAACATTCTCGCACTCCCGTCATGTGAGCAGAAGCCTCACTATCAGTATACTAGATCTCAGGAGAAGCAGAGCTTGACACACAAGCAAATTCTTCTTCCAATCTGGATGCTAGAACAGAAACGTCGTGATCTATTTGTTCTTTCATGCTTCCTTCTTCTCTAGAGAACTGCGTGCACCCTTTCGAGTTGCTGCTGCAACAACCTCTGATCTACGTTCCATCGTCGGTTCTCTGCTCCTGTTACTTATCTTTGCTTTGATACCATGTGAAAATTTCAATCCTGAAAACACTTCTATAGTGATAGATTTATTTCTCCTACTTATTATTTCCAATAAGTTATTTATAGAATTCTTACAGTAAATTTTGAAATAAATACTACTGCAACATTCACTCAAGTATATGCAGAGAATACAATAGTAAGAAGCACAAGCATAAGAATCAATCACATATACAAACTTATTTTTGGACATTTGTCCCTGGAATGACAAATAAATAGTGATAGATTTATTTCTCCTACTTATTATTTCCAATAAGTTATTTATAGAATTCTTACAGTAAATTTTGAAATAAATACTACTGCAACATTCACTCAAGTATATGCAGAGAATACAATAGTAAGAAGCACAAGCATAAGAATCAATCACATATACAAACTTATTTTTGTTCACAACTTCCTTCTGCGTGTCTCTCTCTACAGTGCCTGCGTGAGACTGTCATTTTGTGTGGGCTCTCTGCACTGCCTTCTCCGGCCTTCTGCGTCCTTCTTTCCTCGATCCATATCACTGCAGACTCCCTCTGCTTCTTCTGCCCTGCAACTCTCCCTTCGAAATCGAATTCTATTCCTTCAGAATCAACTTCCTTCGTGTTACTAAGTGTATGCCCAGCTTACTTTCCAAATGACCCTCAAGCCTTCTTTTATAATCTTCTCATTGTTGAATCAACGACCCAGATTAGAAGTCTAAACAATGGCCAAGATTAAAACTTGGCTTGATCTTCGTACTCTAGAAGATTCCCACTCTGTTTTATTAATACCCATTAATTATTTAATTTCTCTAAGTTTAGACTTAGGGTCTCCATTAAAATAATTAATTTTTTTTAATAAAACATAAACTGAGTGGAATTTCCACAAACGGTTTCTGGGTTCTTTGGAATGCTGATGTCCAAGCCTTCTCACAAATTTTGAGACTTGGAACACTTTTCGATGCTACAAAAATCAACACTCTAGAGCGTCACTTCACCACCTTATTGGTTGATCTAGCTCGGACATGTGTTCTAGCCTCAGGTGGTGTCAGTGAGGCTAGGAACATAAGAGCAAAAAATATCTCCAAGCTCGAGTTATTCATTTGAATGTAAATGTCTTAATTAAATTAATTAATCAGTTTTAATTATTTTCCTAAGTTTTAACTTACAGAAATAGATTAATTAATTAGTAATAATTGAGACATGGTCGGTTTTCCTCTAGAGACTTCTAGTAAAGTTTCGAAGTGATCTTAGCCATGGATTAGGCCATTTTAGTCTTGATCTTGGCCATTGATTTCACAACGAGAGGTTGTAAAGGAAATTGATGGGTAGTCTTGGAGATCATTCATTGAAATGAAGAGGGCGCAGTGATAGCGCGAGGTTTGACAACAGTGAGGGTTTCAACAACAATTGAAGCAGTGAATATTTTTAGAGTTTTCTTTCATTAGTATTCTTCCAGTTTCCGAGATCCGGAGGAGGAATTCTCCCAATGTTTTTTCTGCGGACAGGAGAGGTTGAGGTTTCTCTAAGGCCGAGATTGCTAGGGGGAGGTTGTATAGATTGCCAGGAGGGCCATATGAGTTGCCAACATATTAGAGAGGCTAATTTCGGCCAGGCCATGAGCATCAGAGAGCCAAAGGAGCCGCATGTGTGAGGTCGTATTGTCCGTATTTGCTAGTGTGAGGTTGTGTCAGGTTGCAGAGGGAGGTTGTGAGCCTTCCAATGGTCAGATCGACTTGTGGAGGTGAAAACATATTTCGCTAGAGCTTTGTCGGGGCTTGGAAAACAATATTGTAATATTTATCAATTGCAGAATTTGTTGAAGATTAATAAACTCTTAGATCTGATGAACTGGCTTTCCCTTCAGAGTTTTTCCAGGGGCGTTTTGTTCGAAAATATTGTGTCCATTTTGTGATTGATTTTTTATCAGAGTTTCCATAGTTTATTTTTGTGAATATTGCAATCATGATTTTATTTAGTATTTGCAATATATTAATTTTTCTTTGAATTAAATAAATTGGATAATTACTGATTGATTGCAATAGGCAATATTTTTATCTTTTTTTCACATGATATCAGAGCAAATATGAAGTGTCAAGGTTTACCGGAGTAGATCAGCATAGGGGTTTGGAAGAGAAAGCCAAGGCTTTAATACCTAGATTGATTTTCAGATTTACTTGGAGGAATTTTACTATGTTATTTTCTGCAAGAGGGAGGTCGAATCAACAAGTGTGAATTTTCAGTTTACTAGTGCGTGTTGTCGGAGACATATTTTTGTTTGCTAGTTGCTAGATCGATTTTCTAGAGGTAGTGCAAGTGGGTTTCTCTAGTTGCTGGAGGCAGATAAATTCATCAGAGTGATTTCTTGTAGGCAATGCAAGCTTTTGGGAGGGCCAGTGCATAGTTCAGTGGGTAGTTCAAGTTCACAAAGGAAGTGCGAGCTTGCCCAGAAGCAACCAATATCAATTGCAGAGGAAGATTGTGAAGTTTTCCATGTATTTTTGTTTGTTGGCAGAAGAGATTATTTTATTTTCTCTCAAGGGTTTTGATAATGGCTTCAACAAGATTGAGGGATCAAAATAGGTTGGATGGCGCATATAACTTTGGCGTCTAGATAATTTGACACCTTATTATTTTGGTAGAGCATGGGTTGAAGGAGTTTGATACGAAACATATTGTTGTACCAACAGATCCTATCATGTTGCAAGAGTACTGGAAAGATGATGCTAAGGCCATGCGTATTATTCTAGATGGGGTCATGGACCACATAGTTCCACATTTGGCAGAAGAAGATGTTGGATGCTAGTTCCACATTTGGCAGAAGAAGATATAGATAAGAAGATGTTGGATGCTAGTTCCACATTTGGCAGAAGAAGATATAGATAAGAAGATGTTGGATGCTATCAACAAACTTTTCCAGAATAAAAATATGAATAAAAAAGTGATTCTAAGAGAGAAGCTCAGAAGCACCAGACAAAATAAGGGAGAGAACGAAGTTAGTTGTCTCACCCACATCACAATAGTCAATGATGAACTAGCAACCATTGGAGAGAAGTGTTGATTTTTGTAGCTTGGGAGGTACTCCACAACCTCGGGTACTAGGTTTGTGTGAGTTGGCACCACAAAAGCACTTTGTGGGTGAAGCACCCAAGCAGTGGGTTTTGCACCCAAAGTTTGGGCGCGAAATCAAGAGCTATTTTGATGATTGGAACATTGTTGCATGTGTGGCACCCTTAATGGAGCAAGGGCCAACTAAGGAAACTCTGGATGACTTGGTCAAATGTAGGAAAATAATTTTTATTTGTATGTTAGCGGATTAATTGGCACAAAATTAAGGTCGACTTTGCTTTAGGAGTACCCTAGAGAGGGCTAGATGTTGCACCCTAAGAACATATAAATAAAGCAACCTCATTTGATCTCAAACACATGTCACAAGTGCGAAATATCACAGAAGAGATACTTATGAGGTTGCAGCAACCTAGAGGGGTCTTTGCAAAGTGGAGAAGAGGTCGAAGGTTAATCTTTTCTTTGTGTGGACAAGGGTCGAGTTAGCTAGATTGCATGGCCAAAGTTGGAGGACGAGGTTGAGAAGTTCTTTGCACATGTTAGGGTCGCTTTCTTTGTGAACAGGGGGCTGCAAATCTCTGTGTATTGCAGGCGGGAAGGGTAACTGTTTTGGAGGGCTAGAGGCACACAGAGAGCTGAAACAAGGTCGTGTTATCCTTAAAGTAATACTGTAGGAGGGCTGGTCAGAAAAGGAACAACGCAAGTGTTGGAGGAAGTTTAGAGGTCAATAATGTAGAAATTTTGTATATCCCACCCTGGTTTTCAGTTTCACCTTATTTCTCCAAAATAGTTAAATGCCCTTTCCCATATCCATACATTCAACAACTGGAAAATAAATTTTGCTGAAAACACAAATTTTGGAAATATTACAGAATGCTGGAAAATGCAGAAATAAATATCGGCACATACAAACAGCCATTCAACACATTTAAACACAATGATTTTTGGTCAAGGTGACCCTGGAAAAACCCCCTACAACTCTTGGGGAAAACCAGTTCGAAAGCTCCTTCTTATTTCTTGAAAATGCTTTTTACAGTGAGAGAAATATTCAGCAAAAATCAGCAAATAAACTTTACAACTTATCTCGTTTTCTGTGCTTAACAACTGCCTCGGAAAATGTGCAAACAGTAAAAACAGAACAACAATAAATGCTGTACGGCCTCCTCGATTTTCGTGCCTAGAAAATTTGCAATAAATGAAGCTGTACGGCCTCCTCGATTTCTGTGCAAAACAACAATAAATGTTGCTGTACGGATCTCGATTTTCGTGCCAAAAGGACAGCAGAACCTTGCTGTACGGAATCTGCCTCGATTTTTGTGCAAGAGGACAGCCACTTGTTGTATGGTCTGCCTCGAAATTCGTGCCAACCAAACCAGCCCTGCTGTCTCGAAATCTATGCCAAACTATTGTACGGTCTCTTGGAAAATGTGCCAAAAGACTGCTATACGACCTCCTAGAAAATCGTGCCAAAATTTGCCTTGGAATGTGTGCCAAACTCAGCTGTACGGACTTGCTGAAATCCTGCCTTGGAATGTGTGCCACGCTGCTGTCTCCTCCTCCTCACTGCCCAGAAATCTCCCTTGCTCTCTTGCTCTCCTTCTCTCAATCTGCTCATGAAAGAATGAATGACCTTTTCCTTTTTTTCCTCCTTTATCCTAACCCTAAGTGACTTTTGGGGAATCCCTAAATCCAATGGCTGAAATAGATTGAGATCTAGGGCTGAGATTAAATGCTCATTTAAATCTCACTTTCTATTTTCTAATTCACCCCACTTTAATAAAGACCCACTTAGTCATTTATTTGCAAAGTCACTTTTCCTTTCTAATTTTACATTGACTTTATTAAAGTCACTTTAAAATTAGACTTTAGTAACTTTATCACATAAAGTCACTTTTAAATTAGATTTGACTTTATAAAAATTATAAAGTCACTTTAGGAAAAAAATTAAATTCTTTGGACACTTTTCCCTAGGCCAAAGATCAAAGCCTTAGGGAACCACCTGTCCTCCGGTAACCAAATTTCAACACTCCCTCTTACCGAGGAAGGTGTTCCTCACCACACCCATCTTGTCTCTGAAGTAGACATGCTTGCCCCGTGGTAAGGCTTTGGTAAGAATATCCGCAACCTGCTCATCAGTGGGAATATACTCAAGCTTCACAGCTCCCTTCTGAACATAGTCTCTGATGAAATGATATTTGATCCCGATATGCTTTGACTTGTCATGAAATACTGGATTCTCCGTGAGTTTAATGCAACTCTGATTATCACAGTAAATCACTGAAGGTCTCAACGGCTGACCAAATAAGCCAAACAACATCTTGCGAAGCCAGATGGCCTCACAACTAGCTAGACTGGCCGCCATATACTCTGCTTCCGCTGAACTCAATGCTACTGACTGCTGCTTTCGGCTGAACCATGACACAACTGCCGAACCCAACCCAAACAACACTCGAATACTCTTCCATCGTAAGCATAACCTACCCAATCGAATCGCTGTAACCCGTTAACTCACTCCATCCCCCCGCCCGTAGTCCGTATCATAATCCACCGTTCCCTTTTACCGTGAAAATGTGTTTCTCAGCCACCCAGTGAACCTTCCTAGGCTCACACATAAATTGACTCATCGTGTTGACTGCAAAACAAATATCTGGTCTAGTGTTGACCAAATACATCAAGGAACCAATCACCTGTCTGTACAATGTGGGATCCACCAACTCGGAATCCGAAGCATGAAGCTTCTTCCAGTTGGTGATCATTGGTGTCGACATGGGTTTACAATCCTCCATGTGGAATCTGCCAAGGATATCCACAATATACTTCCCCTGCCCCAGGAAGAAATGCCCCTCCTCCTGCCACACCTCCAATCCCAAAAAGTAATGCATCAAGCCGATGTCCTTCATCTCAAACTCCGCCGCAAGATCTCTCTTGCAGTGCTCTATGAGTCTCTCTGCACCTGTAATGACCAAGTCATCCACATACAGCACCAGAATGAGAGGCTCCTCACCTATCACAATATAGTAAAGGTTCGGATTTGCCTCACTCTTTGTGAAACCCATCTTCTGCAAGTATGTATCTATCTTGGAGTACCAAGCTCTGGGAGCTTGCTTCAGGCCATAAAGGGCCTTCTTCAGTCTGCACACATGGGACTCCTTCCCATGCACCTCAAAGCCCTGTGGCTGCTCAATGTACACCTCCTCCCGTATGAAGCCATTGAGAAATGCGGTCTTCACATCCATCTGGTGGATCTTCCAACCCATCTCTGCTGCTATTGATATAATGGAGCGGATCGAAGCATATCGAGCCACGGGAGCGAAGGTCTCCTCATAATCAACTCCCTCTACCTGGGAGAACCCTCTAGCCACAAACCTCGCTTTGAATTTCTCAATGCTGCCATCTGCAGCATGCTTTCCCTGGTAAAGCCATCTCGAAGTAACCACGGATTTGCCCTCAGGCCTCGGCACCACCTCCCAAACATCATTCTTCATGATAGAAGAATACTCCTCCTGCATGGCCTCTCTCCAGACCTGCTGGCTAGCCGCCTCCTCATAGCTAGAAGGCTCAGAGTCAAGGATGCTGGTAGCCATTGCCATATAGCTACAAAACCTCTCAGGTGGTCTGCTCTCTCTGACCGGCCTCTTAGGCTCAGCAACAGATGTGGCATCTCTCAAGGTGTCCTCAAGCCACTTGGGCTTCCTCTTCCCTGAGCACACTTCTCCCGCCGGAGAATGAAACTCCTCCTCCTCTCATCATCGGGAGCCCGAACTCCCCGATTGTTTGTCCGTCGTTCTCCGCTCGCACCTCGAACTCGTAGAAGCCGAGGTACCATGTGAACCGTCCATCGCTGACTCCTCTAGTGAATCGTTTGTGGATCGCTCGATGCGCGCGAAGCTCCACCCCTCTGACTCTGTGAGCCACTCCCCACTGACGGACCCGACATCGTCATAGATGTACCTCCGGATCCTCCTGATCCCTGCCCACTGGATCCCTGCGACTGACTCAACTGCTGCTGAGGGTCTGGCTGATCCAGATACTCTAACTCCTGTGACCTCCTAAAGGCCCTGTCCTCCTCGAACTTCACATCCCGTCTGACAACAACTTTCCTCTGCGCAGGAATGTAAATCCGAAAGGCCTTGGAGGTCTCACTGTAGCCCACAAATATACCCTTCTCTGCGGTGGGCTCTAGTTTGGTCCTCTTCTCCTTGGGTATGTAGGAGTATGTCATGCACCCAAAGATACGAAGATGACCCATATCAGGCTTCTTCCCAGAAAAAGCCTCCTCCGGAGTCATGTGCGCCAAGGCATGATGCAGACTCCTGTTCTGCAAGTAAACAGCTGTGTTGCAGGCCTCTGCCCACAAAAACAATGGCAACCCCTGATCATGTAACATGGCTTTGGAAGCCCCTCCGATGGATCTGTTCTTCCTCTCCGCAACCCCGTTCTGCTGGGGGTTGTAAGGAACAGTGAACTCCCTCCTAATGCCTCCCTCCGCACAATAGTCAACAAACTCTCCGAGGGTGTACTCTCCTCCATTGTCCGACCTCAAGGACTTGATCTTCCGACCTGTCTGTGTCTCCACAAGAGCTCTGAACTCCTGAAACCGCTTGAAGACCTCACTCTTGGTCTTCAAGAAATAAATCCAGGTCCTCCTGGAGTGATCATCAATGAATAAAACATAGTACTCATATCCACTCGAGGAAACATGAGACATCCGATCGCTCACATCGGAATGAATCAAATCAAGTATCCCAGTCGCTCTGCTGTCACTGCTGGGAAAAGGGGATTTGGCAAACTTGCCCATCGCACATCCTCTGCAAGTATCAAAGTGATCAGTACTGAAATCTGGCACACCTGTAGTGTTCTCCCGCAAGGTCCTCAAGGCTCCATGATACATATGTCCCATCCTGCGGTGCCAAATCTCACACAGCTCAGAACTGCTAGCTCTGCTGTCGGTACTACTGCTCAATGCCAAAAGGGGCTGGAATGCAAACTTGTACACCTTTGCATGGCGTACACCTATCACTCTAGCTGAATCAGCTGGAGTGCCCCCGGGATACATCAGCACCTGTCCTCCCCTGAATAGTACCTCATATCCTCTATCCTCCAAAACGGAGATGGATATGAGGTTCTTCCTCATCCCTGGCACATAAAGAACATCTCGACAATCGCCAAGGAGGTTTGGACCCTCCGAAATGTCGTTGTCCCCACACCGACTGGCCGAACAACTCGTCATCACCCAGAGCACTACCTCTATATCAGTGCCACTCTCTGAAAGCTCTGAGAAGTACTCACAGACTCCCGTCATATGACGTGAAGCCCCACTGTCCACATACCAGATACCCGAAGATGCTCCGCTAGTCGAGGGAAATGCATGCTCCCTCTGAACCTCTGTGGCAGGTGATCCTGCACTAGAGGACTCACACGCAATGAACCCAAACTCCCGGTCAAAGCGATCTGCAAAGTCCTCAACCTCTGCTGATGCTGCCATGCTCTGGTTCTTCCCCTTCTTTTTCTTCTTCTCCGGACACACAACTGCATAGTGTCCCATCTTCTGACAATTCCAACACTTCACCTTGGAATAGTCCTTCTGTGTGTAACCATGTTTACCTTTACCTTTGCCTTTGCCCCCACCATTGCTTGTGGAAGCCTGCTTCTTCCCTTTGCCTTTCTTGCCTCCTGCCAACAGTGCTACATCCTCATCCTGCTCAACTGGCTTGGTTGCCCCAAGCTGACCTTTCCCGATCTCTGTCTGAATGCAGTCATCCCAAAACCTCTCCCATGTGGGAAGGGTCTCACGTGCACAAACACCATCAGCAAAGTTCATCCATGAACTGGGGAGGCCATTCACTGCAATCCGCACCAACTCAGTGGGTGGAATGGCCTCTCCAATCGCTGCCAACTCATCTCTCACATTAGTAATCTTTGTGAGATATCCAGCTGCACTATCAGTCTTACCCATCTTAATGTTCTTCACCTTCTCCTTCAGGACCATTTTCCGGTTCTCATTGGTACTCTGGTAGAGGTTGGTCAATGCTGTCCACATCTCATGGGCATTTCTCTTTCCTCTCACATGAGGAATGCAATGGTCTTTGATTCTGTCTAGAATCAGTCTCTTACCCTTGTTGTTCTTTTTATTATATGCTGCCAACTGAGTAGCATTAGTAGGCACATTTACCGGGTTCTGTGCGGTATGCACCATTATGTCCCAGACTTCCGCCTCCTCAAAGATACTCTGCATTCTCTCCTTCCAAACACTGTAATTGGTATGCCCATCCAACCTATCCTCCACCCTCAGTCCCAAAGACATCCTGCTGTCCTAAAACTGAAAAAATAGCACTGTTGTAGTAAAGGTGAAAATTCTGTTTGTGAAAAAATCAGCTTGCTGGAATTTTCTGAGTGAAAAATCAGCAGGCTGTATTTTTCTCCTTGCTGTCCCAAAATGCACTTTTAGCACTCAAGCTCCAATACCATGTAGAAATTTTGTATTTTCCACCCCGGTTTTCAGTTTTACCTTATTTCTCCAAAATAGTTAAATGCCCTTTCCCATATCCATACATTCAACAACTGGAAAATAAATTTTGCTGAAAACACAAATTCTGGAAATATTACAGAATGCTGGAAAATGCAGAAGTAAATATCAGCACATACAAACAACCATTCAACACATTTAAACACAGTGATTTTTGGTCAAGGTGACCCTGGAAAAACCCCCTACAACTCTTGGGGAAAACCAGTTCGAAAGCTCCTTATTTCTTGAAAATGCTTTTTACAGTGAGAGAAATATTCAGCAAAAATCAGCAAATAAACTTTACAACTTATCTCGTTTTCCGTGCTTAACCACCGCCTCGGAAAATGTGCAAACAGCAAAAACAGAACAGCGATAAATGCTGTACGGCCTCCTCGATTTTCGTGCCCAGAAAATATGCAATAAATGAAGCTGTACGGCCTCCTCGATTTCTGTGCAAAACAACAATAAATGCTGCTGTACGGATCTCGATTTTCGTGCCAAAAGGACAGCAGAACCTTGCTGTACGAAATCTGCCTCGATTTTCGTGCAAGAGGACAACCACTTGCTGTACGGCCTACCTCGAAATTCTTGCCAACCAAACCAGTCTCCTGCTGTCTCGAAATCTGTGCCAAACTGCTGTACGGCCTCTTGGAAAATGTGCCAAAAGACTGCTGTACGGCCTCCTAGAAAATCGTGCCAAAATCCGCCTTGGAATGTGTGCCAAACTCAGCTGTACGGACTTGCTGAAATCCTGCCTTGGAATGTGTGCCAAGCTGCTGTCTCCTTCTCCTCACTGCCCATAAATCTCCCTTACTCTCTTGCTCTCCTTCTCTCAATCTGCTCATGAAAGAATGAATGACCTTTTCCTCCTTTTCCTCCTTTATCCTAACCCTAAGTGACTTTTGGGGAGTCCCTAAATCCAATGGCTAAAATAGATTGAGATACAGGGCTGAGATTAAATGCTCATTTAAATCTCACTTTCTATTTTTTAATTCACCCCACTTTAATAAAGACCCACTTAGTCATTTATTTGCAAAGTCACTTTTCCTTTCTAATTTTACATTGACTTTATTAAAGTCACTTTAAAATTAGACTTTAGTAACTTTATCACATAAAGTCACTTTTAAATTAGATTTGACTTTATAAAATTATAAAGTCACTTTAGGAGAAAAACTAAATTATTTTGGGCACTTTTCCCTAGGCCAAAGATCAAAGCCTTAGGGAACCACCTGTCCTCCGGTACCCAAATTTCAACAAATAATAGGGCTTTTGTAGCTATCACAGGGAGACCTAACTAGGGCTATGTTACACACCACTAGTAGGTGACCACTATAGGAGAATTTTTTTCCTAGAGTTATCTTCAGCTGGCAGCCAGTATCCCCTTGAAAACACCAGATAGCTTGACGTGCCACCATTCTCCACCACCTAAGCCAGCAAGTATGTGCCCTCACCTATTTGTTATGATCGTGTGTTTGAAGGCGGGCCTTCCAACCTCGAAGGTATGACTTTCATCATGTAATTGGGTATATTTTCTTGCTTTTCTTGGACAAATTTTGACATGGATTAGTGGGGGGATTCGACAAAATGAATGGGCTTGGTTTGTACTCTTGTTCCCTTGTGTCAACTTGGTGGCTAATCTTGTATCCTAGTCCCATGTGATCTCCTCTATTGGCTGCTAGCTTTATGGGTGGCATTACATGGGAAACCCTGATTTTGGTAGTGTGGTTGCACTTCCCAACACCATACATGTCACTCCCCTTCTCTCATTATAACCATGTTTCACACTTTTCCACATCCAGGACCACATTTGTTCATTGGGTCCACAAGGAGTTAACCCCCCCTCCCCTTGTCCACACTTTGGGTTGGGCCTAGAACGAGGCCCCAGAGGTTGATGCAGCTAAAAAGAAAATTAAAAGCATAATTCGACCACTTACAACATGAAATGTACCACAAAATGCAAAATATGGTCGGGATATAAGAGTTTAGCACGTGGGCAAAAGCCGAACATGAGTTCTACTTCTTATCATTATGGCCATCAACTTGGTTCCTAGGCCTCCCTATGTGAGCCCCTTACATCATTAAGGAACCCATGATTGTCCCAACTCCTGGTGGGCAATGAACTACCCAACCTTAAAGGGGTATTCACTGCTTTATCATACGCATCATCTTCTCATTCCTTGGAGCCCTAAGTAGTTAAAAGAAGGAAAATTAATAAAAGGAAAAAGGGATATGAAGAAGGGTGGAAAAACAAAGGCCAAGGTAACTCATTTACCAAATTTGCTCCCTCCTACATCTATACACCTAATGTGTGGGTTTCCCTCATTATAGCTACCTTTGTACCGTGGCATGTGGCTTGAAGCCTCCCTGCTTCCCCACTCCATTCTCCCATCATTTCACATGACACTTTCGATTTGATGGATGTACCATGGACCTGCTGCTCCCTTAATGGCTGAAACCACCTAATACGGTCCTTTATTAACCTTTCTTGTTGAGCTTGGTGACACTTGTACACTGTAGGGCATATTTGGAAGGGCTTGGCACCATGAAGTGTCCACCTATGCCCCTGATTTGCAAGCTTATTTACTTAGTTGCACTAATGATTGATTGTACTGGAAGGCAAGGAGACACATTGGATCTTATAAATGATTGTAGGTGGGTCTTCATCTTGGACTTAGCGTCCCTATACGAGATCTAAGCCCTTCAAAGGGTCGTAATTGCACTTGCAGGGCAAGCATTGAGAGCCACAGGCCTACTCCACAACAGAGCATTGATTGCCACGCCATGGTCTTCTTCAACACCACATACTACTTGTTCGTGTCCCAACCATACAAAGACGATGATGCACTTGGACCACGTTGCCCAACCGACGAAACTCTTGTACTTGGCATTTGGCAGTTGATCCGTAGCCCATACAAGGTTTTGTCTCAGCTGGAGAGACATGGGAGGGCTTGCGTCATCATTCTAGCCCTTATTGATGGAGCATCGACATGCTTGATCCAGTTGGAGACCCATGAGACCATTGACTGTGCCCCACAGCCACTTGGGAGTACCACTGATGCTTTGCTGGGAAACCAAGGGGCCACACCCTTGGTCATCATTTTGAGAGCCCTTCTCTTTATCTTGGCACATGGAGGACTTATCTTGGCCATCCAACGACCCTTTGCACCACTATTTTATCATTTCGGCCCCATTAGGAAGCCTTATTTTGTACTTATGAGCTTTTTGGTGGGCTTGTCACCAATAGGATTGTTGTTTTGCACATTAAATTTATTTTTAGGGGCTCATTAGGCTAATTAGACTAAATCGACCACCTTAAGGCTCATATAAATAGAAGGAGAGCTTCAATTGTAAATCATCACGCTTTGGATTTGGGATCTCTCTTAAAAAGGAATATGAACATGCAGTAGAGGACGAAATTTGGATGTTTGTTGACGAATTTTGATGTTTGGATAAATTCTTTGGCTATCTAGGAGCTTCTTTTGGAAATATTGTGGATGGATATACTCTTCTTTATCTTGTACGTGCTAAACGATGCTATGTTTCTATTTTGTTGAATTTCTAATGCATGGAAATTGTTCTTATGGTGATTAAATGTGCCCTAATTAATGCGAATTGTTTGAACCATTGATTTTTTTTGGCATTTTGCATGTGTTACTCTTTAGATAAAGAATGAACAAATGTTCCTAGAGGATTGATTTATATGCATCCTTGAAACTCCATAAAATTGTCACTGAAGAATAAAATTCTAGAAGTTGTTTTGTTGCTGCCAGATCTAGGGCAACGAAGTTTATTCTAGGTCTCCTTGAAGAGCGAATTGCCATCTCATGGTTTATCTTAACTCTGTTTCTCCCAATATGGAGGCACTGGGTCTAGAATCCGTGGTGATCACATTAACTCAATTAAATATCATTCTGTCACCTCTTTTCTTCGTCACTCTAAGGATAAGGAGATTTTCTCAGGCTTGGTGCGAAATTTTAGGGAGGAGAAATTTTGGAATTTCGTTTATACAACTTTCTTCATTTGTGTCTCCTCCAGGCATCCTCCAGTTTTGAAAGAATTCCGATGGTGGAATTTCAAATAAATTGATGCCTTAGCTATCACACCAAGTGGGAACCATTGAAGCTGCTTTGACTTGGGGATTCCTTGAAGGTTTGCAATTTATAGCTTATCATTCAAAACCTTTTCTCTTGACTATATTGACCTTGGATGAACTTCTATCGTGGCACATATTTCAACCGTAGGTTTAATATAGTCCTCCCAAGGGGTTTTTTGAAGAAAGCCATTCATAGCTTCTCCTAAAGCTCATGCCTCATTTGAGCCTTTCCATTGAATGAGCCATCAATGGATCCTTTCCATTGAAGACCTTGTCATGGCACAAAGATCAAGTCGACCTAAAGGAGCAATTCGACCCATTGAGAAGCCTATATAAAGAAGACTTCGACCTCATTTCGAGAACACACTCTCACACACACATGTTCGATCTTAAGGATGAAAGGAAGTGCGAAGAAGAGAAAGACTAAGGAAGGAGTAAAAGTCAAAGTTTTGGATTTGTTTTTGGTCTACTTCTTTCCACACGTGCGAAGGAATTAGGGTACATATTGGTGCAGTGAAGCCGAGTTGCAGAATTGGAGTTAGGTCACCAAGAAGAGTTGTTCTGGAAGCCGAATTCTCTAGGAGAGAGAATCTACCCAAGCGAAGAAGAGAAGTTGCAGTTTTTGGGAAAATTGAAGTTGCAGTTTCAAGTTACAGTTTCTGGTTGCAATCGAAGTTGCAGTTTCTAGGCAAATTGAAGTTGTAGTTTTTGGTAGCAGTTGAAGTTGCAGTTTTTGGGCAAGTCGAAGTTGTAGTTTCTGGGCAAGTGCAAGTTGCAGTTAGAGTTGCTAAGTAGGTCGAAGTTGTTGGAGGAAGAAGGATTGTTGATTTTGTAGCATTGGAAAGTGTTCCAAGTCTCATATTTTGGGAAGAGGCTTGGGCATTAGTATTCCAGATAACCTAGAAATCCACCAACCTCCAGTGACCCACAACAAGTGCAAATCATCCAATCTGGCTAGAAAACGCCCCACAATTTGATAGTGTTGAATTATGCCCAAATCTACCACGAGAAATTTCTCCCAGCTCCGGCTATTTCTGCACTTACCTCCTATCTCCAACCCTTATCTGTCCACAATTATTCTCCTTTCTTCCCTTGCGTAGGCTAAGCTAAAAACCCCTATGCACTTCCAAATGAAGAGAATTTCATCTCACAGATTTGTTGCTTTTTATCCCTGCAAAGTCACCACAAAATTCTTGGCTCCAACTAGGAAAATCCTCCTGCAAATAACCCAGACTCCAACTCGCTGTATGTTGGACCACAAATTGCCTCTATGCCCAGGAAATATGTAGAGCTTGGAATACTGCTGTCAATGAAGTTCTATGAAATCCCAATAATGGACTCTTCGAATTCCCAACTAGGGAGGTACTCAAAGTCCTTTGAAGATGAGGTGGAATCCCGCTTGGAATTCCGGTGCTAAACAACACTCTACCCTTTCGCTAAACAACTCCAAGAGAAGATGAAGTGTTAAGTGTAATAGTCAAAAGATGATCCACAAAATGTGTCCGTCCTCCTTTTATAATTTCTACTCATGCTTCTAGACTCCCTTTTAATATTATTTTATTGGTGGGGGCCATTTTCCACTAAGTTACCTTTGCCACCATTTTAATAATATAATAATTTGCCGCTATTCTCTTATAAAATAATACTATCCGCCTTTCTCCAATAATATTTCCCCGTTTTTAATTAATATTACTAAAATTGGGCAAAATTCCATAGTGACTCGTATGCTCACAAAATTGGGGTTATTACATAATGGAACAAGTCTACAATCAAAACCCTACCTCCTTCCATGTCACCCAATAATCCATTACCCAAGTGTGCCCAAGAAAAACTAGCACAAACACCTAATTGCATAGTGAAAAATCATACCTTTAGGATTGGACGAACCATCTTCAAATATACGATCTCAAAAGATGGCCGAGGGGATATATGATTGGCTCAGGGAGCAGAGACATCTGACACAATATCGGCTACACTTGTGGCTCTTAGAGGCTGTTGACTCTTGACTGAAGATAAAATCAGGTGAAAAATTTCTCCTATGGGGTCACTCAGTAGTGGGGGGTAACAATTACCTATAAAGGAAAACATATATGGAACCTGATAGGGACCCACCAGCTTTTTTTAGCAGCAGGACCAGATAGAGTGGGGAAATGGCATATACAAAAAATACGATATATTTTTTAATTTTAAAGAATGATACTCAATGTTAAAAATAAAAACAATTCATGAATCACATGTTTAGAACTGAAATCATTAGATAATTCATAAATTTGAAGACTGAAATAATGGTGCAACATGCTTCATACAAAAGGAATAATTATAAATACAAAATATAGTTTTCATCAATGATCACTCTATTGATATGATGATGTAGAGTAGGTCTAAATACATGTCCAAAAATGGGCCTACATGCTCATCATTTGAATATTTCAACTCTACATAATGATCAACTTATCATCTTCCCTAAAATTTGCCCTAAAATCTAAAAATTCCCATCTAGTTACAATGGTAAATGAATATTGTACACTGTTTGAGAACATGCTATAGTCTATGTATCTTATTGTTATAAGAGGAGTCTTCACCTAGAGTTGGATGGGATTGATCTAATTAAATTATCAATGGCATAGCCATCATTTGTTTACTATACATTGTTATCTATGTAATGTCTCAAAGCTTTCCTGTTAGCATTATCAAAAAATGAAAATGAAATTTTTGATGTGTTAGACTTTTCTTGCTAGCATTATCATGTGCTATACAACCTATAAGTAATTCATAACATATACAATCCAACTAAAAGTCTAAATAGAATATTTCATTTTTAGGGTTTCAAACAGGGGGCAAATATCCTTGAAAAAATAAAAAATAAACCAAAAACTCTAAATGTTATTTGCTTGGGATCTAGCATGTGATGTCTAGCTGGAATAGGATCTGTTTCAGTAGCATAGGGATTTGTTTGTGTGGTTGATCCTATGTGGATCTGTGTGGATCTGTATGCATATCTGAAATGCGGATTCACTTATTGAGCATCAAGATCCCGTGGATGCAATGACATAGTTAACATTAGTATAGGTTCGGGTGCACTCATTAATTCATGCGGGGTTCAGCTTACCTCATTGAAGTGATCACTCAATGCAGTTTTGACTCTCATGTTGTTGACCTGCCACAATTTACCTCATATACGATAGGCTTAAATGCTGCTCTCTCCCATAGACTGAGAGCCTTCTTGCACCCCCCAACTTAGGAAACATAGATAAAGGAGTGTCGAGAACAATTTCTTCACAATGAAAGTGTTTTGAAATTGCTCCCTATGGCCTCAGAATTGTTCCCACAGATTTGGGGATGTTTTTTTCTTATTCATAAGGTACCTTGAATATGGAAACTTTGAGGATGGGTTTCCCGTAGGTTAGGAGTGGTTCCGGTAAAACTAGGTTGCCAAATCATCAACCTCTATCTGTTCCCTTTGTGCATTAGAGAGTCTGGTAGTATGTTTATGGTTTCCCTTAAAGGCTTAACACTATTTTTTTTAAGAAGCATAAAATTGGATTTAAGACCAGTATATTTCCATTCCATTGTAAAGGGCAAATATTCCCTTATTTTTTGGATGGGAGGTACCCTGATGAACTTAGGTGTTGTGAATATAGAGTTTGTGAATCAATACCACTTTCGCATACACAGAGGTAGGGTTGACAAACCTCAGCAAATCAGGAATCAAACCATTGCCAAGTTACATAGCATGACATCATTCTTCAACAACTTATCTTTCTACCATAACATTATTTTTTGTGGTTCACAGATCCCGAAGATCGGTGACCGCTATGTCCACAGAATATTTGTACCAGGCAGATCCACCCGAAGGGATCATTTCCTACTGGATCAACCATGGAGGCTGATTTTGAGAGTGTCGAGAGAATTGAACACATGACCTCTCAATATCTTTCTACCATAACATGCTACACTTAAAGTAGGTATTTCACGAATTGTGGTATTCACAATGAAAAGACGAAATGTAAGTGTGAGTTGTCTTGTGGTTGTTGAACATTGTATTGTGGGACTCTAAACTTTACCCAAAAAAACTTAATCTTGATTTGATTTCTTAGATATTTGGAGTTATTACTACAACCTTTGGTTTCCACATATTGTAAGTTCGTTATGCCATTTTTCTTGATTACCACTAATGGAAAACAACTAACATTTTCAGTCCAGATTACTATATTTTAAGTATTTACCCTGAAGCTTTGTTTAGTCCAACAAACCACCTTGATCGCTATGTTGAACATAGTGGTGAATTCCATTAGTAATTGCAATCCAAATGTGATATATAGTCTTGTTAATGAGTCATTGAAGTCATATGTTAAATATTATTTTTAAAGTAGATTTTTATGTTAAATATTCATTTAAATCTCCTTATTTATCAACATAACCTAGTAACATGTTTTCAGGTATTGTTTCGTTATGGCACTGTGGAACAACAAAGGACATGGCTCATTCCTCTATTGGAGGGGAAAATTAGATCTGGATTTGCAATGACAGAGCCTCAAGTTGCATCCTCCGATGCCACTAACATAGAATGCTCAATTTTACGGTATTGGTTCTCAAATCCTGTTTTAAACATTTTCAGTGTTGTTCTCATTCATTTTGGGTTAAAAGTAACTAAAGCGTGTTCTTTTTCTTATGTAGCCACCCCAAATAGCTTTTGATTGTATGTATTGAGAGTATGAGTAAAGCAAGATTCAAAGTTTAAAATATAAATGAGAGGGTGATGGATTGATGTAGGAGCATCCTTGCAAAATCTTAATATGAAGAAAATCATAAGGAAGCAATGCGTGCCATTGAAGTCAAGCACGATAGGAGATAAAGTGTAGGCACATCAGTGTGCAAGGGAAATGTTTAGGCACACATGAGAGAAGCACCCATTAGGTTGAAGGTGTGTGAGGTAATCGTGTTAGCACGAGTGTGAAAGGGTGGAGCATGATGAGAAGCATGCATATTGAGGCGTAGATGGCAAGCACGACAAATGTTCATTATAAAGAACATACCAAAGGAAGAAAAATGGCTACATAAGGGAAATTGACGGCTGAAGTGACATGGAGAAGAATCGATAGCTTAGAAGGCTATACACATTACGGAAGTCGGTGATTCAGGTGAGGGGGTAGTTGAAGAGGTTCCTGGAAGGCAAATGCTCATATCAAGTAGAATAAGTAAGATACTAAGCAGGAGGATTTAGTGTGTGTAGGAGTTAGTTGTAATGTAAGAGTATAGTTCTAAGGCACACATTTGAGATTCAATATATGTATCTCCATTTTTGAGTAATAAGAAGAATTAGATCATTTTCCCCTTTATTGTGATATGGTTTTGATTGTTGATGGAGTGATTAAATGTTCATTTGTGTACCTGTAGCATATTCTTGTTCTAAGCCCTCATTGCACGTAGTTGACAATGTTTTAAATTTGTTTGAATTGGGCCCATTATTCCCGACTGTGCCATGCCTATATCAAATATAATATATCTTCAATACATAGAGAGGTCAGGAGTTAGTTTTTTATGTTTTTAAGGATTGGCCTAAGGTGATGGGCTAAGTGAAACATTTGTTACAAACTTTTTGTTCTCAATGATTTCGTTATGGTTCAAAGGTTGACCTATATCAAGGCATTATCTTTTTCACGTATTCAAGGATTGGATAAATAGAAACCTTCATCATCAACTATATGTTCTCAATAATTTTATTATGGTTCATAGGTTGACCAATATCAAGGTGTCAAACAATTTTTACTTTCTCCATACTGCCTTCAACATTGCTATCATCTATTAGTGCTTCGTGGTCGTTGAACAGTGTTTTTTTCTCTTTTAGGGGCCTGATTGATCAATGTGACCATATATTTTAGTATTCTCTACACCATTTTAGAAACAAATCCCTTAATATCTTGTTTTTTCTTCCAAGAACAATAGAGATTGTAGTTTTGTTACAATCCCAAAAAGGTTTTCCAGATATATTTCCTGTGAACTTTCAGCATCAGTTCTGAATCTTAAATTTAAATTACAGAAGCATATATTTCACTTCTGTCCAACCCAATTCACCAGGAATCCTACCAAAATAAATACCACACAAGTGTATTCAATGCAACAATGTTTTAATGCTTAGGGCATATGTCTCAAGCATATACTAGATCCAAAAATACTTTACTACAACATATTATTACAATAGTAAAGGTGCCCCTTTAGCTTCTATATGCCTATTAAATCACTTAATGAAGTCATCTGGCTGTTCATGATAAATTTTCATACCAAACAGTCCTAGAAAATACTCATTCACTATGAGAATATAAGCTGAAAATCATATCTCCAAATAGAGAGTTTGGACAGCAAAGTACTGTGTGTGTGTGTATATATATATATATATATATACATATGAGTTACAAGCATGTATCAACAGATTACCACAAGTTGGTACAAGATAGTCCTATAAACAATGTCTTTGAAATGCTTCCAAACCCTAGCTGGACCATCCATCATCAATAGAAAACCCTAACCAAAAATACAAAGGCCTAGCAAGGCATTCCACCAAGCTGTGTAGCCAACTAAAGGCACCATAACACGTACAAGTCCACCCTTGATTCTTGACCAAGCTCGTTCTGCACAAATTATCTTCCATATGTTATGTATATAAAATATATTATTTGTAATATATAGTACATGAATGAAATTTAAAATATTAATAATTATCAAAAAATGTATCAAATAAAGCCATATCTTTACGTGAAAGGTCACCCCGAGGCCTTATTACCCACCAAAATGGAGAGTAGAAAATTTTTCTCCCATTCTTCACAACCAGTTAGCCAGCCATGCAACCACTGACAGCCACCACTAGCTGATGACGTGCCATTTTATCTTTGGCACTTCCATCAATCATATGCTTCTCAGCCATCTAGCACAAGCACATGCATGAAGGTGGGCTTCCAACCAAAAGGTACTTTATCCATTTTGCAATCTCGTGCTTATGCTTGTTTGTATTTGGGCATTTGATATGGATAATGGGGTCACGTGGAAGGAGGAGGGGTTTTGACCGTGATCTTGTTCCCTCACCTTAAATGGGGGGTTAACCTTAAATCCTGGTCTAGTGGGAGCTCCCATAATGGCCCAATGGGTATAGGAGGGGCACTATTTGTTAATCCTTAATTGAGATAGCATTGTTCCATCTATCCCTATTCCATACTTATCACTTTCCATCTTACATTACAAGCTCGTATTCCACCTCCATTCTTTGGGATTTGGCACCCATACCTTCACATACCTGGGTAGTGCTCGAAAATTTTCCTTGGGAGGTTGATGCAGCTAAATGAAGATAAAGAGCATATCATGGCCACAAAACAAATAAAATAATATCAAAATGCAAAATATGGTCGGGACATATACAGTGGTATGTGGGAAAAAACCTAGCATGAGCTATGTTTCACTCATTATGGCCATCGCGTGGTTCCTGAGCACATGTTGGTTCCTTACATCATAAAAAGGAACCCTTGCATGTCGCAACTTCGATGAACAATGAAATGACTCATGCTTAAGTGGTAATATAACTACTATACATCAATCAAAGCAAGCTCTAACCCTTTGAACCACGAGTAGTGATACAAAGAAAAATGAAGAAAAAGTAAAAGGCACACAAGAGGGGTGGAAAAACAAACGCTGAGTTGGTAACTCATGTATCCACGATTGCTCCTTCCTCACATATATACACTCAAGATGTGGATCCCCATCATGCTGGTCCCTTTGACCATGACACTTGGCCATGAAGTCTTCTCCCCTCCATGTTGAAAGTGTAGTGAGTAAAGGTCTTATGGCTTGTGCCTTAACTAGTGAATACCTCGATTTGTCTTTCTGTTAGCATGAGTGCGAGCTCATGGGTTAGACTTCAGTTACGATGAATTATTTCCAATTTATTGGAATAATCATCAAGATTGCGTGTGTAGAGTTGGAGCTTCAGTTAAGTGGAGTCTTCATTTGTTTGACTACAGAACGAGGTGGTAGTTACAAGTTTATTTTCGTTTTTAAACTCCTGTGTTGATCATTTCTTAAAGAGCTTCCCGGATTATCCACAGTATTAAGGAACATGTGTCGACATTTCGAATCCCAACGAGGATCCATCATCAGGGCTTTAGAATGAAGAAATTTATAGAAGGGTTTCAGACCATTAATAGAGATAAATTTCTTGAAAAGAGCCGACCAAAGTTTTTTGTAATTTGTATTTATTTATTTTTATTTTTTTAAATTACATTTCTAATTTAATAAATTTTATTTTATTATGGGTAATAATTAATAAAATCAAAGTTTTATAAAATAAAGAATTTGAGATTTATTTTAATTATGCCTATATAATTAACTAATTAGTTAGTTTAATTATGCCTATTTAATTTTCTAATTAGTTAGTTTTATTTTAGATACTAATTTACCAATAGTTTAGTTTATTTAGTTTAATTCATTATTTTATTAAAATAAAGAATTAAGATTTATTTTTATTATGCTTATTTAATTTACTAATTAGTTAGTTTAATTTTTATACCTATTACTTATTTTATTATATAGTAACTAAATTGGTTAATTTAATTTAAAAAGATATATTTAATTTATTATAATTTAATTTGGGATTTATACTAGGTTTAAACTTTAAATAAAATATAAATATATATAAATAAAGGAATTAATTATTTAGTTTTATTTTTATTTATGAATATTTAATTAATTATGCTTATTTTAATTTACTAATTAATCTTTTATGTTAGGGAATTCTTTTTTTTAATTTTTGGGAAAATTTTATAGGAATATAGTAGAAACTACTAATAATTATTGATTAATTAATTAATTTTTGTTTTAAACAAAATAAAAATCAATTAATAGGGATTTAATTTAATAAAACCAAATAAGAATTCAAAAGAGGAACATACCTGAGATGTTATACCTGAAAAACTATACCTCGGAGGATGGCATCTTGGAGGAACAGATTTGTTGAAGAAGAGGTCTCCAAGTGTCACTGATTTCAACTTCCCCATGCCTATTAAGATTATTTGGTTGCTTTATAATCTCAAGGGCCTCCCTTATTTTTCTTCTTTGATAGTGCTCTTCTCTCGCAATGATCCTTGCATCTTCAAGACGTACTTGATGTTTGGTTTTCGAGGAGTGTTCTGCAAGGGCTGAGGTGCGCGATCGTTCATACCTGATATCAGCTCCATGCAAAACACTCCTATAACCAAACATCAGCCCTTGCAGAACACTCCTCGAAAACCAAACATCAAGTACATCTTGAAGATGCAAGGATCATTGCGAGAGAAGAGCACTATCAAAGAAGAAAAATAAGAGAGGCCCTTGAGATTATCTAGATAATCTTAATAGGGATGGGGGAGTTGAAATCAGTGACACTTGGAGACCTCTTCTTTGACAAATCTGTTCCTTCAAGACGCCATCCTCCGATGTATAGCTTTACAGGTAAAAAATCTCAGGTATGTTCCTCCTCTTTTGAATTCTAATTTGGTTTTATTAAATTAAAATTCTAATAATTATCCCTATTAATTGATTTTTATTTTGTTTAAAATAAAAATTAATTAATTAATCAATAATTATTAGTAGTTTCTACTATATTCCTATAAAATTTTCCCCAATTTTTTTTTTTCCCTAACATAAAAGATTAATTAGTAAATTAAAATAAGCATAATTAATTAAATATTCAGAAATAAAAATAAAACTAAATAATTGATTCCTTTATCTATATATATTTATATTTTATTTCTTTGTGAAAATATTTATATTTTATTTAAACCTAGTATAAATCCCAAATTAAATTAAAATAAATTAAATATATCTTTTTAAATTAAATTAACCAATTTAGTTACTATATAATAAAATAATTAAGAGGCATAAAAATTAAACTAACTAATTAGTAAATTAAATAAGCATAATAAAAATAAATCTTAATTCTTTATTTTAATAAAATAATTAATTAAACTAAATAAACTAAACTATTGGTAAATTAGTATCTAAAATAAAACTAACTAATTAGAAAATTAAATAGGCATAATTAAACTAACTAATTAGTTCATTATATAGGCATAATTAAAATAAATCTCAAATTCTTTATTTTATAAAACTTTGATTTTATTAATTATTACCCATAATAAAATAAAATTTATTAAATTAAAAAAAAAATACAAATTACAAAAAACTTTGGTCGGCTCTTTTCAAGAAATTTATCTCTATTAATGGTCTGAAACCCTTCTATAAATTTCTTCATTCTAAAGTCCTGATGATTGATCCCTGTTGGGATTCGAAACGTCGACACGTGTTCCTTAATACTGTGGATTATCTGGGAAGCTCTTTAAGGAAGTTACAAGTTTAGTTAGAGTGAGTTAGCCTTTAGTGTCGATTGAAGGAAGAACGAGTTAAGACTCCAAGTGTTGATTGGAGAGAGAGCGAGTAACACTTTCAGTTTACTCGCAATCAAAACTCGAGCTCTAAATTAAGCTAGGTCTCCTTGCATAGATTGATGTTTACCTAAAAAGAGAAGGACGAAGGAAGAATTCAATACACAAGGTTTGTTAGATCTTCTTTGATTGTGGAGTGCACAAAATTGAGAGCTTGTGCCTTGTTACCACACAATCTAGCAAGATATAATAAGGAAAACTCTATAGGATAGGAACTAGACCAAGCAGAGAGGGAACCAAATCTTGTTGCAGAGTTGGTGCATTCCGTGGAGATGTGAATTGATGATGAGGGGTTAAACCCTAGGGATCGATGTGCCATGTCTCTTGGGGAGTCTATTCACCTCAAGGAGAGACACAGAACCAGACCTGGGACATCTTATAGAGGAAGACAACTGAATCATGAGATGTAGAAGGTTGCAGGGAAGGTCACACTTTCGTATTTTAATGGGTCAGCCAAGAGCTCAGCTAGAGCGTGGGTCCAAAAGCTGGACACTTGTTTCCTTCTGAAACCCATGTGAGAGACTGATGCTATTCCATTTGCCACATTGCATTTAGAGAAAGATGCACAAGAGTGGTGGTACCATGGCTTGATCACTCTTGGACACATATAAATCACCTCCTATACTGAGTTTTCCAGGAGGTTGATTGAGAGCTTTGATAGGAAGGATCCAAAGTTGCACTTCAGGGTGTTGGCACATTTGAGACAAATTGGTATTCCTAAAGCATATGTGGTGGGATTCCATTGTCTTTCCATGATGGTAACATATATTATAGAGACTCGACTGATCATGTTGTTCATTGAGGGGCTAGTTGATCCCTTACGTGGTTCAGTGAGGGCTTATAGGGCTACTACACTATAGGATGCCATTTCGAGGGCCAGAGATATGATTGATGCCTTGCTTAAAGCCAAGTCACCTATACTTGCCCGACACATTGCACCCCAAGGGGGGCGAGACACTAGACAAGTGTATAGAAATGTTAGGCGAGGGCAGCTGGATGATGAGACTAGGAGTGACCTCCGGAGGAGGAAGTTGTGCTTCATATGTCAGGAGCCGTGGGTACCGGGGCACAAGTGTGCCAAGGGCAAGGCACATTACATTGAGGTATATTCAAATAAAAAGCCCGATGATGAGATGGAGCAGGACATTGACACAAAATATGGAGGACCCCAATCCATAGGATGTGGGCCACGAGCACCAGCACCACCACAGGAAGGAGGACTAGTTTTTCCTACTGGAGGAGTTATTGCTTCGCTTCGGAGAGTCCTGAAGTATTTGACCCTATGGATTAGGGGCACAATGTAGGGATTGTTGAGATTTTGGGGTAGCATCAAGTGTGCTCTAGCTCTGAAACTTTATGGAGTGGCTAGAACACACGAGATCTCAAGACCCAGAAAGCATTTGGAGTAATTCCATCCGGTGTAATAGTTATTCAAATAATTAAATTTTTTAATGGGGACCCTAAGTCTAACTTAGGAAAATTAAAAAATTAAAGTAAATTAATTTACACATGTGATGAAATGTTCTAAGTAACGAGGATCAAGCATACTTTTAATCTGAGCCGTCGATTAGAGATTAGATCACGGTCACTGGTTTCCCAATGACAAAAGTATAAAGGAAGGGCTTGGGTTCAGTTGAAGAACACACACACAACAGATGCACTGAAACTAAGTCGAATTTTTGGGGCGGGGTTTGCTGAGGAATTCGAATTGAGTTTGCATCACAGTGAGGGGCAAATATTGACAAGGGATGATCTAATCCAAGGCTGAGAATACAACAACAGAGAGGCAACATTGTACTAGGCAGTGTAGAGTCCAACCAGAGGGACGCAATACAACCAGGACCACGCAAAGGCAGCATAACCCCAGTAAGGGTGATGCAGGCCCAGCCAGGGCAGCGCAGGGGTAGCCGAGACCCTGCCGGGGTGACGCAGCCCTTGCCAGGCCAATGCAGAGGCAACGCAACACCAGTCAGGGTGGCGCAGTGGGTACGCTGGCTAGTAGAGGCTGACGCAGAGGTTGGAGAGGCAGCGCTGGGGTTCCCATGGGCCAGAAAGGGATCGTTATCTGTAATTCTTGATTGAGGGTGTGATTCAACCATATTTTCTGTCTCTGAGTGAAAGGTACAACTGCAAGGTATTTTCTCTGTAGGGCAAACCGTTTCTGGTGCCCAGAATGTTGTATTCAGATTCTGCATGATAATAAAACCCTCTAGAGTTGTTGCACCGGTTTTCTTGCATTGAGTTTTTCCGGGGACATTTGTCCGGAAAATTTGTCATTTTGTCATATGTGCATGATGTTCAGTAAATGATCTGTAGTTGTGTAGGGTTCTCTTTGTGTTTACTTCGGTAATGTTCTGAATTTTCAGTTAAATAACTTGTATAATAAATCAAGTAGGAGAAGTAAATCAATAGTTAGCAGTAGGGTTTCTGTAATAAGGATTCAGAAATTTTCACATGGTATCAGAGCATTGCAGATCAAGCTGATCCATTAGCAAAGCGGCTGAAGATATTGGCTACTGGAAGGGCAGTTGAAGCAACACGGATCCAGAAGAAGGTAGTGCAACACCAGAGGGATAACAGACCCTGCAAGGGTGACGCAGAGTCAGTCTACTCACCCAAAGGCCGACGCAACTCCAGAGAGGTGATGCAGAGCCAGTCTGCTCACGCAGAGGCTGACGCGGCACCAGGAGAGGGACGCTGAGCCAGTCTGCTCAAGCAGAGGCTGACGCAACAGTAGGAGGGTGACGCAGTCCGAGTTGGGGAGTTGCTGTGCAGTTTGCCAAGACCAGAAGTGCAATTTCTGATCTTCAGAAGTTGCTGGTGTTGCATATGTTCTGTCAGTGCAGAACCTGTGCCTAACAAAGATGACAAAAGCGGGAGGAGCAGATTCTCTAGCCAAGGAATATGAGTTTGATCAACAGGAGTGATCATAGAGGACTGATTCATCAGAATTGGTGAAGGATTTCCGGGAGGGAATCACTTGTCAGAGGGAGCACATTCTCTACAGGGGTTCTTTCGCCAAGAAACCCAGATCTAGTCTTTTGCTGAGTTTAGCAGCAACGGAAGGCAAAAGAGTTTGTGGTTCAACAGATTGAGCAGAGATGGTTTCTCATGGACTGAGAGATCAGGATAGGTTCGACGGTGTGTCCAACTTTTTCATCTGGAGAAGAGGTGGGGCGATATAGATCTATAGAGCAGCTACAGATGGCAGTGGCGAGATCCTTGAGGTGCCCAAACTCTTGGATCACATACGAGCTACGGGAGCCTTAAGACTGTAGCAGGATGACTGGAGTAGTGGGTGCAGAAGATCATGGAGAAGTAGAGGCAGAACTAGGAAGCTGAAGTCTGGAGCAGCGCAGAGGAGAGGCAGCAGCAGCGTGGAAGTAGCAACGCAAAGGCTGATGGGATTTCAACAATGCAGAGGTAGTGCTTACGCAATGCAGTGCAATAGACAATGCAGAGCTTCAGAGAGACAGCGCAGAGCAGCAACAAAGGGTGCTTCAGTGATGAGATGCAACTCGACTGACTTGTCTGTCAGTTGATTGGGTGATTGTCCTTCAGTTGCTTACTTCTCAACAACTGAGTTGTAGTGTAGCAGTTAGTAGTGGTAGTGCTGTAGGCAACATGATGCAGCAACTTGAGAGGGAGTTGCAGTACAGATGTAGTAGTGTTAGTGGCAGTGACATGGGCAGCAGTACAGAGAGTAGCAGTGCATTGGATGGAGGGTAACAGGCCAAGCATCAACAACGTGGAGACCGATGCCAGAGATCAGGGCAATGCTTCAGTGTGGAAGTATTGCTAGTTCACACTCCTTGCTAAGAGGTAGTGTTGAGATTTTGGGGTGGCATTGGGTGTGCTCTAGCTTCGAAACTTTGTGGAGGGACTGGAACACACGAGATCTCCAAGACCCAGAAAGCATTTGAAGAAATTCCATCCAGTGTAATAGTTATTCAAATAATTAAATTTTTTAATGGGGACCCTAAGTCTAACTTAGGGAAATTAAAAAATTAAAGTGAATTAATTTACACATGTGATGAAATGTTCTAAGTAACGCGGATCAAGCATTCTTTTAATAGAAGTTGTCTATTAGAGATTAGATCACGGCCGTTGGTTTTCCAACGAGAAAAGTATAAAGGAAGGGCTTGGGGTCAGTTGGAGAACACACACACAGTGGATGCACTAAAGCTAAGTCGAATTTCTGGGGCGGGGTTTGCTGAGGAATTCAAAGTGAGTTTGGCAGTGAGGGGCAGAGATCAACAAGGGATGATCTGATCCAAGGTCGAGAATACAACAACAGAGAGGCAACAATGTACCAGGCAGCGCAGAGGCCAGCATGGGGACACAGTCTAGCTCGGACCACGCAGTGGCAACGTAAGCCCAGTCAGGGTGACGCAGGCCCAGCCAGGGCAACGCAGGGGCAGTAGAGACCCAGCCGAGGTGACGCAGGCCCAGCAAGGGCAGCGCAACACCTGTCAGGGTGACGCAGTGGGTATGCTGGCCAGTAGAGGCTGACGTAGAGGATGGAGAGGCAGCGTTGGGGTTCCAGTGGGCTAGAAAGGGCTCGTTATCTATAATTCTCGATTGAGGGTGTGATTTAGCGATATTTTTTGTCTTCGAGTGAAAGGTTCAACTGCCTTGTATTTTCTCTGTAGGGAAAACCATTTCTGGTGCCCAGAATGTTGGATTACACCATTTGTAATCCTGCATAAGACCCAATGCGTCCCCTAGTCTTTCAGTACAACAAACCATTAAAGCTATTGGGTAAAAGAGCTTACAAACCATGGACAACAAGTGGACACTTCATAATAGCATGCCCTTCCATAGTAGGCTTTGACATGTGCTAATATCTCCAAGCTCCAAAGGGGGTTAGCCAGGTACCTTATTAGGTGGTTTCTATCCTCAAAGGGGATAGTACGTCCAAGGTACATCCCTCAAATCGTGGCAGCATGTGATAAAAAGGTGAAATTGACTAGGGAATAAGAGGGGCAATCCTGGGTCACATATTGGGGCACAAGTGTAGTTAAAGGGAAGCCCACCCTAGGGTGTATAATGTGTAGGAGGGAGCAATTGTGATACATGAGGTGACCCGACCTTGATTTTTCCACCCTTTTTTATATATTTTTTTCCTTTTATGATTTTTCTTTGATTAACTGCTCGGGGCTCAAAGGACAAAAGCATGATGTGTAAGATATAGCAATGATTACCCCCTTTTTGGTAGGGCGGTTCATTTCCCTCGGGGGGTTGGGACAATCACAGGTTCTTGAATGATAAAAGAGGCTCATCTAGGGCCTATGGAACTAGGGTGATGGTCATGGGTATGGGGTAGAGCTCATGTATTGGCTTTTTCCCACATGCTAATTATGTTTGTCCCGACTATCTTTTGCATCTTGTGGTACATTTTCCTATTGAATGTGGCCATTTATGCTTTTACTTTTCTTTTTCGCCGCTTCAACCTCCGCAACATCGTCCCAATCTAGACCCAAAGTGGGGCCAGGGAATGGGGAGGCTAACCCTATGTGGACCCAGGTGGGAGAGATGATGAATGGGCGTATAGTGAATGGAAGGGGAGTGGTATATATTGATAAGGGAGCGAGACCACACAACCATGGTCGGGGTTTCCCAAGTAGTACCACCCTAAAACCAAATGGTCAGTAACGGAGATCCTGCAGGACTAAAATCCAAGGGTAACATCCAAAATAGGTCAAGGGGACAAAAGCACAAACTAAGTCCACTCTTTCCTCTGAAGCAATAGTGGGAGCAGCAACTGCGCACCGCAGAGGGTGTCAGGTGCTACGCATGCCTAGAAAGGGCAACGTAGAGGCAGTAGGAGGCTAGCAGGGCTGACGCAGGCCCAACTAGGGCAGCGTAGGGGCAACATATCCTAGTTCGAGGTGACACATTGTTATGAAACCAACTCCAAAAATAGAATAAAAGAGATATCAATGCCTTAAAAATCAACCACTTCGAGGGGGCAACCTCCAATACATTACATAAATGAACAATTCTTGGATGATACAAATGACAAAACCTCCTTCTATATATAGGAGTCCATGGGGTCACAATATAATCCTAGTTGACCTAACAACAATAATGTAAGGGCACAATAATAACAATATTGGGGTTACATGGGTACAACAATAACAATAAGAGGGTTACACTAACAAAAATAAGGGACTATACTAGTAATATAGGGACCTAACATGCCCCTCTCTTTCAAAAAGTATTGTACTCAACGCTCGAGTAGCTCTGGATGCTTCCGTATAAAATTCTCGTCCTCCCATGCAGAATCTTCAGTGGGTAAATTCTTCCACTTGATGAGATACTCTGAAATTGATCGATTTCGTAGCTGTCAAGTTTTTGTTTTCGTGACTGCTTCAGGTTCTAATATGATTTTTCCTTCCTCATCAAGTTCTGGCAATATTGTTTGAACTGGAAGTTTGTCACCTATAACCTTCTTTAAGCATGAAACATGAAAAACTGGATGCATTCGCGAAGAAGTAGGAAGCTCCAATTTGTATGCCATAGTACCAATCTTTAGCAACACATTTTAAGGACCATAGTACTTTGGTGATAATTTCTTATCCTTCTTAGCTTCCTTGAGGGACATTTGTTTGCATGGTTGTAGCCGTAAAAATACCTAGTCTCCTACATCAAAACTTCTCTCGCTGCGATGTTGATCTACCTGTTGTTTCATTCGATTTTGTGCCAAATTTAAGTTATCATTTAAGAGTTGGAGAACTTTTTGTTGATGCTCGATCTGATCTGCCACTGCTTGAACCTCAGAATTTTCTCTTAAATATGATGTGATGGACGGTGGATGATATCCATAAAGTGCCATAAATGAGGTCATTTTTGCTGCAGTATGGAAGGAAGTGTTATACCACCATTCAGCGAGAGGTAACCACTTGACCCATTGTGTTTGCTTATCAGATACAAAAAAAACGAAGATATCCTTCCAAACATTTATTCACTATCTCAGTTTGACCATTGGATGGAGGATGATAAGATGAGCTATGAGCTAGTTGAGTACCCAAACAAGAAAATAATTCTGTCCAAAAATTTCCAGTAAAAATGGGGTCTTTGTCACTTACAATAATCTTTGGGTTTCCATTTAGCTTTTGAATTGTTTCCATAATGCAGCAACAACTGTACTTGCTTTAAATGGATGAGATAATGCACAAAAGTGTGCATACTTGGTAAGTCTATCAACTACCACCATGATGACACTCTTTCCTTCGGACTTAGGTAAACCTGTGATAAAATCCATTGAAATCTCCTCCCAACATTGACTTGGAATCGATAAAGGTTGTAGAAGACCCGGGGTCTTAATTGTCTCAACTTTATTTGGTTGCCAAACCAAACATTCCGCCACAAACGTTTGAATATCAGATTTAAGGCCATCCGAAAAAAATTCTTTCTTCACCCTGTGGTAAGGTTTTAAAAATCCTGAGTGTCCTCCTAAAGGAGAAGTGTGCAATTCCAAAAGAATCTTTTGTTTTAGTTGGGAATTCTTACGAATATATAAGCGATCTTTGTACCATAAGGAATCATTTTTCCAACTAAATGTATCAGATGTACTAGGATCTTTTAAGTATGAGGGGTTTCCGCAGTGCATTATATTAGATATCATTTTGGGATACAACTGCGTTAATTTAGTCATTCATCTACGACCATTTCCATGGGAGGTAGTCATAATTGACTAGTCAGTTATGACTACCTCCCATGGAAATGGTTGTAGATGAATGACTAAATTAACGCAGTTGAATCCCAAAATGATATCTAGTACTAGGATCTTGCTGCAACTTTTGAATGAGTGTCCACACTTCTTCGTCTTTCTTCCATTCATCCTTTGCTTCGGTTATCCAATCTGATTGGATAATAGAAATGGCACAAAGCAATGCTTCCACCTCTTCATCCTTTCTTGAGAGTGCATCTGCGACAACATTTAGCTTCCCTTTTTTGTAGATGATTTCAAAGTCATAACCCAACGTCTTTGTGACCCATTTTTTCTGCTCTTCTGAAGATAGTCTTTGTTCCAAAAAGTGTTTAAGACTCATGATCGGTTTTTACCTTGACGTGTCTTCCCATTAGGTAAGGTCTCCATTTCTTTAGTGCATGTAGTATTGCCAACATTTCCTTCTCATAAATAGCTTTCTGTAAATACTTTCCTTTAACTGGACGACTTTCAAAAGCAATGGGTCTTCCTTCTTGCATTAAAACAACACCAATTCCATTTCCTAAGGCATCACATTCCACAATAAAGGTTTTTGTGAAGTCGAGCGTAGCTAAGATCGGTGCTAGGCACATTGCCTCTTTAAGATGTTCAAAGGCCTTAGTTGCTTTAGGAGTCCATGAAAATGCATCTTTCTTTAATAAGGTTGTTAGAAGTGCTATTATTATCCCATAATTCTTAACAAACTTGCGATAATACCCTGTTAACCCGAGAAATCCTCGCAATTGCTTTATGGTGTGGGGACTTTCCATTCCTTAATGGCTTTAATTTTGTTAGGGTCTACCTTAACACCCTCATGAGATACAATATGACCTAGATATTTCACTTCTTGTACTCCAAAGAAATATTTGGATGTTTTTGCATATAATTGTTTCTCCTCCAATAGATTGAGCACCCTGTTAACATGTTGAACATGATCCTTCCAAGACCTGCTGTAGATTAGTATATCATCAAAAAATACTAGGACAAATTTTCTAAGGAAGGGCTTGAAAATGGAATTCATCAACCCTTGAAATGTAGAAGGTGCATTGCTAAGGCCAAAAGGCATCACCAAAAATTCATAATGACCCTCATGAGTTCGAAATGTTGTTTTCGCAATATCCTCCATCTTCATTCTAATTTGATGATATCCTGAACGAAGATCCAACTTGGTAAAATAAAGTGCTCCATGTAATTCATCCAATAATTTATCAATCACATGAATGGGAAATTTATCTTTAATAGTGAGCTTATTGAGCTCCCTATAATCCAGACACATGCGCCATGATCCATCCTTCTTGTGCACCAATACTACTAGAGAAGAGAAAGAACTTTGACTAGGTTTAATTATACCAACCTCTAACATTTCTGCAATCATACGTTCAATTTCTCTTTTTTGGACATAAGGATATCTGTAAGGCCTGATGTTTGGAGGAACATTTCTTGGAATCAAATGAATAGCATGATCATGATCACGAATAGGTGGGAGTCCTTTGGGAGTTTCAAACACCTTGGAATGATTGTCCAAGACTTTTTGGAGATCTGGACAAATAGATGATTTGGATGTTGGAACTTTTAGTGAGCATAATTGTGCAATTACGCCTTGTTCTTCTTTCTTCAGAAGCTTTGTCATGACATTAGAGCTTATTATCTTTCCCAGCTTCGCTGCAATACCCCTTAATTCGACTTCCTTTCCTTTCGAAAATAAATTCAAGAAAAGTTCTTGAAAATTAAAGGCTACCGTCCCCAAAGATTGTTAGCATTGTACTCCTAGTACAACATCAGCATCTCCCATTGGAATGGAAAGCATTGGACTATTCAATAGATATTACCCCATGGTTAGCTTGATATTATGACATTTTTCAGAGCAATTTATAGTTCCTCCATTTGCAATCATCACTTGACATTCTGGTGCTGGGTATAGGAAACAATTCAATTCCTTGGCTACCCTACAATGAATAAAATTATGGGTACTATCCAAATCAATCAACACTATTACCTTTTTCTTCTTGATATGTCCTTGTATCTTGAGAGTTTGAGGAGTGGTAATTCCTGCCAATGCATTACACGATATGGTCAGACTCATTTCTTCTTCTTCTAGGGTTGGTTCCAGGTGTATATCCTCTTTTTTTGAAGTTTCTTGTTCATTTTCTTCCTCCTCTTCACAATTTATGTAAATAATTTCTTCTCAGCACACTTATGACCTTTAGTGTATTTGCTATTACAACTGTAGCAAAGCCCTTTTGCTCTCTTTTCTTCCAATTGTTGTCGTGTCAACCTTGTAGGTTGTGGAAGTCTAGGAGTAGCAACACTTCCATCTTTATAGATGTGAGTGGTAGGCTTCCTTGTCGCCATAATTTTACATTCAATTTTTCTTGCCAATCTGAATGCCTTCTCCAATGAATCAGGTTCCCAAACACGAACTTCATGTTGGATGTTATCCTTTAAAGCCCCTATGAAGACAAATCTTGTGTTCCTCTGGAATATCAGTTACCCTTATATTCAATTTTTGGAAGTCCTCAATGTGCTCCATCGCTGAACCCTTTTGTTTGAGATTTATCAATTGGCTAAAGAAGGTGTTGCTCTTTGTATCCTCATAATGTGCTATCATTTCCTCCGTAAAAGTTGACCAAGTGACAATTTTTTTACGGGAGCAAAGCCCTCGATACCATACAAATGTATTTTGTTCTAAATGTAAAGTTGCAATGTATACCTTTTGTGTGTTTTGCACATTATTGAGATCAAAATATTGCTCCATCTGTAGTATCCATGTTACGGGATCCTTGTCGTCAAATTTCCTCATATCCATCTTTTGAATATGGTGGTTCTTCCATCCAACATTAGAGTTTATGAAATCACGATTACCATTTATTTTGTTCTCATCATGAGTTTCCTCTACTATCTTTTCGCCATTAGGAAACATTTCTTGTATTAACTTTGTCAAACCTTCCATGTCTTCTTTTAGATCATTCTTCATGTTTTCCATGTTGTCTTCCATCTTAGCTTCCATGCCATCCATCTTAGCTTCCATGCCTTTCTTCAAAACTTCCATTTCATTTTTTGTTGCTCTTTGCGAGAGCGAAATTTGGTGCACTTGCTCTTGTAATTTTGACATGTCATGTTGCAGTTCTTCGTCTTCATGAGTCATAGTAGAGCCTTCTAAAGTCTTAATGGGTGTTGAATTCTTTTTAGGGGGCATTTTAGAACCCAATACTTATATCTATTCTACAATATTCCCTTGGAATCAATTCACACTGATTTTTCACACAAGACTTATGCAATTCGAAAAAAAATACACCTTTTTCTTGCTTTTAAGGAGCTCGAAATTGAAACTTAATTATCTATGTGATTGCAAATCTTCAATATCTGAAATTCGGCCCTATGGTAGCCCTCTGAATCTTCTTTTGAATGCCATAGGTCTGACTTGATTTGGATTCTTCAAGGAAAAGTTATGCTCAATCTTCCACAATGACCTAATTATGGACTGGTTCATTAGAGCGAACTTGTACGGCGTGCACATGTCACTGTTTCCTCCTTTGGCTCTGAAATTGATACAGAGGAAACTAAAGTCTGTGTACTTGCGGCCACTTTTTACAGAAATCCAATCCGATGCTCAGAGAGAGAGTTATGGTGATTTTCCCACAATCACCTCTTTAAGATGAAATTTTGGAGCCTGAAAAAACTCTAACTTCCACTGATCATATATCTGAAAATATTGCGAACCAAGATCTGAAATTTTTTCACGACGTTCCTCGGGAATTTAGCTTCGCTTTGTAAAAATTTCAGCTTCTGAACCTTTGCAGAACAAAAGTTATAGTGAAAATTCCACGATGACCTGTTTAGGTGAAATTCAGGAGCTTGAAAAAACCCTAACTTCCAAAGATCATATCTTCGAAAATATTGCGAACCAAGATTTGAAATTTTTACATGACATTCCTCAAGATTTCGGCTTCGCTCTGTAAAAATTTCAGCTTTTGAACCTTCCTAGAAAAAAATTTATAGTGAAAATGCCACAATGACCTGTTTGGAGCAGCGAAACCCTAGAATCCAAAGCTCTGATACCAAATGTTATGAAACCAGCTCCAAAAATAGAAGAAAAGAGAGATAAACGCCTTAGAAATCAGCCACTTCGAGGGGGCAACCTCCAGTACATTACATAAATGAACAATTCTTGGATGATACAAATGACAAAACGTCCTTCTATATATAGGAGTCCATGGGGTCACAATATAATCCTAGCCGACCTAACAATAATAATGTAAGGGCACAATAATAACAATATTGGGGTTACAGGGGTACAACAATAACAATAAGAGGGTTACATGAACAACAATAAGGGACTATACTAGTAATATAGGGAACTAACACGTAGGCCCTTCTTGAGCAGCGAAGGGGCTAACGTAGGCTAGAAGAGCTGACGCAAAGGGCTTCAGAGCAACGTTGGGGTTTTTGAAGACTGAAAAGGGCTGAGTTATGTAAATCCCATTTGAGGGTGTGAATCAATCTAGTGTTCTGTCTCTGGAACAGAGCTATTACTGCGGATTTTGTATTTCTCTGTCGAGTTAACTAGTAAGGTGCCTAGATTTGCTCTACTTAGAATATACTTAATAATATAAACCCTCCAGCAGCCCGAAGACTGACTTTCCTGCATTGGGTTTTTCCGGGGCAGTTGTCCAGAAAATCCTATGTGTCACTTTGTCATTGTGCATGTATTTAGTTTAGATCTGTATCTGTGTAGACTGTTAATGTGTTTACTTCGATGTTAATGCTGAAATTTCAGATTAATAACTTGATTAAGTAGGAGAGGTATAACCAGATTTAACAATAGGGTTTCTGCATAAGTAATATTCAGAAATTTCACATGGTATTAGAGCGATTGTTGATCTAGCTGAATCATTAGCAAGAAGATTGAAGAATCCTTGTTGTAGTAAGCAACAAAGAAAGGAGGAGCAGCTGCAGAAAGCCGTACCAACGCGGAGGCCAGAGTGACGCAGTCTCCACACAGGCCCATGTACTTACTACGAAGAGGCTGTGCTGGGACTGTCTGCTCACGCAGAGGCTAGCCAGGGTGACACAGTCCTGAAGCTGTTGCTGATTCAGAGTGCTTGAAGCAATGCTGCAGAGCTTCAGTAGTTGCTGATGGGGTTAAAATTCTATCGGTTCAGATTTTAACCTGAGCAAGCTGACAAAGAGCGGGAGGAGAACAACTTCTTAGAGGATTTCCAGCCAAAGAAATTTGCAGATCAGTTAGAGGGTCGAGGAGAGCTGTTTCGTTTTGTTTTGGCAGACTTCCAAGAGAGGAAGTCAGTTGTAAGAGGGAGTAGAGGGTGCGTTTCTCGCCAAGGACCCTAGATCCGAGCTTCAGTTGAGAAGCAAGAGAGGAAGTTCTGTTCTGACAAAGTAGATTTGAGCAGATGTCACCTCACAGACTATGTGATCAGGATAGGTTGGATGGCTTGTCCAACTTTGCAATCTGGAAGGCCAGAATCCTGATAGTCATGGAGGCATACGATCTGAGAGAGCATGCAGAGAAGGTCCTGGCCACGCGAACCAATGCGGAGCTCCTGGCAAAGCATGAAGAAACAACAACAATGCCAAGCGCTTCATAATGGACGAGGTCAAAGATCATGTAGTTCCAAACATAGTCAATAAGAAGATGGCTCATGAGATGTGTGTGGCTTTGACCACACTATGTGAAGGAAAATCTGTCTAGAGGAAGATGCTTCTGGAGAACCAGTTGAGGATATTCATGATGACCAAGGGGGAGGAGATTGAGCCTTTTCTGTCCAGACTTTAAGCGATCCGGGATTAGGTGATTGACATGGGGGTGAAGGTGGAGGACGATGTTATGGTGAGGATGACTCTAAATGTTGTCATAGAGGACTGGGAAACTTTTGTCCAAAGTCTCTTGGGTAGAGCAGACCTTCCCAACTAGGACAATATGTGGGCGATCCTCTGACAAGAAGAAATCAGTCGGATCACCAAGAGACAGTTCATCACCGAGTCGAGCAAAGTAAAGAAGGAAGAAGAGGAAGATGCAACCTTGGCATCAAAGAGGCAACAATGGAGAGAGAAGCGTGATCTGTCGAAGATCAAGTGTTTCCAGTGCGGCGAACTAAGACACTTCGCCAGCAACTATCCTCAATAGAAGAAGGACAAGGAAGCTTCTAGCTCCAAGGCTGCTATGGCAGACGATGGCTCTGAAGATGACCTAGCCATGAGTGTTCATGAACCACGAAAGTGGGGCGACATGGATCTGTAGAGTATCTACAAAGTGGTGGTAGGATCCTTGAGTAGCCCAACTCTTGGATCACATATGAGCTATGAGAGCCTTAAGACAGTAGCGGGACAAGTGGAGCAGTGTGTGCAAAGAATCAGAGATGGAGCAGAGGCAAAGCTGGAAGTTGAACGGAGCAACACAGTGCAGATGCAGTAGTAGCGTAGCAGTAGCAGTGCAGAGGGGCTGATGTGACTTCAGCAGCGCAAAGCAGGTCTGCTTACACAGAGCAGAGCTGCAGCAATGTAGAGGCTTCAGGAGGACAACATAGCACATGAGCAGTGTAGGGGACTTCAGCGCTGAGGGGATGATGTGACTTCAGCAGTGTAGAGGAGGTCTGCTTACACAATGCAGAGCTGTAGCTGTGCAGCAACCTCCAGATGACAGCATAGAGCAGGAACCTATGGGGCTTTAGTGATGAGGATGCAACCCAATTGACTTGTCTGTCAAAGATTGGGCAGGAGTTTTTCAGTTGTTTCTTTCAGCAATTGAGTTGCAGTGCAGCAGTTGGCATCAAGATGCAACAAATTGAGAGGGAATTGCAGTATAGATGTGGCAGTGACGGTGACAACATCATGGGAAGCAATACGGGAGAGCAACAACAACACAATGATGAAGGACAATAGGCCAAGCATCAGTGTAGAGACCCACATTAGAGATCAGTGCAGAACTTTGGGGTGAAGTGTTGTGCTAGAGCACATTCCTCGTGAAGAGGGAGTGTTGAAATTTTTGAGTGTTGGGGTAGCATCGGATGTGCTCTAGCTCCCAAACTTTGTGGAGGGACTAGAGTACATGAGATCGCCAAGACCCAGAAAGGGATTTGAGAAATTTTATTCTATTTAAGAGAAAATTAATTAATTAATCTTTTTCATTGAGGACCCTAAGTCTAACTTAGGAAAATTAAAAGATTAAAGGTAATTAATTTAAACATGTGATGGAAATGACTTAAGTCACACGGATCAGGCTTTCTTTTAATCTTAGTTGTCAAATCAAGATTAGATCATGACCGTTGGTTTCCCAACAAGGAAAGTATAAAGGAAAGGCTTGGGGTCACTTGGAGGACACACAAAGTGGCAGAGCACTGAGACTAAGCTAGAATTCTAGGGTGTGGTTTGCTAAGAATTTCCAGAAGTGTTTTAGCTGCAGGGAGGGGTAGTTTTAGCGAGCGGGATGATATGATCCCATGCCAAGATTCACCAAGAGGCAGAGAAGCAGGAGTGAGAGTAGCACTGGGAGCAGCAACTACGCAGCAGCTGCGCAACGCAGAGGGCTTCAGGTGCTACGCAGGCCCAGAAAGGGTGGCGCAGAGGCAACAAGAGGCCAGTAGGGCTGACGTAGGCCTAGCCAGGGCAGCATAACCCAGTCCAGGGTGACGCGAGTACCTTCCTTGCTAAGAGGAAGCATTGAAAATGTAGCGAGTAAAGGTCTTCTAGGTTGTGCCTTAGCCAGTGAAGATCTCAATTTGTCATTCTCTTAGCATGGGTGCGAGCTCATGAGCTAGACTTCAATTACAATGAGTTATTTCTAATTTACTGGAATAATCATCAAGATTGCATGCGTAGAGTTGGAGTGTCAATTAAGCGGTGTCTTCATCAGTTTGACTACATAATGAGGTGGTAATTACATGTTTAGTTAGAGTGAGTTAGTCTTCAGTCTTGATTGAAGGAAGAGCGCGTTAAGACTCTGAGTGTTGATTGGAGAGAAACGAGTAACACTCTCAATTAACTGACAATAAGAACTCGAGCTCTATATTAAGCTGGGCCTCCTTACATGGATCCAAGTTTACCTATAAAGAGAACGATGAAGGCACAATTCAATACACAAGGTTTGTGAGATCTTCTTTGATTATGGAGTTAACAAAATTGAGAGCTTGTGTCCTAAGAAATAGGAGATCTCAAATGCACAAGGATTTTGGAGATTGTGTGCAAATTTGAGGAAGCTTGTCTCCTAAGAAATAGGAGACCACAAGTGCGCAAGAGAATAGCAGGATTTGCACTACAAAATAGGAGCTCGGCTTTCACCAGGAAATAGGAGGATTTGCGCAAGGATTTTGGAGGCTTCTAGTGTACCAAAAGAAAGGAGCCCGGATCATAGATTGTAAGGGAAAGTCAAGGCTATTCAACAAGGGAGTAGTTGCGTGCTAGAGGGTCGAGATCATGTAGTGATCAGGCAAGGTGAGATGAATTGTATCATTTGAGATTAGTGAGAAGAAGCAAAATGCTTTCTTAGAGACAAATTGCTTGATAATAGATCCAATTGCTCAAGAACATTCAATAAAATACCATAACAAAGAAAGCAAGTTTTCTCTTTTGGGTTTCCTGGGTAAACAAGCTTGTCAATTTGTGTGATGTGTTTTTATCTCTGTGTTTTTTTTCCACTGCTTATGTATTGTTAAGAAACTCTGTAGCTTGGTAAAAGTAAATTTGCTTTTAGTTTTTAGTTGTCTAGTTTTCAGTAATTTATCTAAGTAGTTGCAAAGTTTCATGGAAAATTAACACTCCGTACCATCATTCACTAACAACTGTCAATTGAAGGGTGGAATGAGGAAATGTTACTTCCCCTTGGGGGTTGAAAATACCTAATAGGGTTGTTCTTTAGCCACTCCTACCTAGGGAGGAAACACCATTGCGAGTTGAAGGCCCCAATTTTGGAAGGCAAGCTTTATTTGAAGTATTAAATAGCCCTTTACATTCAACCTTGGTTCACTTAAATGAAAAAATAATTACTGTCCCTAATGATTGGTTGCTGCCACTAGAGTTTATGTTGTGATTGTAAGGTAGTTCAACTACCCATGACCTGGGCTCCTTACCCACAGGTACCCAGGCCCTAGAGAAGTATATTGTCACCCACAGGTGTAGTATTGAGGGCCTTGGGTCTCTATATAGTAGTAGCACATCATACCTAACCCTGGGCATCTCTTGCACCTAGGACGTTTTGCCACTTTCCACTACATTTAATGATTCTTCAAGATGATAAACCTGGACTAGCATGCCCCATCGACCTTAGCACCTTCTAAAGGGTGGCTGCTGATTCAGGGCCCAAATGAGGATGGCCTCACCTTCAGAGACTTGGGAGGGCTACTAGTGTTGAGAAACCAAGTGCTAGTAGATAATGATTGATTTCTCTATCTTGATAATTACTTGTGAATGTTTGTTGGCTGCTTGTTATTTATAATATCTTCTACATCAAGCAATTATACAAATGTGCAAACCATAAAGATCCCAAAGAGACAAAGAACACCATAAATTAGGCTCGAAGCTAGGGCAAAACCCCACAAGGGGGAATACCTAATCATCCTCCTCTTATAGAATCAGATCAAAGTGAGATATCAAAGACACAAAGACCAAGACCAATACTGCCACAAATTTCCCAAGTCAGCCGTCCTCCAAGTCATCTCCAATCAAGTGCTTTACATTTTTGGCAAGCTTGAACTAGTTTACTAATCCATTTACTTTGCTCACTTGGCAATTGTTTTAGAAGTCTTTTGCATACATTGATTCTTCATTTTATGTCAAGTCATGCTTAAATGTTATGTTGATCATTGTTGATATCTCTTGAACCATTTGTGTGTTACTCTATTTGAAACAATTTGCATATCAACGTCTAGTTCATTCACTTACAAGCAATTTATTTCCATGCAAATTTCATTTTGGAACTTATGAAGTGACATTGGGCTACTTACACTCTATGTTTTTTTTTCCATTGAAGTTATTGGTGCAATCTTACCTTGAGCATTTTCTTATTTCACTTATTTGGGAGCATTACTATCATCAATCTTCTTTGGAAGCAATAACACTTGAGCATTTCATTTAGGCATTTTATTTTTAGATTTGCATATTTAAAACTTACCTCAAGCATAATTTTGGTTATATAGACAACATAGGACCAAAATTTCCTAAAACTTCTTCCGATTGGTATAGAATAAGGTTCCAACAGGTGACCTTGTAGTTCTCTTGGTAGGCTTTTTTGAATTTTCCCTTGTAGGTATTGAGATTTTTGGGTAGCATCGAGTGTGCTCTCCCTCCGAAACTTTGTGGGGGGGGGCTGGAACGCATGAGATCTCCAAGACCCAGAAGGTGTTTGGAGAAATTCCATCTGGTATAAAAGTTATTCAAATAATTAAATTTTTTAATGGGGACTCTAAGTCTAACTTATGGAAATTAAAAAATTAAAGTGAATTAATTTACACATTTGATGAGAATGTTCTAAGTGATGTGGATCAAGCATTACTTTAATCTTAGCCGTCGATTAGAGATTAGATCACGACTGTTGGTTTGCCAACGAGAAAAGTATAAATGAAAGGCTTGGGGTCAATTGGAGAACACACAAACAACGGATGCATTGAAGCTAAGTCGAAATTTTAGGGCTGGGTTTGCTGAGGATTTCGAAGTGAGTTTGCAGTGCAGTGAGGGGATGATTTGATCCAAGGCCGAGAATACAACAACAGAGAGGCAAACATTGTACCAAGCGACGCAAAGGCCAGCAGGAGGGACCTGGCCTAGCCAAGCTGACCCAAAGGCCATGCAGACCCTTCTGGGTGATGCAGAGGCAACACAGAGGCCTTCATAGTGATGCAGGGCCAGCTTGTGCTGCATAGAGGCTGCGTCGGGCTAGAAGGGTTGACGCTGAGGCTGGAGGAGCTACGTTGAAGGTTCTAGTGGATCAGAAAGGGATCGTTATCTGTAATTCCCGATTGAGGGTGCGATTCAACCATATTTTCTATCTCCGAGTGATAAGGTACAACTGCCGTGTATTTTCTCTATAGGGAAAACCATTTCTGGTGCCCAGAATGTTGTATTTATATTCTGCATAATAATAAAACCCTCTAGAGCTACTTCATTTGTTTTCCCGCATTGGGTTTTTTTGGGGACATTTGTCCAAAAAATCTGTGTCATTTGTCACATGTGCGTGATGTTCAGTAAAGGATCTATATTTGTGTAGGCTGCTATTTGTGTTTACTTTGAAGTTTTTCTAAATATTCAGTTAAATAACTTGTGTAATAAATCAAGTAGGAGAAGTAAATCAATAGTTAGTAGTAGGGTTTCTATAATATGGATTCATAAATTTTCACATGGTATCAGAGCATTGCAGATCAAGCTGAACCATCAGCAAAGTAGTTGAAGATATTGGTTGCAGGCAAGGCAGATGAAGCAACACTGATCCGGAAGAAGGCAAAGCATCACTAAAGGTACAACAGACCCTGCAAGGGTGACGCAAAGTCAGTCTACTGACATAGAGGTTGACGTAGCTCTAGAGGTGACGCAGAGCCAGTTTGCTCACGCAGAGGCTGACACAGCACCAAGGGAGGGACATTGAGCTTGTCTGCTCACATAGAGGCTGACGCAGCACAAGGAGGCAGTGTTTTAAAAATCGGACTCGGGTTTCGAAACGGTCGGGGGTCGGCTCTGACTCTAACTCTGACTCGGTATCGACTTGGCCGGTTCAGTTTCAATGACTCGGTATTTGTAAAAAATACATTAAATATTAATTTTTTTGTAAAAAAACATAATTTTAAAGATTTTCATTCATGTTTCCTTACACAAAGCATTACAATATAGACAAAAGACAACATATGATCAAAGTAGGCTCATGAATATAACCATTATATCAAAATTGCACCCAGTGCATTGTCCAATACATCATGATGATATAGAGATCAGAACAAAAAACATAACCAAGGAGGCTCTAAATGGCCTCTACAACAAAACATGAATAGTCACTACTGCTAGACATCGGACAAGTCCTCTTCCTCAAACTCTGAACCAGAGGGGGAGACCGCTCGCTCCTCTGATGAATCAACATCCTCAACTAGAACTGTAGCCCTACCACCCTGAGATAGATCAGTTTTGTGCCTTCGTCGTGGCTGACTAGAGAAAGTGCTTGCATCTGCAACTGGAGGGCTTGGGACTAGGCCTAATACTAGTGGATTTGCATGGAGTAGAGGCTCTACTTGTGTATCGAAGTCCATCCCCACACCAATATCCTCATCAGAGTCAAACTTTGGTGGACAAGACTCCACTACCATATTTGATGTTGGATCAATATCCTCCAACAAAATGGGATTTGAATCAGGTCTTTTGTTCAGCAATTGGTCGCATCCTAGTCGGAGGTTGTATTGGACATACACTAGATCATTTAACCGTTTTTGCTCCAAACAGTTTCTCTTCTTTCTGTGAATCCTCTCAAAAACAGACCAATTGCGCTCACACCCAGAAGCACTGCAAGTTTGACTCAAAATGCGGATTGCAAACCTCTGCAATTCAGGACAATGGCTACCAAATGCCTCCCACCATTGTGCTGCAAAAAATGAGTTCCAGTTAGCTCAACAAATTATATCCAACTTTGAAATTGAAATTATAAACAATTATACAAAATAATAAAATATGAATTTGAAAATTGAAATATTTTGTTACCTGGCTCATCTAATTCCCTTGCAATCCTTGCAAGGTTCTTGCTAAAGGTACCTAGGTACCTGTGGCTTGGTTGAACACAGTGATCTGATTGTGTATTTGCAACTGCTACTCTCTGTGGGGATCATGCGATCAATGCAGTCAATCAATCCATCTCTAACCTCTCCAGTCAAAGCTCTTGCAACTTTATAATGATACCTTGGGTTCAAAAAATACCCAGCTGCATGTATAAGGCGATGGAGTTGATTGTTCCATCTTTGATCAATGATTGCCCAAATGGGCCCATACTTACCCACTCTGTCCTTGTATGCTGCCCTTGTGGAGGCATGAATTACCCCTTTCATCGGCATGAGTTACCCGTTTTCTTCTTTTGATAATGCTTTTATATTTTGAATAGATCATGGATCAAACTTCAAAGCTTTCTCTTTATGATATAACATTTATTTTACCCCTTAAGATGATCATCGTCAGTTTCTCACTCATCAGAGTTAGGACATGCAAGGATTCCTTATAATGAGACGTAACATCAAGTGCTCAGGAACCGGGTATTGGATTAATAAGGGGGTAGAGCTCATGCTAGGTTTTTTCCCATGTGCCAAATATGTCTTGGCCATGTTTTTCATTTTAACTTTTCTTTTTCTTTTGTTGTGGCCAACTTAGGATTTTATCATTATTGTTGCTGGATCAACCTCTAGGGAAAAGTTCTTCGGCCCTACTTAAGGATGTGGATGTTTGAGTGCCAAATCCGTATGAACTAATAATAGTTAACCCAAAGGATGGATATGGTGTCAAAGGAAAGATGGAATAGGTTGAATATGGAATGGTTATGGACACGCTACTTGTTATGGACATGCTACTTCAATCCAAGTTTCTCATAGTGCCCCTCCTATAACCCTAAGGCCTTATAAGAGGTCCCACTGGACTAGGGCTAAAGAGTAACTCCTTGGTAAGGTGAGACTTGAGATAACAAGTTTACAGTCAAGATCGGTCAATCATCCAGATCACGCCTTTATCTATGTTAGAATGCTCAAAAAATTGAGTAAAAGAACTTGGTTGAAAATAGTTAAAGCACTTGCTGAGTGGTAGCCCACCCTCATTCAAGAGGAATGCCAGATGGTGAGAGGTGAATGACCGGTGCAAATGGCAGAGGAATGTGGCATATCATCATTAATGAGGAACGTGTAGGGCTTTTGGTTGGCTTACTCTCCATGATAAGAGAAAAGTTTTCTCCAATAGGGTTACCCATTTTGGGTTGGTAACAAGGATCTAGTGTGAGGATTGAGGTAGGAAACTGACAACTTATGTCAGGGGGGACATAATTGGCAATTCCATCCGCAAGGAAATTTTCTTTCAGCAAGATGCCAACATGGATTCTTATCCTTTCTTCGATACAAAAGATACATTTGGATGGCTCATCAAAAGTGTAGATATAAATACCAGTGTTATCGGATTGAACTGAACCAACCAGTTTAGTTGGGTCCGACCATTTTGAGGCAAAAACTGGTGACTTGAACCTATTTTAGCTGGTTTAGTATAATAAAGTTGCGTAGAACACAACAAGTGGGGCTTGATTTTCTTTTTTCTTTTAATTTTTGTCTTAGATGGGCACTAGCCCTCAATTGGTGCCTAATATTCAAGCATATGGTTCTACTATTGCTATGCAATTGATGGTAATGTTAAATTCTTAAAGTAAAAGTGACATTCTCCTTTATTTTTCATTTTTAACATTACCATGAAATGACATAGGATGTTTAAGTGGTTACGACCTCGTTGGATTTTATATGGAGAAAGCAGAATTTTAGATCACACTCAAAATCCAGCAGACTTAACAGTTTTCAGGATTTTAGGATTGGGCGGATTACAATGTTTCCATTGGATTTTATCATGTATGAGGGTATCGAACTAGCAGTTAATCAAGAGCACCAATCCCTCCATGTACCTTGATGTTAGTGACATTGATTGTTGAACTCCTTTATCATGATGCTACTAAAAATGTAGCCCATCACTCAAACAAAGTCTTGGATTGACATGCTAAGCATTTTTTTATCTTATTTTAATGCTTAGTGGGTGATATTGATGATGAAGATCCCAATATAGGCAAAGATTTTGATGATATGTAGGTATTTGCTGTTGCATGATATTTTTTGTATGCTAGAGTTCATGTAGGTCTTGTTTTTTGATGTATTTTGGTTAAAAGATGGAATGCACTTGGTGTTATTTTGGTTATGTGCACCCTTTCATGCTCTATAATTGAGAATTTTAATTTATTTGTGTATAAATATTAATTAGTTTGGATTAAGATTGATGCACATGAATATATGTGGTTTTCTTTAAAATTTGAATATTTTGTGTGTTTTTGGTTGAATGGTTTTTTGGATCGGTTTTTTTACTAGTTCCGGCCTCTGTTACCAGAAACGGGATGGTTGCCACTATTCTCGAGAAAAAACGAGGAAGAAACGGAAACCCGACGGAAACGCCGTTTTCTACGGCATTCTGAATCCCTTCCTCTTGCTTATGCCTCTTTGCTGCTTGCCGAATGAGATATAAAGAGGGGCTTCGAGTTATGCTAAATCAATTACATTACCATTATTAGGAGTAGGCTAGCAAAATTAACAACATAATAGAAGGATTATAACTTTGCAGTCCATCTATCTTTCTAATGTTGAAATTTGGTACCGGAGGACAGGTGGTTCCCTAAGGCTTTGATCTTTGGCCTAGGGAAAAGTGTCCAAAAGAATTTAATTTTTCTCCTAAAGTGACTTTATAAAGTTATAAAGTCAAATCTAATTTAAAAGTGACTTTAAGTGATAAAGTTATTAAAGTCTAATTTTAAAGTGACTTTAATAAAGTCAATGTGAAATTAGAAAGTGAAAAGTGACTTTGGAAATAAATGACTAAGTGGGTCTTTATTAAAGTGGGGTGAATTAAAAAATAGAAAGTGAGATTTAAATGAGCATTCAATCTCAGCCCTAGATCTCAATCTATCTCAGCCATTGGATTTAGGGATTCCCCAAAAGTCACTTAGGGTTAGGTTAAAGGAGGAAAAGGAGGAAAAGGTCATTCATTATTTCATGAGCAGATTGGGAGAAGGAGAGAAAGAGAGCAAGGGAGATTTCTGGGCAGTGAGGAGAAGGAGGCAGCAGCTTGGCACACATTCCAAGGCAAAGATTTCAAAGAAGACACTAAAGAAGACCGTATACCGATTTAGCACACAAAGAAGCGCATTTTTTCACGATTTTTGAGGAAGGAAGGCCGTACAACAGGGCCGTACAGCAGGCCGTACAGCATATTTGCACAGATTTCGAGGAGCAAATTTGAGGGAGGCCGTACAGCAAGTGGCTGTACCTTTGGCACGCATTTCGAGGCAGAAATCGTACAGCAGATTTTGTGGCAGCTTGCACGCTTTTCTAGGCAGGCCGTACAGTAGCATTTGAGGCTGAAATTTGGCACAAAAATCGAGAAGGCCGTACAACATTTATTGTTGTTTTGATTTTTGTTGTTTGCACATTTTCCGAGGCGGTGGTTAAGCACGGAAAACGAGATAAGTTGTAAAAGTCTGTTTGTTGATTTTTTGCTGAATATTTCTTACTGTAAAAAGCATTTTCCAGAAATAAGGAGCTTTCAAACTGGTTTTCCCCAAGAGTTGTAGGGGGTTTTTCCAGGGTCATGTTGACCAAAAATATGTGTCAAAATGTGTGAATGACTATTTTATGTGTGCTGATATTTATTTCTGCATTTTCCAGCATTCTGTAATTTTTCCAGAATTTGTGTTTTCAGCAAAATTTATTTTCCAGCTTGTTAAATGTATGGATATGGGAAAGGGCATTTAACTATTTTGGAGTAATAAGGTGAAACTGAAAACCGGGGTGGGAAAACAGAAATTTTTACATGGTATCGAAGCTTGAGTGCTGAAAGCGCAGTTTGGGACAGCAAGGAGAAAAATACAGCCTGCTGATTTTTCACTCAGAAAATTCCAGCAAGCTGATTTTTTCACAAACATAATTTTTACCTTTACTACAGCAGTGCTATTTTTCAGTTTTAGGACAGCAGGATGTCTTTGGGACTGAGGGTGGAGGATAGGTTGGATGGGCATTCAAATTACAGCATTTGGAAGGAGAGAATGCAGAGTATCTTTGAGGAGGCAGAAGTCTGGGACATTATGGTGCATACCACACAGAACCCTGTAAATGTGCCTACTGATGCTACTCAGTTGGCAGCATATAATAAAAAGAACAATAAGGGTAAGAGACTGATTCTAGACGGAATCAAAGACCATTGCATTCCTCATGTGAGAGGAAAGAGAAATGCTCATGAGATGTGGACAACATTGTCCAATCTCTACCAGAGTACCAATGAGAACCGGAAGATGGTCCTGAAGGAGAAGATGAAGACCATTAAGATGGGCAATGATAGTGCAGCTGGATATCTCACTAAGATTACTAATGTGAGAGATGAGTTGGCGGCGATTGGAGAGGCCATTCCACCCACTGAGTTGGTGCGGATTGCAGTGAATGGCCTCCCCCGTTCATGGATGAACTTTGCTGATGGGGTTTGTGCACGTGAGACCCTTCCCACATGGGAGAGGTTTTGAGATGATTGCATTCAGACAGAGATCAGGAAAGGTCAGCTTGGGGCAGCCAAGCCAGTTGAGCAGGATGAGGATGTAGCACTGTTGGCAGGACGTAAGAAAGGCAAAGGGAAGAAGCAGGCTTCCACAAGCAATGGTGGGGGCAAAGGCAAAGGTAAAGGTAAACAGGATAACACACAGAAGGACTATTCCAAGGTGAAGTGTTGGAATTGTCAGAAGATGGGACACTATGCAGTTGTGTGTTCGGAGAAGAAGAAGAAGAAGGGGAAGAACCAGAGCATGGCAGCTTCAGCAGAGGTTGAGGACTTTGCAGATCGTTTTGACCGGGAGTTTGGGTTCACTACGTGTGAGTCCTCTAGTGCGGGATCATCTGCCATAGAGGTTCAGAGGGAGCATGCATTTCCCTCGATTAGCGGAGCATCTTCGAGTATCTGGTATGTGGACAGTGGGGCTTCACGTCACATGACAGGAGTCTGTGAGTACTTCTCAGAGCTTTCAGAGAGTGGCACTGATGTAGAGGTAGTACTCGGTGATGACAGAGTTGTTAGAGCAGTCGGTGTGGGAACATTGACGTTTCAGAGGGAGTCCAAACCTCCCTTGAAGGTGTTAGATGTTCTTTATGTGCCAGGGATGAGGAAGAACCTCATATCCGTCTCAGCTTTGGAGGATAGAGGATATGAGGTACTGTTCAGGGGAGGACAGGTGTTGATGTATCCCAGGGGCACTCCAGCTGATTCAACTAGAGTGATAGGTGTACGCCATGCAAAGGTGTACAAGTTTGCATTTCAGTCCCTTTTGGCATTGAGCAGTAGTACCGACAGCAGAGCTAGCAGTTTCGAGTTGTGTGAGATTTGGCACCGTAGGATGGGGCACATGTATCATGGAGCCTTGAGGACTTTGCAGGAGATCACTACAGGTGTGCCATATTTCAGTATTGATCACTTTGATACTTGCAGAGGATGTGCGATGGGCAAGTTTGCCAAATCCCCTTTTCCCAGCAGTGACAGCAGAGCGACTGGGATACTTGATTTGATTCATTCCGATGTGAGTGGTCGGATGTCTCATGTTTCCTTGAGCGGATATGAGTACTATGTGTTATTCATTGATGATCACTCCAGGAGGACCTGGATTTATTTCTTGAAGACCAAGAGTGAGGTCTTCAAGCGGTTTCAGGAGTTTAGAGCTCTTGTGGAGACACAGACAGGTCGGAAGATCAAGTCCCTAAGGTCGGATAATGGAGGAGAGTACACCCTTGGAGAGTTTGTTGACTATTGTGCGGAGGCAAGCATTAGGAGGGAGTTCACTGTTCCTTACAACCCCCAGCAGAACTGGGTTGCGGAGAGGAAGAACAGATCCATCGGAGGGGCTGCCAAAGCCATGTTACATGATCAGGGGTTGCCATTGTTTTTGTGGGCAGAGGCCTGCAACATAGCTGTTTATTTGCAGAACAGGAGTCCGCATCGTCCCTTGGGGCACGACTCCGGAGGAGGCTTTTTCTGGGAAGAAGCCTGATATTGGTCATCTTCGTATCTTTGGGTGCATCACAGACTCCTACATACCCAAGGAGAAGAGGACTAAACTAGAGCCCACCGCAGAGAAGGATATATTTGTGGGCTACAGTGAGACCTCCAAGGCCTTTCGGATTTACGTTCCTGCGCAGAGGAAAGTTGTTGTCAGGCGGGATGTGAAGTTCGAGGAGGATAGGGCTTTTAGGAGGTCACGGGAGTTAGAGTATCTGGATCAGCCAGACCCTCAACAACAGTTGATTCAATCACAAGGATCCAGTGGGCAGGGATCAGGAGGATCCGGAGGTACATCTATGACGATGTCAGGTCCGTCAGTGGGGAGTGGCTCACCAAGTTAGAGAGGTGGTGCTACGGACATCATGCAGAGCAGTCCACAGAGCAGTTCACTGGGGAGTCCACTGATGGACAGTTCACACGGTACCTCAGCATCTACAGGTTCAGGTGCAGGCAGGAGGACAACAGACAGACAGTCAGGAGTTCAGGCTCCTGATGTTGAGGAGGAGTTTTATTCTCCGGCGGGAGAAGTGTGCTCAGGGAAGAGGAAGCCCAAGTGGCTTCAGGACACCTTGAGAGATGCCACATCTGTTGCTGAGCCTAAGAGGCCGGTCAGAGAGAGCAGACCACCTGAGAGGTTTTGTAGCTATATAGCAATGGCTACCAGCATCCTTGACTCTGAGCCTTCTAGCTATGAGGAGGCAGCTAGCCAGCAGGTCTGGAGAGAGGCCATGCAGGAGGAGTATTCTTCTATCATGAAGAATGATGTTTGGGAGGTGGTGCCGAGGCCTGAGGGCAAATCCGTGGTTACTTCCAGAGGGCTTTACAAGGTAAAGCATGCTGCAGATGGCAGCATTGAGAAATTCAAAGCGAGGTTTGTGGCTAGAGGGTTCTCCCAGGTAGAGGGAGTTGATTATGAGGAGACCTTCGCTCCCGTGGCTCGATATACTTCGATCCGCTCCATTACATCGATAGCAGCAGAGATGGATTGGAAGATCCACCAGATGGATGTGAAGACCGCATTTCTCAATGGCTTCATACAAGAGGAGGTGTACATTGAGCAGCCACAGGGCTTTGAGGTGCATGGGAAGGAGTCCCATGTGTGCAGACTGAAGAAGGCCCTTTATGGCCTGAAGCAAGCTCCCAGAGCTTGGTACTCCGGGATAGATACTTACTTGCAGAAGATGGGTTTCACAAAGAGTGAGGCAGATCCGAACCTTTACTATATTGTGATAGGTGAGGAGCCTCTCATTCTGGTGCTGTATGTGGATGATTTGGTCATTACAGGTGCAGAGAGACTCATAGAGCACTGCAAGAGAGATCTTGCGGCGGAGTTTGAGATGAAGGACGTCGGCTTGATGCATTACTTTTTGGGTTTGGAGGTGTGGCAGGAGGAGGGGAATTTCTTCCTGGGACAGGGGAAGTATATTGTGGACATCCTTGGCAGATTCCACATGGAGAATTGTAAGCCCATGTCGACACCGATGATCACCAACTGGAAGAACCTTCATGCTTCGGATTCCGAGTTGGTGGATCCCACATTGTACAGACAGCTGATTGGTTCCTTGATGTATTTGGTCAACACTAGACCAGATATTTGTTTTGCAGTCAACACGATGAGTCAGTTTATGTGTGAGCCTAGGAAGGTTCACTGGGTGGCTGCAAAACACATTTTGCGGTACTTGCGGGGGATAGTGGATTATGGTCTGGACTACAGGCAGGGGGATGGAGTGAGATTGGCAGGTTACACTGATTCTGATTGGGCAGGTTGTGCTTATGATAGGAAGAGCACTTCAGGGTGTTGTTTTGGGTTGGGTTCGGCAGTGGTGTCATGGTTCAGCCGGAAGCAGCAGTCAGTAGCATTGAGTTCAGCGGAAGCAGAGTATATGGCAGCCAATCTAGCTAGTTGTGAGGCCATCTGGCTTCGCAAGATGTTGTTTGGCTTATTTGGTCAGCCGTTGAGACCTTCAGTGATTTACTGTGATAATCAGAGTTGCATTAAACTCACGGAGAATCTAGTATTTCATGACAGGTCAAAGCATATCGGGATCAAATATCATTTCATCAGAGACTATGTTCAGAAGGGAGCTGTGAAGCTTGAGTATATTCCCACTGATGAGCAGGTTGCAAATATTCTTACCAAAGCCTTACCACAGGGCAAGCATGTCTACTTCAGAGACAAGATGGGTGTGTTGAGGAACACCTTCCTCGGTAAGAGGGAGTGTTGAAATTTGGTTACCGGAGGATAGGTGGTTCCCTGAGGCTTTGATCTTTGGCTAGGGAAAAGTGTCCAAAAGAATTTAATTTTTCTCCTAAAGTGACTTTATAATTTTTATAAAGTCAAATCTAATTTAAAATTGACTTTAAGTGATAAAGTTACTAAAGTCTAATTTTAAAGTGACTTTAATAAAGTCAATGTAAAATTAGAAAGGAAAAGTGACTTTGGAAATAAATGACTAAGTGGGTCTTTACTAAAGTGGGGTGAATTAAAAAATAGAAAGTGAGATTTAAATGAGCATTTAATCTCAGCCCTAGATCTCAATCTATTTCAGCCATTGGATTTAGGGATTCCCCAAAAGTCACTTAGGGTTAGGTTAAAGGAGGAAAAGGAGGAAAATGTCATTCATTCTTTCATGAGCAGATTGAGAGAAGGAGAGCAAGAGAGCAAGGGAGATTTCTGGGCAGTGAGGAGGAGGAGGCAGCAGCTTGGCACGCATTCCAAGGCAGCATTTCAGCAAGACATTTCAGCAAGACCGTACAGCTGATTTAGCACACAGCAAGGCAGATTTTTTTGGCACGATTTTTGAGGAAGGAAGGCCGTATAGCAAGGCCGTACAACAGGCCGTACAGCAGATTTGCACAGATTTCGAGGAGCAAATTTGAGGGAGGCCGTACAGCAAGTGGCTGTATCTTTGGCACGCATTTCGAGGCAGAAATCGTACAGCAGATTTTGTGGCAGCTTGCACGCTTTTCTAGGCAGGCCGTACAACAGCATTTGAGGCTGAAATTTGGCACAAAAATCGAGGAGGCCGTACAGCATTTATTGCTGTTTTGATTTTTGCTATTTGCACATTTTCCGAGGCGGTGGTTAAGCACGGAAAACGAGATAAGTTGTAAAAGTCTGTTTGCTGATTTTTTGCTGAATATTTCTCACTGTAAAAAGCATTTTCCAAAAATAAGAAAGAGCTTTCAAACTGGTTTTCCCCAAGAGTTCTAGGCGGTTTTTCCAGGGTCATGTTGACCAAAAATATATGTGTCAAAATGTGTGAATGACTGTTTTATGTGTGCTGATATTTATTTCTGCATTTTCCAGCATTCTGTAATTTTTCCAGAATTTGTGTTTTCAGCAAAATTTATTTTCCAGCTTGTTAAATGTATGGATATGGGAAAGGGTATTTAACTATTTTGGAGTAATAAGGTGAAACTGAAAACCGGGGTGGGAAAACAAGAAATTTTTACATCTAATTATACATATACAAAATGCTAAAAATGCTATTTAATTATTTGATCTAATACTTAATCTATCTATGAAGGTGGACAGTTAATAAGGTATTGAAAGTCCTATTTTAATGGTTTTACTGTTACTTTAAAAACGTTTAACGAAAGAAATTTCAATAAAATATTTTTATGATTGTGCGATATGTAGCTTTGTAATACTGTACTACTTATTTTAAGTTGCAGTGAACAATTTTATTGCTAATAAATTTGGATCCAATTTTTACGACGCAGGTTAACGTTGAATTAGATTAGCTGTTAAAAGTGTTGTTACATTATGAGAAATTTACTCAAATCTATATTAACAGCTCAGTTCAATCAAACATATTTTCCACCTGCACTTTTTCTGGGCTCTCACTAGCACTTTATTGACCAAATAATGTTTTATTTATAAATCCAAATAGAATGATGAATATCATATCTTCGTTTTTTGTTTTTCCTTTCTACATGTTTTTTTAGCTGTGTGTTTTGTCTTTAAACAGTTCATATTCACATGCAGATTCTATTTATTGTTTCCCTCCAAATGGTGCATCTTGGTCTTGGGTTATATATATATATATATTCCCCACAAAACCAAAAGCTCAAAATGCATAAGAATATATAGTGTGCACTTAATTGACTAGGAGCCATAAGAATATTCAATTTGCTAGGCATCAATATGGTACTCAAATTATTTAGTCTTTTAATTAAAATTTGGGCTGTAAATTTAGTTGAAATTATATTTAAAATTGAAACTAAATCTGTATTTTTCATTTTTATTTTTATTTTTATTTTCTCTCTCCTCATTTCTTGAGTAGGAAACCTCCAAACTTCGTTTCTCATACCATTGCCGTTTCTCGTTTCGTTTCCGTTTCTCATTTCTGGTAACATAGGTTCCGGCCCGGTTCTGACCGGTTCCTGTTCTGGGGAGTTTACTGGTTCAATGACCTGTCCGGTTTTGATAAGATTGATCCATACCTTCCATTTATATATTCTTCAATGCTTTGTTGAGTAGTAAGTACAACAAGCTGCTCTTCACACATTCCTCCGAGGCAATAGTTCTGCAGTTCTGGGGACACAACATTGTGGCTTAGTTTTCCAGGCAAACAAGCATTTCTTGTGTTTGGTGACAATAGAATAGGGATGACAGAGTTTGCACAGGACTGGATACAAATTTCAGTTAATGTACACACAAATGTGAGTGAAGAAGAATTTGCAAGGTAAATAGGCAAATAAGACGTCGCATGTGATAGATCACCATCTGCGACTTATATGGCATTTACCTCTTCCTTAATCTTCATATGGTATGTCTTGGCAAGTTCTCTCAAGATGATAGATACATTGTAGGGGTGTATGAGTGTTTAACCTACTACCTGCAAATTTCAACCAACATTGAAATTGAGATCATATGACATAATTACAGAGGATGATGACTAGGCACAACTAATGGGATATTACATAAAGGCAATGTGTATTTGTGACCCAATTGAAATGTATGTGGCTTTGAACGGATTAGAAGACTTCTAATAAGCTCAAGTCCTCTTAAGTAATCTCCCTTTTTTTATTTCATCTTGTCTCTTTTTGGTGATCTCCTATGCTACTTCTTTTCATGCTATTGAGATGATGAGTTATTGAGGCATGCATGTATGTACTACGAACATGTCTGTCTCAATTTCACTCTCAGATTGGAACCTTGATTGCCAGTCATTGCACATTAAGGAAAAAATAGGCTTCATATATCAATCTGTGTCTGCTTTAGAGAGTAACATCCTTGAAGAATGTTACAGTCTGCTTGTTTATATGAAGTGTTTCCACAGGTTTTCCAAAAATAAGTTGCACATATTAGCTTTTGTCTGAAAAGCGTATATAGATGCATAGTCAGTCTGATTACCTTTTATATTTGTAAATTTTTGTCCAAATAATGTCATTAGACAGACCAGTGATATGAATATGTTATTACTTATTTGTTAATGCAGTGAAGGAGATCATTATATCGTTAATGGTCGGAAATGGTGGACAAGTGGAGCAATGGATCCAAGATGCAAGATTTTGATAGTTATGGTAATATATATGAATCGGTATAACCTTTTATTTTTTTGCATCATGCAAAGTAATATCTTGTACCTGTCATGTATATTGATTACTTTTGAGTTGAAAGTTACAGAACAAATATTAAAGAGACAGCTTAGGGAAGGCTAAAATGCAGGAGGCCAGGAAAAAAAGTAAATTCAGTAGCTCATGGAAAGTAAATTCATGATGCTACATGAATGTACAGTCCCATCGTAGGAAGAAATGTTAGGAATGGAAGGCTTCTATATGATGCAATAATATAGTCGTTGCCTAGAGGGAACAATCACCCTTAGTTTATATATTTATTATTTACGCTTTGCAATAGGGATCTATTCATTTGTCTGAAGTACATTGATATCTCACATGGTGTAATTTCTTGAGTCTCTCACATTGTATTTTCCTGGAAGAATACTCCATTGCATATATTGTAGAATGAACTAAATGTTTTTATTTTCCAAAGCATGAAAATTGTTTGTGAGAGCTTTCTTCTTCTTGTAAGGATCCCATAAAGAACACAGGATATAAAATGGAAGTGGACTTTGGAGACTATAATGTGATGGTGCTTGGAAATTTCCTAAGTTTACTCCTTAGGGAGGTCCAAAACCTTTGGAAATTGCATTTTTTGATTTAATATTTTGTGGTAGCCCATGAAAAAGTCATCTCTTTCATAGCTGGCTTTGCCCTTATTCGATGCCTGTGAGGTGTGGGGGGCTAGCTTGTGCTGTAGTTGTATTGAAGGAGTCCCAATAACCTTGTAATCAAGCTAAGAAAGTGCACTGCAATTTTTTATCATAGTTGAGTATAAGGAAAATCCACTTCTTACTTTTGTAACGCTCGTTTTAATATTATTTTTTCAAGATTAATTGCTGGCCCACCTCCCACGAGTGTCACTCACTAATAGCTGATTTGTCATAAGTTTGAATAGTGCACTTAACACTCATCGCATTAGATGATGCTCCCTGGGGTGAAGTAGGATTGAATCTATTGAAATTTAGTGCCAAACATTACCTCCAACATTTGCACCTACTAATTAGGACTTTTTGAGGTGGTCACTATTACCAACCAAAAAGTGGGTAACTCACAAAAGAAATTTTTCTCCTCCTTGTACAGCTGGCCAGCTAGCAGCCGTATTGATCAACACTTGATATGTTGCCATGGACCTTGTGCATATATACTACAGTCAAATTTCTTTCTGCCATTCGCATTCTTCCTTGAAGGAAGGTGGGTCATCCATCGAAAAGTACTTTTACCATCTTGCAATCATGTGCTTTTGCTTATTTTTTGGGGCATACTAATATGAATCAAGCGTATATTCGGATAAATGAATGATTTTGACTATATTATTGTTCCATCACTTCACTTGGGTGGTTAGTCTTTTATCCTAGTCTAGTGGGAACTCCTTTGACGCCTTATGACTATAGGAAGGACTTTATTAGGGAGGCTCTGATTGAAGTAGCATGCCCATGATATTCAATACTTACCACTTTCCTTCATTCCCTCTATTCTACATCCGTTCTATTCTACATCCGTTCTTCAAGAAGGTGGTCATTGTTTATGGGGATTGGCACTCTCCCATGATGTCCCATCCTCATCCTTGGGTCTAGGCTGGAAAGCATTTCATCGGAGGTCGATGTAGCTAAAGAAAGATAAAAGCAAAGAAAACCACAATAAAAGAAAAAGGAAAAATGCACATCCAAGGTTGCCGCCTAAATCCACATCTAAGGTTAGTGTGGAAAAAATTCCTAACTCCACTTGGTGTGGCCTTGGGGGCAGGCTAGGAGTTGGGGCTTGTTACCGCTCAAACTAGCAGGGGTCCTAAAAGGGGATTCTTGGAGGGCTACTACCAAAACAAGGGCAATAACGGAGCAATAGCCCATTGTCACCTCGATTAAGGCTCCCTACTCTTTGCAGACTTTCACTGATTGGAGGAGACCCGTTATAATAAGGATCATGAAATTGGATGGATCAATGATATGATGAGAGGTGATCCTAAAACCTATTCACAATAGAGGCTCAAATATATGGCTTGCTTGCTTTGAAAGCAAGATGAAAGGCTCTCTAGGAAGGAATTAGGGGAATTCTAAGAGCTAGGGTTTGAGTATATGACTTGTCAAGAAGATTCTTAGCTCCTAAAATCCTTTTGGAAACTTGGCTTCCAAGTGGTCTTTGTGAAATTGGCTTCAATAAGTTGTGGGACCACACGGAACCAAGTGGACCTGGGTTAGGTCAAGGTGGTACTGTTTAGCAACCAATGATATATTTGACCTAATCTGGGGGAGAAGGGCATCAAGGAAGGAATTTTCAATGGAAGATAATGTAATGATCCCAGTGAGGTTTCTAGCCTAAGGAAACCAGGGGCAAGAATCAATCTTCAAGCTAGGGCTTGCAATATCTTAAGATCTCACTATCGGAATCTCATGAAATTTGGAGGGCTTCTTGAGGACACACCAACACAGTTGTGGACCAAAAATCGAATTGTTTGGTTGGATAGATTGTGAGATAATTGATACCCTAGGTGACCTATGTAGGCTAGTACTAGAAAAGGGAAAGGTGAAAGAAATAAGCTTTGAGGTGATCACCTATGGAGGACCAGCGCCTAATCCTTTAGGGAGATTGGAGTCAAGTAGAATTATGACAATGGATTTTGAATTTTCTAGGTCAAGGAGGCCTCAAAGACAACTTTGCTTAGCACTAGGGCAACAACAAAAGCAACTTCGCAGACTTTATACTTCGTTTTGAAAAAATAGATGGCTTATCAAGATGAATTTCAACAATGAATCATCTCTAGGAACATGCATTCATAATACATGGCCCATACATGAAGCATCACAATCTAGAAACCTAATTTCCACAACTTTGCATAAATGGATACATTAAATTAGCCCTAGTATAGCGAAATCCTAGGACAATGTATGTGACAAAAACAGAAAGAGAAAATAGCATTAAATTGTACTTACATGTATTAAAATTTAAGAGTATATCCAACTATCAAAACTTTTCCAATCAAGAAGCTCCAAGATGAGAAAATAATCCAAACATTAAAATTTATTCCATGCTCAAAATTCGTCATCCAAAAGAATAGCGAAAATCTCACAAGAGAGAATGATCCATTCCAAGTGATGATGCTAAAATGAACTCACATCACTTGTATTTATACACTTCTAATGAGTTTGATTTAGCTAATTAGGTCTACATTAGCCCCTAGAATAAAATAATGTGCAAAATAACTAACTTTTGGTGACAAGCCCACCAAAATAACTCATAAACAAAAGAATAAGCATCTCAAGAGGTCGAATGATGAATGGTACATGTCGTTGGGCCTTCTAAGAGGCCTGATGAAGTCCATAAGTGTCATAATGAGAAATTGGACTCCCAAAGTAGTGGACAAGGTGTTGGCCCCTTGGTCTCCAAATAATAAACCTGTGGTGCTCCCAATGGGTGTGGGCACACACAAATAACCTCATGGGTCTCCAAGTAGATTGAAGATGCCTGTAGATCATTTGCAAAGGCTCAAATGATGATGTATGTGATGCCACATCACCAAATAGGTCCTGGGTCATCTGCCAAGTGCATGGTACGACTGTGGGGCTGGTTGGGCATGGTGAACCAAGTGCATCTTTCTCATCCAATAGGTGAATCTCTAGAAATCTTTGAATGTCCTTGGGGATGCATGGAGTGTTGCCTACTGCTGTGGAGGCCCATGGCTCTCTATACACACCCTACATGTGCCAATGTAGCCCTTCAGAGGGTTATGATCTTGTACAGGGAGACCAAACCTAAAATGGAGACCATCTGCAATCTTGCATAAGATCCAATGCTTTCCCTAGCCTTCCAGTACAACAAGTCATTTAAAGAAATCGAGTTAAAGAGCTTACAAACCATGGTCAACATGTGAGAACTTCATAATGGCATGCCCTTCCTTAGTGGGCTTTGGCATGTGCTAATGTCTCCAAGCTCGAAAGGGGGTTAGCCAAGTATCCTATTAGGTGGTTTCTATCGTTAGAGGGGACAATGTGTCCAAGGTACATCCTTCAAATGGTGATGGCATGTGATAAAGAGATGAATGGAATAAGGAATGAAATGGTAATGCTGAGCCACATGTCGGGGCACAAGGGTAGCTAATAAAGGGAAGTCCACACTTGGGTATATAATGTATAGGAGGGAGCAATTATGGTGCATGAGGTACCCCGACTTTGATTTTTCCACCCTTCTTTATATGCCTTTTTCCTTTTATGATTTTTCTTTGATTAACTATTTGGGGCTCAAAGAACAAGAGCATGATGTGTAAGATATAACAGTGATTGCCCCCTTTTTGGTAGGGTGGTTCATTGCCCTCCGAGGGTTAGGACAATGACGAGTTCCTGAATGATAAAGGAGGCTCATCTAGGGCCTCTAGGAACCAGGGTGATGGCCATGGGTATGGGGTAGAGCTCATGCATTTGGCTTTTGCCCACGTGCTAAATGTGTTTGTCCCAACCATGTTTTGCATTTTATGGTACATTTTCCCGTTGAATGTGGCCAATTATGCTTTTACTTTTCTTTTTAGTTGCATCAATCTCCGGGGCATCGCTTGAAGCTTGACCTAAGGTGAGGCCAACCCTGTGTGGACCCAATGGGGAAATGTGGACCCAAGTGGGAAGAATAATGAATGGGGCTATAATGTATGGAAAGGGAGAAATATATGTGGACGAGGGAGCGGGACCACGCAACCAAAATCGGGTTTCCCATGTAGTACCACCCTAAAACCCAAAGGTTAGTAAAGGAGATCCCATGGTAATAAACTCCAAGGGTAACCGTGAAAATTTCTGAATCTTAATTACAAAAATCCTACTACAGAAGTCTGGTTTTACTTCTCCTACCTGTGTATTTAACTTAGCAAGTTATTTTCAGAAATATTCATGAAAACATTGAAGTAAACAAACTGCAGCCTATACAATTATACAAATAAGGAGTTGAAGAATAATCACATTCAGACAAAGGACACAAGGTTTTTCGGACAAATGTCCACGGAAAAGCCCAATGTGGGAAAACTAGTGCAACAACTCTTGAGGGTTTTTATTATTATGCAGATTTCTGAATACAAACTAGGGTGCCATAAACGGCTCACCCAACAGAGAATTTCCTCGGCAGAAGTACCTCTATCTGAAGAAAGATATTATGGTTGATCCAACGTTAGAATGACGAACCCCACAGGTGCCTACGTAGTCCCCAACAAGCTCTGCGCTGGAACAGTGTCACCCTTCCTAGAGGTTGCGTCAGCCTTCTTTGATCTACTGAAACTGAGCCCGATCTACCCCACAGAAACCCTAGTGCTGCAGCCTCTGGCTCTGCATCACCTCCTCCTGGATTGCATCACCCCTTTAGGCATGTGTCAGCTCTGTGTGAGCCCAGCTGGGCTTGTGTCACCCTCTCAAGGGCTGCGCTGTCTCACCTAGGTAGCCCTGTCTCTCTGCAATTGTATTCGTAGCCTTGGATCCAAAATCCCGTTGCCGAACTGCCCCTCATTGCACTACAAGCTCACTCTGAAACTCTCAGCAAACCGTGCCCCAGAATTTCGACTTAGCTTAAGTGCTACTACTTTGTGTGTATATTCTCCAACTGACCCCAAGCCTTCCTTTAATACTTTTCTAGTTGATGAATCAACGACCATGATCTAGTCTCTAATTGATGGCTACTTAGAAAAGAATTGATTCTCATTACTTAGAACATTCTCACCCACATGTCTAAATTAATTCACTTTAATTATTCAATTTCCCTAAGTTAGACTTAGGGTCTCTATTAAAATAATTAATTATTTGAATAACTTAAGCTCTGGGTGGAATTTTTTCAAAGGATTTCTGGGTCTTGGAGATCTCATGTGTTCTAGCCCCTCCACAAAGTTTCGGAGCTAGAGCACATCCGATGCTACCTAAAAATCAACACTCCCTCTTAGCGAGGAATGTGCTCTAGAAATACTTCTCACCAGAAGCATCACCTTGATCCACGACGTCGGTCCTCTGCGCTGTTGATGCTCGGCCTATTGCCCCTCATCCACTGAGTTGTTGCCTTCTGTATTGTTTCCCTTGTCACTACCACTGACGCTGCCTCATCTGTACTGCAACGCCTTCTCAAAATTACATCATGCTGCCTATAGCACTGCCATTGCTAACTGCTGCACTGCAACTCAGTTGCTGAGAAGTAAGAAATTGAAACATCCCAAAGACTTGACATACAAGTCTGTCTAAGTCCACCTCGATACTGAAGCACCCTTTGCTGCTAATTTGCGCTAATGCTCTAGAGCTCTGCACTTCGTAAGCACTGCCTCTGCGCCGTGGAAATCCATCAACCTCTGCGCTACTGCTACATTGCTGCTGCCTTTGCTTTGTGCTGCTCAAGACTTCAGCGTCCTAGCTCTGCTAACGCTGCTCCATCATCCTTCGCACCAATTGACTTCTGTCATCCTGTTACTATCATTAAGGGATCCCATAGCTCGTATGTGATCCAAGAGTTTTTGCACCTCAAGGATCCTGCCCCATTCACTGCAATTCAAAAGAACTACAGATCAATGCCGCCCCTCCTCTTCTCTCGAGGCACGTGAGCACTCATGGCAACATTGTCATCAGTCCCATCATCACCCTTCGTTGCAGTAGCCTTCGAATCAACTATTTCCTTGCCCTTATTTTTCATAGGGCATGTTGTGGCGAAATGTCCTAGTTCACCACACCTAAAGCAACTGACCTTCGAAAGGTCTTTCTTCTTCTTCTGCTACTGCCCATGTTGTCCTTTAAATGCGAGAGCCGCATCTTCCTCCTTCTTGATCCCTCCGTTGCTGATGCCTGCCTTGGTCATCCTCCTGATCTCTTCTTGTTGAGAGCTGCCCACTGTTTTCCCAACTCGGAAGTGCTGCTCTGCCCAAAATTCATTGGACAAATTTCTCACACTCATTGGTAACTGCATTCAGAGCAGTCCTCACCACAAGACCTTCATCAGGTGTGGCCCCCACGACAACCAACTGATCATGGATCGCGTTCAATTGAATGAGGAAGGGGTCAATCTCTTCTCCCTTCAGCATCTGAAATAATCGAAGCTGGTTCTCATGAAGTCTTCCTTTGAACATAAGCCCTTTGATACAATGTGGTCAAAGAAGTCGTCATCTCATGTGCTGTGTTCTTCTCAACAATGTGTGGGACCACATGATCCCTTACTCCATCCATGATCAAGCGCTTAGCCTTCGCTTGAGCTTCCTCGTACTTCTTGAGAGCGTCAACATCAACAGGAACAACCATGATATTCAAGGCATGATCTTTGATTCGATATTCATCGAAGACTGCCAAGATCCTGGCCTTCCATATGACAAAGTTGGTTGCACCATCCAACATGTCCTAATCCCTCAGTCCATATGCAGCCATCTTTGCTCAATTGAATATGTCGAACTGATTCATTTCTCGCTCTTTTGCTACTTCCCCAACAAAACTCGGATCTGGGTTTCTTGGCACTAGAAACCCTCTAACGAATTATGCTCCCTCTAAAAACTGATTTCCCTCCAGGAAATCCTCCGCCAACTGATGTCGAATCAACCCTCTCCGATCACTCTTTGCTGCTGGTCAACACCGGATCTAGACTTCCTGGCGAGAAGTCTTCTGAGGAATTGCTTCCCCTTACTTTGTCACACTCTGCTTGTGAAATTTTCAAGCTGAATTACTATTGCAGTGATTGATTTATTTCCCTACTTATTTATGATAAGTTATTTACAAATACTTCCAGTAAATTCTGAAATAAACACAATTGCAGTCTTCACTTAATCATAAGCAGAAAATCAAATAGAACACATATAACGAAATAGAAATAATCACATGAGCACGATTATTTTTGGACAATTGTCCTCGGAAAAACCCAATGTGGGAAAACCAGTGCAGCAGATGAGGGTTTGTATTATTCTTCAGCAGTGGAAATCATTTACAGAAATTTGACGAGCAGATGTTGAGAATACACCTGAGATAATTTTTCCGAACCGTTCGGAAGAATTACTGAAACATGGGAGGCACCCTTTCTCCCTTTGCGTCACTCTACGTGGTCTTCTGCGCAGTCACTGCGCTGGACTACATCACTCTGCATGGAGGACCAATGCTGCTGCTCAACGCTGCCCCCTCTGTATCCTCCTCCCGCCTTCTTCTTCCTTTGCTGACTTCCCCTTCCTTCTTCTACCTCTGCAAGTCTGCCTCTACAACCTCTCCCTCTGAAATCGAATTCTATTCCTTCAGAATCGATTTCCTTCGGGTACTGAGTGTGTGCCTGGCTGCTTTCCAAATGACCCTCAAGCCATCTCTTATAATCTTCTCGTTAATGAATCAACGACCCAGATTAGACCTCTAATCAATGGCTGAGATTATAACATGACTTGATCTTCGTTTTCTAGAAGATTCACACTTTGCTTTATTAATACCCTTTAATTATTTAATTTCCCTAAGTTTAGACTTAGGGATCACTTTAAAATAATTAATTATTTTAATAAAGCATGAACTGAGTGGAATTTCCACAAACGGTTTCTGGGTTTACTGGAATACTGATGACCAAGCCTCCTCCCAAAATGTGAGACTTGGAACACTTTCCAATGCTACAAAATCAACACTGCTAGACACTATTTTTCTCCAATAGAAACAATGTCCCACCATCAACTACTGAAGAAACATGATCTGCACTTCCAACCACAGCAACTAGAGCTCAAAATTTCTGCGTTGGCCCAACAAGCATTGGCTGCCTCTCCACAGCTACAATGGCACTCTTCTTGGGTCTGCGTCCTTCTGCATGAGCCCTGCTGGCTCTGCATGAGCTCCACAGGTTACTGCGTCACCCTTCTTCGCCTCTCTCTAGATTTGCATTGTCACTCGGGACAACTAGCTTCCTGTAGCAAAAAAAATTTCTTCGGTCTTCTGCTGATGGCTTTAGCTCTTCCTGATTTGCGAATGCTCTGATAACATGTGAAAATTTCTGAATCATAATTACAAAAATCCTATTGCAGAAATCTGGTTTACTTCTCCTACTTGTGTATTTAACTTAACAAGTTATTTTCAGAAATATTCATGAAAACATTGAAGTAAACACATTGCAGCCTACACAATTATACAAATCAGGAATTGAAGAATAAACACTTTTAGACAAAGGACACAAAAGATTTTTTGGACGAATGTCCTCGGAAAAACTCGATGTGGGATAACGGGTGCAGCTAATCTTGAGGGTTTTTATTATTATGCAGAGTTCTGAATACAAAATAGGGTGCCATAAATGGCTCACTCAACAGAGAATTTCTTCGGCAGAAGTACCTATATTCAAAGTCAGATATTGTGGCTGATCCAGCATTAGAATGACGGACCCCACAGGTGCCTACGTAGTCCCCAACAAGCTCTGCGTTGGAACTTCATCTCCCTTCCTAGTGGCTGCGCCACCCTTCTTTGATCTGCTGAAACTGAGGCCGATCTGCCCCATAGAAACCCCAACGTTGTAGCCTCTGGCTCTGCGTCACCTCCTCCTGGACTGCATCACCCCTCTGGGCCTGCATCAACTTTGCGTGAGCCTAGTTGGGCTCGCATCACCCTCTCAATGGCTGCGTTGTCTCTCCTGGGTAGCTCTACCTCTCTGCAACTGTATTTGAACATTTGCCCATTAGCGGGCAAGTCAAGTGGTTCCCCATCAAGAGTACTTAAATGGAAAGAATTATGTCTGAATTGTCCTCTGATAATGTATGGGATGTTGAGAATTTAGATGGCTGGTGTTTAATTCAAATTCTCTTCTTGATAATTACTTGTGAGGTTACTTGAGTTACTTATGTCTTCTCTTCTTTAGCTTATTTAGTCTTTCATCAAGTCAATTATCAAAATACACAAGACACAAAAATTAGGCTCCTAGAGCCAGGGAAAAACCTCTCCCTCCTGGAGAGGAAAACCCACGAGAAATTCTTCTTATAGATTTTCAAGTGACAAGTACCATGACCAAGACTTAAACCCTTGACCTATATGCATCCAAGACCTTGCCACTTCTTCTTTGATGATCTCAAACTTGATTCTTCTATTCTTCACCAATCTGCACTGATCTGCACTAGTACTAGAGAACTCGGTTTCTAAGTTTTACTTCTTATTGCTTAGTCAACTATTGGAGACGAAATCATCTTCACTTTGCATACACTTATAACTTTATTCCTTGAACTGTAGTTAGGAAGGTAAATCACATACCTTCCTCACTTTTCCACACCTTTAAGACTACTTTCTTCTTTAGGTCATTGTCTCAACTTCATGTACTGTAGGCTCACTTTTCCACACCTTTAAGACTGCTTTCTTCCTCAAGTCACTGTATCAACTTTATGTACTGTAGGTGTATACTGATCGACACTCTAACCTTAGGACAATTAGCAAATCTGCCTTCAAACAAATCCACACTTATAGTACTTGTACACTACCCTTAACTTCGCTTATGTTTAAGGTCCTTTGCTCTGCTTGGTGTCAAAAACAATATGCAATACTTCTGTGTTATTTCCGCAGGTTCTTCCTGGTATAAGGTCCGAAAATGCTGTGATACCTCAGACAAATCCGCACTATAACCCTATACAAGACCTTGGAAATCTGCACTTATATACTCTATAAAATCTCAGAGGAATCCGCACTATTTCAGAGGAATCCACAATCTTCTTGGTGACAAATGAGCCGCAGGTCCTATGTATATATATGGCACAGTTCCTCCTGTTAGGCTGACCTTACACACAGTTTGTAGGCCGACTTTATCACTGTGTAGAAGGCGACTAGATCTCAGTATATTGGAGCTTATCTTCAGCGTTGAGTGAGGGTTGTTTTAAGCCATTCTTCCACAAGGTTCATGAGAAGGTCTTGGAGCATTTATTGATGACTAGGCTCTTCATATACATGACACTAATTACACTTATAAATAGAAGACAAACCCTAATAGACATCAAGAAGAAGTCTATTGACTTATAATAAAAACTTGCTCAAGAAACCCATGAAGTAAGTACAAAAAAATACATTTTATTATCTTTGTCTTCTTCTTTACATAAATACATAATTACATAGTCAATATGAAGGCCAATCCTAGTTACACTTTTCAACATGGTCCAAGCTACAAGGTGTCAAGTTTCCCATGTTTCCCCGGTTTTTCCTTTCTTCGATCCCAAAGAAGTACCATGTCACCTTGGTGTAATGGCCTCTGTCCAGAAGATTTGTCAAAACTTCTTTTTATCTTTGCTTGATTTTTGAAACTTTGATTAAAGGATTTTCTTCTAGTCACATCCAATTCAATAATTTGATCAATTCGATGCTGAATTGCATCCTTCTCTGATGTGAAATTATGAAGAAGCTGATATGATGGAAGCCTCAAATGTATAGGTAAAGTAACATCCAAACCATACACAAGTTCAAAAGGTCTCTATCCTGTGGAGCTTTTCTTTGTTATTTGATCAACCCATAACACATGCTTAATCTTGCTATTGCAAGTCTCTTTTGTTGTCCCCAGAATCTTCTTGATGATGGTAATTAAATTCTTATTACTTGATTTTGCAAGACCATTCCCTTGTGGATAGTAATTTGATGAGCGGGACAAGATAATGCCATACTTGAAACAAAAAAATGAAAATACTGCTGAACTTAAGGCTTTGGCATTATCAATATTCATCTTGGCAGGCGCCCCAAATATAGTGATGATCTTATCCTCTCTGAAATCCATCACTACTTTCTCAATGGCGAATTTGGTAGGGATGGGTTCTACCCACCTAGTGAAATAACTCGTTGCTGTTAAAATTCATTGGTAGACATTAATTGAATTATCATTGAACTTCCCTATAAATTCAAGAGTCAAGACCCCAATGCTGAAATGGAGCTTCAACTACCGCTATTTTCAAAGGTGGGGTTGCCAATTTTGTTTTCTTGCGAATAATTGACAAGCTTGGAAACCTCTTACAAACTTGTGCACATCTGAGAATATGGTGTTCCAATAATATCCAACCCTGAGGATTATGTGGACAGTGGGTTGTAGTCTTAGCTACGTAATGACCACCACAAAACCCTGCATGAAACTTTGATATAAGCTTCTTAGCTTCAACCTCATCAACACATCTAAGGATAATTCCTTCAAGATTTCTCCTTCCTAAACCATTTTGAATGATGAAATACATAGTGAATTTTAGCCTCAAGGCGCTTCTCTTATGTCCTAATAAGTGGCTTGGGCAAGTGAGGTTCCTTTGATAGTAGATAAAATCTCCATACCAATCCAACAACTCTAATTCTGAAGCTCTGATGAAGTCGCTCACTCTGATGAAGTGTTTTGGCAAATCAATCCCAGGGCTTCCTCATTACCTTTTGTCAAAATGTGGGCCAACCCTTGATCCTTAACCAATTTAGTGGGTCTAATCTCTAAATCTTATTCTTGAATCTTAGTGACCCATCTAGCTGTAGTTCCTAAGCAATTAGTTTGAGTTAGAATCTCTTTTATCGTCGAGTGTGGGACAAAGTCTATGACTTTGGAATATCCCTCATAAAATATGAAGTGCTTGAGCAACTTGACCAACGCATACGCTTACTTTTCCATGATATGATACTTCAACTCTATTCCTTGTAAGGCTCTAGTCATGAAAGCAATGGGCTTTATGACCCTCATCATTCTTTTGAAGCAAAACCCCTGCAATATTCTCTTTGGAAGCAAAGGAAAATATCATGGAGTCCTTGGCATAACTTGGATTCTCAACGATAGGTGCTTTTGTTATTAAACCCTTAATATCTTGGAAATCCTTTTTTCCTTTATCAACCCATTCAATTTTTGCATTTTTCTTCAGGAGACTCTGAACGGGTCTTGCTACCTCAACAAAATTTGGGATAAACGTCCTAAGGAAATTAATTTTTCGAAGGAAAGATTGGAGAGATTTAATATTATGAGGCAAGGGAATCTCATATATCACTTCTACCCTTTATGGATCAATCTTTATACCAACCTTGGAAATTATGTGACCAACTAATTTTCCCTCTTACCCCAAATATAGTCTTTGTTGGATTAAGGGAGATACTATACTCCCTACACCTTTCAAATATTTGCCTAAGATGACCGATGTGTGCAACACCATCCATTGAAAAAACTGTAAGGTCATCTTGATATATTTTAATGATTTTTTCTATTAAGCCTTTAACATCGTAGTCCATGGCTCTTTGAAAAGTAGCCCCTGCATTTGTTAACCCAAAAGGCATCCTCAAATATTCAAATTTCCCCCATGTGGTGGTGAAGGTAGTCTTGTTCTTCTTTCTTGACCATGACTTGGTTGTAACCAAAAAATCCACATAGCTAAGACATCATACTTGAACCTGTTGTTCAGAAATCAAAGGAGGTGGCAGTTAAATGATTTCTCTTATTATGACATTATCTTGTGATGTTTTTGTTATTATTCTGTGTTCTTTCAATTTATCTTTTCTTATCGTCAAGACTAATGCCAAATAACAAATAGAAGAGGACAGAAGATGTAGGTATGCTGCCAGGGGAAAACCCCACTCTTTGGGGAAAACCAGTCAAAATTCTTCCTTCAGTAGATTCAAGCTGAGACGACCGAGACCGTTATAAACTAAAGACTCTCTCCACCAAGTCATCCTTTCACTATGTTAGCATCGAGATCTTCTTACTGTCCTGACACCGAGATCTCCTTTTCTTATCGAAACCTCATCCTCATCACTGCAATGACACCGAGACATTCTTCTTTCTGTGGCAGCCTTGAGATCCTTCCACTTTGATGACACTGAAACATTCTTACTGATGTGGCACCAGATTCTTATTGTTGTGGTTGCACTGTGGTAATACTGTGATAACACCGTGGTATAGCACCCAAACTGTAGTAAGTTGGTACCGAATTTGTAGTAGCATATTAGCACCAAATTATGTGAGAGCACTGAACCTTAAGACTAATTCGAAGTCATATTCTGTGATTGCATTGAGAGCACTTCTATGACTGTCTGAATTTAAGAGATAATCCAAAATTTTCTTGACTGTAATTTTTGTGCGGTCTACACTTGTATTTATAGTTGTTTCTTCCTGAAATCGGCCGACATGATCATATGAAGAGATGTGTCCTTAGGCCGACATACATTCTTTGATGGAAGTCAACTTGTTGGAGACTTATTTGAAGCTGACTTGAGGATATTGCTAAAGAGGATGACTTAATGGAGGAGTCTTTGACTTAATAATTTCACAACAACCTATTTATATGATTCAAAAGATCGAGATGGGTCAATTTAAATCTATAATGAATCTATAAACCCTAGAAGTCCACAATGGGGATTTTAACCTAGATAATATGACCCAAGCATGAAACCCATGCTTTAACAAGTCATTTAATAATAATAAATTCTTTTTGACAAATATATTAATAATGAAGACCGAACCTAGTTACATTCGTCAACACTCCCTCTTAACTAGGGAGGTATTCATTTTTACATATAATCAAAGAGGTACATGGAAGATCTCACTTTATCTATGAAGAAGTTTAGGCACCGCAATGGCACAAACTAGATTCCTGACCAAGGCAATCTATCCATTTGGTCTCTCAACAGTTTAGGCACCACAATGCCACGGACTAGATTCCTGACCAGGGAAATCTATCTGTGTGGGACGAAGATTGACTAAATATTTCAACCTCTATAGGTACCATCAGCCTTACTTACTAACCATCAACCTCAGGGAACTAGGTGCGCATCCACCTGATGCCACCCTCCCTACCAGACATCAATACAAAGTGTCGATCTGATGTCCTTCCAGGCAATGCTTCACTCGCAAAGACTCAACAACAAATCTCTCCCGATCAAACTGATTGGCAACCAGCACGCTATCAAACCTTTCAGAGATTCACCTGTACAAACACAACCCCAATCAGTGATATACTTTCAAATATACATCATCAAAGACAAACCTCCGGGGCCTTTCGATGTTGCTTCTCAATTTATCTCAGCAAGACTAGCAACCGAATCTTTGACAAAAGAGTGCTGAATCATACATTCTCCTTTCCTACATGTAGCAACATATGTATTCTCCAATCAAAACTATGTTATGCTCTCCCTATTAAGCAGGGAGATCTTTTTCATCTAGGCTCCCTCTTAATCTAGGGAGATCAACTTCTTCCTTCGGTATTGGAGAATTTTTCATTGCTTCCATCTTTCTCATCATGCTCATCGTATCGACGTCTCGTACAAACTTCTTCACCAACTTCTATATGATGTACTTGCATAGCTTAGACAACAAGTACAACCAGATCTATAGAAGCATGAAGTTAGTCATAATGAAATTTTATAGTAGCGGAAGCATTAAACTTTACAAACATAATCATCAAGAGACTATACTTCAATACTTCAACTTCTAGCCTAGGTTTGTTACAAACCCTAAATCACGTTAGCAACTCAACTCATATAGCGATCCCTAGAAATAGGTCAAAAGAAAAGAAAAGTATCTAATAACTTTCAAAAGTCAAATATATTAGACTTCCCACTAGGGTTTTATGTAAACCCTAGATTTCATACATGAGCTATAACAATCAAACACAACTTAATCAACCAAAATAACTTTTACTAGGGTTTGATGTAAACCCTAGATTTCCCATCATCATCCTAGAAATTCAAACTTTGACTAGAGCTTGTTTCCAAACCCTAGGAGTTAAGATCATTAGTAATTTGGTCAACACGCATATCTAGGAGATTATCATCATGCATAAGCATATCATATCTCAGACAATATTAAAACATTAGACATACACTGACCTAGACTAAGCTAGGGTTTCAATCAAATGAACACATACCTAGGGTTTCATTCCTAAGACTTTAAAAACATAATAAGGATCTTGCTTGTAGACCCAACCAAAACCTAGGATTTCAGTTCATAACAAAGAAAACCCTTATTATATCAGAACTTCAAATGTTCGAGATTTCGAACAACATCATTTCAACCCTAATAATTTGAGATTCCATGATCATATCAAACCCCAAACATGACATCATCAATATATCAACCAGAATAACCGTTTCTTCATTAATAGCCCTAAGTAGGTTTAGGGTTTCACATATTAATAGCATACCCTTAGGTTAGGGTTTTTCCAAAGAACTTGTCTAGGGTTCTTTTATAAATAATCAAAGATAAAGGTGGGTAGATTCATCGGATGATGAATCATCTCTAACAAGAATCTTTTAAGATTCAAGGGAGCTAGACATAGCACTTGTTAGTAATGTAGAATAGATATGCCAAAGAGGGTAACAAGACTTTATGATTTAGGAGATACCTTTGTTCTTTGACAAACCTTCAAAGTTTTGTCTTGTGATGCCTTCCTTCATACTCCTTGAAAATTTAGCAAGTCATGGTCTTCTATACCTGTAATACATACTTTCAAGCAAAAACGTGATACCAAGAGCGTAATTTAATTTCTCAAGTTAGATCTTTTATGCAACCATGGAGGATGGAATCCTATGATAGGACATTTATTTGACATCTAGATTACTTTCTAAATCCTAGAGATTAAGGTTCTAACATGTATGCTATCTAAGGATCACAAATTAGACTAGCTATAAGCAAGAATTATTAGATATATTGCAAATCTAGAAATTCATGAACATACGTACCTTGTTGTGTAATACTTACTTGGTTCCTTGTGCTTCAGATCCTTAAGGACTCTTTTCTTGAAGCTGGTTCCTTGGACTATCAACTTCATTTTCCATAGGACAGACTTCGGATTCCCTTAGTGATGACATAGTTCATTAAGGTGCCTAATACTTTAGTTTAGTATGGGAGGTAGACACAGAGCAATAGTGTCCATAAACTTGCAGTATCATCTTCGATATTGTGGAAGGAGTGACACAGTTCTTTTAATGATGGTATTGTGGATATAGCCCAATCAATGATTATCCATACTCACAAATCTCCAGTCCTGTGATGACTGAATTTTCTTCACTGAAATTCCTCACTGTTTCAAACTTACACATAGCAATGCTTCAGCCCTTACATCCTCTTGTAACTAGGTGCTTTATTGCTGCATTCGAAAGCTCTTTTATAATATGACTGTGATTTGAACAACTTCTTTTCTGAGTTTAATCCGAACTAGTCTTACTTTTCATATACTGAAATGCATTACTGAACTATCACCGAGTTGAGGTTACTGTGGTCATGTGAGAGCACTGAATTTAGGCCACTGTAATAGCACCGAACAGAGGTAGCACCGAGACTGTGTTGACATGGTGACTGAGACAGCATTGAGACCCTTCTTCTTCTGCCTGTGGTAGTACTGAGACCTAGACCTTTTCTCTGAAATGTTAATCCAAAATCTTCTTCACTGTGATCATTTCTGTGATCCGTCCGAATTTTTGTTACTGTGATCATCTCTGAGATCTGTCTCAACTTTTGTCACCATAATCATCCTTGTGATATATCCGAATTCCTGAGACCTTCTTCATGACATATCACTGAGACTTTTATCCCGAAGATTGATATCCGAACTGTGATATGATCCGGACTTCTATTTCTGAGTTTAGTGCAAGATTCTCAAGAGTGAATAGTTCACTGAAATCTTCATTTTGCTAGCCCAGAAGTGTCAATCTGACACGTTCTTCTGGAACCTTCACTGAGAATATTTCAAAGATGTATAAGTGGTCTTTCAAACTGCCTTTTGACCATGACCTTAGCTCTAAAACCATGTTGAGAAATCAAAGGAGGTGGCAGTTAAACGATTTCTCTTATTAGCTTGCACCTGTGTAGATTCTGCAGCTTGGACCTTCTACCCTCAAGCATACACTCTGTGATTCTGACACCTACAGCAGCATACCTCGGACCTACTGTGATTACGCTCTATATTGTGGGACAGACCTTCTATTATGTAGGCTCGGTGCATACACACAGTGCTTAAACACTTAAGACCTGTGTATTCTTGCTGTAGCTTCGGACCTGGCTCATTGTAATAACACTTCAGACCAGGGTTATTTCTCTGTGGAAGATTCAAAAGACTGTGACCTACTACCTTCAGACCTGGTGGATACAAACTGAAGCTTGGACCTACAGTGCTTCTGTGGCTTGGAACTGGTACAGTGATACGTTGAACAGTGAAGAAGAGCCTTCATCAGTGATACATTGAACAGTGAAGAAAAATCATTACAAACCACCTGTGGGCAGTGAAACAGGATTAGTAGCACAGTCAACAAGTTACAAGACCTTGGACAGTGAATCATTAGATGGACAGTAAACAGTAATGAACGTTGAAGGTGCTTGGTGGAGAAGAAGTGAAGTCTTGGACAGTGATGACTTAAGAATCTTGTGGAAGTATCTCTTTGGAGAAAGTCCTAAGTATTAAAGTCTTCTTCTTAAAAGCACCATTGAAGGTACTTACTGGAGCAGACCTAGAGGAACAGCTGAAGAAATTGTATAATAGACCTTGAAGCCAGATTTGGACCAGCCCCATCTTATACTCCTTGGAACAGGTTTGAAGATCTTGAAGATAGTATTGAAGCAGACCTATTGAAGACTGATGTTCTAAGAGCACACTTGCTGAAGCACATTGAGGACGGTTTGTGAAGATGTTCTTATAAATCACACTTTGGAGCTTTGAAGATCGTGGAGATCCTTGGAGCAGTTTCTGGATCAGGCTTGGTGCAGCGTATTGAAGAGACTTTGAAGAAGTCTTGGGACAACCTTTTGTAGAGACATTTTTGAGAAGCACTAGCTGTCCTTAGAGTTAATCTTGGAGACCATGATGCATTAGTCGTCATGAAGTGACCTTGGAGAAAGTGTTTGGGTAATATGAAGAGCAGTGGAGACACCTTCATGATAAGACAAGATTGTCATTGATGAAGTGATTTGGAGGATGCATTGCTGAAGATAGACAGGGCTTGTTGAAGAAGATATTGGAAGTCGTAAGCAAACTACTAAATTTATCTTAATGAATTGAAGCAGGAGGTTGGAGCCTCATCGAGACAAGGTTGGTGCCTTGGAAGATAGGGTTGGAGCCCTAGAGGATAGGAGTCCTCAAGAAACCAGGTTGGAGTCTGTATCAGAGATAAGGTTGGAGCCTTGGAGGTTGGTGCCTCAAAGTTGACAAGGTTGGAGCCTGGGAGATTGAATATTGGTGTTTTCATCTAGGGTTGGAGCCCTACACATATATTATACTTGATTTATTGTAAAGAAGAGATTAATAAAAGTATTTATTCTTATTGTTTATTTTGTGTTCTAAATATAAGTGATCTAACTGGTAAAAATAACAATTGAAAAGAAATACTAATTCACCCCCCTCTCGGTATTTCCAACAATTATCTTGTGATGTTTTTGTTATTATTATGTGTTCTTTCAATTTATCTTTTCTTATCATCAAGACTAATGCCAAACAACAAATAGAAGAGGACACAAGATGTAGGCACACTGCCTGGGCAAAACCCCACTCTTTTGTGGCCCTCCAATGACCCTACATCAACATGACGCCATCAACTTGGCTATCATTTGGATGGCTAATATATAACTTGAAAAAGCTACTTGGTCGGCTTATGACCAAGGCTTTCCCATTATTTTAAATATTTTGGGGGCTAATTAGCCTAATTCGACTTAGTGAGACTCATATAAATAGAACTCACCTTCATTTGTGTGAGATCATCATTACACTTGGGAATTTTAGCCTTCTTGGCAAATTCACACTTTTTCTTTTGTTGGCTATTGGATGATCTTTGATGCGTTTTGATATTTGGAGCTGAAATCTTGATTTTCTTTGGAGCTATCTCTTGGATTGTGGATGGATATATCATGTTTCATCTTGTAACTGCTTTTGTTGATTTTTTTTTCTCTTGTAAAATGTCTAATGTATGGAATTGTTGCCACTAGATTAATTCTAATTGTGCCCTAATTATTGAAAATTGAATTTTGAAAGCTATTATGTTGGCACTTGCATATGTTACTCATTGTAATTTGCATGACATATGATGAATTTTCCTAGTGGATGAAACTTTTCTTTTCCTCTATAAAACTCCATAATCATTGAGTGGGTAATTGTTGAGGGTTGGTAGGTAGGGCATCAGTTCTTGACCTCCTTAAGGATGACTTTGGCTAATTTAAAACATCTAGGACTCCATATGCCCAAAGGACAAGTCATTGGTCCAAGTCATTTGGTGATCAAGCCTCTTTCTCTCCATAATTTTCTCCTAATAAATTTCGGTCCCCTAGACGCAAGGCAAAAATCTAGGGCTTGCAGTGAAATTTTAGGGAGGCGATTTTTCAGGAATTTGAGAGCCTAAACATTAAAGGGTCTAGGCTACCTATGCTCCAAGTTGCACCTGCTCGAGTTTCATCCATAAAATCTCTTGCCCTAGGTACTGCTCCATGAGCGAAACCTTGGGTTATTCTCCCTCAACTTGAGGACTTCTTTGAGGGTTGTATGAGCTTAGTACTCAGTGGATTAAATCATAAGAAACCCTTTCTTCTCGTGGGCCTTGACCTTTTGAATGCCTATTACCATCGAAAAACCTCGAACTCTAGGTCTTGTGCTTTTGTTTCTAGGGATTTTCTTATAGAGCGATTTTCTTCTTCGAAGCCTCGTGCCTTTATTGAGCCTCTCTTTCGAATGAGCTCTAGCTCCATCACCTTGTACCTTCAAACTTAGAATATCTATCATAGCCGATCATAATCATATTGGGATTCCTCCCATTGGTGAAAGTCCGTAAATAGTAGTGAACTTTGGTCACTGCCTCATTGTTATCACATAGTCTAGCTTTCCATCCTTTAAGGTTTCCCTCTCTAGGCCCTGCTCGATTGTGTGGTAACAAGGTGCACATTGATACAACTTAGAGATCCAACTTGCAAAAGAAAATGTGAAAATACGAGGGGTGGATTGCTTTTATAGTGACCTCGTGGGTCCCTTTCCATGTGACATGTGTCAAAAAATAGGATATGATTACAACATGGGTTGGACATATGTTTGGCATTGTTTTAACACGTGGTCTGAGTCAACTTGGCTAAATTGACTAACAATTGTACCAACTCTGGATCCTACTCTTTTTGGAGGGGAAATTCGGCACCAACTGGCCCTACTCAGGAAGTTTGTACCTACTTGGCCAAGTAGCTACTAGGCCCCAGTGTAGTGGAACTAGAAAGCAAAATTCAACTTTTTCTTATAAAAGAAACGAAAAGAAAACCTCCTAAACCCAACCAATGTTTTTTCAAGGACTCTCATTTTTCCTCACACTATTTGGCCAAAAATGCTAGCAATTAATGGTAATGTTAAATTCTTAAAGGAGAGATAAGGGAAATGTCAACTTTAACTTAAATCTTTAACGCTATTGTTAATTGTTTCAGGATGTTTGAGAGTGGTTTCGACCTCATCAGACTTTCGTTTAGAAAAAGTGGAATTTCTTATTCCATTCAAAATTTAACAAACCTAACAATTCTCTAGATTTTAGAATTAGTAGGATTATAGCTTTTTCATTGGATTATATCGCATATGATGGTATGAGATTAACTAAGCAAGAGAATAAAGCCCTTTATGTACCTCAAATGTTTGTGGTATTGATTATTGCACTACTCTGTCATGGCCTTAGAAAAAATATACCTTTCACTCAAAACAACATCATTGATTAGGCATACTAAGCTTTTTCTACCATATTATACAGCTTGGATTAGGTAGTCTAGTCAAAATTGGGTTGTGTTCACTGATGTCCCTGGAGGTTAGAGGTAGGGACAAAGACTAGACAAGAGGCAAAAGTTGATCCTAATGATGAGGATCCCAATTTAAATGTCCTTGCTCATTTATTTTTATTGTTTTCTCTCAAAATTTTAATAATTTTTTGGAATCATGATTTGGAGTCCTGTATATATATATTTTTTTCCTTGGAAAAAAATCTTTATTTTTATAGTAAAAATAACAGACTGGTCCCTATAATGGGGTTTTTTACAATAGCTCCTAGAGCTGTTTGCTTTTCTTAACAGAGTAAAACCGATTACCATCCTTTCCTGATCTTTCCATTCATGTGACAGTCATCATATTTTTCCATAGTGTCTGTAGAAACATTTAAAACTCCATCAAAAAAGAAAATTTATACACTGCGCATCTCCTCCGAGTTGGAAGAGAGATCCTCTATTTTTATTGTGCCTGGAGGAAGCGTGAGAGCTGCTTTAGACAGATCATCTGCTTCCATATTTAGTTCACGGTATAAATGCCTGAAAGTGAGCTTATGGAAATATTTCACGGTATACTAGCTGGGGAGGACATGTCCTGTCTCAGGGCTGAGAGAGCAGTCCAGGCCATCATGATCCATGCCGAGGCACGAAGATAAATGATGAAAAGTGGTGCAAAACGGTAAGACAAAAAATAAGTGTCGATTATTGAATAGGGGACAAGCAAAAAAACAGGGAACCCAGACCTAAGAGGAATGACTACCCACCCACAGGAGAAAATGGACGGGAAAGATTACATGAGTGATCCGAGTAGGATCACCCTGCAGGGGTGCGGGCTACAGAGGAGCTGCAGAAAGCACGAGCAAATCAGAAGTCCAATATCAAATAATTCTTGTATATATATATATAGATAAAATAAAATATTTTACATATTTTTTGTTGAAAATGTGTAACTAGTGTCAGTCTTCATAATGTAACTCGAATGTACTATTGAAATATTTATTTTATTCATTTATTACATTCATTATTATTATTATTTTTCTAGTTAAAGCATGCTTTTCATGCTTATAGGGTTTATTGAGTCAATAGAAAAATTTGTCATGAGTCAAACAAATGTACTTAAGTCGAAGTCCCATCCAGACTATTTGTAAGAAAAATAAAAATATTTTATTTTGAGTCGAAAGAGTCAATTTGTTATCCACAAGACCAAGTCGGCTCTGCCTGGACAAGTTGACCTAGAAGAGGCACCTATTCAACCTCCTGGACAGCTATAAATAATAGACACTTCAACCTCATTCGATTACTAAACACACACATCGATTTCTGTGTGAAATAGTAGAAGAAAATGAGTAGAAGGAAATAGGTGTTTTTGCTTGCTTTCTGTTCACATGTGCGAAGATTCCAGGGCAGATTCTATGAAATTGCAGGTTTGAGTTGCAGGTCTGAATTCTGAGTTTTGACGAGATTTGTTGAAGTTTGACCAGCGTTGATTTTTGTTGAATTTGACTTGTTTGGTTGAGCTTTGAAGGGGCTGTCTTGGGTCTATGTGGCAGTCTTTGTCTTGGTCTTCGGTCTTGGATATCTTGCTTTGATCTGATTCTATAAGAAGAGGATTGTTTGGGTTTCCCCCCTTGTAGGGTTTTGCCTTGGCTTGGAGCCTAATTTCTTGTGTTTTTTGTCTCTTGTGATCTTTATGTTTTGGTAATTGCTTGATGAAGAAAACATAATAATAAAAAGAAGCCAACAAACATTCACAAGTAATTATCAAGTTAAGAGAAATCATCATCATTGACTAGCCTATTGGTTTCTCAACATTTTTTAGTAAACCAAATCATTGAAATCAGATCAATCTTAGTCATTCTGAGTCTGAGTCCAAGTTGACTCTTGATTGATTCTGAGTTCTAATTTGAGTTTTAAGACGACGGTGTTTGGCACATGTACTCTGCATAGGACTCATGTCAAACATGTGTCAGAAATGTGCCTTATCATATGCATGTCTGACATGAAGGGTACAGACATGGAGTCCCTTAACGGTGTATCCTGTTAGATAGTGTTAACCTGTTCATGTAAATATTTCTTTTAACTCTAAGGTGCAATGACAGTAGTTATCTATGTTTCATAAGAAATTTTAGTCTCCTTTCTGTGATAGTTTGTTTTATCTGGAAATTTGTGTGATTCATTTCTTCTCTGTCTCAAATATTCTTACAGTCATTCTTGTTTTGCCAATTTGATGCAGGGAAAAACAGATCTGAATGCACCTAAGCATAAACAGCAATCAATGATTCTGGTTCCTATTGATACTCCTGGTGTCCACATAGAAAGAGCCTTGACTGTTTTTGGTTTCGATGATGCTCCTCATGGCCATGCAGAGATTGTCTTTGATAATGTGCAGGTTCCTATCAAAAATGTCATTCTAGGAGAAGGCCGTGGTTTTGAGATTGCACAAGTAAGTTTATATTGTTATCCTAACTTGGTGTTCTTTCCTCAGTGTTTGATACTCCTCCCAATATTCACTGTTGATTCTATTTTCCATCTTTTCATCCTACTTTCGTTGTCTTGACTCTTTCCTGCGTAGTTCACTCTATGTACTTCATTCTTGTGATCATTGGGACTCTCTCTTTTCCCTCAGCTTCTTGGCCTCTTTGGTGAAGTCACTTTCTAGTCTTCTGTCTACTAGTTGTCTTCTCCCTTACCTTTTTTTTTAAGATTCTTGGTTTCCCCTTGTAATTAGCATGATGATTGTTTTTATTTCCCTGCCCTTGATATCCTTTTATACTGGTTGTTATCTTAACTCTGGGTTGAATCAATCAACATCATTGTGAGTACACAAAAACATGTTACAAAAATTGCTCTCATTTAACTGGATAGCAAAATAAATCTAGATTGTGATGGCTACAGGGACGGTTGGGTCCAGGTCGATTACATCATTGTATGAGATTAGTTGGTGCTGCAGAACGTGGCATTGAAATGATGGTAAAAAGAGCACTCCAAAGAAAAGCCTTTGGCAAGTTTATTGCACAGCATGGATCATTCTTATCTGATCTTGCTAAGGTATGCAGTTCGTATATTGGTTGTGTACTGGTACCTGGCATATTTGCAGTAGAAGAAATGTCATTTCACCTAACATGACACCTGCCTTTTTGCTTTCTGATATAATTTTGTGCTTTTGGTGTTAGTCTAATTTATTTGCAGTGAACCATTTACAGTTTAGATATGATTCAGGAATTCATTTATTAAATTATTTCATAAGCTTTTCTAGCAGATGAATATTCTGAAAGACAATAAAGTCAATAAAGAGATAATTATTATGTCAAGCTTCTGGCAAGCATGGTCTAATTTTTAATGTAAATGGCAGCAGAATTATGAGTGGTCCCTGATGAAGTCAAAACTTGGAAATATTCATAAAACCAGGTCAAAATGTTATTCTAGTACAAAAGGCATTTCAGGGAAAAACATTTGAGATTGCAGCATACTTTTTTTCTTTGAAAACTAATTCTTGTATTTAGAAATATGTACATCAAGAAAAACACAAACCAGAAGGGTATGTGAATGGTATTTAGTATTTACATCCTCTTCCATAAAGCAACAAGAACAGAAATAAAATCTGAATAAGCACAATAGTCTACAAACTTGGCATCCTTGATCAACAAAAACTATTTTGCTAGCAGAAGTATATACTTTTTCTTTCCATACAACAAGAAAAGGAAAACAAAGAGCTAACCTCTTTTTCAAAAACATATTTGTGTCGAAGCTTCCAGAGTACAAATGTGCCAAAAAATTTCAAGCTTTGCCAAATACCACTAAGAGAAGAACGAACCATAAATTCATAGTCACCCAACAACAGTGCATGCCAGTGTAATTGCCTCGTTACTGTTACCCACCAAACTGGGTGACCCTATAGGAGGAAATTTTTCTCCCATTCTTCATCGAGCCGACAAGCCATGCAACCCCTGACAGCCACCACTAGTCGATGACGTGCCATTATATCTCCACCATGTGCATCAATAATATACTTCTCACCCATCCAGCAAGAGCACATGGACGAAGGTTGATCTGGAATGGATCATTATGTTGTTTTTCATCCATCTTGATGCTTTAAGATTGGGAAAGGTGGAGGAATCAGTTCACAAAACCATTTTTACCGGTGGCACTTGGTTTCGCAAATTGGTGTCTGAAGCCTTTTGGGAGCATTTTGAGGCATCAAATGAAAGTTTTTGGGGGGTAAAATATTGCCGCTTTAGCCCCACACCATTTTCTCATATTATACACACAGAGACCTTTCCAACAACTCAAGAATCGCGTCAATCGAAGTTTGTATGAAAAACTGTTAATTTTGGACAACTAGGTCCAAACTCCATGTTGTGATGCTTAGATGAAGATGCCAATATTTTTATTGGATTCCTCTTTCGGAGAGGTGCAAGATCAATCTAAAGATCATCTTGATCCGATGAGAAGAACATTTATTTTGAATTAATTCCACTTATGTGCAAGGTCGGCCAGAATTCGAATGTAGGCTTGAAGCCCCAACAGATGTGTCACACACCCTCACTAATGGATATATATAGGTCAACGTTGAAGGTCTTTTTCACCATCACTCATCACACATTCTCTGTCATCATCTGATTGGTTCGATCATCATCTTGGAGGCTCTTCTTCTCTCACATGTGGGAAATTGCAGCGAAGGATTTTCTGGTTTTGACCTAGGGTTTTCAGCACAGATTTGACCAGCGTTGACTTGTCAACGCATGGTCAAACTGACCTCAAACTCCCAAGATTTCGATTTCTGCTGTCCGCATTTATTGGCATAGAAATCGAGGCTGGATGTTGACTTTGACTTGGTTGCGTTGACTTTTGCTGCTACTGTTTTTGCATTGACCGTTGACTGGTCATCATTGACTTTTGTTGACTTTGGGTTGACTGTTGTGGAGCTGTCCGAGAGGGTTGTGTGACACATTCTGGTTGGCTGACCGTGTAGAGATTTTGCTAGTTGAAGCATCTTGTTGACCGCCGTAACACACCACAACACATATATTTTGCTGATCAAGTTAAGTGTATTTTTGGCTTGTCTTATGTCGATCTATTGGTATGTTCTATCAGTGTTTTACTTTCTTGTTTATGTGATCGCTGTTTGATATTGGGTATAAAAGTAAATTTGCATCAAGCATAGAACATCTACGGAAATTTACATGGTATCAGAGCTAAGGTGAAGACAAAGCCCAAGTTTGTATTGATAGCAATCATCGAAGAAGGAGCACTTGTCAAGGACCCATGGGTACTTCAAACTATAATGGCTTCAAAGCTGATGACAAGTTGACTGAGAAGGAAGACTTCCATGCCTGGAAGATAACTTTGGATCTAATGTTGGAAGACCAAGATGTCATGGATTATGTGTAGAGTAAAATCCAAGAGCCTCCACCTGTTGCCACCAAGTCAAAATATAAGAAGGGGGGAATCAAAGCAAAGTTGATGATCCGAGATTCAATTCATAAGAGTCTGGTTGCCTACATCTCTGGGCTACACACATCCAAGGAGATGTATGATAAGTTGGTCAACATGTTCAAGGCCAACAATGCAAATCAAGTCCTTCTCTTTAAGAACCAACTGAAGAATCTAAAGAAAGGCAGGGATGAATCCGTTCAATTGTATTTTTTGAAGTTGATCAAAATCAGAAATAATCTTCTAGCCATTAGGGAGGCAATAGCCGATCGAGAAATGGTTCTCACTGCACTTGGAGGTCTCTCCTCCGAATGGCATGTATTCAATACTACCATTCTCAATAACAATGTGATACTTGATTTTGACGAAGTATTATCGAGATGTGTACAAGAGGAAACAAGAATGAAGGAACATGAAAATGAAGGTAATGCTGCCTTCACCGCTCGTGCTAAGAAAAAGAACAATGGTGGTCCGAGGAACCAAGGAAGAGAAGGGGCCCAAGGAAAGAAAGGAAAATGTTACACATGTCACAAGATCGATCACTATGTTAGAGAATTCCCTTTCAAGAAGGATTCTCCTGTGGATGATGAAAACAACAACAACCGGAGGAATGGCAATCACAGGAACAACAGGTTCAAAGGAAAGAGGAAGGCTCCCTCTGATCGCAATGGAAATGGGCAACCTTTCAAAAGGTCGAGAAACTCCAGGTATGAGGAAGCTAATGTTGTTGATAATAAAAGAAATGAATTCATTCTTGTATCTGCCCTCTCTGCTGCATCTCCCCTCGACACTATGGATGTCTGGTTGATTGATAGTGGTGCCTCAAGGCACCTCACTGGGTTTAAGGAAGCACTTTCTGATTTGGTTGAGAATGATGTTAATTTGAAAATTATCCTTGGAGATAAATGAAAGGGACATGGATTGTGACCCTCCACTTATCTCAAGGTCAAGTCCTCTGCTTTCAAGATGTACTATATGTACCTGATTTGAAGAAGAACCTTGTGTCTATTTCGGCCTTGGAAGACAAAGGTTTCAATGTGGAATTCGTTGATGGGAAGCTGCGCATCTGGAAGAAGAGCTTCAAGGAAGCTATCACGATTGGGTTTAGAGTTGATAGACTCTACCAGGTTGGAGGAAGTTCACTGGGAGCGATGACATGTGATACTAGCCGACAAACTGAACTATGGCACCGGAGGTTTGGACACTTTCACTACAAAGCCCTTCCCGAAGCTAGGAAGGTGGTGGCAGGGATGCTTGAATTCAAGAATGATCATGAAGGTGTATGTCAGGGTTGTGCCGAAGGAAAGAATACAAGGGGACCTTTACCCTCAAGTGTCACAAAGACATTTGATGTCTTGCAATTGATACATTCTGATTTGTCTGGTATGCTGCCTGTGACATCCTTGGGAGGATGCTCTTATTATATGATGTTCATAGACGACTTCTCTCGCAAAACCTGGATACACTTCTTAAAGAAGAAGGCTTTCATGTGGTTTCGTACTTTCAAAGTCTTGGTGGAAAATCAAACAGGGAAGAAGATCAAGATTTTGAGGACCAACAATGGCACTGAATACGAGACGAACGAGTTTAATAACTTTTGAAGAGAAGCTGTCATCAAGAGGGAGACCACAACTGTATATACTCCTGAACAAAATGGTGTTGCTGAAAGAAAGAACAGGACCATTGTTGAAGCTGCCCGTGCCATGCTATGTGACCAATGTCTTCTGAAGTTTCTGTGGGGAGAAGCTGTGAACACTGTTGTGTACATACAAACCGATACCCGCATTCCGCTTTGGACTCCAAAACTCCTGAAGAGGTTTTCTTTGGTAAGAACCCTGACGTCTCTCATTTTAGAGTTTTTGGTTGTCCCATTTATTTTCATGTGCCAAAAGAGAAGAGGAGCAAGTTGGATGCTTTTGGGAAAAAGGGAATGCTTGTGGGCTACAGTGAAACTTCGAAGGCTTATAGAGTCTATGTGCCTGGTCAAAGACAGGTGGAGATATGCCACAATGTTACCTTTGATGAAGATGCTTCCCTCAGGAAAGTAATCAATCTTCCGAACTCTGAGGAAGATCATGAAGTAAGGTCTGGAAATCAAGAAGAACCGAAGGATGAGATGATGGCCGATGTTGAAGGACCAATGGACCCTATTGATCCACCTTCTTCAATGAAGAGAAGACCCTCATGGCTCAGGGACAGTCTTAAGGATGCCGAGAATCATATGGCCCCAAGGGGGACATTCCGTGAAAGCAAGAAGCTGAATAGATACCAAGGGTATCTAGCAGCCATGAGTACAATCGTACAATCTGAGCCTGGATCTTTTGAAGAAGCCGTAAAGCATCAAGTCTGGAAGGATGCTATGCATGAAGAATATGAGTCCATTATGAAGAATGATGTCTGGGATGTGGTTCCGAGACCGGAGGACAAAGCAGTTGTCACCTCGAAATGGCTCTATAAGATCAAGCATGGATCTGATGGTAGTGATGAAAAGTTCAAGGCAAGATTCATTGCCCGAGGCTTCTCTCAAAAGGAAGGCGTAGACTATGATGATATACTTGCACCTGTGGCTCGATATACCACCATCCGATCTATCATAGCCCTTGCTGCTACGCAGGGATGGAATCTTCATCGGATGGATGTGAAGATCGCCTTTCTGCATGGTGTGATAAAGGAAGAGGTGTATGTGGAGCAACCTCTAGGGTTCGAAGTCTAGGATCGAGACACCGATGTTTGCAGGTTGAAGAAATCCCTCTATGGGTTGAAGCAAGCCCCCAGGGCTTGGTACGAAAGGATAGATAGCTACCTGATGAAGTTGGGCTTCACTCGTAGTAATGTTGATCCGAAGCTTTACTTCAAGGTTGATAGAGAAAAGCCTCTCATTCTGGTGCTATATGTGGACGATCTCTTCATGACAGGTGTTGACCCTCTCATTCATCAGTGTAAGAGGGAGCTCGCTTTTGAGTTCGAGATGAAGGACCTAGGACTTATGCATTACTTCCTAGGCCTGGAGGTCTAGCAGAAACCTGGTGAGATTTTCCTTTCTCAAGGGAAATATATTGTGAAGCTGCTGGAAAAGTTTGGAATGGTGGACTGTAAGTCCGTGTTGACACCGATGGAGCTCAACTTTAAGAAGTTGAGTGGCAACGCTGCTGGGCCCGTGCTAGCAAATCCTACTGAGTATCTTCAACTCGCAGGGGCCCTGATGTTCTTAGTGAACACCTGTCCAGACGTATGTTTTGCAGTGAACAATTTGAGTCAACACATGGTTGATTCTCATCACATTCACTGGGTTGGTGCCAAGAATCTATTGAGATATCTTTAGGGCACGATAAGCCATGGGTTGAGATACACTGCCAGGAGCATGACACTCCATGGATATACTAATGCCTATTGGGCTAGTAGTGTGGTGGATTGGAAGAACACATTTGGATGCTGCTTCACACTTGGGTCTGCTTCGATATCTTGGATGAGCATGAAGCAGAAGTCGGTGGGCTTGACCACCGCCGAGGCCGAATACATTACAGCGAGTATGGCCTGTTGTGAAGCAATTTGGTTGCGAAAGCTCTTTAGAGAGCTGTTCGGGCATGTGTTAGATACCACCATTATCCTCTGTGATAACCAGCGTGGGATTTGGTTGTCCGAGAATCCTGTGTTCCGCGATCAATCCAAGCATATTGATATCAGGTACCACTTTATCTGGGATATGGTACAGCAAGGCGCCGTGAGGCTTGATCATATAGGAACTGATGAGTAGGTCGCGGATATTCTTACAAAGCCCTTAGGGAAGGTCAAGTTCCTAACCTTCCGTGAGAATCTTGGTATCATGGAACGACCCTATTCTGAGTGTCCTGTTGGATGATGAGCTTTCGGAGCTCTAGGGGGCCTTGGGGATAGCTTCTTGGAGCTATAAGCAACCACAGGGCTAGGCTTGCCGAACGTTCTTGGTGTGCTTCTGCGCCACTGTTATGATATTGAGTTGGTTCAACTCTCTTTGATCTTTGCCCCGTATGCATCCTACCCATTGAGTCTCGGACTCATGGGAAGTACCTCTCATTTGGCCAATGAGGTGGGAAAAGCTAGAGACCAGTAGCAACGATCGATGGACACGTCAGAGATTGCCGCACTCTTTATGTCTAGGATGGCACATGTCCAACACTTGATCTGGGATCAAGTCTAGTGACGTTTCAGACCTTCAACTAACTTCGAGTCAGTAAAACCAACTTCAGGTTGGTATGTGACTCCTTTGAGTCCTATAGAGGTTTTGGACCTCTGAGTTGAATTTGTCAGCCGGGAGTGATGTCTTTATGACTCACCCTTTCTGTTATGAAATAAAGAAGCTAGCAAAGCAAGTTATGGCGGGATGACGCACGATGTTTGGATGGCACAGGGGGATGGAGTTCTCCCTAGTTGAGAGGGAGTGTTACTTTTGGACAACTAGGTCCAAACTCCATGTTGTGATGCTCAGATGAAGATGCTAATATTTTTATTGGATTCCTCTTTCGGAGAGGCGCAAGATCGATCTAAAGATCATCTTGATCTGATGAGTAGAACATTTTTTTTTGAATTAATTCCACTTATGTGCAAGGTCGGCCAAAATTGTAATGTAGTCTTGAAGCCCCAACAGATGTGTCACACACCCTCACTGATGGATATATATAGGTCAACGTTGGATGTCATTTTCACCATCACTCATCACACATTCTCTCTCATCATCTGATTGGTTCAATCATCATCTTGGAGGCCCTTCTTCTCTCACACGTGGGAAATTGCAGCGAAGGATTTCTGGTTTTGACCTAGGGTTTTCAGTGCAGATTTGACCAGCGTTGACCTTGGTCAACACATGGTCAAACTGTCCTCAAACTCTTCCAAAATTTCGATTTCTGCAGTCTGCATTTATTGGCACAAAAATAGAGGCTAGACGTTGACTTTTGCTGCTGTTGTTTTTGCGTTGACCGTTGACTAGACATCGTTAACTTTTGTTGACTTTGGGTTGATTGTTGTAGAGCTGTTCGAGAGCGTTGTGTGACACATTCCGGTTGGTTGACTGTGTAGAGACTTTGCTGGTTGAAGGGCACCACAACACATATATTTTGCTGATCAAGTTAATTGTATTTTTGGCTTTTCTTCTGTCGATCTATGGGTATGTTCTATCAACATTATACTTTCTTGTTTATGTGTTTGTTGTTTGATATTGGGTATAAAAGTAAAGTTGCATCAAGTATAGAACATCTACAAAAATTTATATTTTGCCTCTTAGAATTTTCCTTCATGTTTTCACCACCATAATTTGAGAGGATGCCACGTCAGCCCCCATTATTCATGGAAATGGGGCTAGCCATGTGATTATGATGAAGAAGACTCTAGAAGAGTCCATACTATAACTTAGATTAAGGTAGTCAAACCCAATGTTGCAAACATCGACAACGGGATAAAATCGGCAAGGGTTTGGAAAACCAAAAAATCGTAAAAATCTGGAAAATATCTGTCAAAATTGGAAAACATCGGCAAAATCAGGATACCATCAAAATATCGGTAAAAATCGGCAAACATCGGCTAGGCCAAAAAATCGTGATTTCGAGACAAAATTGGGGATGTCATCGAGATGTTCGCAACACTGGTCAAACCTAACCAATAGGAGGAAAAGGGGTTATATATATTTTCGAGTGCATTTGTTCCACAAATGAGAAAAAATCAGTGAGAGGGACAGGAGATACAACACAAAGAGAGGATTTGTGCACTTTAGTCATCCAAGGGCCACGTGCCATATTTCTTTTTACTCGTAGCCATTTCCTATCTAGAGAAAGAGAGCCGAGCAATCTCACATTCTAGCTGGGTTTTCTCTTGAAAGGGTTTTCCAGATTTTATTTGTTGATTTTTATGTAGCATTAGGAGGTATTCCCACATGCCAAGAGGCCACATAAGCTGACACGAGAATTATGGAAATTAAAATAAAAATTCTATTTTTTGGGCTTCATATAGGCTTCAAAGAGTCAAGTTGGCCTCACCATGAAAGTGTGCATCCCCTGCTCAAAACCCACCCATTTGACACGTATAAATAGACAAAGAGACATCCTCATTTCGACTACTCACACAACAACATATATTTTGAAACAACCACAGAAAGGAGTAAATTAGAGGGTGAATTGACCAAGTTTTCTGAAGTTTGACCAAGCTTGACTATTCACTAACTAGCATTAACTAGCTGGAATCTTGACCAAGTTTGATTGGTATTTGGACTTGGATTTTGGCACAAATTTCTAAAATAATTTGTAATTGTGAACCTTGATGAATTACAGTTTCTCCTAGAAGAAAAATTACTGGGTTTTCTCCCAAGTTTGGGTTTCCCAGGGTAAATTTTGTTGTCCCTATTGTGCATGTACATCTCATTATAATCTTACTATTTTCACTACATTAGTATTGAAATAACTTTTGCATAATTGACTCAATAATATCAATGGCATAAAATAAACTGAATGAATATTATTAGGCAGTAATTATCAGATCAGAAGATTGGCTTGTAGTATGGGTTTTGCTAGGATATTCCGACGCATAGGAAATAGTTAAGTATAACTTGGTCTAGCATAGATTTAGGTAATGTGCATTTCTTTACTATGTACATTTATAACTTATAATCCGACGGTGACGATATGTAGTGCTCCAATGGTTCACTCTCTCCTCGGTATTACAGACACTTGATCCGTGGCTTAACACCCAATTGGTCCATGATCTCTATTTAAAGAGCATGGAGGGTCGTTTGTCCGATAACCGTTTATGAGAGAAGCTTTAGTAAATTTTCTTTTTTATATTAATAAATTGCCTGAATTTGTCGCGTTGGCTCAGGCCGTGGACTGTTTCCTTCTTCGAGGATTTTAACCACGTCAAATACTGGTGTACTGATTTGTGATCTGTTTGTGTGCGTTGACCTTTGGTGTGTGATTTAAGGAACTTACCTTGTAAATTCCCACATGGTATCAAAACCATTTTGAGGGCTGCATCCGTTGTTGATCCAGATATGAAGCTAGTTTGATTGCATGCGACTTCCATTTTCCAGATCTACTATTTCTGACCACTTTCGGGGTGGGAGAACTGCTCTGTTGTGTCTGGAGTGTCTGTTACAGTGAGGAAACCCCTTTCGTTTCATGCGAAAAGGTTTTTGGTTGCCCAAGTTTTGTCATTTTAGATCTGAAGGTATAAAGTATCTTTTTTTGCAATTATATTTATTAATCCTTCTGTTTATTTCGGTTTATATATATATATATATATATATATATTTTTTTTTTTTTTTTTTATTTGTCGGATCTATACCCTTTTCTCTGTGTATGCTCTTGGCTCTGCACTGTGTGCGATCTTGGCAAAATCAAAAACAAGAATATGGGATTTTTTTTCTGCTACGTATGCTCTTTCCTCACATCTTTGTGCGATCTCGAGAAATCAGAAATAGCAGAAAAAATGATAGTTGCCGGTAAGACTAATCGGAAATCTAACATTATGCTGTAAGACTTGCATTTTTGTTTTTTTTTGCACGGATTTTGTGTTTTTTTGCAGGAAAAAACACGCACATCGAAGAGGAAAAAAAAAAACCTTCCTCCTTTCAAACAATTACAGAATCCTGTTACTAGCTCACTTGGTGTACAGTTAGTTTATGAGAATAGAGGTCTTGGGTTCAAGTCTCTTTCTCAAGCCTCTTTCTGTAAAAGGCTTTTTGTTAAGTTACTTTTTCTTATAAAGCCCTTTGGCAAGTTGTCGATTTTAAAAAGAGGGTTTTATTTAAAAAGCACATATAAAAGTGACTCACTCATTTATAAAAGTGGGTCACATAAAGTAGTTTTTAAAAAAAAGTGAGCTTATTGTATTAGCATTGGAAAATGGGGGGATTTTTAAAAAAAATAGAACTTCATCATCAACTTTCAACCTTTCACGTAACTATTCGGCATCTACAACACATTTAAAAAAAAAAAACATAACTTCTTCATCCGAAAGCCGTTTTCTGAGCCATTTTTTTTTTTAACCAGCCTAATTTTTCGAGATCTTTCCATTGGAGCAATTAGTTTCAGCCTTTTCTGCTTCAGTTTTTAAAAAACAATGGAAAGTGCATGCCCGATTATTCTTAATAGCATCAATTATTTCCAATGGCTATCCTACATTATAGACTTACTTAGAAGTAAAGGGCTTTATAAAATAGCCATAGGACAAGAAACTAAACCTACTGATGGAGATAAAGCCGCTAAATGGGAAAATAAACAAGTTCAAGCACAAGGGTTGATAGGAATGTCCATTGCTCAAGATCTTCGATTTCATATCCAAGAAATTGACACCCCTGATGCCGCTATGAAAATGCTAAATACTGTTTTTGGCATTCAGAATGAAATCAGGGCCCACCAACTTGAAAATGAGTTGCTTACTTTGGACACCAATAATTTCTCCTCTATTGAAGATTTTTTGTTCAAATTCAAGATCCTTAGACTTCTTTTAGAAGGTTGTAAGGTCAAAAAGGAAGATGGTAGTTGTATCTATTCCATTCTTGCTAAGCTTGGCCTTGCATACTCTATATTTGTTTCCACCTTCCATTCCACTAGAGAAGCCCTCATTTCTCAAAGAACAACCTACAAGTCCCCCTCTTTTGATGCCTTTTGCGATTCTTTGATAAGAGAACATGAAGAACTCTTACACCTTGGTCTTATTAATACTGGAAACTCTTCTAAGAAAGCCTTAGCAACCCAACAACAACCATATCAAAAGAATCCCAAGAAGCAGTATCCTAAAAAGAATGGTCCTAAACCAAACAAGGGTCTTAAGCAATTTCAGCTGTAAACTGAAAAAACAACTCAACAAATTGATAAGGCAAATAAAAACAAAGGGAAGAAAATAGATAGACATTGCAATTTTTGTAATCGTGATGGCCATGTGGAGTCCAAATGTTTTAAGAAGATGGAAGCCTTGGAATCAGCAATGAAGAAGCACCACATCAATTTGGAGAACTCTTCAACTTCATCTTCAGGAATGACACTTTCTGCTTGTGGTTTTCAAGCATCAAGATCTGATTATGCATTAAATGTATCTTTTTCTTCTCATCCTCATGAGTGGCTCATTGATTCCGGAGCCTCTTACCACATGGTCTAAAAATAAAGCCATGTTTGCTTCTTTAAATGATTGTAACACCAGAAATATTTATGTTGGTGATGATAGATCTCTTAGTGTTGTAGGATTTGGAACCATTCATCTAGATAATGGTCAGTTTAATGATGTATTATATGTTCCTACCTTGTTCTGCAATCTTCTATCTGTTTATCAGATAACTCATTCAGGTGAAGGGAAAACAATAGAATTCTCACCTCATGATGTTGTAATCAAGGACCTCAAAGATCCTAGACATATTTTAGCTACTGGAATTGCTGATGATTCCACAAGGTTGTATAAGTTTGACAACTTTGGGTCATCATGTCTTCCCTCCGTTTTTGTTGCTCATAATGATGAAGTGAGCAAACTTTGGCATGAGCGATTTGGTCACTTAAACTATCGTTGTCTTCAAACTCTATGTAAAGAAAATATGGTGGCAGGTCTTCCTATGGTATCTTGCCGGAATGATGTTTGTTCCGGATGTGTACTCGGAAAACATCATCGAGATAGTTTTGACAAACGTGCCTCTTGGCACGCTTCAGCCCCTTTGCAGCTTGTGCACAGTGATTTATGTGGTCCACTTCTTGTTGTTTCTTTCTCTGGCTGCAAGTACTTCTCAACTTTCATTGATGATTTTTGTAGACGCACTTGGGTATACTTCTTAAAACTCAACAGTGAAGTTTTTAACATGTTCTTGGCCTCCAAGGCCTTTGTGGAGAAACAATCTGGACATCACATTCTTAAGTTAAGAACTGACAATGAAGGAGAATATGTTAACAACAAATTTATCCACTTTTGCACTGAGCATGGCAATCAATTGCAACATACTGTTCCATATACTCCACAACAAAATGGTGTAGCTAAAAGGAAGAATCGCACGTTAAAAGAAATGGCTAATTGTATGCTTCAATCTAAAGGACTTTGTCTTAATTTTTGGGCAGAAGCAATTAACTGTGTAAATTACATAATAAATCGCACTCCTACTAAGGTTTTAAGGAATATAACTCCAGAAGAAGTCTGAAGCTCAATCAAACCAGATCAAAGTAACAAAAATCGTGATCGGGATAAAATCGCCAAGGGGAAAAAATCGGAAAAAATCGTAAAAATCGGGAAAAAATCGTAACATACAAAAATATTCATTTTTTTTCAATTTTTTTAATATCTAAAGCATCTACAGCATAAAATAAATGTATTGACACATAAATATGAAAAAAAAACTAATATATAAGATGTGTAATATCATGTTTAGTGCTACATCACACATAAAACTGAATCCTGTTCTGAATACTAAGTCCCGAGTCTCAAGAGTCAACTCAGCCTCAAAATATCAACAAAAAATATAATAATGTATCTCATATCATGAGTCATAATGTCATATACAAAGGAATGTCAATGCACCATAAAACCTATGGTCCTATACTATTGATTTCCTCTGCCCCTCTTGCGAGAAAATACAATAGCTTTGCCTTTCTCTCTAGATGAAGAAGCTGGCGGGACTGGCAATGGGCTCTGTCGTGCTCTAGAAGAAAAAAATGAAGCACCAGAACCGGAACGGGAACCTGAACCACTAGGAGCTAAAGGAGGCAGACCACGTCCTCTACCGGTAGTAGTGGTAGGTGGTGTCACCTCCTGCTGCTGCTGCTGCTGCTCCTCCTCCTCGTCCTCCTACTCGTCCTCCCCCTCCACTACCTCCTGCTTTATCCAATCAGGGGCTAACTCCATGACAGGCCTCTCAGCCTCAACCCTCCATTCAGCAGTGGTGTCAATCGCATCTAAAGAGATGGCCTCCATATCAGGGGTCCTCTCAAGTTGTCTCACCCACAATCTAAGATTGTAGTAGACTTAAACCATGTCATTGAGCCGCTGACCCTCCAACTTGTACAAGGGTCATAAATTAATAAATTAAATATTTAAAAAAAAATATTTAATGAATTCAAAAAATCAGTTGAGATATGTTAAGTTTTTTACCTGTTGCGCCTTTTGGAGTGTATTTTTTCAAATACACTCCAGTTGCGCTCGCATCCTGAAGCGCTACATCTTTGGCTGAGTATTCTAATGGCAAGTTTTTGGAGTTTTGGTAATCTGCCACCGTAGCTCCTCCACCATGCATCTACAAGTTACAAGTTACAACAAATAAGATAAACTGATAAAGTTACAAACATAAGAAAATTTTTAAAATAATGAAAATCTTGCCTGGCATTTTAACAGTCCTATCCTGGACTGCCATGTCGAAGCTCAAGGTGCCACCTGCCATTCTGTATACCTCCATCTCTTTGGATATCTCTGAACGTTCTGATGGAGTTGGCACCATCTTCTGAACACAACTGAAAAAGCCATCCATGACCTCATCATCAAATAGAAAACCACATGAATAAGCAAATGCGGGGTTCAGGAAGAGCCCTGCGGCATGAATGGGACGATGGAGTGTGTTGTTCCATCGATCATCAATCACTTCCCATAAAAGAAGTTGTCTCCGAAACCCATCATCACCCTTATCATCATAATAGCTGCAAACAGCTTCTTTGGCCCTATCCATGGCCTCATACAAGTAGCCCATTGCGGGCTTCTCTCCATCCACCAACCTGCAGATGGCCTGTCCCTCTGATTTGCGGGTGATAGTCAAAGCACGCCACTCATCTGAAACAAACATTCTCTTCAATTCCCACTTAGAATTCAAGAGGGATTGAAGAGAGATGAAAGTAGTGGCAAATCGTGTAATAGCAGGCCGCACCAACTCCTTATTGTTGGTGAATGTCCTTATCAAATGAAGCACAGATCCATGGTTATATATAAATTTTGTGATTCTCTTTGATGATTCTACAATATCACTGACAAAATCAAGCTTTCCGATGTCCTCCAACATCAAATCAAGGCAATGTGCCGCACAAGGTGTTCAAAATATGCTCGGATACCTCTCCATAAGCATCTTGCCAGCAGAAACATAGTTTGTAGCGTTGTCCGTTATGATTTGGACAACATTTTGGGGCCCAACCTCCGTAATGAACACATCTAATAAATCACATAATAATCTTGCATCTTTCACATGTGCAGATGCATCAACAAGTTTCATAAACATTGTCCCTTTGGGACAACTGACCAAGAAGTTAATAAGGGTCCTACCCCTTTGATCAGTCCAACCATCTGACATCACAGTGCATCTTGTGATTTCCCATGATGCCCTTAACTCTTCCAATCTCTTGGTGCAGTCAGCTTTCTCATTTTGCAGAATGCGCCCTTTAAGGTCATTCTCTGAAGGGGCTTTGTATCATGGGCCAACAACAGCGATAGCATCAATCGCAGACTGATAAAATGGATTGGTCCTGGCAACACTGAAAGGAATATCACTCCAAAGAAACAGTTTGCCCAACAACTTATCAGCTTCTTCCTTCTCCTTTCTTTTAAGATAGGAGGAGATAGATGGCTGTGCCCCGTGAGTGGTTCTAGGAACAAAAAATGAGGCAGCAGCGACGGGGCTGCCTGTAGAAGAGGCTGATGCTGAAGAGCCACTACCACTTTCACGCTCAACCACAAACCCTGATATTTGACTTTTCAGAGCTTCTCTTTTGAGTTTAGTGGTTTCTATTTCTCCCAATGAGTTCATGGCTCTTTTGATTATTTCTGGATTGGTGTTTTTGCAAGGGCCTACTTCATGCCCAGGAATTTGTGCCAAGTGGTATTTCAACCTGTATACCCCCCCTGTCATGTGTTGACCACGTAATTTACAAGACAAGTTTGATCGGTCAAAACCCCCATCAGGTTCACCAAATTCCCATAAAGGATCTAATTTCCTTGGCATGTTGGAAACTTTGAAGTTTGAAGTTTGAATGTTGAAATTTGAACCTAGGGCACAAGAAAAATTGCCAGTTAAAAAATAAAATAAAAAAATTACAATTTTACATACAACATTTTGATTTTTTTCCAAAAAAAAAAACCCTCAACTCAATCCAAAAATAATTGGAAAAAATACATGTTGAAACACAAGCAAAAATAATGGGAAGAAGCTAAGAGCACAAGAAGAAATATAAAAAACAAAATTTAACAAACAATTTTTTGCATTTTTGACCAAAATAAACCCTCTCCTCTCAATAAAACAAAAACAAACAAAAAAACACAACCAAATGCAATCACAAATGATGAAAAATACATGGGTAATAGAAACCCATGGAAGAACAAGAAAAAAACAAAAAAAAATGGGTCAAATTTGATGCCCATACCTGGAAAAACGTTTTGCCGGAAACACTTGGTCCAAATTCGATTTTTCTTCGCTTGGATTGCAAGAAATTCTAAGTTTTGTCCAATCTTGGGCTTGTAAATCTCCTCCTTCCCTCCTTGGCTCTTCTTCTTCCCTCCTTGGCTCTCATAAACAACTCTGTCCAACTAAAAATGACAAATAAAAACCAAAAAATCGCATTATAATGCCGCTGTCCAATGCAGGCACGATTTTTACCAATCGACTCGCAATTTTTTCGAAAAAATCGCGATTTTATCGCGATGACGATTTTTTCAAAAAATCGTCCAAAAAATCGCCGATTAAATCGGCCGCTTGAAAAACTCGCGATTTTTTGAAAAAATCGCGATAGCATCGCGATTTTTGTTACTTTGAACCAGATGTAAGTCACTTTCGTGTTTTTGGAAGTGAAGCTTGGGCCTATATTCCAGATGTGAAACGTAAAGCCTTAGAACCTAAGAGTGAAAAATGCATTTTTGTTGGATATTCTAAAGATGTCAAAGGATATAGACTTCTTCAACCAGAATCTAAAAATGTAATCATTAGAAGAGATGTAAAATTTTATGAAAATATATCGGCTTGCATGCCTAGTTCGGCGGGTGTGCCACCTTTGGCCTACGAGCTTGATTCGGCATATGTGCCACCTCTCTCTATCTCTTCTATTTTTGACAACATTTCTTCTAGTTCAGATGATGACATCGAGGATGACAATTCTCCTCCACCTCCTCAAGATATTCCTTCAGCGCCACAACTTCCAAGATGGGTCTGCTCTACTCGGGATGTAGCAGGTTCTCTTGCAGGTGACCCTGTAGATCAATGTAATGAATAAAATAATGTAAATGGTGATTAATTAGTTAATTTGTAATTAGGTTGAAAGGCCATGTCCGATAAGACATGACCTTTCGTGAAGAGGCACCTGCGTAGGTATATAAGCAGGACTCATTTGTAACATTCAATCATCTATCTCATATCTCATTCATCAAACTTTCTAATACAATATTTATATCCTCAATGGATATGTTGGTATTTCAAGTTTTCTGGAGTATTTAACTTGAGAAGGAACTTTGTTCACTTCATTTGGTATTGGAGCAGTTCGATCTTTTGGCTGTTCATCGTTGCACAGAGCTATGCTCCTCGGTCTAGGCCTTTGGCCATCAAAAATTCTTCAACATTGTTGTCGTTGAAGCGTTTCGTTACCAGTCTTGGAGTTTCTCCATTTTCACCAGTAGGCCTTTGGCCAAAATAAAAAATTTGAAGAAATTTCACTAGTAGGCCTTTGGCCAAAACTAAAAATTTGAAGAAAAAAGGGAAATTTTTGAAAAAAAGAAGCAAAAAGCAATATATATATATATATATATATATATATATATATATATATATAAAGTAAAAAAAAGAAAAAAGAAAAAAGAAAGAAAGAGATATATATAAAGTAGTACATATATGTACATACCAAGACAATTTAAAAATAAAAAGGAAAAAGAAAGAAGGAAGAGTAGATAAGGTTATTTTGATTATTCTTTAAGTGGTTTACAAGCTCGTGGTTTTAGAAGCCCATGGTATTTGCAAGGTAAAATAAAAACAAAAGGAATAAAAAATCTCTGTGTGAATTGTTAGTTAACTTTTACGTGAAGAAAATTAACTGAGTCAAATACACATAAGTGGACATATATTTTATAGGTGAATATATGTGAATAGCCACGTTTCACTAGGGTTGTAACCTTTCAACCAAAAAACGAGTTAAAAAAAATCGATTGTTAAAAAAAATATATATATATATTATGAAAGTCAAACATCTTCTTAGTAATTATAGAATATTTCATAAAAAGAAATCTCGGAAGTAATTTTCAAAAAAATCGAAAGGAAAACTATTATTAAGGATTTCTTAAAATATTAAGGAATCATTATTAAAGCTCGAAGGTATATAAAAGGAAAAAAAAGTTATTAAAGGTTTAAGTATTGGAAAAGTGGAGAAGGAGATAAATCATTATATTCTAAAGATTTTATTTAAAAAGGGAATATATACATATATAAAAGAATTTGAGCCTCTTTTAAAAGAGAATATTAGTGAAGGATTCATTACCAAAGATTGAAAGAATAATAGTAAAGGATATTGGAAAGATTAATTAAGCTTGAGGGTTTATTAAAGGGAAATAATAATATTTTATTATAAATATTAGGAAGGGTCACCCTTAAAAACCCCGAAGTTATCTGACAAAATGGCATCCAAAACAGAACTAAAAGAGGGAAGATTTCCTAAAAATTATAGTATGTGTGTCGATGCACTAATTGAAATCAAAGGGTCACTTGCGAGAAAAGAGGTTCTCATATCTATCGATTTTACTCGAAAGAACAATTATGTTAATACCGAATTTGCTAACCAATTAGTAATCCCTGAATCAAATATAACTGAAGCAAATTCATTTAACGCAAATGACAAAAAATACAACATAGAGAATTTACACCTAAGTATTGGGGAGTATTCTTTTGTCTCACAATTCACCGTTAAAACCTTATTTTCCAATAATAGTGATATAGTTTTAGATTCGCTTTGGATGGAATCACTAGGGTCATTGATCCTTAATACGAAAAAGAAGTTTTTGACATTTTCTTATAAAAAGAAAAACATAACATTACAAGATGTCACGGTGAAGCCGAATTCACTAACACCGGAAGACATATTAGATATCACAAGAGTAGTTCTTCCAAAAAGTAAAAAAGCAATACAATATTTGCAAAGAGAAGTTGACGAAATCACAACTAACAAGAATGAAGAAGTTGCTTGCCTCAAGGACCACAACGATAAATTACTAACGGAAATTAAGAAGCTGAAGAAAGATAAGAAGTCGTTGGAAAACAAGGTGCAACAACTTGTCAAAAATGAAGCATCGAACTCTTCAAATAGAAGTTCAAGTTGAAGAAAAATCGAACGTTGATCCAGTAAATGTCTCAACTGAAGAAGACAACAAGCAAGTTGCAGAAGAAACAAACTTAGACGCCGGACGAACGAGGAACATTCTACGTGAAGATTCTGTAACCATCTCCATAACATCCTCGCCAGGCGAAAATCAAAGAGGTCAAACCAAAACAGTTCCCTATCGACATCCAAATCATGGGCGCAGACAACTCAACCAAGTTATGTATTTAGAACAGAAACAGGCTGATATTCCGAAGAATACTAATGAATCATCACAAGTTTCCAGTCATCGTAAGATTCCACAGAAGGTTGATTTAGGATGGTCCGATCCATTCTTAGTGCGTTAGTTTTGTTTGTCACTTAGAGGATCATATCAACCTGTATCGACAAGGATAACTGCCCCGAGACGAGAAGATATTTGTAGTAGGAAAAGAAATCGAGGCCTTTCCTTGACAAGCTTTGAGGACAAAGCTTTTTGAGGGGAAGGCAATGTAATGAATAAAATAATGTAAATAATGATTAATTAGTTAATTAGTAATTAGGTTGAAAGGCTATGTCTGATAAGACATGATCTTTCATGAAGAGGCACCTGCGTAGGTATATAAGTAGGATTCATTTGTAACATTCAATCATTTATCTCATATCTCATTCATGAAACTTTCTAATACAATATTTATATCCTCAATGGATATCTTTGTATTCCAAGCTCTTTGGAGTATTTAAGTTGAGAAGGAACTTTGTTCGCTTCAATCAACGTCGTACACGTTCGCAGTTCGAAAGAGCCTCTTCCTTATTGGCTCAGGTTCCAGAAAATCCTGATCTAGATACCTTTGAAGAAGCTTCAGGTCATCCAGATTGGGATGAAGCTATGAATGAAGAATATCGTTCCTTATTGGCAAATGATACTTGGGATCTTGTTCCTCTTCCAAAGGGAAGAAAACTTGTCAGATGCAAATGGGTTTATAAAACAAAGTTTGGACCAGATGGAAAAGTGGATATACATAAGCTTGTTTTGTTGCTAAAGGATTTTCACAAGTTGAAGGAATTGACTATACTGAAACCTTCTCTCCTGTTGCCAAAATGAATTCTATCCGCCTTTTTCTTTCCCTTGCTGCCTTCTTTAAATGGGAGGTCCATCAGATGGATGTTAAATCCACCTTTTTACATGGAGATTTGCATTAAGAAATCTACATGGAACAACCCCTTGGCTTTATCCAAAACAACTCTAGCCTTGTTTGTCGACTTACGAAGTCTCTCTATGGTCTCAAACAAGCTCCTCGGGCTTGGTATGCCAAAATGGATAGCTTTTTCTGAGATAATGGCTTTTCTAGGTGTCATTCTGACAACATTGTCTACACCAAGAAAGTGAGTAAGTCCTTCATCATCTTTGTTCCTTATCTTGATGATCTTATCCTTACTGATAGTGATCCCAACCATATAAACCATGTGAAGTCTAGCCTCAAAAAGAAGTTTGAAATGACAGACTTAGGACACTTGCATTATTTCCTTGGTCTTCAAGTCTTGCAATCCAAAGAAGGTATTACCCTTTCACAGTCCAAGTATGCCTGTGATCTTCTACGCCACTTTCACATGGAAGACTGTAATCTAACCTCTTCTCTGTTTCAGTGTGGAGTCAAGCTTTCAGTCACTTGTACTACCCCTGAAGTTGATGCTACCTTATATCATCAACTTGTTGGTAAACTTCTGTATCTAACCCATACACGTCCTGACCTTTCCTTTGCCGTTGGTCTTGTTGCTCGGTTTATGCATCAACCTCATGAAAGTCACTGGAAAGCAGCTAAAAGAATACTTCGATATATTCTAGGTACAGTTCAGTTCGAGATTCATTACAGTGCAGGGGCATATCCATTGTTGATTGGTTTCACTGATTCTGATTTGGCTGGTGACACTGATGATCGAAAGTCTACTGTAGGTTATGTATTCACTCTTGGTTCAAGAACTATTACTTGGTCTTGTAAGAAACAAAGTGCCATCTCTCTCTCTTCAGCAGAAGTAGAGTATCGTGGTACAGTTGAAGCCAGCAAGGAAGCCTTGTGGCTTTGTCAAATCCTGACGGAATTTGTTCTTCATCAATAGCATCCAACTACACTTTGGTGTGATAATCAGAGTGCCATTCAACTATGCAAAGATCTAGTTCATCATCAGCGTATGAAACACATTGAGCTTCACATACACTTCATCAGAAAGCTCATTCATGATTGTGTTCTTGAAGTGAAATATTGTTCAACCAATGATCAAGTTGCTGATATCTTTACAAAGGCTCTCACAGAAGCGAAGTTTACCAAACTTTGATCTATGCTTGGAGTTCAGGAAAGTTATCATTAAGGGGGGATAGGCTCTAATGCCTCCTTTCTTCTCCTATTGTGTCACCTTTGTAAGTCCTTCAATCCTATCCCAAGTTGTTCTTAAGGGGGATGTTAGGATATTTCGACACATGGGAAATAGTCTCCTTTCGTGTCACCTTTGTAAACCCTTCAATCCTATCCCAAGTTGTTCTTAAGGGGGGATGTTAGGATATTCCGACACATAGGAAATAGTTAAGTATAACTTGGTCTAGCGTAGAGTTAGGTAAAGTGTGTTTCTTTACTATGTACTTTTGTATCTTATAATTAGACGGTCACGATATGTAGTGATCTGATGGTTCATTTTCTCGGTATTACCGACACTTGATTCGTGGCTTAACACCCGATTAATCCATGATCTTTATTTAAAGAGCATGGAGGGTCATTTGTTTAGTAACCGTTTATGAGAGTGTTAGGATATTCCGACACATAGGAAATAGTTAAGATTAACTTAGTCTAGTGTAGAGTTAGGTAAAGTGTGTTTCTTTACTATGTAAATTTGTAACTTATAATCCGACTGTCACGATTCGTAGTGATCCGATGGTTCACTCTCTCCTCGGTATTAACGACACTTGATCCGTGGCTTAACACCCGATTGGTCCATTATCTCTATTTAAAGAGCATGGAGGGTCATTTGTCCGGTAACCATTTATGAGAGAAACATATGTAACTTTTCTTTTTATATTAATAGATTGCCTGAAGTGACCACGTTGGCTCAGGCCGTGGACTGTTTCTCTCTTCAAGGGTTTTAACCACGTGATAACACTGGTGTACTGATTTGTGATTTGTTTGTGAGCGGTGACCTTTGGTTTTTGATCTATGGAACTCCTGTAAATTCCTACATGGTATCAGAGCTATTTTGAGGGCCGCATCCGTTGTTGATCCAAATCTGAAGCCGGTTTGACTGCATGCGACTGCCGTTTTGTAGATCTACTATTTATGAACATTTTCGGGCCTAGAGAACTGCTCTGTTGTGTCTGGAGCATCTGTTACAGTGATGAACGCCTTTCGTTTCATGCGAAAAGGTTTCCAGTTGCCCAAACTATGTCAGCTTAGATCTGGAGGTATAAAGTATCTGTTTCGCAGTTATATTTGTTAATAGTTTTGCTTATTTCGGTTCCCTCTGTTTATTTCGTTTTTTAGGTTTTATTTATTTGTTGGATCTATATGCTCTTCTTTGTGTATGCTCTTTGCTCTACGCTGTGTACGATCTTGGCAAATCAAAAACATGAATAAGGGGTTTTTTTAGCTACGTATGCTCCTTCCTCGCGTTTTTGTGCGATCTCAGGAAATCAGAAATAGTGAAAAATAGATAGTTGCCGGTAAGGCGAACCAAAAATCTAACATTTTGCCATAAGACTTGCATTTCATTTTTTTTTGCTCGTATTTTTGTGTTTTTTTGTGTAGGAAAAAGCACGCACACCCCCCCAAAAAAAAAAAAAACCCTTTCTCCTTTCAAACAATTACAGAATCCTTTTACTATCTCACTTGGTGAGAAGTCAGTTTATGAGAATAGAGGTCTTGGGTTCAAGTCTCTTTCTCAAGGTTCTTTTGTAAAAAGTTTTTTGTTAAAGGGGTGGGATTTTTTTTTTTTTTTAAGTTGAACTTCATCATCAAATTTCAAACCGTTCCCGTACTATTTGACATCTACGACTTAGTTTTTTCAAAAAGGCATAACTTCTTCATCCGGAAGCCGTTTTTCGAGTCGTTTTTTTTAATCAGCCTAATTTTTCGAGATCTTTCCATTGGAGTAGTTAGTTTCAGCTTTTTTCCAGCTTCAGTTTTAAAAAAAATGGAAAGTGCATGCCCAATTATTCTTAACAAACCCAATTATTTCCAATGGCTACCTCATATGGTAGATATACTTAGAAGTAAAGGGCTTTATAGAATAGCCACAGGATAAGAAACTAAACCTTCTGATGATGATAAAGTCACTAAATGGGAAAATAAACAAGATCAAGCACGAGGGTTGATAGGAATGTCCATTGTTCAAGATCTTCGATTTCATATCCTTGACATTGGCACCTCTCATGAAGCCCTGAAAAAGCTAAATACTGTCTTTGGCATTCAAAATCAAATCAGGGCCCACCAGCTTGAAAATGAGTTGCTTTCTTTGGACCTCAATAATTTCTCCTCTATTTAAGATTTTTTGTCCAAATTCAAGACCCTTAAACTTCTTTTAGAAGGTTGTAAGGTCAAAAAGGAAGATGGTAGCCTCATCTATTGCATTATTGCTAAGCTTGGCCCTGCATACTCTGTATTTGTTTCCACCTTCCATTCCATTAGAGAAGTCATCATTTCTTCAGAAACCACCTACAAGAACCCCTCTTTTGATGCCTTTTGAGATTCTTTGATAAGAGAACAAGAAAAACTCTTACACCCTGGTCTTATCACTTTTGGAAACGCTTCTAAGAAAGCCTTAGCAGCCCAACAACAATGATATCAAAAGAATCCTAAGAAGCAGTATCCTAAAAAGTATGGTCCGAAACCAAACAAGGGTCCTAAGCAATTTCAGCCGCAAATTGAAAAAGCAACTCACCAAAATGATAAGGCAAATAAAAACAAAGGGAAGAAGACAAATAGACATTGCATCTTTTGTAATCGTGATGGCCATATAGAGTCTAAATGTTTTAAGAAGATGGAAGCCTTAGAAGCAGCGATGAAGAAGCACAACATGAATTTGGAGCACTCTTCACCTTCATCTTCAAGAATGGCACTTTCTACTTGTGGTTGTCAAACATCAAGATCTGGTTATGCATTAAATGTATCTTCTTCTTCTCATTCTCATGAGTGGCTCATTGATTCTGGAGCTTCTTACAACATGGCCAAAAATAAAACCATGTTTTCTTCTTTAAATGATTGTAACACCAAACATATTTATGTTGGTGATGATAGATCTCTTAGTGTTGTAGGATCTAGAACCATTCATCTAGATAATGGTCAGTTTAATGATGTACTATGTGTTCCTATCTTGTCATGCAATCTTCTCTCTGTTTATCAGATAGCTCATTCAGGTGAAGGGAAAATAGTAGAATTCTCACCTCATGATGTTGTAATCAAGGACCTCAAAGATCCTAGACATATTTTAGCTACTGGCATTGATGATGATTCCACAAGGTTGTATAAGTTTGACAACTTTGGGTCATCATGTCTTCCCTCTGTTTTTGTTACTCATAATGATGAAGTGAGCAAACTTTGGCATGAGCAATTTGGTCACTTGAACTATCGCTCTCTTCAAATTCTATGTAAAGAAAATATGGTGACAGGTCTTCCTATGGTATCTTGCCGAGATGGTGTTTGCTCTGGATGTGTACTCGAAAAACATCATCAGGATAGTTTTGACAAACGTGCCTCTTGGCACGCTTTAACCCCTTTGCAGCTTGTGCACAATGATTTATGTGGTCCACTTCCTATTGTCTCTTTCTCTGGCTACAAGTACTTCTTAACTTTCATTGATGATTTTTCCAGTCGCACTTGGGTATACTTCTTAATGATCAAGAGTGAAGTTTTTAACATGTTCTTGGCCTCCAAGGCCTTTGTTGAGAAACAATTTGGACATCAAATTCTCAAGTTAAGATCAGACAATGGAGTAGAATATGTTAACAACAAATTTATCAACTTCTGCACTGAGCATGGCATTCAATTGCAACATACTATTCCATATACTCCACAACAAATTGGTGTAGCTGAAAGGAAGAATCGCACCTTAAAAAAAATGGCTAATTGTATGCTTCATTCTAAATGACTTAGTCTCAATTTTTGAGCAGAAGCAATTAACTGTATAAATGTACATAGTAAAGAAACACACTTTACCTAATTCTACACTAGACTAAGTTATTCGTAACTATTTCCTATGTGTCGGAATATCCTAAAGCCTTAGAACCTAAGAGTGAAAAATGCATTTTTGTTGGATATTCTGAAGATGTCAAAGGGGATAGACTTCTTCAACCAAAATCCAAAAATATAATCATTAGAAGAGGTGTAAAATTTGATGAAAAAATATTGGCCTGCAAGCCTAGTTCGGCGGGTGTGCCACCTTTGGCTTGCGAGCCTGATTCGACATATGTGCCACCTCTCTCTCTCTCTTCTATTTTTAATAGCATTCCTTCTGGTTCAGATGATGACAGCGAGGATGACAATCCTCCTCCACCTCTTGAAATTATTCCTTTTACTCCACAACTTCCAAGATGGGTTCGCTCTACTTGGGATGCAACAGGTTCTGTCGCAGGTGACCCTGCCGATCGACGACGTAGACGTTCTTAGTTTGAAAGAGCCTCTTCCTTATTGGCTCAAGTTCCAGAAAATCCTGATCCGAAAACCTTTGAAGAAGCCTCTGGTCATCTAGATTGGGATGAAGCTATGAATGAAGAATATCGTTCCTTATTGGCGAATGATACTTGGGATCTTGTTCCTCTTCCAAAAGGAGGAAAACTTGTCAAATGCAGATGGGTTCACAAAACAAAGTTTGGACCAGATGGAAAGTGGATAGACATAAAGCTCGTCTTGTCGCTAAAGGATTTTCAGAAGTTGAAGGCATTGACTATACTGAAACCTTCTCCCCTGTTGCCAAAATGAATTCTGTCTGCCTTGTTCTTTCCCTTGCTGCCTCTTTTAAATGGGAAGTCCATCAGATGGATGTTAAATCCGCCTTCTTACATGGAGATTTGTATAAAGAAGTCTACATGGAACAACCCCTTGCTTTATCCAAAATGGCTCTAGCCTTGATTGTCGCCTTAGGAAGTCTCTCTATGGTCTCAAACAAGCTCCTCGGGTCTGGTATGCCAAAATGGATAGATTTCTCTTAGATAATGGCTTTTCTAGGTGTCATTCTGACAACACCGTGTACACCAAGAAAGTGGGTAAGTCCTTCACCATCCTTGTTCTTTATGTTGATGATCTTATCCTTACTGGTAGTGATCCTAACCATATAAACCATGTGAAGTCTAGCCTCAAAAAGAAGTTTGAAATGACAGACTTAGGACACTTGCATTATTTCCTTCGTCTTCAAGTCTTGCAATCTGGAGAAGGTATTACCCTCTCTTAGTCCAAGTATGCATGTGATCTTCTACACCACTTTCACATGGAAGACTGTAAGCCAGTCCCTTCTCCCTTTCAGTCTGGACTCAAGCTTTCAGTGACTTGTACTACCTCTGAAGTTGATGCTACCTTATACCGTCAACTTGTTTGTAAAGTTCTGTATCTAACCCATACCCATCTTGACCTTTCTTTTGTCGTTGGTCTTGTTGCTCGGTTTATGCACCAACCTCATGAAAGTCACTGGAAAGCAGCTAAAAGAATACTTCGATATATTCGAGGTACAATTTAGTTCAAGATTCATTACAGTGCAGGAGCATCTCCATTGTTGATTGGTTTCTCTGATTCTGATTGGGCTGGTGACCCTGATGATCGAAAGTCTACTGCAGGATATGCATTCACTCTTGGTTCAGGACCTATTACATGGTCTTGTAAGAAACAAAGTGCCATCTCTTTTTCTTCAACAGAAACAGAGTATCGTGGCGCAGTTGAAGCCAACAAAGAAGCCATGTGGCTTCGACAGATCTTTTCTAAATTTGTTCTTCATCAGCAACATCCAACTACACTTTGGTGTGATAATCAGAGTGCCATTCAGCTATGTAAAGATCCAGTTCAGCATCAGCGTATGAAACACATTGAGCTCCACATACACTTCATCAGAAAGCTCATTCATGATCGTGTTCTTGAAGTGCAGTATTGTCCAACCAATGATCAAGTAGCCGATATCTTTACAAAGGCTCTCATAGAAGCGAAGTTTACCAAACTTTGATCCATGCTTGGAGTTCAGGAAAGTTATCATTAAGGGGGGATATGCTCTAATGCCTCCTTCCTTCTCCTATTGTGTCACCTTTGTAAATCCTTGAATCCTATCCCAAGTTGTTCTTAAGGGGGGATGTTAGGATATTTCGACACATAGGAAATAGGCTCCTTTTGTGTTACCTTTGTAAATCCTTCAATTCTATCCCAAATTGTTCTTAAGGGGGGATGTTAGGATATTCCGACACATAGGAAATAGTTAAGAATAACTTAGTCTAGTGTAGAGTTAGGTAAAGTGTGTTTCTTTACTATATACATTTGTAACTTATAATCTGACGGTCACGATTTGTAGTGATCCAATAGTTCACTCTCTCCTTGGTATTAATGACACTTGATCCGTGGCTTAACACTCGATTGGTCCATGATCTCTATTTAAAGAGCATGGAGGGTCATTTGTCCGGTAAACGTTTATGAGAGAAACATATGTAACTTTTCTTTTTATACTAATAGATTGCATGAAGTGGCCGCGTTGGCTTAGGCCATGGACTGTTTCCCTCTTCAAGGGTTTTAACCACGTGATAATACTGGTGTATTGATTTGTGATCTGTTTGTGAGCGGTGACCTTTGGTTTTTGATCTATGGAACTTACCCTGTAAATTCTTAAAGAGAGAAACATATTTAAATTTTCTTTTTTATATTAATAAATTGCCTGAAGTGGCCACGTTGGCTTAGGCCATGGACTGTTTCTCTCTTCGAAGGTTTTAACCATGTCAAATACTGGTGTACTGATTTGTGATTTGTTTGTGAGCGGTGACCTTTGGTGTGTGATCTAAGTAACTTACCTTGTAAGTTCCTACACGTTTTGTAGAAAATTTTGTTGGAAATACTGGGGGGTGAATCAATATTTCTTAGCAATTAGCACTTTATTAATATTTTTTAGAGCGTCAGTTAATTGTCAGTTGTTATTATTGTTCTTCTGCAGATAATCATAAACAATAATTAACAATACACAACACTATACAAAAATGCAAAAAGATAAAGACAATAGACATAAGATTCTTAGGTGGAAAACCCCCTCTGGGTCAAAAACCACCGAACGCTTCTTAATAATCGTCTTCTCCTCTTCTTTAAAAGAAAACTAATTACATCAAGTTTTCAACCACAACTGAAGGAGGCTCCAACCCCCTAATTCACAGACAACAACCTGTAGGATGCTACTAAACCCTAATAACCTTCTACAACTGGAAGGATGCCCCACGTCCTGTAAGTCAGGCCACGTCCCGACGAGTGCCCCAACACTTTGTTTACTAGCTCCTATAGGAAAGGATACTTCATCGTGTTGTAGTTTGTTAGCCCCAACTAAAAGGACGCCCCAACGCCCTGTGCAGGCTACGAGCTGCCCTAGCACCACCCTGCTGCCCTTAAGTGTTCTCAGGCCACAACCTGAAGGTGACTCCAATCACCTGCCTTGCACCATGCTGCCACCCTAATCAACATGCGGACCATGTTTCACAATTTTCAGACTGGATCCCCCCGTGCTTTGAATCAATATAATAAAGTTGTAAAGAAGATGTTGTTTATTGCTAGATCTGACACTTTTGTGATCCATATTTGATTATGAGATTGTCTTTCGAATTAATCACATCATTGAGATTTGGTCGACGTTTCAATTCATCTAATGTCGTTCATCCTCACTATTCAACAGCAAGAGCTAACAACGCTAGTTGTCACAAATGAATAAGCATCAAGGCTCATATGCAAAAAATCATACTTCACAGTTCTTCACTGTTCCAAACTGCTCACAATGCTGCAACCATCAGGCACAACTATCAAATGATGGTACAAACCAAGGTGCCTCACGTCATTCCTATGACCTAGTGTTGCACGAAATGCCCCCCTTGGATCTAAATCGAGATCCTCGTCCCATATGGATTCGTGGTGGATCTGCGGTTCAGAAATCCGGAACTGCGAATCGGGCCTGAAATAACGGTTCTTGGAATTTCGAAACCGTGCCAACACGATCTGTGGCTCTGGATTTCGGAACCGTGGATCGGACACGGATCCTGAGCAGATCCGATGCTCGACAGGTGGTTCCGTGCAACCGACCCACAAAAACAATTTTATTTTATTTTATATTTGTTTAACATGGGTTGGGGGTGAGTTTAGGTTGAGTTAGGGAAATGATAGATGGGGATAAATCTCATTCCCCCTCTCATTTCCTGACTCTTGTATTTTTGGAGAGCTTGGAGAAGAGAGGAGAAGAGAGCTTGGAGAATAGAGGAGAAAGAGAGGAGAAGAGAGCTTGGAGAAGAGTGGCTTGAAGAGAGCTTGGAGGAGGAGCTAGAAGAAGTGAAGGAGGAGGAGCTTGTAGAGATTTCTGAATCCTTACACTTTATGCAGAAATTATTACTGTTAATCTAGTTATGCTCCCCCTACTTAGACAAGTTATTAACTGAATAAATTCAAGTTAAAATCGAAGAAAAACACATAACAGATCTCTACCAATCTAGGTCTAGAACAAGTTCATGCACACATAGACAAAGTGACACAGACTACAGTTATTTCTGGACAAATAGTCCCCAGAAAAACCCAATGCAGGAAAATTGGTCTCTGGCTGCTATAGGGTCTTATTATTAAGAATATTTCTGAATACACAAATCTAGGTTCCAGATCTGGAAAACCTGACAGAGAATACACTAGATCTACAACTCGCTGGCTGATCTAGGGCCAAAATAATGACTGATCCACACCCTCAAATGGGATTTACTGAACTTAGCCAAGATTAGGGCCTAGAAACCCCAACGCTGCCCCTTAAAGCCACTGTGTTAGCCTCTAAAGTCCCTCAAACCCTCAACGCTGCTCTGGAAGGGACTGCGTTACCCCAAACTAGGAGACGCAGTCACTACACTACTCCTGAAGGGTCTCTGTGTAACCCCAGAGGGCTTCCTGCTGAAAATCACGCTGTCCTTAGAGGAACTGTGTTGTCGTTGCTGCTGTTGCTGCCTTCTTCTGTGCCGTCCTTGAGCTGATCTCTGCCTCTTGTGTATTCTAGACCCCGAGATCAGATCATCCCCTTGGCCTAAATTTCCCTTTGCAGCTGAAACACTTCTGAGTATTCTTAGTAAAGCCTGCCCTAGAATCTCAACTTAGCTTCAGTGCTCTGCCTCTGTTTGTCTTTACAAATGATCCCAAGCCTTTCCTTTATACTTTTCTCGTTGACAAATCAACGACCATAATCAAATCTTGAATCAATGGCTAAGATTAAAAGAAAGCTTGATTCATGTGACTTAAGACAATTTCATCACATGTTTAATTAAATTCACTTTAATTATTTAAGTTCCCTAAGTTTTAACTTAGGAAATACAATTAAAATACTTAATTAATTTAATATATCCTAAACCAGATGAAATTTCTCAAATCCTTTTCTGGGTCTTGTAGATCAGGGGTACTCTAGTCCTTCCTCAAAATTTGGGACTTAGAGCATGACTGATGCTACCTCAAATACACAAAATCTCAACACTCCCTCTTAGCATCAAGGGTGTGCTCTAGTAATACATCACAATATGCATTACATGACTTTGAGTACTGTTTCTGTGCTGCTGAAGCTTGGCCTGCTGCCACTCAACTCTGCACTGCTGCTGCCATTCTATACTACTGTCCATGACTCTGCCACTGCCACTGCAACTTTTGTACTGCAGCTCCCTCCGAATAGGCTGCATCCGTGCTGCTCATAGCACTGCCACTGTTGATCTGCTGCACTGCAACTTCAGTTCTTGAGAGAAACAACTGAATCTCCTTCCCAATCTTTGACAAACAAGTCTGATGGGCTGCAACCTTATCACTGAAGCTCCATAGGCTACAGATCTGTGCTGGCATCTAAAGAACAATGCACAGCTACAACTCTGCCTGTGTAATCAGACTCCCTCTGCACTACTGAAGTCACATCAACTCCTTGTGCTGAAATCTATCACGCTGCTGCTGCACTGCGCTGTCCCTCTGAAGCTTTCTGCGCTGTTGCAGCTTTGTACTGCGTAAGCAACACTGCTCTGCGCTACTGAAGTCACATCAGTCTCTGTGCTGCTACTGCTTCTACGCTGCTGCTGCTTTTCTCTGCGCTGCTCCTTCCAGTCTTCAGATCTGCCTGTCTTTGCCTCATCTGTGAGCTATGCACCCATTGCTCCACTTGTCCCTCTACTGTCTTAAGGCTGTCGTAGCTCGCATGTGATCCAAGAGATGAGCTGCTCAAGGATCCCGCCTCACTTCCATGTAGTTCCTCTACATGTCCATGTTACCCCACCTCCGTGGTTCATGAGCACTCATGGCTACATCATCTCTTGACCCATCATCTGCCACAATTGCTTTGGAAGAAGATGCTTCCTTGTCTCTTTTCTTCTCCGAACAATGGCTGGAAAAATGTCCCATTTCACCACACTGGAAGCACTTGATCTTTGAAAGATCCTTCTTCTTCTTTGGCTGCTTCTTTGATGCCAAGGCTGCATCTTCCTCATCTTCCTTCTTCACTTTGCTCAATCATGGGCTATGCTGCCTCTTGGTGAATCTGCGGAGTTCTTCTTGACGCAGAATTAACCACAAGCTGTCCCAATCTTGGAGGTCCGCTCTGCCCAAGATACTTTGGGCAAAGGTTTCCCACTCATCCATGACTGCATTGATGGCAGTTCTGACTATCATAGCATCATCCACCGTTGCACCCATTGCAGTCAGTTGATTCCTGATTGACTGCAGTCTGAAGAGGAAGTGCTCCATGTCTTCTTTCTTGGTCATCATGAATGACCCCATCTAAGTCTCCAACAACATTTTCCTTTGGATAGACTTTCCCTCATATAGGGAAGTCAAGGCCTTCCACATCTTGTTAGCTGTCTTCTTCTTAGCTACGTGTGGTACAATATGGTCCTTGATACCATCCATAATCAACTGCTTGGCATGCTCAGCAGCTTCCTTATGCTTCCGCAGGAGATCCGCATCTGTCGGTGTGGCCAGAGTCTGCTCTGCATGGTCTCTTAGATTGTATGCCTCAAGGACAATCAGGATCCTTGCCTTCCAAACTAAAAAGTTTGAGAGGCCATCCAGCCTATCCTGATCACGCAGTCCACGAGGAGCCATCTGCTCAGAATGTGTCAGAACTTCCTTTTCTCTTTGCTAGAGAAATGGATCTAAGGTCTTTCGTGAAATAGGCACCTTCTTCTCCCTCTGACAACTGATTTCCCTTCTTGGAAATCTACCAAATCAACTATGATTCAACTTCTTCTTTGATTCTCTGATCAAACTACAAGTTTCCTTTGGCTAGAAACTCTCTGAGAAGCTGATCTCTTCTTGCTCTTTTTCACTTGTGCTAAGGCTAAAAATATGAACACTTCAGAAATTTAACCCCACCAGCTCTTCTGAATTTCTGCAGCTTTTCTGCAGTCTTTTCTGGATTTTAGAGATTCAGATTTGAATCACACTAGCTGGCTTCAAACCAAACCATTGTTGTTTCTGAGCTGCCTCTGCGCAGTAATTGCGTGGGCTTGCTAGGACATAGCGCTGGACAACGTCACCCTTCTCTCTGCGTGAATTTGCTCCTGAAAACTGTGCTGTCCCTTCAGATCTGCGTTTTTTCTGCTTTTTGCTTGTAGATCCTTCAGACTCTCCCGCTGGTGACCCGCCTAGATCTGCAATTACTCTGATACCATGTAGAAATTTCTGAATCCTGACACTTTATGCAAAAAATATTATTGTTAATTTGATTATGCTCCTCCTACATAGACAAGTTATTAACTGAATAAATTCAAGTTAAAATCGAAGAAAAACACATAACAGATCTCTACCAATCCAGATCTAGAACAAGTTCATGCACACATAGACAAAGTGACATAGTTATTTCTGGACAAATAATCCCCGGAAAAGCCTTATGCGGGAAAATCGATCTTTGGTTGCTGGAGGGTCTTATTATTAAGAATATTTATGAATACACAAATCTGGGTTCCAGATCTGGAAAAATCGACAGAGAATATACTAGATCTACAGCTCACTAGCTGATCTAGGGCCAAAATAATGACTGATCCACACCCTCAAATGGGATTTATAGAACTCGGCCAAGATTAGGGCCTAAAAACCCCAACGTTGCTCCTAAAAGCCTTTGCGTCAGCCTCTAAAGTCCCTCAAACCCTCAGCGCTGCTCCAGAAGGGACTGCATTACCCCAGACTGGGTGACGCAGTCATTACGCTGCCCCTGAAGGGTCTCTGCGTAACCCCAGAGGGCTTCCTGCTGAAAATCACGTTGTCCTTAGAGGGACTGCGCTGTCCTTGTTGCTGCTGCTGCCTTCTTCTGCGCTGTCCTTGAGTCGATCTCTGGCTCTTGTGTATTCTAGACCCCGAGATTAGATCATCCCCTCGGCCTAAATTCCCCTCTTTGTAGCTGAAACACTTCTGAGTATTCTTAGCAAACCCTACCCTAGAATCTCAGCTTAGCTTCAATGCTCTGACTCTATTTGTCTTTACAAATGATCCCAAGCCTTTCCTTTATACTTTTCTCGTTGACAAATCAACGACCATGATCAGATCTTGAATCAATTGCTAAGATTAAAAGAAAGCTTGATCCGTGTGACTTAGGACAATTTCATCACATGTTTAATTCAATTCACTTTAATTATTTAAGTTCTCTAAGTTTTAACTTAGGAAATACACTTAAAATAATTAATTAATTTAATATCTCCTAAACCAGATGAAATTTCCCAAATCTTTTTCTGGGTCTTATAGATCAGGTGTACTCTAGTCCTTCCTCAAAATTTGGGACTTAGAGCACGACTGATGCTACCCCAAACACACAAAATCTCAACAGAACTTAGAGGAGTAAAGAAAGGCTTCCATCTACAAGAGCTAAAGAAGTGAGTGCAAACCCAAAACTCCCATTTTTTGGTCATTGTTGTTTGAATTTTTTCTCCTCCCTCTCCTACTCTTTCCCATTCTTTTCCTGCTCATTTCATTGCAGGTTGTACATCTATATTCTTAATCCAAAATGGCGTTCTTTGGGCTTCTATGTATCATTCCACTTTTGGTTTTCATGATGGGAAGGAGGGGGGTAGGAATAAAAGGGAAGAAGAACAAGAGGATAATGGTCCTCATATGAGTGACCCAATGTATGATGAGGAGGAAGGGTTTGAAGAGGAAGGGGATGAAGAGAACACTGAAATGCTAGAGGGGAAAGCTGCATTGACACCCTTGAGGAATTATGTGACCAAACTTGAAGGGGGAAAAGGTGGTGGAAGCTACAAGCTTTTGTGCCCTCATCCCTCATGGTTCATATACCTGTGTGAGGAGGCATCTTTGTGGGGTTTTGGATAGTGATGACAAAAAGGGTGTCACGGGGATAGCAATTTGCCCAAAGGTTTCAGCTGAACAAAGAAGAAAATACATCCAAATAGAGGAGGCTGCACAACAAAAAAACAAGAAACAAAAAACTCATCTTGAATCAAGTGCAACCTCTAGATTTGGTAGCTCATCTCCTCATGGTACTTTTGCAACCTCTGGAAGTAGAAGAACAGTAGGGGATTTCCTGAATGTTGTTGTGTGGGATGATGTGGATAGAAAGATAGCCTGGTTTCTTTGTGCTTGCATTATACCATTCAATGTGCTTTGCTCTACCTATTGGCATGATATGGTTAAGGCCATCAATGGAGCCCCAAAAGGATACAAGAGCCCCAACTATGAGAAATCTAGAACAATGTTATTAGAAAGAGAAAAAGCAAAGGTTCAAAGAGCTTTGACGGGTTTTACAAATGAGTGGGTGGATTGTGAGGTATCCATTGTATTAGATGGGTGGACACATGTTAGAAACCAACATTTGATAAATGTTCTTGGTGTTTCTCCTAGTGGTGTAGTATTTATTACATCTCATGACTCCTCCTCTATCATTGCAATTGCCCAAAACATTGCAGATCTCCTATTGAAATCAATCAAAGATGTTGGTCCTAATAATGTGGTTCAAGTGATCACTGATAATGCAACAAATTGTAAGGTAGCAGGAAAAATTATTGAGCGTACTCGTCCACACATCTTTTAGTCCGGATGCTTGGTGCACACATTGAACCTTTTAATGCATGATGTTGCAAAGCATAAAGAATGTGGATGGATTAATGAGCTTTACAAGAGAGGGAAGCAACTCATTAAATTTATCATAGAGCATACAAGGGTAAACTAATTTTATGGCATTTACTCCAAGTTGCAGTGGCTTAAACTTGCAAAAAAACAAGATTTGGAAGTTATTACCTCACCTTTAGGCAGCTAGTGAAGGTGAGACAAGCTTTAACTAATATGGTGACCTTTGAATCATGGAAGGAAATTAACACTGATAGAGATGGTGCTAATGCAGCCAAGGACACTATTATTGACAGTTACTTTTGGTCACAAATTAAATATGTTTTGCAATTCACCAAACCAATTTATTACATGATCAAGTTTGCAGATTCAGATCGACCAATAATTGGGGAGGTGTATGAGCATATGGATAGCATGTTGGGGCAAATTAAAGACATTGTTGAGCCTAGAGATATCACTTTGTATAATTATATTCGTGTAGAGGTGAAAAAATGATGGGATATGCTTATTGTTCCATTGCATGCCTTAACATATGTTTTCACACTTAAACACTATCATCCATCATGGCTTTCAACACCAACATCTGGGGGGGAGCAGGAAAAAACGACACCTAGATCTAGAGGTTCTATCTGGTTATATGAAAGCATTGGATAAATTAGTCCCTGATGAGGAGGCAACTGCCATGGTATGGAAACATTTGAGCAACTATACGCTTAACACTGGTCCATTTGGGAGCATGCATGCAATTAGAGATCGAGAGAATTTTTCATCTCTTGAGTGGTGGAACATGCATGGAGGTGCTACTCCACTTCTACAAACTTTGGCATTACGGGTGCTATCACAGGTTGTAAACATTTCTTCTGCAGATAGGTGTTGGAACTCTTATTATTTCATCCATAGTGTTAAAAGGAACAAGTTAAATTTAGACTGGGCAAAGAGATTGGTTTATGTTCACTACAACTTGCGATTGTTGTCCCATTACTGCGCTGATGCAAAGACTAATAAAGACCTTAAGGTTTGGGTAAAAAATCCAGAGGAGCCCAATTTGGAGGATGGAGTGTTGCGATTAGACCAATTGGAGGATGCTCTTATCCACGATGATGATGATTGAGTTGATATGCCACCCCCATCTGGTCCCTTGGTTCCTAGGTTCCATGCTTCAACACCAACGTCGGGGGCTTCCTCTTCATCGGTTCCACAGTCACTGCCGCCACTTCCAGAGCAACTATCTTCTTCATCTTCTTCCAGAGCCACGCCCTATTTGTGGTGGAAGGAGAGATTAGTAGATATATTCATAGTTTACTACTTTTGTCATAAATTAGACTTGTAGACTCTTGTTGTGAATTTGAACTTTTTGTCTTACTCTTGCTAGTTTAGTGTGTACTTGAGTCTTGGTGGTGGCCAAGTGGCCTATTTTGTAAACATTATTATTTGAATTTTGGACATGTCTCATGTTGACAGTTGTTCACTTGCTATATAAGTTGAATGTTTGATGATTTTATCTTCTAAATGTTTTATGTTTTATTATATGCTAAAAAATTTGATGTATGTTTGTAATTGCTAGAATCTAGATGGTTGATGCTCGAATAATTAATCATTGATGTACAATGGAATCATGGATGCCATATCTATCTTGATTTATGTAAGAATATGCATGTTTTCATGTCTTCTACAACTAATTTTGTATTTGGGATGTTTTTTTTGAATATAAATGCATATATATATATATATATATATATAGTAGATGCTTCCAAAATGCTTCTCTTCCTAGATTTTTGGGAAATGACGCTTCTGCGTCCTTGCTTTGTCCCTGCTTCGTGCAACGTTGCTGTGACCTGCTACCAATGCTCCCAAGCTCTGTCCACAAAGAGCTACCAGCATATGTCTAAACATTGTTGTTCAGCTGGTCAAACCCTGCGATCCATCTTTATGTCAATATGCTTGTACAACTGGATGATATTTCCTTCAAGACCTGCTGCCCTGCAAGGTTACAATTGTGTCACTGTACCCTCTCTAGATCATCATTACAAGACATCTCCCTATGTCATCACTATCATAAATGTATGTACCTCAATCTATAGGTCAAGTCAAAGTCAAGGTGTCAACTAATGTCTTATCAGTCCTATGAGTCAAACTTAAACATGTCATTTTAAAGTCATGTAATTGTTTTACTAATGTGTCAAGTTAAGGTCTGTCACTTGTTGTCATAAAGAAAATCATTGTAGGTTGTATCACATAAGATCTAACAGCCAGTGTACACATGTCTAGGTGTTAAATCAAGGTGTCTCTAGGTATTTGTCATGTTAAGGTATCAGGTCAAATGTTAAGCATTTGTATGTTAGGTTCATTAGTTATGTCTAGGTATTAACTCAATTCACCCTTCCCGGTTTTGTCAATATGCATAGCTATTACAAAAGTCATGTAGTATATGAATGTTGCTGCTTCAACATTATCACAGTCAACGTTATGTCACTGCCACAATCAGTTTCATTCATCACTATCATGTCAAGTGAAAATAAGATGTTACATCAATATCAATGTGTTCATCACATATAGTCACTACTATAGTCTGACAAGAGTTCATCTCTCATTGAAATATCCAGCAGAAAACCTTATTCTGACCTATATCACAATTCAATCTATCTGCTCTGGACACCTAGAAAGTACATTTATTATTATCTTAGTAACATATACATATATGGTCATTCATCTACGTCAGTCAACAATATTGTTGCAAAGGTTTGGTCTTGGACATTGGCATAACATTATGGTTGTCAATTAATTCTATTTTTTTTTAAAACTAGCTCAGCTATATCATCAAATACTTCCATCATACAACTAATGCCTCAGCGTACTAATAATGGCATTTAGTAACATATTCCTTAACTCAACATCTATATGGCCTCACTCAGTACTCAGTGTCAATCCAATGTCAAAGATATGTTTTTCTAGTGCAACTTTAGTGCTATACAAGATGTGTATAATAGTGATCCAACTTCCGTCAAGATGTCACAAATTGGCACCAGATCTCTGCCTCAAATTGTTTCTCGACTTCCATAAAGTAGGGCTTCGAGAAGATTAAAGGACCGCATTAGGGTTTTCTCAATACATGGTCATAACTATTGCACTTTAAATGAATGAGATGGGACCAAAAGATCATCAAGTCCTGGAAGTTTCGCTATGAAAAACATGCCCTAACAAGTCCTAAAAAGAAACTAGAACAAACCTGAATAAAATTTGGTCTCCTTAATTAGATCTCTGTAATATTCCCAATTAGCCTTGCTAATTGGAATATTTCATTTTTGCTTTATTTTACCGCTTTAGCTAGAAATAATAAATAAAGTGAGAAATAAGAGGGGTCACCTCACTTTAGTCACCTCACTTTATAAATAAAGTGTTTTTCCTAGTTGATTGACGTTATAACTTAGAGAGGGGGCCTTGGGGGTCCACATGAGTATGATGGGGAGGCATCAGGCTGACCTAAGGTTAACTGCGCAGGCCAAGGAGAGTGAAGGACGCAGTTAAGGTTTTGGAGGGAGTTTAGCACTATAAAAGGTGGGGTTCTCACCTCATTTGGACATTCATGATTTGATATTATTATTGAGAGCTAGACTTCTGTCTGCTTCAGCACGCCGGTTGTTTAGTCGGTCTGCAGCACTGTTTAGTGCAACCGAGTGTCTCCGGTCGGAGATCTCACCCTTAGCCTCGTGGGACTTCGAGTGCCTGCCCTGGTAAGGTTATTTCTGGTTTCACCCTTAGCTTCGGGGGACTTCGAGTGCCTGCCCTAGTAAGGTTTTGTTCTGAGTACACCTTTCAGTTTCAGTAGCAAGTAGCAGCAGTTTCTGGTGCAGATTTGGAGAGGAGGAAGCCCTCTCGTGGCTGCGCAGTTCTGAGGAGGAAGGACGCAGATCAGTCTTGGAGGAGGACGTTGCTCCAGCAGGAAGAGGAGGACGCAGATCTGAAGGCACATTGCTAGATCCAGCCTTGGAGAGTGTAGATCTGAACTGATATTTGCAGATCTAGTTCTGTATGGTGCAGATCTGAAGGTATAGCACTAGATCCAATGGGGAGACTGGTGGTATCCGAGGGAGATATCGGGCAGACCAGCTTCAGATCTGGGAGTGACAACATCGGGACCAGCCCTGGGAGGCTGCGTATCCGAAGAGGATATTGTCGTATCCGAAAGATAGATCAAGGTTTGACAGCAGATCTGATCTAGGAGGACGCAGATCTGGAGGGATAGGACGCAGATCTGGTTTGGAGGCTCCAGATCCAGTAGATCTGAGCATACAGGAGGCAGATCCACCAGGTAGGACGCTGATCTGAGGAGCTGGCTTGTGTTAGAGGGGCTTGACAGCGTTTTTCATCATCCAGGGGCTTCAGTCTTCAGAGCAGTCTTCAGCCAGCTAGGACGCTGTCCTTGTTGTAGCCATTATCTGTCTGAGAGGACCTCCACTTGCCTAGGGCAAGGATAGGTGCATCTATTCTGATTTTCTTGTACTCCTCTCTATGTACTTTCCGATTAATAAAATGGCTCAGTTTTCTGGCATTCTATGGGTATTTGTTCCATGATCTGGTTCAGCATTGTATTTTCTATATCTGCCTGGTATATTTCTGTTTATTACTAGTTATTCCCCTTTGGGGATATTACAGTGGTATCAGAGCATAATTCTGGCTCAGCCTGTGGTATATGACATTGGGAGAGAGATCATACAGAGGGTTGCTGGAATTTTGGAGAGCAATAGCAGGGCAATACCAGAAACGCAGTTGGAAAAAGGGCCAAAATAAAAAGGGTCAAATTTTGAAGTTTGGAATTAGAAGAAACGTTTTCTGGGTTTTTCTGGGTTTTGCACAAGGATTACCTTCCCAAATTCCTGGAATCTTCTGAGTAGTTTTCAATGGGTAAATCGGAGGTCAAAGTTAAGCAGCGGTATGCTTTTGCAGCAGCCGTGCGGTTTCTGAGGAGCCTATGAGGGACCCAGAGCAGTGGGACCCGATGGCAGACGTAGGTAGGAAACTGGATGCACTCCTCCGTCACATCCAGGAGGCATCACAGAGGCTCTCAGCCATAGAGGCCAGGCAGAGAGAACTCCCTAGGGGTTTTCAGATCGTTCGGCATGATGCCCCTCGGCATATGGATTCATGTGCACCCACACGTCCCACTATGCCCACATTCTTGCCAGAGGACACAGGAATAACAGTACAGCGAGAGGTAGATCCGGCTCGGATGGCTGACATTCTTGCAGAGTATCAAGCTTTCGGACAGGTATTCATGGATAATTTCCCCTTCGAGAGATATATCCTGTACCAGTATGGCATTAGACTCTATGATCAACACCAGGGGCACCAGCATCATCATGGTAGAGACTACCACCGCACAGCTAGTAGAGATTACGTTCAGCTCCAGCGTGATAATAGACCTCACAACTCTCACAGAGGGAACCAACACTCACATGATAGGGGTTTACAGCGCACAGTGGACAAGTTGGATACCTCTTTCCAGCTTGACTGAGTATCGGAGAGGGAAACCATTAAAGTGGTTACCTCGCACTTGGAGGATGAGGGCACACAGGATAGCAGTGAGCCTGAGGTTACACCTAGTGTGACACAGGACTCACCCTCATTGGAGACCTCCTTGACCGTGCCGGTTGATATCATAGTGGAGGTAGAGCCTACCCCAGTAGAGCCATCCACTGAGGTGATGACTGGAGCCATGTCCGAGTCTTCGGGTAGTAGCAGCACACAACAGATGGGTGAGGTGTCAGGAGATGTATCCACCTTCGATGAGGTAATAGCAGGTACAGAGGTATTGGATGATGGTCGCAGACAGCAGTATCATCGGCTTCGGACGGACCTTCGAGTTGTGAGAGAGAAGGCCGCGTCAGTACGGGAGACCCTTTTGTTGCAGGACCAGGAGCTGGAGGGTATGAGAGCGACTTGTGCCAAGTCGGCGGCCAAGTTGGTCCACATTGGGGAACAGCTGGATTCCCTGATGGTACAACCAGAGGGCACATTGGAGCGTCAGATCATTCCCCTTCAGGTATGCATGAATGGGACTGGCGGTGCTGTTGAGTCATCTCTTCCCGTTGGAGAGAGAGAGGCAGAGCCACCTAGTCAGATCTCATATGTTGACTTGGATAGCGGTATGAGACGATCAGAGTTGTACAGGGTACAGCATCCATATGTGGAGATTGGATGGAGAGAGATTTTGAGTTGGTACTCGGTGGAGTGGGCTATGGAACACAATGATTTGGTTCCCTTCTCACAAGAGCAGATAGAAGATGGAGGACATCTTCGGATGGATAACATCTCTCATGCTTGTGTTGGAAATCCCTTGAGCCATACACATCATGATGGGAGGTTTTTGCCTACCACCTATTTGATTCTTGATAGGGTCTCATTGATCCTTGAGAAGTTTATATTTCAAGATCCCATGGAGTGCAAAGTCAGAAACTTGCTTTGGGAGGATGGTAGCCCTCGTGGGAGGAATACCAGGATGAGGAGAAGAAAAAGGCATCCACAAATGATTGAGTGGACGTGGTTGATGAGCGAGGAGCTAGGGGGCTACTTGCAGATCTATGACACAAGGCAGCAGGAGGCTTGGCTGCGCTGGTTACTCTTGAAAGAGTTTGGCCATCACTTGGCAAACACTCTTCTTAAGAGTAGGAGGATGGGGAAAAGATGGATGGATACTGGCATCATTGAGCAACATAGAGTATGGATGCATGGTGTTGATGTGTTACTCCTATCATTCATTGTGTCTTCATCACATGAGTTGTATGATGGAGGTATGGGGAGGCAACACAATGTCTTGTTGCTTGGTTTGTTCCTAGGAGAGCAAGGGCAGATTTGCTCTCACACTTTGTACGATGTTGCAGGACGAGGGGATGGCACTATCTCTTTGATCCTTGATGATGGCTTGGAAGCACTTCCATCTTGGGAAGTATTCCGCACTTGTTGTAGCATTATTGGAGGAGTCCTTGACAAGGAGCATGTCAAAGGACAGAGTCTGGTACTGACAGGAGCTTATTTGCATGAGCTCACAGCGTTGTCACCTTGGATCAGGACATTATGGATGAAGTGTGCGCAGCAGAGATATGGTGGATCTATAACCCATAGGTCCCAGGATCACTTCATATTTGTTGCACTTGATGAACAGAGAGGAGGTAATGATGATAGAGACATTTATCGCTATGGCATATTCTTCTTGACTTGGATTTCCAAGCATAGGGAGGATTATCCTCTTGTAGCACATGGTTCATTCTCCTTCATAGCATGCCAAAACAATATGGAGGACTCATTTATGGATCCATGTACCATCTTACTTCCAGCATATGGTGAGGAGTTTGTCTATACATTCATTGATTTGCACACTCCTATGCAGTGCATTGCTTCACAAGGGGGCAAGCTTGTCATATTGCTTCGTGAGTTTTATCGGGCCAAACTACATGATGGAGGCAACCATATCTTTTGTGGCTTTGGGAAAGTGTTCTATCATTTGCAGCACTATATCATGTATTATATGAAGACATGCAGGTTTAACATAAACATTTTGCCTTGTACTCTTATCAAGCAGCAACTTGTAAAACTGCGCTGTACTTGTTGGGGAAGCTGTTGGTACCTCTTTTCATCACATGTAACCTTCAGCGTTTCCTTCATTTTGTTGCTGATCATGTCCCCACTTGCTGATATAGATCAGATTTGTATGGGAGGCTTGATTATGAGAGAGACACATGAGCTGGATGTGTCCTTGAGTATTTTCTGCACTACATGTTCTAATGGGAGCATGGGAGGAGGCATGGCCACCACTACTACATATGTGCTCTCTTCTGAGGTGGGCCATGAGATTGATAGTCATCCATTGTATAGCCATGGGCAATTGTTTGGTCTTTTATCGTTTTCATATTCAGCCATTTGCTATCCATTAGTAGATGTACATTGCTTGCCATGTAATTTTCTGAGATTGCAGTGGATGAGACTACGTTGCATCCTTGTGAGAAATTGTTTGCATTATGTATCCTCATGTAGAACCTTCAGCAAACATCTCATTAGGATGACCCATGATGACCATGTCATATTCTTCATGGACGGGTTGTTTTGGGCCAGCTTGTTCTTCATTGATAGAGGAACCTTCGATGGTGGATTATTTTTCACTTTGCCATTGGAAGGCAATGATTTTGCAGCCCAGGATCAGCATAGACTCTACACTTGTCATGAGTGGAGAGAAGGACAGCATGGGGTAAGCTATGATGCTTGCCAAGTTCATATTTTCAGCCCACCTTCATTACCAGATCTTGAGGTGGAAGGATATTTTCAGGAGTTGCCTTGTTGGGAGGTGGCTCATTTTGTCTGGATGATTGCTGGGAGATGGAGGGAGATATTCCTCATTATATTTTCGACTCCATGCCTTGATTGGAGAGAGGTGACGAGTTGGTTCACAGTTGAGGGGACAGCTTACACAGTCATAGGTGCAGAGCAGCAGCGGTCATGGTCTTCAGTCATAGCCAGAGGCAGTGAGCAGTCCGAGCCTTGGGACTTGTGCGATTATTGGCCACAGTGGCGATGGGATCCTGGAGGACTATTGATTGGCTGGTACCATGAGAGGCCAGTTTGGGATCCTGGCATTGAGATGTCCCTTCATATCGGGGTGATGCAGGAGGCAGAGAGGTTTCAGTGGGACCCAGGCACATTTTGCAGTATTGGCAGGGAGCATTAGCTAGAGAGTGGGCTTGTTCAAGCATTGCTTGAGAACAAGCAATTTTTGCCAGATGAGGATGCCACTTGGGGGAGCGAGCAGACTTTACAGCATCCATCACTTCAGTTGCTTGAGGACAAGCAACGTTTTGCCGGGGAAGACTGTAATATTCCCAATTAGCCTTGCTAATTGGAATATTTCATTTTTGCTTTATTTTACCGCTTTAGCTAGAAATAATAAATAAAGTGAGAAATAAGAAGGGTCACCTCACTTTAGTCACCTCACTTTATAAATAAAGTGTTCTTTTCCTAGTTGATTGACGTTATAACTTAGAGAAGGGGCCTTGGGGGTCCACATGAGTATGATGGGGAGGCATCAGGCTGACCCAAGGTTAACTGCGCAGGTCAAAGGAGAGTAAGGACACAGTTAAGTTTTGGAGGGAGTTTGGCATTATAAAAGGAGGGGTTCTCACCTCATTTGGACATGCATGATTTTATATTGATATTGTTATTATTGAGAGCTAGACTTCTGTCTGCTTCAGCACGCCGGTTGTTTAGTCGGTCTGCAGCACTGTTTAGTGCAACCGAGTGTCTCCGGTCGGAGATCCCACCCTTAGCCTCGGGGGACTTCGAGTGCCTGCCCTGGTAAGGTTATTTCTGGTTTCACCCTTAGCTTCGGGGGACTTCCCGAGTACCGTCTCTAGTAAGGTTTTGTTCCGAGTACACCTGGGCCTTGAAGAGCAAGTAGCATAGCTGCGTATTTGAGAGGAGGAAGTTCTTGCCGTGGGTCATACTCAGGAGGAAGGACGCAGATCAGTCTTGGAGGAGGACGTTGCTCCAGCAGGAAGAGGAGGACGCAGATCTGAAGGCACATTGCTAGATCCAGCCTTGGAGAGTGTAGATCTGAACTGATATTTGCAGATCTAGTTCTGTATGGTGCAGATCTGAAGGTATAGCACTAGATCCAGCTTGGGGGATTGCAGATCTGAGGAGATATTGGCAGATCTAGCCTAGATCTGAAGGGATAACATCAGATCCAGCCTTGGAGGTTGCAGATCTGAAGAGATATTGTCAGATCCAGCATAGATCTGAAGGTTTGACAGCAGATCTGATCTAGGGGGACGCAGATCTGGAGGGATAGGACGCAGATCTGGTTTGGAGGCTCCAGATCCAGTAGATCTGAGCATACAGGAGGCAGATCCACCAGGTAGGACGCTGATCTGAGGAGCTGGCTTGTGTTAGAGGGGCTTGACAGCGTTTTTCATCATCCAGGGGCTTCAGTCTTCAGAGCAGTCTTCAGCCAGCTAGGACGCTGTCCTTGTTGTAGCCATTATCTGTCTGAGAGGACCTCCACTTGCCTAGGGCAAGGATAGGTGCATCTATTCTGATTTTCTTGTACTCCTCTCTATGTACTTTCCGATTAATAAAATGGCTTAGTTTTCTGGCATTCTATGGGTATTTGTTCCATGATCTGGTTCAGCATTGTATTTTCTATATCTGCCTGGTATATTTCTGTTTATTACTGGTTATTCCCCTTTGGGGATATTACAATCTCTAACTAGCCTTCGCTCAACCAAAACTTCATGCCACAGAAATTACGACAGTCCTAACAAAAACGAACCTTTCCCTAAACAAAACTTCGTTGGTTCTTGTGCATATATAATTTGTTTCCCTAGCCGCAGGGTTTTCTCACAACCGAATTACCTAACCAACACGAAACGCAACACAAATACTTCAATACCTTGGAGGCCGAATAGAAGAAGGAGAAAGTTGGAGTGAAATTGTTCTCTTGTTCCTTAGATAGGTCGAATTTCTTTCCTCAGGCAGGTTGAAAATATTTTAGAGGTGTTATTAATGATGTTTCATTTCAATTACATATTTTGTGAGGGATATGAAGCCTCTTTTATAGATGATCTCTTAGGATGGAAGGGGCGTTTTGAGGATAGACGTTGAGGATAGGAAGGCTACTTTAAGGTTATATCATTTAAAAAAAAATATTAATTATTATATGACTTTTATTCTAAGGTGAGGGTTGCTGCGCTAATTTAGGATGTTATTTGGTTTAAATGAGTGTATATTGTCTTAAGGTTGTGAAGTCAATGATTAGTTTATTGCCTTTGGTTCTTGAAGTTATTAAACTTATACACAATGAGATTGCGGCGACAATTATTGTCATATAGTGACAATTGTCGGTGAATTAATGATAAGGTGTCATGTCACAACCCTTTGGGGTTTTTCCAGAAACTAAGGTCTTCAACTTCAAACTCAATTGTCTCTCAAACCAGGAAGAACTACATGGCGTTCCACATTCCACATCTTTTCGAGGAGAATCCAATGACATGGATTTCCAAGCCAAAATTAATGTTTTGACCCTTCAAAAAACTCTCAACAAAGTCAGGGTACATCCTCAGTCTAGGGAGCCCAAACCTTCGGACTTGGGTTTTTAACCATCTACCAGTGACGTTGCCAACTTGATGCAATCTGACAATTACTAGGAAGCATTCGTTAACCATTTGACATCAATGACTGGTGTTTTATTCAAAATCAAACCCAATCAACCCCATGGGTTGACATCAGTGACAACACCATCCAACAAATTCAACATGGTATTAGAGCAAGGTTGAGAGAAAAAACACTAAAGACAAATTTGTGAAGGACTATATGTGTGGGGAACAAATGCCTTAGAAAAGCTACAAATCCTAAGAAGAAAGTAGTAGCCAAGAAGGAGGATGAGTTGTGGTATGTGCTTCAAGGAAGTTGTATTCAAGAAGAGAAGTCGAGTAGCTATCCCTAAGAAGAGGCCTGTTGATTTTCTAGATTTCCTAGAATGATAATTACCTCCAATGATTTGATCCATTAATTTATCTCATATTCATCATTAAGCAATTACGCATAGAAAATATTCAATAGTAAACAATAATGGTAGTAAGATCAAGAAGAGACAGCCAAACAAGAGGACACAAAATTTACCCTGGGAAAATGCACATGGGGGAAAATCCCAACAACCTTTCCCTTAGAGAAATTTGTCCATTCAACAAGGAATACATTTGTTCTTTCCAGTCCAAATAAGAAAGAAGAATAATCAGAATCAAACCCAAGTCAAACTTGGTCAACCAAGATAAGGGTAGTCTCAGAAATTTGGTCACCTTGAACCAAGTTTGTCCTTCTTTCGAACCCTAGATTAGGTCTCAGATTCTTCCTTCATTCCAACCCTAGATTAAGCCTCATATTACCCCAAATTTCTGGCTTAGATTGGTCCAAATTTTGTCTCAAAATTGATCGGTATTCCCCTTCTCTATTGAGGAGGACAAATGGCCTATATATAGGCATTTCAAGAGCTCGAATGGGTGTGTCCTTCATTGGGGCTGACTTGACAAATGGAGGAGCTGACTTTACATTTTAGAGGAAAAATACCTATTTTTTCAAATTCAAATTTTCTTCTTATGAAGTTGACTTGAAGTACAATTTGTATTTGTCAATTTTAGAGGGCTAATACAAATTATGAAGATCGACTGAAGCTACAAAACTCCAATAGTCCCTCTTCACTACGGAGGTATTCATAATGACTTCCATAGATGTTCTCTTGTTGAAAAATTTATTTAAGGAAAGGCTGAATGAACTAGCTATGTTGATGTGTCACTCCACTACTTTTGAAAAGCATCTTGCATCAACATCATGCTCTACAAGTCATCACTTGGAGCAATTCACCAATTATCCAAGTCGTCACTTAGAACCTGGTTAACACCTGTGACCTATGGCGAAACCTTGAGCTATTACCATTCCTGCATGCTAATTGAATAGTAACTCTCCTCCCTGATGCTAAAGGAACTCACTCGCCTGGGGAGGACTTTGGACCTTGTAGCTCTCCGGGTCATTCTCCCTAGCCACATTTTATGGCCCCTGGTCAATACTTTGACTTGTCTATATTTTGACTTAGGGAGAATATCTGCCCCTTGATGCAACAACATCAACACTCCCTCTAACTGAGGGAAGCATTCTCAACTAATCTAAGCTTGTCCCTTAAGTATACAAACTTTGGCCCGAGACAAAGGCTTTGTGAGAATGTCAGCATCCTGCTTGTTTGTAGAAATGCATTGGAGCCTCGATGGTCCCTTTTTGTAACATGTCTCGATATTGTGATCACGTTGTGCTTCGACTTGTCATCACGATCATCTCTTGCAACTAATCAAACAATCTTGTGAATAGCTTTTGAAGCCACAATGCTTCACAACTAGCCAAGCTAGCTACAATAGCCTCTACAGTCCTGAGTGCGATAGGTATTTGCTTCTTTCCAAGGTAGAATCCAAACATAATCATCATCATGGTGTGCTCTTCCTCTCTTCAACACTCTCTGCTCAATCTGAATTTGTATATCCCTATAGTTGCTTCCTTCACTAGAACCATCCCCACAACTACTTGACACTGGAGCAGATCCCGTTGTAGCAACCTTGGCTTCTCCCTCTACCACTTAGCTTCTTCATATTAGTTATCGTGGAAATGGCCTCTGAAGGATCGTGATAATAGGCTTCCTTTGACCAAGGGAGTTTGTGGGACTCCTAGGATGGGCAGGAGAGAGAGGAAACGACCAAATAGGTACACTGGCTACGTGGCATTAGTGAGTCAAATCGTGGATAGTGTTGGCTTGTGACCGCACATAACATGGAGAAGTGGTCCCTATAAGGAAATCACAGGGAAGTGTGAAGAATCCTAGATCCGGGTTCCTACTGCAACAATTCTGAATTACTTCTTCTATTATGTTTCATAATTACTTCATTATTGTGAAATATCAAAGTAATTTCTGAAGCAGTCTACACAAATAATGCTACGGAATAAATCTAAGTGTTGAAACAATCTGAACAAAATACAATGAAAAACATCCACATGTGACATAGTTGTTTTTGGACTAAGTCCCCGGAAAAACCCAACTTGGGAAACCAGTGCAGCAGATCTGAGGGTTTGTATTATTAAACAGCAGAATCTTGAATACAACTAGGGTGCCAACATTCGGCAAACCCTTTAGAGAAATCTCGACAATCTGGTGAAAAATGTGAGATATACCTCACTCTCCAAGTCTCCGGCTGATCTGACAGTGTTAGTGAAGCCCTCACTACCTCTGCGTGATTGCCTTCGCTGGAATTGTGTAAGCCTGCGTGGGCAAGCTTGAGGAACTACGTCACGCTCCTCTGCAAACTGACCTAGCTGATATGAGACAGGATTTTTCCCTCCTGGCTCAGAAATCACAGCCTTCAACTATCTCTGGATTGACTCCAAGAGACACTGCGTTGTTTCTGCATGATTTCCTGTAGGGTCTGCGGCGCCTCCTTAGAAAATTGCGCTATCTCTCTCTACGTCACCTCTGCCTCTCTCTGAAATGCACTTCTGGTCCTCTTGACCAGTCTCTGCTTCTGCCCCTCCCTTGATCTGATCACTGAATCACAATCACTTAGCAAACCATGCCCTAGTGATTTGATTCTTGATCAAAAGCTATGTCTCCTCACACAAATTCGAAAATGCTCAATGGCTCAAGTGTCTCAATGTATTTTTCCATAGGCCCCTCACCCTCCTTCTATTCTTCTGTTGAACCTTCAACGGCCAAGATTAAAACATAATCAAGGGCTAAGATTAACTTGGAGGTGATCCATGACTTTATCTAGAAGATTCACACTTAGTTTAATTAATACCCTTTAATTAATCAATTTCCCTAAGTTTAGACTTAGGAAAACATTAAAAAACGATTAATTATTTTAATTAAACCATCTCTAAGTGGAATTTTCCAAAACCATTTCTGGGTTTTATGGAATAGATGTGTCTTAGCCTATATACAAAGTTACAAGGCTATAGCACATCCGATGCTACCACAAATCAACACTCCCTCTTAGCAAGGAAAGTGCTCTAGCAAAACAACTCAATGCGCTGCTTCTGACTTCTGGAACATCTGCTTCTGTGCTGTTGATGCTGCTCACCAACACTGCACAAGAAAATGTTGCCTCTGTACTGCTGCTGACTTTGCATACTGCTGCCAACTGCCACTATACTGCAATTCCCTCTAAATTCTGCAACCATGTTGCTGCACTGCGTGAGCACTGCTCTGGACTGCATGAGCACTGCTCTGGACTGCATGAGCACTACTCTGTACTGCACTGCACCACTTGTGCATTGCGTTGTTGCTTCTCATTTGCTATTGCTGCTCAACTACTATTGCTACTGCACTGCTGCACTGTTGCTAATTGCAACAGAAAAACATCCGAAATTGGACAAGAAAATCTGCAACTGGAAAATAAGACTGACTGCTGCTAGTTTCTGCACTAGCTCTCTGAAAATACTCCGTTGTTGCTGCTCTGCACTGCACTACACTGCGCTGTTGTTGCTCAACTATTGATGCTGCTGCTTCCTCTCTGCGCTGATCAGGCTCTAGTACCGCTAGCCACTACATTGTCTTCTCATCTTCCGCTGCAATTGTCCATCCTGCTACTGTCTTTAGGTTTTCGTAGCTCACATGTGATCCAAGAGTTCAGAAATACTCAAGGATTTCGCCTGCTTGTAGATTATGGATCTACAACTCCAAGTCAGCCCACTTTTCTCCTTTTGGAATGTGAGCTAACATAGCACAATCTTTTTTTTCCTCAATCTTGGCAGCTCGTGCTTGTGGATCTTCCTTCTCCTCTTTATCCTTTTTCTTAAGAGGACACTTTGTGGCATAATGTCTCATTTCCCCACACCGGAAGCACTTGATCTTGGACATATCTTTCTTCTTCTGCTTCTGTTGCCCCTTTGATGCAAGGGCAGTGTTATCTTCTTCCTGCTTGACTTTCGACCCACTGCTGCCATCCTCTGAATGGATTTTGAGGAGATCTCTCCTCAACTCTTCTTGTTGTAAGGCTGCCCACATTGCTTCCTATCCTGGAAGTCTTTCTCTGCCTAGAATACTTTGAACAAAGACCTGATATTCCTCTGAAACAGAGTTCAGAGTGAGCCTTACTAGCTTTGAGTCTCTAGGAGCAGATCCTACTGCTGACAGTTGATCTTGGTTTTCCTGAATACGAGACAAGGAGGAGTCAAAATGCTCTCCCTTCTTCATCTTGATATTACACATCTTCTCTTCAAGGTACATCTTCCGCTGCTCGGAAGATCCTTGGTATAGCTTTTCCAACCCTACCCACATCTCTCTAGCAGTGGTCTTTGTTGCTATCTGGGGTACCATATGATCCTTCACACCATCTAGGATCAATCGCTTGGCTATTGCCATATTCTTCTTGAATTGCCTCAGGTGTGCTGCATCAAGAGATTCTGCAACTGCGCTGTCTATGAGGGCTTTCAGATCATGCTCATCAAGGAGAAATTCTATCCTTGATTTCCAAATAACATAGTTGGAGGCACCCTCTAATCTATCTTGGTCACGTAGTCCATTGCTGGCCATCTCCTCAACTTGTCGAAATCTTCCTGTAACCCTCTGCTCAGCTAGACTTACGCACTCCTTGAGGAGTAAGTCACTGCTAATGTTGCTGCACAGGAAAAAGTTGAGTTTCTTTGAGTAAGAAACCCTCTGAGGTCAAGAAATCCCCAACTGTGTTTTTCAGAAATTTTCTGACGCTTATGCACCAGCTCTTACTGCTGTGCAGTAACTGCATCCTTCAGCTATGCTGATCTGCTACGCTGCCTCTTCTGCAACTGAAAAAGCTTACCCCTCTGTCAACTCTCTCAGACGGAGCCTTTTCTATGCTGGAATGCCCTCCTAGCCTGGACAACGTAATTTCTGGGAGGGTCTACAGCTGCTTACGTAGATCCCAGGCTTTTCATCGTTGATCTGCTAGTTAACTTGTGTCACTTGCACTTCAGCTTGAATAAGCTCTGATACCATGTGAAAAATCCTAGATCTGGATTCCTACTACAACAATTCTGAATTACTTCCTCTATTATGTTTCATAATTATTTCATCACTGTGAAATATCAAAATAATTTCTGAAGCAGTCTACACAAATAATGTTGCAGAATAAATCTAATTGCTGAAACAATCTGAACAAAATACAATGAAAAACATCCACATGTGACATAGTGGTTTTTGGAATAAGTCTCAGGAAAAACCCAACTTGGGAAAACCGGTGCAACAAATCTGAGGGTTTGTATTATTAAGTAGCAGAATCTTGAATACAAATAGGGTGCCAATATCCGGCAAACCCTTCAGAGAAATCTCGACAATCTGGGGAAAAATGTGAGATATACCTCACTCTCCAAGTCTCCGGTTGATCTGAAAACGTTAGTGAAGCCCTCACTGCCTCTGCGTGATTGCCTACGCTGGAACTGCGTAAGCCTGCTTGGGCAAGCTTGAGGAACTATGTCACCCTCCTCTGCAAACTGATCTACCTGATTTGAGACTGGATTTTGCCCTCCTGGCTCAGGAATCCCAGCCTTTAGCTATCTCTGGACTGACTCCAAGGGACACTGTACTCTTTCTACGTGATTTCCTGTAGGGTCTGCGTCACCTTTTCAGAAAACTGCGCTGTCTCTCTTTGTGTCACCTCTGCCTCTCTCTAAAATGCACTCCTGGTCCTCCTGACCAGTCTCTGCTTCTGCTCCTCTCTTGATCTGATCACTAAATCACAATCACTTAGCAAACCCTGCCCTAGTGATTTTATTCTTGATCAAAAGCTGTGTCTCCTCACACAAATTCGAAAATGCTCAATGGCTCAAGTGTCTCAATGTATTTTTCCGTAGGCCCCTCACCCTCCTTCTTATATTCTTATGTTGAACCTTCAACGACGAAGATTAAAACATAATCAAGGGCTAAGATTAACTTGGAGATGATCCATGACTTTATCTAGAAGATTCACACTTAGTTCAATTAATACCCTTTAATTAATCAGTTTCCCTAAGTTTAGACATAGGAAAACATTAAATACGATTAATTATTTTAATTAAACCATCTCTAAGTGGAATTATCCAAAACCATTTCTGGGTTTTATGCAATATATGTGTCTTAGCCTATGTACAAAGTTACAAGGCTAGAACACATCTGATGCTACCACAAATCAAGAGGAAGAGGCATGAATGTTTAAGGGGAAGGCCAAGCTATTCAAGCACGAGCCGGAACGACACCTGTAGTCAAAAGAACAGTTCAAGAGTCGAACCAATGGACACGTTCAGAACATTCCACACAGGTCGGGGTCGAGTAGGGCGGTCGAGTTGGGCTTATTCGTAAGCTCAGGAGAGACTAGCACTACAAAATATCGTTTAATGCTAAGATGTCTTGAAGTTATACAAGATTATCATTCTTCCAAGTTCGAGTACAGCGAACACTCGTATTCATTGTGCCCAGATCCAACGGCAAGCTGGGAGCACAAATTGCATGAGATTTATACCAAGGAGTGCCCTCGCAAGAAGTCTCATTAAATCCGCTCACCTGCAAATCGACAATTGACATTAACTGTGGGAACACTCTCTTCAAACTCTAGAAAACCGCTTAAGTGCCCCCGCAAGTGGTTTCAGGTTTCAATAAAGGACATTACAGGGTGATAGCTAGAGCCCACACCCTTTACTTTCAAATCGGAGAAAGCAGAGAAATGGCGTATTTTCCTTGAAAGAACTTAACTGTTTTGGATGAGGCGCAAAGGGGAGAATAGACGGTCAGGATCAAAGCGCAGAATTGAAGCGGGGAGATGGACGACGGAGATCATAGGGCTAGAATGCAAGTCAGATGGACGGACAAGATTAGATCACGAGATCTAAGTTAGAGATAAGCGGTCAAGAATGGATATTGCAAATAAAGATGCATGAGAGTTAATGGATCAGAGATTCTGGAGAAAAGCCACGTGTCAGCCATAGGTTCCATCGCATATCGCTCCCCGCAACTTTTAACATTTACCTCCCTGCACTTTGCACTTCGCAGAACATAACATTTAACCCCTACTACTCTCTGCTAAACCTTGAGACATGCGATCTGCAGGCGGTCCCACCTCCATCCATGCCACATCAGCTTCCCCACACGCGCACTTTCTCTTATTCCATATTTTATCAAAGGCATCCTTATGGTTATCTACATTTAACCTCTGATTTTAAGATGTCCTACGCACTGGTCTTTTGCAACTCGAGGCTATCTCTAGGAGCTACAACATCTTTTTGGCGCCATTGCCGGGGATACGAATGAAGAAATCTTTTCCCTGGGATATGACATTATCTTCACCTTTCAATTAGGTGAGCATGAAGGGTTGAGAGTTGCATGTTCCTCACCTTGGCGACTCCACTGTAAAATCGTCCTAATCAGAAGTAATCCAGGCTTTCACTAGGCCTCACACCAGATTCAGATCCACCATCTACCTCCACCTCTAAATCAGATGGATGTGTCGAGTTTCCTTCTGAACAAGTATATCCCCTTGGCCCTCCCTCAGCATCTAAATGATATGTCGCAATACTATCTAGAGCGATTGCCTCAGTTCACTGGAGAAGATAGTAATTTTGCGCAGAGGCATATTGAAAACTTTTGCTCCTTTGTTGAGAATGTAATTGTAGAGCACTTAGATGTGGTATTAAGGCTTTTTGTCCAATCCATGGAGGGAGAAGCCCGGAAATGGTTCAGGTCTCTAGCCAACAACACAGTCCACACTTGGTAAGAAATGGAAAATTCCTTCACATTGAAATGGGGAGAAAAGAGGGACCATGGATATGTCCTCACAGAGTTCAATGCTCTCAAGAAGAGACACAATGAGGATGTAACATAATTTATAAAGAGGTTCAATAAGCTCTATAATAACCTCCCTGCTGAAATAGAGCCTCCCCAAGCAGCGGCTAAGGTGGTCTTTGCAGGAGCTTTCGAGCCAGATTTTGGGTTCACCTTAAGAGAAAGAAGATCCACATCTCTAGATCAGATCCAGACTGATGCATTGGAGGTAGAAGAAAAGTTTGCTTCTACTAGTAAGTTCAAGGGGAAGACAGAACATGAAGCTAGAAGAAAGAAGGGGGAGGAGGCTTCTACCTCAAATCAGGAGAGGGAATTATAGGAGCATAGAATCAAAGAGATGAATAAGCTGATCAAGAAACTCTCAAATAAGTTGGTTAAGCTTGAATCAGAGGCCAAGAATTCCCCTTGTTGTTCCAACCAAAGGATTCCTAACCGGGGGTTTAATCCTCAATATTGGAAGCCCACTCTGCAGTTGTTGCAACAGGTTGAGGAAGTCACAGACTTCCAAGAAGATCAATTCCTCGCCTACTCTGATGATGAGGAGGGTGAACCCATCCTGAAAGGGGAATGAGAAGAAGAGGAAGTCCCTCCAGAGGAGCAAGAGATTGACATTTATTGCAGACAATTCGTGGATTTTATGTAGGCTCAACTCCATTAGAAGTGTAACCTCAGGTCCTCCAGAAAGAGAACCCAAGGGCAAGAACAAAATGAAGAGTCTATATCAAGAGAACAAACCCCTCCTAGTCCTGCTAGTAAAGGAAAGAAGTCGTTAGAAGAGTCAGTCCGTCATAAGGCCATTGCATCCACTTCCACAAAGCAAGGAGCTGATCCTCCCAAGGATAAGAAGCCCACATCTATACCCTTGAAACTGCCCGACCCTCCTAAAGAGCAGTTCGAAGAAGCCATTACAGAAAAAGGGCCCACACCCTTCAATCTCCGAGAAGAGCAACCCATGGTGGTTTTTTGGACTGAATGTAGAGAATCATCTTCTAGCCTATGCTGAAGAAGAGGGAGGCGAGCTTACCCTCCATGAAAAAGGGGAAGAGTTGAAGTTTTTCCCAGGGGACAACACTAAAAATCAATAGCAGTCTGGTGATCTAGAAACGAAGGCAGCAGAGCTTAATTGTCTAGATCCACAAGAACATCCTCAGCAAGCAGCATTTCCTTTAGAGATTAAGGACTAGTCAGATTTGCATGATGAATACCATCTCTCAAATTCTCTTTCAATACAAGGTAAAGTTAAAAATTAGTTTGAGAATCTTCCAGCTGCTAACATGAACATTTTTCATCAATTCATGCAAGTTTTCCTAGGTCGATGGGTAATCATGGGAAATGTCTTTCTTGTCATAGAAGAGTATGGACATTTAAAAAGACAGCCTGGGGAGAGAGTACAATATTTTCAGCCAAGTTAAACAAGATGTATTTTTCAATGCCTGTTGATATAACGCCACCCCCAGGAGTAGCTCTCTTGCAATACCCAGATGCCTTTAATCCAGAGGTGGCATTTGTAATATCCCCAAAGGGAAATAACCAGTAATACACAGAAAATATGCCAGACAGATATAGAAAATACAATGCTGGAACCAGATCATGGAACAAGTACACATAGAATGCCAGAAAACTGAGCCATTTTATTAATCTGAAAGTACATAGAGAGGAGTACAAGATAACCAAAATGAGTGCACCTATCCTTGCCCTAGGCAAGTGGAGACCCTCTCAGATCTGATAATGGCTACAAATAAGGACAGAGTCCTAGCTGGCTGAAGAAGAGCTGCTGCTGGAATGCAATGGAGCTGCAACTGAAGACTGGAAGATGGCTGATCTCAATCCTCCAAACCCTCACCAATAAAACGCTGTCTCTGCTAGTGACAGCGCAGAAACAGATGGAGTACTAGTCACAAAACCTCCAGATGAATAGATCAGCCTCTCAAGACTAGAAATGCTGGAAAACGCTGTCAAGGCCCACTCACAAGATCATGCTCATCAGATCAGCGTCCTATATGCTCAGATCTACTGGTTCTGAAGCCTCCAATCCAGATCTGCGTCCTATCCCACCAGATCTGCGTCCTCCTAGCTCAGATCTACTGCTATCTCTTCAGATCTATGCTGGATCTGCCAATATCTCCTCAGATCTGCAACCTCCAAGGCTGGATCTGATGTTATCTCTTCGGATCTAGGCTGGATCTGCCAATATCTCCTCAGATCTGCAATCTCCCAGGCTGGATCTAATGCTATCTTTCCAGATCTGCACCCTACAGAACTAGATCTGCAAATATCTCCTCAGATCTGCAATCTCCAAGGCTAGATCTACTAATGTACCTTCAGATCTGCGTCCTTCCTCCTCCTGGAACATCGTCCTCTCTCTAAGTCTGATCTGCGTCCTTTCTTCCCCTGGAACAGCGTCCTCCTTCCCAGATCTGAACTGCGTCCTTCTTCCCCCTGAAACAGCGTTCTGCCTTCTAGATCTGCGCAGCCACAAGAGGGCTTCTTCCTCTCCAAATCTCCACCTGAAACTGCTACCAATTCCCACTGAAACTGAAGGATGATACTCAGAAAATAACCTTACTAGGGCGGGCACTCGAAGTCCCCCGAAGCTAAGGGTGGAACCAGAAATAACCTTACCAGGGCAGGCACTCGAAGTCCCCCGAGGCTAAGGGTGAGATCTCCGACCGGAGACACTCGGTTGCACTAAACAGTGCTGCAGACCGACTAAACAACCTGCGTGCTGAAGCAGACAGAAGTCTAGCTCTCAATATCAATATCAAATCATGCATGCCCAAATGAGGTGAGAACCCCACCTTTTATAGTGCTAAACTCCCTCCAAAACCTTAACTGCATCCTTCACTCTCCTTGGCCTGCGCAGTTAACCTTGGGTCAGGCTGATGCCTCCCCATCATACTCATGTGGACCCCCAAGGCCCCCTCTCTAAGTTATAACGTCAATCAACTAGGAAAAACACTTTATTTATAAAGTGAGGGAACTAAAGTGAGGTGACCCCTCTTATTTCTCACTTTATTTATTATTTCTAGCTAAAGCGACAAAATTAAACAAAAATGAAATATTCCAATTAGCAAAGCTAATTGGGAATATTACAGTCTCCCCCGGCAAAACGTTGCTTGTCCTCAAGCAACTGAAGTGATGGATGCTGTAAAGTTTGCTCGCTCTCCCAAGTGGCATCCTCATCCGGCAAAATTTGCTTGTTCTCAAGCAGTGCTTGAACAAGCCTACTCTCTAGCTGATGTTCCTCACCGATACTGCAAAATGTGCCTGGGTCCCACTGAAACCTCTCTATCTCCTGCATCACCCTGATACGAAAGGATATCTCAATGCCAGGATCCCAAACTGATTTCTCATGATACCAGTCAACCAACAATCCGCCCGGGTCCCATCGCCACCATGGCCAATAATAGCCCAAGTCCCATGGCTCGGACTGCTCACTGCCTCTGGCTATGACTGAAGACCCTGACCGCTGCTGCTCTGCATCTATGACTGTGTAAGCTAGCCCATCTACTGTGAACCAACTCGTCACCTCTCTCCAATCAAGGCATGGAGTCGAAAATATAATGAGGAATATCTCCCTCCTGTGGATCCTCCATCTCCCAGCAATCATCCAGACAAAATGAGCCACCTCCCAACAAGGCAACTCCTGAAAATCTCCTTCCTCCTCAAGCTCTGGTAATGAAGGTGGGTTGAAAATATGAACTTGGCAAGCATCATAGCTTACCCCATGCTGTCCTCCTCTCCACTCATGACAAGTGTAGAGTCTATGCTGATCCTGGGCTGCAAAAACATTGCCCTCCAATGGAAAAGTGAAAAACAATCCACCATAGAAGGTTCCTCTATCCATGAAGAACAAGCTGGCCCAAAACAAACCATCCATGAAGAATATGACATGGTCATCATGGATCACCCTAATGAGATGTTTGCTGAAGGTTCTACATGAGGATACATAATGCAAACAATCTCTCACAAGGATACAACGTGGTCTCATCCATTGCAACTTCAGAAAATTACATGGCAAGCAATGTACAAGATTCATCACATCTACTAATGGATAGTAAATGGCTGAATATGACAACAACATAAGGCCAAACACGTGCCCATAGCTGTACAATGGATGAATATCAATCTCATGGCCCACCTCAAAAGAGAACACATATGTAGTAGTGGTGGCCATGCCTCCTCCCATGCTCCTATTAGAACATGTATTGCAGAAAATACTCAAAGGCACATTCAGCTCATGTGTCTCTCTCATAATCAAGCCTCCCATACAAATCTGACCATATGCTGGAAGTAAGATGGTACATTGATCCATAAATGAGTCCTCCATAGTGTTTTGGCATGCTATGAAGAAGAATGAACCATGTGCTGCAAGAAGATAATCCTCCTCATGCTTGGAAACCCAAGTCAAGAAGAATATGCCATAGATGTCTCTATCGTCATTACCTCCTCTTTGTGTAACAAATATGAAGTGATCCTGGGACCTATGGGTTATAGATCCACCATATCTCTGCTGCGCACACTTCATCCATAATGTTCTGCTCCAAGGTGACAACGCTGGGGGCTCATGAAAATAAGCTCCTGTCAATACAAGACTCTGTTCTTTGACGTGCTCCTTGTCAAAGACTCCTCTAATACTGTTGCAACAAGTGTGGAATACTCCCCAAGATGGAAGTGCTTCCCCGTCATCATCAAAGATCAAGGAGATAGTGCCATCCCCTCTTCCTGCAACATCATGCAAGGTGTGAGAGCAAATCTGTCCTTGCTCTCCCAGAAACAAACCAAGCAACCAAACAATTTGCTGCCTCCTCATACTTCCCTCATACAACTCATGTGATGAAGACATAACGAGTATCATAGCAACACCATGCATACATACTCTATGCTGCTCAATGATGCAAGTATCCAGCCATCTTTCCTCCACCCTCCGACTCTTAGGAAGAGTGTTTGCCAAGAGGTGGCCAAACTCTTTCAAGAGTAACCAGCGCAGCCAAGCCTCCTGCTGCCTGGTAGCACAGATCTGCAAGTAGCCTCCTAGCTCCTTGCTCATCATCCCCATCCGCTCAATCACTTGTGGATGCCTCCTTCTCCTCATCCGGTTACTCCTCCCATGAGGGCTACCATCCTCCCAAATCAAATTTCTGATTTTGCACTTCATGGGATTTTGAAGTATAAACTTCTCAAGGATCAATGAGACCCTACCAAGAATCAAATAGGTGGTAGGCAAAAACCTCCCATCATGATGTGTGGGGCTCACGGAATGTCCAACACAAGCATGAGAGATGTTATCCATCCGAAGATGTCCCCCATCTTCTATCTGCTCTTGTGAGAAGGGAAGAAAGTCATCGCACCCCATGGTGTGTCGAAGTGCATCTCAAGTGAGATCTCTCCTTGAGACCTCCTCTTCATCCATAGTCTGCTCCATCGAGTACCAACTCAAAATCTCTCGCCATTCAACACGTGGCTGCTGTACCCTGTGCAACTCTAATCGTCTCATCCCATTATCCAAGTCAATATATGAGACCTGACTAGGTGGCTCTGCCTCTCTCTCTCTAATGGGAAGAGATGACCCAACAATACTGCTAGTCCCATCCGTGCATGCCTGAAGGGGAATGATCTGACGCTCCCTCGTGCCCTCTGGTTGTACCATCAGGGAATCCAGCTGTTCCCCAATGCGGACCAACTTGGCCGCCGACTGGGCGCAAGTCGGTCTCATACCCTCCAGCTCCTGGTCCTGCAACAAAATGGTCTCCCGTACTGACGCGGCCTTCTCCCTCAAAACTCGAAGGTCCGTCCGAAGCCGATGATACCGCTGTCTGCGACCATCATCCGATACCTCTGTATCTCCTAGTGCCTCATCGATAGTGGGTACATCTCCTGATACCTCACCCATCTGTCGTGTGCTGCTACCACCCGAAGACTCGGACATGGCTCCAGTCATCACCTCAGTGGATGGCTCTACCGGGGTAGGCTCTACCTCCACTATGATATCAACCGGCACGGTCAAGGAGGTCTCCAATGATGGTGAGTCCTGTGTCACACTAGGTGTATCCTCGAACTCCCTGCAATCCTGTGTGTCCTCATCCCCCACGTGCGAGGTAACCACTTTAATGGTTTTCCTCTCCGATACTCGGTCAAGTTGGAAAGAGGTATCCAACTTGTCCACCCAAGCTTTTTTTGAGCGCCTGGATGACCCGTCAAATGTCGGTAGATGGAATCTGTCCACTGTGCGCTGTAAGCCCCTATCATGTGAGTGCTTGTTCCCTCTGTGAAAGTTGTGAGGTCTACTATCACGCTGGAGCTGAACATAATCTCTACTAGCCGCACGGTGGTCATCACGGTGGTATCCGTGCCCCTTGTGCTGGTGCTGCTCAGGGGGTTTGATGCCGCATCGATACTGGAGATAGCGCTCGAAGGGGAGAGTATCCATGAATGCCTGTCCTAAGCCCTGCCACTCTGCAAAAACGGCTGCACATTGAGCTGGACTCACCTCTCTTGGTGCTGTCGACCCCTCGTCCTCTACCAGGAAGGTGGGCATGGTGGGTCGCGTGGGGGCTGGATTGTCCCTCGGCGCACTTCCCCGTACTCCTATCCCTGTGTCCTCTGGCGAGAATGTGGGCATAGTGGATCGCGCGGGTGCCTGAGTCGTCACAATGGGGATAGCATCACGCACTGGTATATGGTGAGACATACCCGATCCTTCTCCGACCTGGAAAACCCTAGCGGGTTCTCACTGTGCTACCTCTACGGCTGCAAGCCTCTGTGACATATCCTGCATGTGATGGATGATTGCATCCAACTTCTCAGCTGTGTCTGCCATCGGATCCTGCTGCTCTGTGTCCCTCACAGGCTGCTCAGAAACTACACGGCTGCTGCAAATCCATACTACTGCTTAACTTCGACCTCTGATTTACCCACTGGAAACTACTCAGAAAATTCCAAGAATTTGGGAAGGTAATCCTTGCCCAAAACCCAAAAAAACCCAGAAAACGTTTCTCCTCATTCCAAACTTCAAAATTTGACCTTTTTATTTTGGCCCTTTCCCCAACTGCGTTTCTGGTATTGCAACTGCTATTGCTCTGTATGATCTCTTTCCCGATGTCATAGACCACAGGCTGAGCCAGAATTATGCTTTGATACCACTGTAATATCCCCAAAGGGAAATAACCAGTAATACACAGAAAATATGCCAGACAGATATAGAACTAGATTATGGAACAAGTACACATAGCATGCCAGAAAAGTGAGCCATTTTATTAATCTGAAAGTACATAGAGAGGAGTACAGATAACCCGAGATGAGTGCACCTATCACCTTGCCCTAGGCAAGTGGAGACCCTCTCGAGGATCGATAATGGAAATTATTCTAGTGTGCGTCTAGGCCCAGGTGAAGGAGAGGAAGCCCTATTCTTGGAGATACAATGGAGAAGTGCACAGCAGAGAACTAGAAGATGGCTGATCTCAATCCTCCAAACCCTCACCAATAAAAACGATGTCTCTGCTAGTGACAGCGCAGAAACAGATGGAGTACTAGTCACAAAACCTCCAGATGAATAGATCAGCCTCTCAAGACTAGGAATGCTGGAAAACGCTGTCAAGGTCCACTCACATGATCATGCTCATCAGATCAGCGTCCTATATGCTTAGATCTACTGGATCTGAAGCCTCCAATCCAGATCTGCGTCCTATCCCCCCAGATCTGCGTCCTCCTAGCTCAGATCTACTGCTATCTCTTCAGATCTATGTTGGATCTGCCAATATCTCCTCAGATCTGCAACCTCCAAGGCTGGATCTGATGTTATCTCTTCAGATCTAGGCTGGATCTGCCAATATCTCCTCAGATCTGCAATCTCCCAGGCTGGATCGAATGCTATCTTTCCAGATCTGCACCCTACAGAACTAGATCTGCAATTATCTCCTCAGATCTGCAATCTCCAAGGCTGGATCTACTAATGTGCCTTCAGATCTGCGTCCTTCTTCCTCCTGGAACAGCGTCCTCTCTCTAAGTCTGATCTGCGTCCTTTCTTCCCCTGGAACAGCGTCCTCCTTCTCAGATCTGAACTGCGTCCTTCTTCCTTCTGAAACAGCGTTCTGCCTGCTAGATCTGCGCAGCCACAAGAGGGCTTCTTCCTCTCCAAATCTCCACCTGAAACTGCTACCAATTCCCACTGAAACTGAAGGATGAAACTCAGAAAATAACCTTACTAGGGCAGGCACTCGAAGTCCCCCGAAGCTAAGGGTGAAACCAGAAATAACCTTACCAGGGCAGGCACTCGAAGTCCCCCGAGGCTAGGGTGAGATCTCCGACCGGAGACACTCGGTTGCACTAAACAGTGCTGCAGACCGACTAAACAACCAGCGTGCTGAAGCAGACATAAGTCTAGCTCTCAATATCAATATCAAATCATGCATGCCCAAATGAGGTGAGAACCCCACCTTTTATAATGCTAAACTCCCTCCAAAACCTTAACTGCGTCCTTCACTCTCCTTGGCCTGCGCAGTTAACCTTGGGTTAGCCTGATGCCTCCCCATCATACTCATGTGGACCCCCAAGGCCCCCTCTCTAAGTTATAACGTCAATCAACTAGGAAAAACACTTTATTTATAAAGTGAGGGAACTAAAGTGAGGTGACCCCTCTTATTTCTCACTTTATTTATTATTTCTAGCTAAAGCGACAAAATTAAACAAAAATGAAATATTCCAATTAGCAAAGCTAATTGGGAATATTACAGCATTCCAAGTAAGAGAAAGAGACACTGCGACCCTTGAAGAAATGCAAAATATTGCAGTTAATGTGGAGGTGAACCTGCTGAACAGAGAGGCGAAGTTTAAAATAGAGGAAGAAGTGATCCAGTTTGATTCTCCACCTTTATCTCTTAATTCACCAGATAAAATGCAAACAGGTTTCGAGTTGCTTGAAGACATGGAAAACACAAGTGAAATACCAAGGGGTGAGGTAAGATCGATTGTGTCTGGATATCCAAAAATAGGTCAAGTGTATCTTGATCTAGTGGCTGTCTATATTGAGAAATTAGTCATCAAAAAGCTACCATACCTTTTTAGCATAAGCTCCTTGCAATGAAGACCAAGCTGGGAATTCCTATCAAATACCAATCACAGGTTTGTTCCTGAGTCTGGTGGAAAACATTGAAAGAACAAAATTATTAGAGTAGTTGCTTGCCTGGTTACACTGGCATTATTGTATCATTTAGAATAGTAGTAATTCTAGTATATTAGGGTAGGTAGGTGTGCAAATAAGCTCAGTGCTATGAGCATCTTTCTAGTTTAGTTTCAGATTGCTTTGCAGTTTTCAATTCAAGCGTGTTTCAGTTTCCAGTTTCAGCATTTAAAATTTTCAACGTGCGGCAATGATTTCTGTTTTACATAGTTGGCAGTGCACAACTTAGTTGTAGTTTCAATTCAGGCTTACAATATGAATTTGTGACTCCATGAGCCCAATAAAGCACATGCATTCAAGGTCCGCAGGTTCTCAATGCACTTAGAACAACACGTTGTCCCCAGATGGAGCCAATGTTGACCCGTGACCACACATAACATGGAGAAGTGGTCCCTATAAGAAAATCACATGGTAGAGGCGTGAATGTTTAAGGGGAAGGCCAAGCTATTCAAGCACGGGCCGGAAGGACGCCCCGTAGTCAAAAGAACAGTTCAAGCACTGGACCAATGGAAACATTCAGAACATTGCACACAGGTCAGGGTTGAGTCGGGCTTATTCGCAAGCTCAGGAGAGACTAGCGCTACAAAATACCGTTTAATGCTAAGTTTTCTTGAAGTTAAACAAGATTATCATTCTTCCAAGTTCGAGTACAGCAAAGGCTCGTCTTCATTATGCCTAGATCCAATGGCAACCCGAGAGCACAAATTGCACGAGATCTATACCAAGGAGTGCCCCCGCAAGCAGTCTCGTTAAATCCGCTCACCTGCAAATCGATGGTTGACATTAACTGGGGGAACACTCTCTTCAAATTCCATAAAACCACTTAAGTGTCCTTGCAAGTGGTTTCAGGTTTCAATAAAGGACATTACGGGGTGATAGTTGGAGCCCACGCCCTTTACGTTCAAATCAGAGAAAGCAGAGAAATGGCGTATTGTCCTTAAAAGAACTTAAAGGTTTTGGAGGCGCAAAGGGGAAAATAGATGGTCAGGATCAAAGTGCAGAATTGAAGCGGAGAGATGGACGACGGAGATCATAACATGGGAACACAAGTCAGATGGACAGACAAGATTAGATCGCGAGATCTAAGTTAGAGATAAGTGGTCAAGAATGGATATTGCAAATAAAGATGCATGAGAGTTAATGGATCGGAGATTCTTGAGAAGAGCCACGTGTCAGCCATAGGTTCCATCGCATACATCTCCCCGGAACTTTTAACATTTACCTCCCTGCACTTCACACTTCGCAAAACATAACATTTAACCCCTGTTGCTCCCAGCTAAACCTTGCAACATGCGATCTGTGGGCAGTCCCACCTCTGTCCGTGCCACATCACCTGCCCCACCCCCACACTTCGCACTTCGCAAAACATAACATTTAACTTTTATTGCGCACACATAAATCTTGCGATTTGCGATGTGCGGGCAGTGCCACCTCCATCTGCCATGTCACTCCCGCCCATCGCATATTTTATTAGTCACCTCCCGCCGTTTATAACAAAGGGCTCCCGATTTGTGATTTGCGATATTGATTTGGGACCCCACCTTCGTGCCACGTCATCAAGTCCCTTCCCTAGCCTCTGTTTCGCTCTTTTTAGTGTTAGTAAGCCCTGCTAACTCCACTTTCGCTTCTGCCGTCCATGCCCCCCTTCAAAATCTTGTTCCTGGTTTGCAATTCAAAACACATCATGGGCTTTTGGGTGGAGCATGCAAGTATGGCTTATTCAATTTGCTTAGGAAACCTCCGCTAAAGAGCCAAGCACGCGCAGTACGACTGGTCATTTCACAGCTGCTAAGTGGAAATCATGAAAGTTAGAGAGTGGAGGATTCCAAACAGCAGATGGAATCATATGATGACAGCCAGCCTGCCCACCTACAACTGCTCCTCGCCATACTATTTGAAGGCTCCCATAATTGGCCTCCATGGTCAACCATGTCTTTTCTGTTTACTGTTTGATTTTGATGTTTATTGGTGAAATCTCAATTTCACCCATTCCTGTTTTAATTCTCTCAATACAGAAGTAATTGCTCGATGTACGCTCTGCAAGTTAGGTAGGATATTTTGATTTCATAGGTATGGGTTGATCATAAATGATTAGGATCGTAGACCCTTGGGGAAAACTCTATATGTAGGGATTTCAAAATAATGAACAAGGGTTCTGGAATTTTGAAAATTTTTGCTATAGTTTTGTATGATTATGCTCCCTGTGCTCTGAGATACATATTTGGGAGAAATGTTTAAACTTAATATGATACAGAGTTGTTATTTGGATTCCAGATGGAGCAATGAGTAGTATGTGTTTGTTTCCTTCTGTTATCAATAATCTCTTTTTTATGTGTAATCATCTTTCATGCTATGTTGCTTTAATGGTTCGTGTAACGTAGCTGCCGATGGTCTGCAATATTATTCATCAATTCGTGTCTGTATAACGGTCAGGTGTCAACGCTCATGTATTAAGTTTGTTGCACTCCCTTAATTCGCGCTCCACGAACCTCTGTTGTTGTCCATATCTCATTCATGTCCGCTTCCTCTGAGTTCACTGGGGATAGCTTCTTAATCCTCTTAAGCCTCTCTCTTGTGGGTTCCTGCTCCTTTTCTTTCTCAACACTTTCGCATATTTTTAAAGCTTCTGCTCATTGTTTTATACCTGGCCCATCTAAAAGCCATCGGCCTCACAACCTCCTGAGCCCTCTCACAGTAAAGGGAATTCACATGAATCAACTCCAAGGTCTTCTCCATCCTTGAACCACCAAAACCATTATTCTTTTATTCCATATTTTATCAGAGGCATCCTTATGGATATCTACATTTAACCTCTGATTTTAAGATGTCCTAGGTACTGATCTTTTGCAACTCAAGGCTGTCTCTAGGAGCTACAACAAATAGTGAGCCTTCCAACTATCAAGAGGTCGCAAAACAATATGTGTGGTGAGATGAAATGGTTGAGGAATATACCTCGATCATGTAAAACGATGTTTGGGAGGTGGTCCCTAAATTGACAAACAAGGAAGTAGTTGGATCATCTTGGATCTTCAAGATCAAGCATGGTGCAGATGGTAACATCAAGAAATATAAGGCAAGGTTTGTGGCCATGGGGTTCTCTCAAAAGGAGGGAATAGACTATGAGGAGAAATTTGCTCTTGTGGCCAGGTATACTTATATCAGGGTTGTGATCTCACTAGCAGCACAGATGGGATGGCAGATCCATCGGATGAATGTGAAGACGATGCTTCTTAATGGCGAGTTAGAAGAGGAGGTATATATTGAACAACTAAAGGGATTTGTAGCACACAAAAACGAGACCCACGTATGTAGATTGAAGAGAGCTTTATACAGGCTCTAGCAGACTCCTAGTGCGTGGTATGAGTGCATAGACAGACACTTGCAGGGGATGGGCTTCGTGAAGAGTGAGGCAGATGCAAACCTCCACTATTTGATGTTTGGCGGTGAGGTGCTCATTCTTTTCCTATATGTGGATGACTTGTTCTTGACAAGTTCATTGGGGCTCATAGGGGAGTGCAAGAGAGACCTAGTAATAGAGTTCGAAATGAATGACTTTGGGCTTATGCACTACCTTCTAGCCATGGAGGTGTGGCAGAAAAATGGGGAGATTTTCCTTCGGCAAGGGAAATATTGCATTGAGATTCTAAGAAGGTTCGAAATGTGGGATTGCAGAGCCATGTTTACACCCATGATCACCAATTAGAAGGTAGATACATCTAGGAAGAAGGATGTGGACCCCACGCTCTTCAAGTAGTTGGTTGACTCTCTTATGTATTTGGTCAGTTCATTTGACTCTCTATATATCATTTGCCATAAACTCTCTTAGTTAGTTCACGGTTGAATTGAAGAGGGTGCATATGATAGAAGCAAAGCATGTGCTACGATATTTGTGAGGTACAATGGAGTTTGGGATTAGATATACTCGAGGTGATGGTATCAGGTTGGTGGGCGATGCAAACTGGGTAGGTAGTACAGTGGACGGGAAAAGCACTTCAGGGTGTTGCTTCACCATGGGATCAAAAGTTTCCTCTTGGTAAAGCAGGAAGCAGAAGTTTGTGGCACTGAGCTCTACAGAAGTAGAGTACATAGTAGCTTGAACGACGACATGCGAGACCATTTGGCTTCAGAAGCTGTTAGTAGCCTTGTTTAGTTAGAGGATAGAGACGATAGTGATACATTGCGACAATCAGAGATGCATCGGATTATCTGTGAATCTGATGTTTCATGACAGGCCTATGCATATAGACATCAGGTACCATTTCATAAGGGATCGTGTACAATGAAGGACAATTCAGCTATGGTATATACCTACAGATTAGTAGGTAGCAGGCATTTTGACAAAGGCTTTGGGGAAGGCGAGATTCATCTTCTCAAGAGATAAGATGGGTGTAATGCAAAACACCTTCCTCGCTAAGAGGGAGTGCTAGCTAGTTTATTTGATCTCGAAGTCCAGTTTATTTTACAAAGTGAAGATGTCTTAATTAGCATTATTAACCAGTTTTAATATTTTCCCAAGATTAACTTAGGGAAATGGGTTAATTAATCAATATTAATTGAGACAAGTCGATTTCTCTCTAGTGACTTCTAGAAAAGTAACTTGATGTGCTCAAGATGATCTTAGCCATGGATTGTGTTTAGATCGTAGTCGTTGATTCGTCAACAAGAGATTATAAGACGAAATCAACAGGGCTCTTGGAGACACAATTCAAGTGAGCAATGGCACAGTGATAGCGTGGGTAGACACCAACAACGGGTTCATCAATGATTGAGATCGATTTGCCAAATATAATTTTTTCACAGTGATTTCCAATTTATTAGTGATAGAGGGAGATCGAATTATTCTGCAAAGGCCGAGTTTCTCTAGGTGGTGCGAATTGATAGAGGCTGAGTTGCTGGTGGAAAAGCGAATTTGCCAGAGTGATCGATTTGCAGGAGAAATTCTGAGTTTGCCAAAGATCGATTTTCTAGTGGAGGTCGAATTATTCTCCTAGGGAGTACGAGTTGCCAATGGATTCTCCCTGCTGAACATGTGCGTCGATTCAAGATTGTACAAAAGGATCAAATTGATTTAGAGGTGTCAAAAAGTTTCCACAAGGTCGAAGTTACTTGTAGAAGTGAAGGAAATAATTTGTTGGTGCTTTGCTAATTTACAACAAGCCTTTATGTATTATTTCAATTACAAACTTGTTGAAGATTAATAAAACCCTGATCCCTAGAACTAGTTTCCTCCACATTGGGGTTTTTCCAAGGACAATTTGTCCAAAAATATTGGTGTACATTTTATGTGTGATGTTTTCTTAATTCCTGTTATTTATTATTTGGTGAAATTTGTAATTGTGTTTTTATTCGATATTTGTAGTAAATTGATTTACAGGGACAAATAATCTAAAAGTTAGGAGAATAATTACTTGATTAACTGCAATAGAATTTTCACAGGCTTCTGATTGGAAGGTACCTTTTTCATTTGCAATTGGGTTCTTATGCTTGTTTGTATTTGGGAATTTGATATGAATTATGGGGTGACTTAGAAGAATGAGGAGTTTTGATTATAATCTTGTCTCCTCACCTTAAGTAGGGTGTTAATCTTTGATCCTAGTCCAGTGGGACCTCCCCTAATGATGCAATTGGTATATGAGCAGCAATATTTGGGAAGCCCTGATTAAGATAGCATAGTTCCATCTATCTTGATTACATACTTACCACTTGCCATCTTATATTACAAGCTCATGTTCCGCATCTATTCTTCGCTTTCAAATGGCCATTGGTTCTTCGTGATTGGCACTCATACATCCACATACTCGAGTAGGGCCCAAAATTTTTCAATGGGATGTTGATGCAACAAAAATAAAAGGAAAAAGCATATTATGACCACAAAATAAAATAAAAGAATATCAAACTACAAAATATGGCTAAGACATACCCATTAGTACGTGGGAAAAAGCCTAGCATGAGGTCTACCTCACCCATTATGACCATCACCCATTTTCTGAGCACATGGTGCTCCTATACATCATAAAAGGAACACTTGCATGTCTGAACCCCGATGGGCAATGAGCTGCCTCATTATTAAGGGGTAATACAATTGTTACACGTCATACACATCATACAAAGCAAGCTCTAACCCTTTGAGTTACGAGCAGTAATACAGACAAAAATCAAGCAAAAATAAAAGGTGTACAAGAGGGGTGGAAAAACAAAGGTTTGGTTGGTAATTCATGCATCCATAGTTTCTCTCTCCTCACATCTATACACTCAAGATGTGGATCCCCATCATGCTGGTCCTTTTGCCTATGGCATTTGGCCATGAAGGCTTCTCCCCTTCGTACCTTCATTATTGACTAACACATATCAATTGAAGGGTGCACTGAGGAAATATTGTTGAAGAATCAATGCAGATATATATTAGGGTTTGATTCTTTGATCTACATAATTACTTGTGATTATGTTGGTTTCTTTACTTCTTTATTATCTTTATCTTGCATCATTCAATTACCATATTATGTGCGTATGAAGATTAAAAAAAAAAGAGACACAAGATATAGGCATTATGCCAGGGAAAAACCCCCCTCAAGGGGAAAATCCAATCAAGATAATTCTTCCTTTCAATAGTATTCTTTGAGACTCTTCACCCTAGACATGAGTCAAACTTTCCGTCCACACTAAGTCAGCCTTCCCAATCTTCGACCTAGCAGCAGCATCAACCAATCTTCTAGCAACTTCGCAGATTTGTAGCAGCAGCAACTTCCAAATTTCAAAGACTTCGATCTCCCAAGAGAGACCACGAAACAAAGAGATTCCTTCACCAAAATTTTGATTTTCTCTTTTTCTTTTAGATAGACCCAACTCACACTTCTTTTGCCTCCTTTTCCAATTTCACACTTTTTCCCTTAATGCAGTGAATTGCAGTGAATTGTTGAGCAAATGAATTTGAACTCCTTGCATTTATAGCCTTTTGATGGGTTTGAATTCCTTCCTTTGAGGCCGACTTGATCTCCTTCAGGCCGACTTGATGTGGAGGGCTACTAGACCACTTTTGAGTAAAAAATAAACCTAATTACATGATTCAAAAGCCCAAGGTGGGTCAATATAAATCTGTAATGACTAACCTAGAAGTCCACAATTGGGACCTTATATTAAACATGACCCAAGCATGAAACCCATGCTTTAATAAGTCATTTAATAATAAAAATAAATATCAAAACAATAATATACTTTATTTTTCTTCAATTCTTTTGATGAGTACAATAAATATAAATTATGAAGACCGAACGTAGTTACAATCTTCAACACTCCCTCTTAACTAGGGAGGTATTGATAATATACAACAGGAAGATCTCAAATTGTATGAAACTTTGAAGAACATTTAGGCACCGTAATGCCATGGGCTAGATTCCTGACCCTGGTAATCTATCCATTTGGTCACTCATCTCTTTAGGCATCGCAATGCCGTGGACTAGATTCCTAACCAAGGCAATCTATCCATTTGGTAATAAGGCGGACTAAAGCTTTTAACCTCTATAGGTACCATCAGGCTTACTTACTAACCACCAACCCAGGGAACTAGGTGTACATCCACCCGATGCCACCCTCCTTACCAGACATCAACATAAGGTGTTAGCCTCGTTGTCCTTCTAGGCAATGCTTCACTCGCAAAGCCTTAACACACCTTGATCCAACAGATTAAGAACATTTCCAGGCAATGTTTCACTCACAAAGACTTAACATATCTCTTCCAAATCATTAATATTAATACAATCAACAATATTTACTAGACCAAGCTTGTCTCTTAAATATTCAAACTTCTTGTTAGCAAGAGCCTTTGTCAGTATGTCAGCCACCTGTTCATCTGTCGGGAGATACTCTATTTTCAGGATCCCATCTTGTACCAAATTCTTAATGAAATGGTATTTACCTTTGATGTGCTTCGTCCTAGAATGAAACACGGGATCGCCAGACATCTTAATGCAACTTTGATTGTCACAGTTGATTATAGTAGGATTTAGAGGACTTTCAAACAAGTATGTTAGAAGCTTCCTTAGCCATACTGCCTCCTTTCCTACTTCACATACTTCTACATATTCAGCTTCAACACTGCTCACAGCGACAAGTCCTTGCTTTCTACTCATCCATGATACCATAGCAGACCCCAGGCTAAAGCATCCACAAGTAGTACTTCTTCCATCAGACTCACTACCACCCTAGTCAGAATCGGACAAGCCAATTAGATTAACATCCTCACTTTTATATCTCAGGCAGTGATGTATAGTACCACTGAGATATCTCAATATGTGTTTGGTAGCTATCCAATGTTCGTGACGAGGTTCCAATTGAAATTGACTAAGTATGTTTACAGCAAAGCATATATCTGGCCTAGTGTTTACCAGATACATTAGTGAGCCCACCAACTATCGATAGGAGGTTAGATCCACGAGACTTGAGTCAGAACCTTGCAACTTCTTGAAGTTTGTGATCATAGGAGTAGTCATAGGCGTGGAGTCCATCATCTCAAATTTCTGCAACATCTTGATAATATATTTTCCTTGCCCCAAGTATATCTCCCCAGGTTTCTGTCATACTTCGAGACCCAGGTAGCAATGCATAAGTCCTAGATCCTTCATTTCAAATTCGGCTGCCAACATCTTCTTACATTCTTCTATTCAGTTCTCCACACCAGTGATGAATAGCTCATCCACATATAGTAGAATAATGACAGGTTCATTATTCACGACGTTGATGTTGAGATTTGGATCAACAGTACCCTTCACGAACCCATTTCTTAAGAGATATGCATCCATCCTTGCATACCATGCCATAGGAGCTTGCTTCAAGCCATATAGTGCTTTGTTAAGTTTGCAGAGGTGACAATCCTTGCTATTTACTTCGAAACCTTTGTGTTGTTCAATGTATACTTCCTCATCAATAGTCCCATTTAGAAATGCAGTCTTCACATCCATTTGATGGATATTCCAACCCATTGTAGCAACCAGTGAAACCAAAGATCTAATGGTAGTATACCTTGTTGTAGGTGCAAAGGTTTTTTCACAGTCTATTCCTTCCTTTTGAGAGAAGCCCATTGCAACAAACCTTGCTTTGTACTTGTCTATGCTTCCATCAACAACATGCTTAATTTTGTAGATCCATTTAAATGTGACAACTGATTTGTCATTAGGTCTAGGAACGATCTCCCAAACCCCTTTATTCATAATGGATTGGTATTCTTCTTGCATCGCCTTCTTCCAGGCATCCTGTTGAGTAGCCTCTTCAAATATAGATGGTTCAGCTTGAATGAGCTTTGTCATGTATGCATCATAGCCATAGTATCTCTTTGGTCTTTTACTTTCCCTGAAGCTTCCTACGAGAGCTTCATGTCCTTCAGCATCTTGTAGAGTAGATTTTAACCAAATTGGCCTTTTCCTTATTGTCAGGACGACCACATGTTGAATAGGCTCACTTGGTCCTTCTTCTTGATTTGTAGTAGGATCTTCATTATGTAGATCTTCTTTGAATATGGGAGATTCTTCATTGTCAGAGTTTATGGGAATATCCTTGGACTTCTTGTAGGCTTGGCTCTCATCAAATATGACATTTCTGCTTACTTCGATTTGTCTTCTTTCTTTGATATAGATTCTGTATGCTTTTGAGGAGAGACTATATCCAACGAATATTCCTTTGATACTTGTTGAATCCAACTTCTTTCGCTTGTCCTTTGGAACATGGATGTATGCAGGGCTTCCAAAGATTCAGAGGTGATCCACACTTGACTTATTTCCTATAAATACTTCTTCAAGAGTTATGTTCTTGAGAATTCTATGAGGAATTCTATTGTGTATGTACAAGGTTGTCATGCCTGCTTCTCGCCATAAGAATTTTGGTAGGTCTTGATGAAGGAGCATTGTCTTAATGGCTTCCTCAATAGACCTATTCTTTCTTTCAGCAACTCCATTTTGTTTAGGATAGTAGGGAACAATGATCTCCCTCTTAATTCCTGCTTTTGCAATATTCAATCAACTCCTTGGAAGTTTATATCCCACCATTTTCGGATCTTAGAGTCTTTATCTTTCTTTAGGTGAGGTTTTTCACTTCAGCTCGAAATTCCTTGAATTTACCAAATACTTCATCTTTCTTTTTGAGAAGATAGATCCATGTCTTTCTAGAATGGTCATCTATGAAAGTCACATAGTAGAGATGATCTCCACGAGATTTATCAGACATGGGTCCACAAACATCAGAGTGAATGAGGTCCAAGATTTCCTTGGCCCTAGGTTCACTATTCGAGAATGGATTTCTTGTATGTTTTCCGGGAGAGCATCCCTTGCACACACCTTCATGATCTTCCTTTATATTGGGGATGCCATTGACTAATTGACTAAGAGAGGGAATGAGCTTGTAGTGTAGATGTCCATATCTTCTATTCCATAGTTCAATAGGACTAATTTCCATATGAACCAAGGCTTGAGGAGATGGTGTAGTAACCCTATACAAACTTCCTTTACGAAATCCAATGACTCTAGCTTTGTTAATGTTAGAGTCTTTGCCCCAGACCAGTACTTTTCTATCAACAAAAGAAATTCTTTCACCTTTATCTTCTAAACAAGAAATATAAAGTAGATTCTTTTTCAAACCTGGAACATAAACTATGTTGTTGAGGTGCAACTTTGATCCGCTTTCCAATTCTACCAAGGTTGATCCTAGTCCTTTCACAGCATAGATTTTGTTGTCACCCAGTTCCACTGCTTGTGAGGATGGCTCTCTTGCTAGTGTTTGTAGTTGTTTGCTTTTTCCAATCATGTGCGTTGATGCTCCACTATCAATGATCCATGAATTGTCATCATGTAGAGATCCTATAAGGGCAACTAAAAGTCCTTGATCTTTGACTTTAGTGAATGGATAATGAAAGAGCTTCTTGATCCATCTTCGAGTAGAGTTGATACCCATCCTTATGTAGTCCATCAATGAGGGAGATTCCATGCCAACAATGTGATCTTCAATCCTTCCTGACCTTAGCTCTAATACCATGTTGAAGAATCAATGCAGATATATATTAGGGTTTGATTTTTCAATTTTGATAATTACTTGTGATTATGTTGGTTTATTTACATCTTTATTATCTTTATCTTTCATCAAGCAATTACGATATTATGTGTGTATGAAGATAAAAAACACGAGACACAAGATATAGGCACTATGCCAGGGAAAAACCCAGTCAAGATAATTCTTCCTTTCAATAGTATTCTTTGAGACTCTTCACCCTAGACATGAGCCAAACTTTCCCTCCACACCAAGTTAGCCTTCTAGATCTTCGACCTAGCAGCAACAACAACTACTCTTCTAGCATCTTCGCAGATTTGTAGCAACAGCAACTTCCAAACTTCAAAGACTTCGATCTCCCAAGAGAGACCATGAAACAGAGAGATTCCCTTCACCAAAATTTCAATTTTCTCTTTTTCTTTCAGATAGACCCAACTCACACTTCTTTTGCCTCCTTTTCCAATTTCGCACTTTTTCCCTTGATGCAATGAATTGCAGTGAATTGTTGAGCAAATGAATTCGACCTCCTTGCATTTATAGCCTTTTGATGGGTTCAAATTCCTTCCTTTGAGGCTGACTTGATCTCCTTCTGGCTAACTTGATGTGGAGGGCTACTAGACCACATTTGACTAAAAAATAAACCTAATTACATAATTTAAAAGCCCAAAGGGGGTTAATATAAATTTGTAATGACTAACCTAGAAGTCCACAATTGGGACCTTATACTAAACATGACCCAACCATGAAACCCATGCTATAATAAATCATTTAATAATAAAAATAAATATCGAAATAATAATATAATTTATTTTTCTTCAATTCTTTTGATGAGTACAATAAATATAAATTATGAAGACCGAACCTAGTTACAGTCTTCAACAAATGTTATTGCTCCTTGGGGCTGGAAACAACCAATAGGGTTTTCCTTTAGCCACTCCTACCTAGGGAGGAAACACCCTTGCAAATTCAACGCCCCAATTTTGGAAGGGAAGAATTATTTGCTGTATTAAATAGCCCTTTGCATTTATGTTTGGTTCACTTAGATGGAAAAATGATTAGTCCTTGATGACTAGTTGCTTTTAGTAGATTTATGTTGTGATTGTTAAGTGGTTCAATAGCCCATGACCTGGGTGTGAAAATTTCTAAATTTACTTAAACAATAACCCTACTATTAAATTCTTGATTTACTTCTCTGACTTACACAAGTTATTAATCTGAAATCTTCAGCATTAACATCGAATTAAATACATTAACAACCTACATATGTAGATCTAAATTGAATAACATGCTCAATGACAAAGTGACACATAAGGATTTTTCGGACAACTCTCCCTGGAAAAACCCAATGCGGGAAAACCGGTGCTACTAGCTTCTGAGGGTTTTTATCATTAAGCAGATTCTAAGTACAACAGATCTGGGCACCAAACTAGTTAACCCGACAGAGAAATAAATATGCAGCTATACCTCTGTTCTAGAGACAAAAAAACTGACTGATTCACACCCTCAAACGGGATTTACAGAACTGAGCCCTTTCTGGCCCCTAGAAACCCCAACACTGCTGTGAAGCCTACTGCGTCAGCCCTCCTGGCCTACGTCAGCCTCTGCGCTGCTTAGGAAAGGCATGCGTCACCCTAGACTGGGTTATGCTACCCCTACTCTGCGCTGCCCTTTTGTGCCTGCATCAGCCCTGCGTGGCTCCTGATGCCCCTGTGCTGCCCCTGCTGGGCTCTCGACTGAGCTGCGTAGCTACTGCCTCTATGTTGCCTCGGTCTGTTGCTTCTCTACCCTCGTTGTACTCCTGGCCTAGGACTAGACCATCCCCCTCACCAATACTGCCCCTCTCCGTAGCTGAAACACTTCTGAAATTCTTAGCAAACTATGCCCTAGAATTCTAGCTTAGCTTCAGTGCTCTGCCAGTGTCTGTGTTCTCCAACTGACCCTAAGCCCCTTCTTATACTTTTCTCGTTGAAACATCAACGACTGTGATCTAATCTTTAATTGACGGCTAAGATTAGAAGATGTTTGACCATGTGAATTAAGTCATTTTCATCACATGTTTTATTTAATTTCCTTTTATCTTTTAATTTTCCTAAGTTAGACTTAGGGTCCTTAATTAAAATGATTAATTAATTAAATATCTCTTAAACCGGATGGAATTTCTTAAAATGATTTCTGGGTCTTGGAAATCTGATGTAGTCTAGTCCCTCCACAAAGTTTGGGAGCTAGAGAACATCCGATGCTACCCGAACACCCCAAAATATCAACACTCCCTCTTAGCGAGGAATGTGCTCTAGCAAAACACTTCACCCCCGAATGCTGCACTGATCTCTGGTGTGGGTCTCTACGCTGATTCTTGGCCTGCTGCCCTTCATCACTGTGCTGTTGCTGCTTTGTCGTACTGTTGCCCATGATGCTGCCACCGTCACTACCACATCTGTACTGTAGCTCCCTCTCAAATTGCTACATCGTGCTGCCCATAGCACTACCATTACTAACTGTTGCACTGCAATTCAGTTGCAGAGAGTAAGCAACTGAAGGACTCTTGCCCAATCTTTGATAGACAAGTCAGTTGGGTTGCATCTCATCACTAAAGCTTCATAGGCTGCTGCTCTGCGCTGTCCTCAGAAGGCTATTGCATTGTTGCAGCTCTGCATTGCATTAGCAGATCTTCTCTGCGCTGCCTCTGCGTTGCTGTCCTCTACATTGTTGCTGTGCTGCACTGTCCTCCGGAAGCCTCTATGCTGCTACAACCACTGCACTGCGTACCCTACATTGCTGTTGTATATGCACTGCGTTGCTCCCTCATCAGCGTGTCAGCCTCTGCCTCTGCTCCATCCATCATGCTCTGCACCCACTTCTCCACTTGTTCTGCTACTTCCTTAAGGCTCCCATAGCACGGATGTGATCCAAGAGTTGGGCTACTCAAGGATCCCACCACCACTTTGTAGCTACTCTATAGATCAAGATCGCCCCACTTTCGTGGTTCATGAGCGCTCATGGCTATGTCATCGTCGGAGCCATCGTCTGCTACAACAGCCTTGGAACTAGAAATTTCCTTGTCCTTCTTCTTCTAAGGACAATTGTTGGCGAAATGTTCAAGTTCGCTGCACTGGAAACATTTGATCGTTGACAGATCACGCTTCTTTTTCCTTTGCTGCCTCTTTGATGCCAAGGCTGCATCTTCCTCTTCCTTCTTCACCTTGCTTGAACGATGTTGTAATGCCTCTTGGAGATTCGGCAGATCTCCTCTTGTCAGAGGATAGCCCACATATTGTCGCAGTTGGGAAGGTCCGCTCTGCCCCAGAGACTTTGGACAAAAGTTTCCCAGTCCTCTCTGACAACATTGAGAACAGTCCTCACCATAACATCATCATTCACTTTCTCCCCCATGCCTATTAGCTGATCCCGGATCACCTACTGTCTAGATAGGAAAGTACCGATTTCCTCTCCCTTGGTCATCATGAATAACCTCAGTTGGTTCTCTAGAAGCATCTTTCTCTAGACCGACCTTCCTTCATACAATGTGGTTAGGGCTACCCACATCTCATGAGTCGTCGCCTTCTCGGCTATGTGTGGTACTGCATGATCTTTGACCCCATCCATAATGAAGCGCTTGGCATGTGCCGCTTCTTCATTGTACTTCTCCAGGAGTGCCGCATCAATTGGTGTAGCCAAGACTTTTTCTTCATTCTCTCGTATACTGTAGGCCTCAAGGACTACCAGGATTCTAGCCTTCCAGATTGTAGTGTTGGATAGACTGTTATGAATATAATTCATAATAAAATAATAATAAATATAATTGTAAATGTAATAATAAATAATAAGTGATTAACTAATGATTAGTTAGTTAGTGATGAAGAGGCATGTTTTAGAGACATAGCCATTTGTGAAAGGAAACTTGCCTAGGTTATATAAGCGGGCCCTCATTCTCATTTGTAATCATCCTATCTACAGTTCTTATATACAATATATAATTTACAATTTCTATCCTACAATGGATCTGTTTGTCTACGAAGTATTTTAATATTTCTGTTGCGTATACGACTATTGGTCACTACATTGGTATCAGAGCTACGTCTTATCCGACCTTTGGCCATCAACTCTTCGTCAACCTTGTTGCCATCACAATTGAAGCATTCGCTACATTAAATTTTGCAGTTTCTCTGTTTCGCAAGGCCTTTGGCCATAAAAATTAAAAAAGAAATAAAATAAAATAAAAGAGACAAGGAAAGTTCAAAAAAAATAAAAATAAAAAATAAAAGGAAAAAAAAAAGATTTAAAAGAAAATAGTTCCAAAAGAATAAAAAATAAAAAATAGTTCTACATTATTGATAAAAAGTGCATGATAAAAAAACTATGCGTAAGAGAAGGAAGATTAGATAAGATTATTTTGATTATTCTTTAAGTGGTTTACAAGCTTGTGGTTTTAGGAACCCATGGTAATTGCCCATGGTATTTTCAAGGTAAAATAAGAACAAAAGGAATAAAAATCCTCTTTGTGTGAATGGTAAGTTTACTTTTTATGTGGAGAAAATTAACTGAGTCAGACACACATAAGTGGACATATATTTTATATTATACCTCAAAGAGGTGAATAGCCACATTTCACTAGGGTTGTAACTTTAAAAAAAAAAATTTTAAAAAATGAGAAATAAAAATAAATAAATAAAACTAGAATTTACTTAGTCAAAGAACTCATCACTAAAGGAAGGCTATATTTAAGGTTATATAAAGGAAGTATATAAGGAATTATCAAGGAAATTAATATTAAGGAAAAGTAAGATTAAAAAAAAAACCAATTATATAAAGCTTTAAGTTCAACTCAAAACAAAATGGGATCGATCATGGAAAAAAAATAAAGGAGATAATAGAGCTCAAGTCTAAAATGTCAAAGGAAGAAGGGTTTTCTTATAATGAGTTTTCAGTTACAAATCACAGAGTAATTACATTAAAAGGAAGTATCCAAGGAAGAAAAATTAATATTGCTATCAGCACAAACAACGAGAAAAATTATATCAACATCAATTTGGCGAATAAACTCTTAATTCCAGAGCCAAGCATTGGGGTAAGGAAAAATATTTTTGACCAAAAAGAGTATACAATTAGTGATTTACAAATGACAATAAATCATTATGAGTACATATCTCAATTTCTTGTTGTAAAGATGAATTATACAGAGGTTGACATCATACTCGGTCAACCCTGGTTTAAGGATTTGGGTTCATTCATGTTAAACATGGAGAAAAAAGTTTTGATTTTTCCTTATAAGGGGAAGATGATCACATTTGAAGACCTGAAAATGGAGTCAAAATCGTTAATGTCTGCATCAGAAGACTTTAAGGATATCTCAGACTTGATGTTCAAATATAACAAAAAAACTATATCAAGGAACTAAAAAGAGCTTGAAGAAGTCATCTCCAGCAAAGACAAAGAAGTTTTGCGCTTCAAAGATCACCAAGAAAAACTACTCGAACAAGTCAAGAAAGGTAAAGCATCAAAGAAGGAACTCAAGAAGTGTTTATTAGAACAAGAAGAAGAAAATGTATGCTTTAAGAGCCTTAATCAGACATTATTAGAACAAATCAAAAGTTTAAAAGATGATGAAGGTACTAAGAATAAAATCAACAATTCATAAAATGATGAACTTGTACATTTAAGGAATCATAACCAAAACCTACTTGCAAAAATAAAGAAACTTAAAAATGACAAGAAATCGTTGAATGACAAGCTAGAACAACTTCAAAGTGAAGTATTGACGTCGTCAGTCGTTTCAATTCAAGTTGAAGACAAAGGGATTAATATTGATCCAGTCAATATCCCAAGTAAGGAAGAAGAAGAATCTAGAGAATTTAAAACATATGCAGAAGCCGCAGTTCAAACGTTGGACATCCCAACTGATGATTTAGTCGGCCACTCAACAACAGCAACGCTTAAAGGAAATCAAGAATCAACCACTAACATGATAAGGGCGAACCAAACCAAAGGAGCTATGTATCGACATCCAAATCACAAGAGCAGGCTTTCTAATCAAGCTACGTACCAGTATCACTCAGAAAATAAACAACAAATTCATGTTCCCAGGGACACTAAAGCTTGCAGAATCCAGTCATACGATAACTATTCAGCACACATCTCCAAAGATCAGAAGATACCCTAGAAGATCAATTTAGGATGGTCTAATCCATTCTCAGTACGACAATTCTGTCTATCACTAAGAGTATCATATCATCTTGTATTGACGAAGATGAAAGTACAGATATGAGAAGATGTTCTTAAGTAAGCTTTGAGGACAAAGCTTCTTTAAGGGAAAGGCTATGTTATGAATATAATTCATAATAAAATAATAATAAATATAAATGTAAATGTAATAATAAATAATAAGTCATTAACTAATGATTAGTTAGTTAGTGATGAAGAGGCATGTCTTAGAGACATATCCATTCGTGAAAGGGCACCTGCATAGGGTATATAAGCGGGGCCTCATTCTCATTTGTAGTCATCCTATCAACAATTCTTGTATACAATATATAATTTACAATTTCTATCCTACAATGGATGTCTTTGTCTACGAAGTATTTTAATATTTCTGCTGCATATACGACTATTGGTCGCTACACAGACCATCCAACCTATCTCGATCACGCAGTCGGTGTGGCGCCATCTGCTCAGATATTTGTCGGAACTGATCCTCCTCTCTCTATTAGAGACTCAGATCTAGGGTCCTTGGCGAGAAAGGCACCCTTTTTTCCCTGTGACAACTGACTCCCTCTCTTGGCAGTCTGCCAAACACAACGAATCAGCTCTCTTCGATCCTCTGATCGATCTTCAAGTTTATTTGGCAGGGAATATTCTGAGAATTTGTTCTCCTCCCGCTCTTTGTCAACTTAGCTTAGGCTAAATTCTGCACTGGAAGAATCTGTGAAATTTTCAAATCTGAAAAATTATTACTGCAATGATTGGTTTATTTCTCCTACATATGAGAGAAGTTATTTACATATGCTTTAGTAAATTATGAAATAAACACATTTGCAGTACTTCGCACTAATCAAAAACATAAGAACAGAAATTACACAAGTAGCACAATAGAAACAACCAGATGAACAAAGTTATTTTTGGACAATTGTCCCCGAAAAAACCCAATGTGGGAAAAATAGTGCAGCAGATAAGGGTTTTGTATATATCTTTAGTAATGAAAAGTTCATTTACAAGAGTCCTGATGAGCAACGTAAAATTAGCATACACCTGGCTGAATTTTCTGGAACCTTCAGAAGTATTTCAAACCCACGAGGTGACCTCCTACACCATCTGCGTCATCCAGTGTGTGCGCTCTGTGCAGTCCCTCTCTGGAATGCGTAACTCTGCGTGGAAGGGTTCTTGCTGTCGATCAACACACCCTTCCCTTCAGCGTTTTGCTCTTCAGCTTCTCTGTTAACTGAATCCTTCCTCCTCCTGCTTTTGCAAACCCGCCTCTACAGACTCACCCACTGATATCAAATTCTCTTGCTTTAGAATAGATTTCCTTCAGGTACTGAGAATGTCCTCAACTTGATTTCCAAATGACCCTCAAGCCCCTTCTTATAGTCTTCTCGTCGATGAATCAATGTTCAAGATTATATCGTTAATCAATGGCTTAGATTAAAAGATGACTTGATCTTCGTTTTCTAAGTTTAGACTTATGTTTTGCATTAAAATAAATAATTATTTTAATAAATCCATATCTGAGTGGAATTTCCACAAACGATTTCTGGGTTCTCTGAATAACTATTGTCCAAGCCTCTCCATCAAATATGAGACTTGTAACACTTCCCGAGGCTATAAAATCAACACTCTCTCTTAGCGAGGAAAGTGTTCAAGAAAGATACTGTAGAAATTTTTGAATCTTATATCTTATGCAGAAATTATTATTGTTAATCCGGTTATGCTCCTCCTAGGTTCCAGATCTGGAAAACCCGACAGAGATTATACTAGATCTACAGCTCATTGGCTGATCTAGGGCCAAAATATTAACTGATCCACACCCTCAAACGTGATTTACAGAACTCAGCCAAGATTAGGGCCTAGAGACCCCAGCGCTCCCCCTGAAAGCCTCTGTGTCAGCCTCTGAAGTCCTCCAAACCATTAGCGCTACTCCGGAAGGGACTGCGTTACCCCAAACTAGATGATGCAGTCACTACACTGCCCCTGAAGGGTCTTTGCGTAACCCCCTGAGGGTTTCCTACTGAAAATCACGTTGTCCTTGGAGAGACTGTGCTGTCCTTGCTATTGCTGTTGTTGCCTTTCTCTGCACTGTCCTTGAGCTGATCTCTGCCTCTTGTGTATTCTAGACCTCAGGATTAGATTATCCCCTTAGTGTAAATTCCCCTCTCTGCAGCTGAAACACTTCTGAGAATTCTTAGCAAACTCGCTCTAGAATCTTAGCTTAGCTTTAGTGCTCTGCCTCTGTGTGTCTTTACAAATGACCCTAAGCCTTTCCTTTATACTTTTCTCGTTGACAAATCAACGACCAAGATTAAATCTTTAATCAATGGCTAAGATTAAAAGAAAGCTTGATCCACGTGACTTAAGACAATTTCATCACATGTTTAATTAAATTCACTTTAATTATTTAAGTTCCCTGAGTTTTAACTTAGGAAATACACTTAAAATAATTAATTAATTTAATATCTCCTAAACCAGATGAAATTTCCCAAATCCATTTCTGGGTCTTGTAGATCAAGTGTACTCTAGTCCTTCCTCAAAATTTGGGACCTAGAGCACAACTGATGCTACCCCAAATACACAAAATCTCAACAGATACCACTGTATTGCTCTGACTCTAGAACATCTGCTGCGATGATGCTGTCCTGGCTGTTGTCCCTCATCTCTGCATCGCTGCCCTCTATATTGCAGCCTGTGACACTGTCTCTACCAGTTGCTTCATCTGTACTGCAGCTCCCTCTGTTTTTGTACTCCACCCTTTCCTCTAATGGAAGGGGTTCTCGACCATCCCCATCTTCTCTCTGAAGTAAGTGAACTTAATCTTACTTAGAGCCTTGGTGAGGATATCTTCCACCTGTTCCCCTATAGGAGTGTACCTCAACTGTACTGCTCCTCGTTGGACATAGTCCCTGATGAAGTGGCACCGAATATTAATGTGTTTCGATCGGTCATGAAACATAGGATTCTCAAAGAGCTTAATGCAACTCTGATTATCACACATAATCTCGGTCGTTTCCATCCTCTTCTTGGGTAGGTTCAAGAGTAACTTACGAAGCCATATGGCCTCGCACGAAGCTGTGCTTGCTGCCATGTTCTCTGGCGCAAGTGAACTTAGTGCTATGGACTTTTGTTTCCTGTTGCACCAGGAGGTCATTCCTGATCCGAGACTGAAACAATACCCACTGGTACTTTTCCAATCCACTGTGCTTCCAGCCCAATTTGCATCTGTAAATCCACTCAACTGGACCTCATTGACTGTAATATCCCCAATGGGAAATAAACAGTAATACACAGCAAAACAACAAGCAGCTATATAGAGCAAAATGCCGGAACTAGAATATGGAACAAGTAGACATAAAAATGTCGGAAATGCTAAGCCATTTTATTAATCTGAGAATATAATGAGATACAATGGATAATCAGAATAAATGCACCTATCCTTGCTCAAGGCAAGTGAAGAATCCTCTCAAGAAAATAGGAAATGGCTGCTACAGAAACTGCATCCCAGCTGCTGGAAGAAACTGCCGTAAACTGCTGCTGCTGGAATGAACTGAAGCTAGGGGCTGATCCCCTTGCCGGAATGAGCTAAAATTCTATAGATCACCTATACTCGCTGCTCCAGACAAAACCCAGAAACCATATACCAAACGGACCACCTCCGAAAATCACCCCCAGAGACCCTCCTCCTACAAAAACGCTGTGCCTCCAGGAACAGCGCAGAAGCTCAAGAAACACGCTGAGGAAAGGGCCTGAATCCTCCTACAAAACCTCCGGCTGAAATGGCAACCTCCTCAAGGCTGAAAAACGCTGAAACCACTGCCAAATAACCACCCAACAAAGCTGCTCAACAAAGACTGCGTCCTCCTCAACTGAAACTGCGTCCTCTCTCCTAGACTGCGCAGTCACTCAAAAGGGCAGCTCCTCTGCAAAACGTCGACCAGAAACCACTGCAAACCACCAACTGGAACTGAAGGAAAAACCTTGCTCGAGTTGGCACTCGAAGTCCCCCGGAGCCAAGGGTGAGATCTCCGACCGGAGACACTCAGTTCGCACTAAACAGTGCTGCAGACCGACTAAACAACCGACGTGCTGAAGTAGACAGAAGTCTAGCTCTCAATATCAATAACATATCCATAATGCCAAATGGAGTGAAACCCCCACCTTTTATAGTGCTAGCTCCCTCAAAACCCTAACTGCGTCCTTGGGTTCCTCCTTGACCTGCGCAGTTACCTTAGGAGTTTACGTGAGGCCTCTCTCATGTGTGTGTGGACCCCCAAGGCTTCCCCTTTAAGTTACAACGTTGCCTCTACTAGGAAACACTTTATTTTATTTAAGTGAGTTAGACCCCTTTTCTCACTTTTATTTATTAATTAACTATAGTCGGCAAAACTATACAAAAATCAAATATTCCAATTAGTGGTGCTAATTAGGAATATTACAGTCTCCCCCGGCAAAACGTTGCTTGTCCTCAAGCAACTGAAGTGATGGATGCTGTAAAGTCTGCTCGCTCTCCCAAGTGGCATCCTTATCCGGCAAAAATTGCTTGTTCTCAAGCAATGCTTGAACAAGCCTACTCTCTAGCTGATGCTCCCCACCGATACTGCAAAATGTGCCTGGGTCCCACTGGAACCTCTCTGTCTCCTGCATCACCCTGATACGAAGGGATATCTCAATGCCAGGATCCCAAAGTGACCTCTCACAATACCAGCCAACCAATAATCCTCCCGGATCCCATCGCCACCGTGGCCAATAATCGCCCAAGTCCCACGGCTCGGACTGTGCACTGCCTCTGGCTATGACTAATGCTCTAAGAGGTGAAGACCACCAATAAGCATCAATGCTCCCGGGCTCCTGCTGTGATGTACCTGTAACTGCATATGCTGCCTCTCCAACTGCATACCAACTCATCACCTCTCTCCAATCCACGTCCTGACTCAATCCCATGCTGACCCTGCTCTCCTGACATTGGGAAGGAGTCCTGAAGTAATGGGAATCGGTGCCCTCCTGCCAACTGGGATCTGTACATCCACTATGTCCAAGGGCCCCTGCTCCGCTGTGCTCCCTACGAAGAGTACCGTACCATCAAGAGGGTACCAACTCATGATCTCCCGCCAGTCCATCCTGGAGGAAGCATCTGATGTAGCAACAACAACTGCATGTGGAACATGCCTGGAAGGTTGTCGCCAACCCGTAATAATCTCCCACTGCCAAACTGTCACATCTACCTCCAACATCTCCAGTGGATATGGATCTGTAGCTGCTGTCACGGTCCTCGGTGTCTGTGCATCTTACTGCTCCACCTCAAAGGATGTCCCCAATGCTAGCCACATATCCATCATAGGCTCAATGTGGGCACCCATCTGGACCTCACCCTAAGGACTGTCATGCCTGATGTCCATAGTATCCTCCTCTGCTGACTCAGGCTCCATCATGTGCTGCTCTAGCTGAAGCGTCACAAGTGACTCATCACCCAGAGTATCTCCTATACAGTCCCCTGACTACTCACCCTGCACATTGTAATACGGCTGCAATCTACTGTCATCATACCTGCATGACTGCTCTTGCTCCACAGAAGCAACCTCAACTGATCCTATGGACTCATATGAAAGAGAGTCCTCACCCTGGCATACAGAAGGAATGCCCTCCTGTTCTACCTCCGCCATCTCATCTGCATCGAACATGCCATCCACCCTCTCGACAAAGTGTCGATACAGTGTCTGGAGCCCAGACACATACTGGGATACTACCTCTGCCGTACCCCGTATCCTCTGCTCATGCATGATCTCGACATGCCCTGAGGGAAAAATGATGCATGTCTCCCTCATGACCTGCTCCCCAAGCGTAGGCTCAGTGATGACTGATGCACCACCTCTGCAAAGGATCACCTCATCCCCCAACCTGTGGCTGTCAACTAGCACACCAACCCAGTGCCACTGCTGAGAAGTCTCTCGCCTAGTGTACTGAGTGTCATCCAAATATCTTGGGTGAACCTTGCATACCCTGCTGCTCATGCCCAAGGTGCCAAAGGTCCAAAGCATAATCGACTGTACCTGTGAGTGATGTCGAAGCGAGTCAGGTGTGTGAGTCCCCACAGATACTGCCAAGTATCGCTCCTCTGTCTCTCCATCGATCCTGGGTGAAATACCCCCAAAGGTAAGCCCAGTGTCCCTGTCCATGAGTCTCTCTGGAAGCAATGCTCTAAGACCCTGCCGTGTAGCACCGTATGCCCTCGCATACCACTGATCATCCATACACTCCTCGACATGCCGCTGCACACTGAGGCATACCTCGGTATGCTGCTGGATACCATGTGCTACTGCTGTAGCACCCTGTACCGTCTCGTGCCCTGACTGTGTCCAGGCATCGGTCACTCTCCGCATGCTCTCAATGTGATGTAGGATACTCCTACTCCACAATGCAGTCCCACACACTATGGTACACCACCATGCTACTCCATGCCCACCGGCAATCCACCGCTCAATGCTAGAGGCTCCCACACATCCCTGGATGTGATGTCCTAGAGCTGTGCCTCTACAGGTCCGACTACCACCAATCGGTAACATCGTCTCCACCGTCGCATCACTATACCTGCCGACGAAAGGATCATCACTCCAAATACTCCTCAAGGGGTCCGAGAAGTGAATCTCCCTGTGTGTCAGTAGTGTTACCACCACTGCTCGGCTCTGCTGCGTCCTCTGTGCCCCACACAAAGGTGAAGAATCCTTGGCCCCATACAAGGTGCCATCTAGTGGCCTGCCGATGCCACCTCCTCCAACAAGCTCCTGCCAAGGTGTGCTGACCACCCTGTGATCCCGTGTATGAATGTCATGCCAAGACAACCCAGGGAGTCTGCCCATAAACTGGTTGGCCACTGGAGCTGACCGAAACCGCACATGCTCTACTACTAGGCCAACTGCACTCTCCAAGACATAGTCAGCCGACCTGCCTGGGAAATGATAGGTGATCCCACCTGGATCCCAATGCCAATCTGGGGTTCCTGTAATCCCCATGCATAGAAACTCCTGCTGAGCTACACTCGGATCCATCACCATCTCCATAGCCCGCTCCACCGAGTACCAACTCAAAATCTCTCTCCATCCAACCTCAACATGTGGATGCTGTACCCTATGCAACTCTGATCGTCTCATACCGCTATCCAAGTCAACATATGAGATCTGACCAGGTGGCTCTGCCTCTCTCTCTCCAATGGGAAGAGATGTCCCAACAACACTGCTAGTCCCATCCATGCACACCTGAAGGGGAATGATCTGACGCTGCAATGTGCCCTCGGGTTGTACCATCAGGGAATCCAGTTGTTTCCCAATGCGGGCCAACTTGGCGGCCGACTCAGCACAAGCCACTCTCATGCCCTCCAGCTCCTGGTCCTGCAACAAAATGGCCTCCCGTACTGACGCAGCCTTCCCTCTCAAAGCTCGAAGGTCCGTCCGAAGTCGATGATACCACTGCCTGTGACCATCATCCAATACCTCTGTATCTCCTAGTGCCTCATCGATAGTGGATACATCTCCTGGTACCTCACCCATCTGTCGTGTGCTGCTACCACCCGAAGACTCGGACATGGCTCCAGTCATCCCCTCAGTGGATGGCTCTACTGGGGTAGGCTCTACCTTCTCCACTACGATACCAACCGACACGGTCAAGGAGGTCTCTAATGATGGTGAGTCCTGTGTCACACTAGGTGTGTCCTCGAACTCCCTGCAATCCTGTGTGTCCTCATCCTCCAAGTGCGAGGTAACCATTTTAATGGTTTTCCTCTCCGATACTCGGTCAAGCTGGAAAGAGGTATCCAACTTCTCTACCCAAGCTTTCTCTGAGCGCCTGGATGACCCATCAAACGTGGGCAAATGAAATCTGCTAGCTGCGCGGTGGTCATCACGGTGGTGCCTGTGCCCCTGGTGATGATCACGGAATCTAATGCCATACATGATCCGGAGATAGGCTCTGAACGAGAGAGCCTCCATGAACTCCCGCCCGTATGCCTGGTACTCTGCAAAATAGTCACCCATGTGGCCCAGCTCCGGCTCTCGCTGTGCTGCTGCCCCTATGTCTTCATCCAGAAAAGTGGGCATGGTAGGACGTGTGGGTGTATGTGATGCCATATGCTGAGTGGCAACATGCTCCGGCAAATGGTGGGATGTGCACGATCCCTCACCAATCCGAAATCCCCTTGGGGTTTCCCGCTGCCTAACCTCCAGCGCAGTGAGTCTCTGTGACACTTCCTGTATGTATTGGAATGCCTTTCTAAATCTCCTCTCATCATCATAACCTGCCATCGGCTCTTTCTGCTATGTGTCTACAGGTTCCTCAGAAACTGCACGGCTGCTGCAAAACCATACTGCTGCTTAACTTCGACCTCCGATTTACCCACTGAAAACTACTCAGAAAATTCCAGGAATTTGGGAAGGTGATCCTTGCCCAAAACCCAGAAAAACCCAGAAAACGTTTCTTCTAATTCCAAACTTCAAATTTTGACCCTTTATATTTTGGCCCTTTTTCCAATTGCGTTTTTGGTACTGCAACTGCTATTGCTCTGTATGATCTCTTTCCCGATGTCATAGACCACAGGCTGAGCCAGAATTATGCTCTGATACCACTGTAATATCCCCAATGGGAAATAAACAGTAATACACAGCAAAACAACAAGCAGCTATATAGAGCAAAATGCCGGAACTAGAATATGGAACAAATAGACATAAAAATGCCGGAAATGCTAAGCCATTTTATTAATCTGAGAATATAATGAGATACAATGGATAATTAGAATATATGTACCTATCCTTGCTCAAGGCAAGTGAAGAATCCTCTTAGGAAAATAGGAAATGGCTGCTACAGAAACTGCATCCCAGCTGCTGGAAGAAACTGCGGTAAACTGCTGCCGCTGGAATGAACTGAAGCTAGGGGCTGATCCCCTTGCCGGAATGAGCTAAAAATCTACAGATCACCTATACTCGCTGCTCCAGACAAAACCCAGAAACCATATACCAAACGGACCACCTCCGAAAATCACCCCCAGAAACCCTCCTCCTACAAAAACGTTGTGCCTCCAGGAACAGCACAGAAGCTCAAGAAACACGCTGAGGAAAGGGCCTGAATCCTCCTGTAAAACCTCCGGCTGAAATGGCAACCTCCTCAAGGCTGAAAAACGCTGAAACCACTGCCAAATAACCACCCAACAAAGCTGCTCAACAAAGACTGCATCCTCCTCAACTGAAACTGCGTCCTCTCTCCTAGACTGCGCAGTCACTCAAAAGGGCAGCACCTCTGCAAAACGTCCACCAGAAACCACTGCAAACCACCTACTGGAACTGAAGGAAAAACCTTGCTCGAGCAGGCACTCAAAGTCCCCCGGAGCCAAGGGTGAGATCTCCGACCGGAGACACTCAGTTCGCACTAAACAGTGCTGCAGACCGACTAAACAACCGGCGTGCTGAAGTAGACAGAAGTCTAGCTCTCAATATCAATAACATATCCATAATACCAAATGGAGTGAAACCCCCACCTTTTATAGTGCTAGCTCCCTCAAAACCCTAACTGCGTCCTTGAGTTCCTTCTTGACCTGCGCAGTTACCTTAGGAGTTTACGTGAGGCCTCTCTCATGTGTGTGTGGACCCCCAAGGCTTTCCCCTTTAAGTTACAACGTTGCCTCTACTAGGGAAACACTTTATTTTATTTAAGTGAGTTAGACCCCTTTTCTCACTTTTATTTATTAATTAACTATAGTCGGCAAAACTATACAAAAATCAAATATTCCAATTAGCGGTGCTAATTAGGAATATTACATTGACCTTAGTGTACTTCCATCCATACTCGACTGTCCCCGTTAGATATCTGAGAACATGTTTGGCTGCTTCCTAGTGAGCCCTCCTTGGTTCCACCATGAACTGACTGAGGGTATTCACTGCATAACAGATGTCTGGTCTAGTATTGACTAGATACATCAGTGATCTGATTAGTTGCCTATACAAGGTGGGATCAGCCTCATCATCTTCCATTGTGTCTATCTTCTTCTAGTTAGTAATCATTGGCGTGGCCATGGGTCTACAACAACGTTGCACGAAGTGGGGACGAAGTGGGGACGCGGAAGCGTCCTTTCCAAAAAATCTAGGAAGCGAAACGTCTTGGAAGCGTCTACTATATATATTTTTTTTTATTTTTATTTTTTGCATTTATATTAAAAAAATATCCAAAATACCAAATTAATTGTAGAAGATATGGAAGCATGCATATTTGTACATAAATCAAGATAGATATGACATCCATTGTACATTAATGATTAATTATTTGAGCATCAACCATTTAGATGCATCAACCATCTATAATCTAGATTCTTCTCCTCTTGTCTAGCTTTTGCCTCTACCTCGATTATCTAGGGACATTAGTCAAAATTGCCCAATTTTGATCAAACCCTAATGCAAGCCTTAAAATATGGTAGAAAGAACTTAACATGCTTGATCGATTATTTTGACTTGATTGAAATGTAATTTTTTTGCTAACGACATGACAAAGGAGTTCAACAATTAACACCACCAACACTAGGGTACATATAGGGCTTGGTGCTCTTGATTAAATGCTAATCACATACCCTCATACATGATATAATCTAATGACATGCCACCATACCATTGATCTTGAATTCATGAAAATTGTCAAGTCTGCTGAATTTTGAATAGGATATGAAATTCTATTTTCTCCATATGAAGTCCGATCAGGCTGGAACCACTTTCAAACATCCTGAGTCATTTCATGGTAATGTTAAAAATTTAAGTAAAAGGATGAAAATGAAAAATAAATGAGAATGTCACTTTTACTTTAACATTACCATGAGGGAGCATCTAAGAAACATCTAAGGAGGTAAAAGAGAGCTTATATTTTTTTCATCCTATCCCTAACTCAACACTAACTCACCTACTAACCCAACCAAAGACAAAAATAAAAATCAAAAAATCAAAAAAATCGCTTTTCTGACCTACATTAGTCGGATCCATACGGTGCTGTATGGAACCGCTGGCGATCCATACGGATCCGTACAAGAATCACAGCGCTTCCGTACGGCGATCTGCCGTACGATCTGCGAATCCGCTGTACGGAAACGTGGATCCGGATGTACGGATCCGGATTTCCAGGAATCGCAATTTTTTTTGCGAACTGTATTTCCGAAATTCAGATCTGCGGTTCGGGGTGCGGATCCCGTACGGATCCGTATGGGCTATGTTTCGGGCCTTGGAGTCGGTGGCGGGGGGGACGTTTCCTGCAACATTGGTCTACAGTCTTCCATTTGAAATCTCTTCGGATTTCTGTCGTGTAACTTCCTTGCCCCGGGAAGATTTCCCCCTTCTGCTGCTAGACTTTTAATCCAAGAAAATAGTGCATCTTCCCCAGGTCCTTCATGTTGAATTCTATATCCAGATTCTCCTTGCAGTCGTTGATGAGCTTAGATGATCCAGTAAGAAACATATCATCTACATATAGTACCAGAATTAACGGCTCATCCCTACTCTCAAGTAGTAGAGATTGGGATCTGCATCACTCTTGACGAACTCCATCTTCTGCAAGTAGCTATAAATTCGCCCATACCATGCCCTGGGGGCTTGTTTTAAACCATATAAGGCTTTCTTAAGCCTGCAAACATGAGTTTTCTGCTCATGTGTCTCGAGGCCCTCTGGCTGTTCTATGTACACTTCCTCCTCTATCACATCGTTCAAGAACGTTGTCTTGACATCCATCTGGTGAATCTTCCATCCCATCTATGCTGCCAAAGAGATGACGGATCTTATAGAAGTGTAGCGAGCTACAAGGGCGAAGGTTTCCTCATAATCGATGTGTTCCTTTTGTGCGTACCCCTTAGCTATAAATCTTGCCTTGAACTTCTCTATGCTGCTATCTGCAGCATACTTGATCTTGTAGATCCACCTGGATCCTACAACTTATCTTTCCTGTGGTCTAGGGACTAGTTCCCAGACGTCGTTTGTGATGATGGAGCTATACTCCTCCACCATGGCATCCACCCACACTTGATGCTGAGCTGCTTCCCGAAAGCTGGAAATTTCTCCAACCTGAGCTACCAGTGCATGGTATTTGTCAGGTTGCTTTCATACCCCCTTCCCATCTCTAGGGGCTCCAACAAATTCTTTTGCATCCTTCAGAATTTGTTGAAGTTCTCTGCTCGGTCTCCCATCGGTGGTGGGTGGTCTCACCTGCTCTCCTTCCTATTCTTCTTCGGAGGAACTCTCCTCAAAATCCTTGTGCCTTGGAGAGGCACTTGACCCATCTTCTGTAGGCCGTTGAGGCTGTACTAGTGGATCCTCCTCAATCTGCGTATTTCTAGCCATTTCTCGGGGTTTCCTGAAGGCTCTCTCCTCCATGAATTTCACATCCCTCCTTACTACGATTTTCCTGCTCTCTGAAATATAGATGTGATATGCTTTCGCATTTTCACTATAGCCCACAAGAAAACCCTTTTCTACAGTCTGATCCATCTTCTTCCTCATCTCATCTGGAACATGGCAGTACACCATGCTACCAAATATCTTGATGTGGCTCACCTCTGTCTTGTTGCCTGCGAACACACTCTCAGGAGTCACCTTCCCCAATGCTCTATGGTGAACTCTGTTCTGCACATATACCGCTGTATTGCAGGCTTCTGCCCATAAAAATTTGGGCATATCTTGGTCGTACTGCATTGCCCTTGCAATTTCTATTATGGTCCGGTTCTTCCTTTCCGCAACTCCATTTTTCTTTGGATTGTATGGAGTTGTCCATTCTCTCTTCATGCCTTCCCTTGCACATAAATTGGTGAAGTCCTTATCGATATATTCTCCATCGTTATCTGATCGCAGCTTCTTGAATTTCTTTCTTGTTGAGTTTTCCACCAGAGCTTTGAATTCTTTGAACCGATCAAAGACTTCATCTTTGGTTTTCAGAAAATAGATCCAAGTCCTGGAATGATCATCAATAAAGGTAGAAAAATACTTTGCACCACTGAGAGTGGTTGTGGACATTGGACCGCAAATATCTGAGTGTATTAATTCCAATACACTCTTGGCCCTACTGCTGCTTCTTGGAAACGCTGCTTTAGCATACTTCCCTAGTACGCACCCCCTGCAGACTTCATCTTTCCTCGTGCTAAGCTTAGGAGCTCCTATGACAGTATTCTTGAGAATCCTCAAGGCTCCATGATGTAGATGCCCCATCCTTCCGTGCCATAATTCATTCAGATCTCTGTCGTTCGTGCTACCAATCAAGGCCACCGGGGATTCAAGCTGGAGCTTATATAGCTTATGATTCCTTACTCTAATTTGTGCCTTTTTGCTCCAGCTAGGATGTTTGACATACACCTTATTTCTAATAAAGTATACGTCATAGCCCTTGTTCTGAAGCTGAGACACTGAGAGTAAATTCATCCCCAACCCTGGTACATGCAGAACATTCGTGACCCGAATCTTGTTGCCATCTTCTGTCTGAAATGTTATGGTACCTCTTCCAATGGGGGTAGATTTGGCCTTGTTTCCCATAGTTATCTAGAAATTCATCTGTTCTTCTTGGTAGCTCGAAAAACATTCTCGAATCCCCGTCATGTGAGAAAATGCTCCACTGTCAATATACCAAACTCTTGGAGGAGCTGTGTTCGACACACAAGCAAGATCCTCCTCTAGTCTGGATGCCAGCGCTTTCATGTCGTTTTCCCCCTGCATTTCTGCGTGCTCTGGAGGACTGCGTGAGTCCCTCTGACTGTGTGAACCCTTTTGAATGTCGGATCTTTGGTCCACGGCATATCCTCCCTTTGTCTTTAGCCTTTTCTCTCTGATACCATGTGAAATTTTCAGATCTGAAAAATTATTACTGCAATGATTGGTTTATTTCTCCTGCTTATGAGATAAGTTATTTACAGATGCTTCAGTAAATTCTGAAATAAACACATTTGCAGTACTTCACTCTAATCAAAAGCATAAGAATAGAAATTACACAGGTAACACCATAGAAACAACCATATGAACACAGTTATTTTTTGACAATTGTCCCTGGAAAACCCAATGTGGGAAAACTGGTGCAACAGATGAGGGTTTTGTATTTATCTTCAGTAATGAAAAGTTCATTTACAAGAGTCCTGATGAGAAAAGTAAAATTAGCATACACCTGGCTGAATTTTCTGGAAGCTTATGAAGTATTTCAGACCCTCGGGGTGACCTCCTACACCCTTTGCGTCATCCAGCGTGTGAGCTCTGCGTAGTCCCTTTATGGACTGCATAACTTGTCATGGAAGGGTTCTTACTTCCGATCAATACACCTTTTCTCTTCATCCTCCTGCTCTTCTGCTTCTCCGTTAACTGAATCCCACCTCCTCCTTCTGCTTCTACAAACCTGCCTCTATAGACTCACCCACTGAAATCGAATTCTCTTGCTTCAGAATCGATTTCCTTTGGGTACTGAGAATGTCTCCGACTTGATTTCCAAATGACCCTCAAGCCCCTTATAGTCTTCTCGCTAATGAATCAACGGCCAAGATTATATCGTTAATCAATGGCTTAGATGAAAAGATGGCTTGATCTTCATTTTCTAGAAGATTCACACTCTGCTTTATTAATACCCTTTAATTATTTAATTTCCCTAACTTTAGACTTAGGGCCTACATTAAAATAATTAATTAATAAAGCCATATCGGAGTGAAATTTCCAGAAACGATTTCTGGGTTCTCTAGATAACTGTTGTCCAAGCATCTCCACCAAATATGAGACTTGGAACACTTCTCGATGCTATAAAATCAACAGAATCTTCACCCCACCAACAATTGTTGAAGGTCTGCAGCTCAACTTCCAGATCACGACACTCTGCACAAGAACCAAATTCTGGACTATCACCCTGGCTGGCCTCTGCGTGAACAGACTGGCTCAACATAGCTACGGCGCAGTGCAGGCTGCTCCTGCCTCCCTCTGGAAGACTTTGCGCTGTCTCTGCGTCACCCAGCTGGTACTGCGTCAGCCTCTGCTGTTGCGTTGCCCTCTCTGGTTTATTTGCTGTTGTTGCTACTTTCTCTGCTGCTTTCTGCAACACTGATTCTTTAGCCTTCTTGCTGGAGATTCAGCTAGATCTACAATCGCTTTGATACCATGTGAAAATTTCTGAATTTACCTAAACAAAAACCCTATTGTTAATTTCTTGATTTACTTCTCCTACTTACACAAGTTATTAATCTGAAATCTTCAGCATTAACAACGAAGTAAATACATTAATAGCCTACACATGTAGTTCTAAATTGAATAACATCCTCAATGACAAAGTGACACAACGATTTTTGGACAACTATCCCCAGAAAAACCCAATGCGGGAAAACCGGTGCTACTAGCTTCTGGAGGGTTTTTATTATTAGCAAATTCTAAGTACAACAGATCTGGGCACCAAACTGGTTAACCCGACTAAAAAATAAATATGCAGCTATACCTTTGTTCTGGAGACAGAAAAACTGACTGATTCACACCCTCAAACGGGATTTACAGAATCCGACCTCTAGAAACCCCAGCACTGCTCTGAAGTCTACTACGTCAGACCTTCTGTCTTGCGTCAGCCTCTACACTGCTCAGGAAGGACCTGCATCACCCTAGACTGGGTTACGCTGCCCTTGTGCTGCCTTGGCTGGGCCTGCGTCAACCCTCCTGGCCTCTTGCTGCCTCTGTGTTGCCCTTTTTGGGCCTCCGTCACCCTGCGTAGCTCCTGATGCCTCTGCGCTGCCCCTCCTAGGCTCTCAGTTGAGCTGCGTAGCTATTGCCTCTGCGCTACCTCAGTCTGCTACTTCTCTGCCCTTGTTGTACTCTTGGCCTGGGACTAGACCATCCCCCTCACTACTATTGCCCCTCTTCGCAACTGAAACATTTGTGAAATTCTTAGCAAACCATGCCCTAGAATTCCGGCTTAGCTTCAGTGCTCTGCTAGTGTGTGTGTTGTCCAACTGACCCCAAGCCCTCTTCTTATACTTTTCTCGTTGAAACATCAACAACCGTGATCTAATCTTGAATCAATGGCTAAGATTAGAAGATGCTTGATCCGCGTGACTTAAGTCATTCTAATCACATGTTTTATTTAATTACCTTTAATCTTTTAATTTTCCTATGTTAGACTTTTTTTCCTCGGAAAAAAATTGAAACTTTCCATTATAGAAGTAAAAGTTTACTAAGTACGTGCTATAAGCCTTCTATCTGTTTGTGTGTCACGCAGAACATCAACCAAATAGATCCAAACAGTCGTTTTGTAATACAACCAAAAACCAAAAGAAAACGCAGAAGTTATAATAACTCTCCCTGAGCATTACTCTCCCGAGCAATCAGTCACGCCAACTCAAACCTATTATGAGGAAAACACCCTAAAAAATGGATTAGCCAAAAACGCCACACTTCAAGTCCTGAGCTCCCTCTTATGAGGGAAAAACGCTCAAACAAGACCAAAGGCCGGCATGATAACCAATCATAAAGTGTGTATACATGCCAAAATATAGTTAGAAAAGAGAGAAATATCCAGCCTACAATAGATGCAGCCTCTCAGAGAAAAACTAAAATATACACCAGATATAAAGCAAATACAGTAAATCAGCTCTATCCAAAGAGCCCCAGAATGCCATGAAATCATAGATAAGGGGCATGGTCCGACTCGATCAGACCTTCCATGCTTGTTTCCTTTATTTTCCAGCTGCCCAAAATCTGTTGTAGGCCCTCCTTAGAGAGGAGGTCTGTCGCCTCGCTCCGCTCCCTGTAATGTGACAGACAGATATATCAAGGATTGGATTTAAAAGGTAGCTTTGGAAAATGTATTCTTTATTGAACCACTTGACAATGTTGAAAGAATCCCCAAAAATTTGAACTGAACGAAACCCCAGCTAGACCAGCCAACACAGAAGCAAGTGAAGAGCTTTAAGCTTAGCAAAATTGTTCGTCCCATTCCCCAGCCACACCGATGCTTCCTTGCGGATCTTCGGACTGATGTGAATCACTATACCCGCCCCACACCTATTCTCATCGCTGGACGCCCCATCAAAGTATGCCCACGACATATCTCCCCTGATAGCTTCTGGAACGAACACCCTAGGAATGATTTCAGATTTTGGCTCCGGCATCTGGGAATATATGGCCACACTTTCCTTAGCAATAATCTGAGGCTGGGTCTCTTTCTCTTTAAAATAGCCCTGTTCCTAGCAAGCCAGACTCCCCATGAGATTAGCAGGGGAATGGCCCTCCAATCAATATCTTGGCTCTCCTGCCACCAATCCCTCCAAGCATCCGAGACCAATTCCCCTTCCCATCTTTGAAAGTTCCCCACTGCAGCCATAGTCTCAGACCAGACTGATCTACTAAAGGGACAACTTATAAATAAGTGTTGGATTGTTTCTGCAGCTAATTTGCAAAGAGGGTAGCGCCCCAGACCTTCCTTCTTCCTTTTCAACATATTATCTTAGGTCAGAACTTTATTTTTTAATATACACCAAAAAAAAATCCGACTTTTCGCTGGACATTTCAGCTTCCAAAGCTATTTTGCCCACCAAGCTGGAGCCTCCCAACCCTTTTTTTCCAGAAGGAATGCATATCCAAACTTAGGAGTTAATTAAATATCTCTTAAACCAGATGGAATTTCTTAAAATGCTTTCTGAGTCTTGGAGATCTTATGTTCTCTAGTCCCTCCACAAAGTTTGGGAGCTAGAGCACATCCGATGCTACCCCAACACCCCAAAATCTCAACATTGGGTACATTACCCATAGGCACCCAAGCCTCAGAAAAGTAGACTGGCACCCGCAAATGAATGGTTGAAAGGCTTAGGTCTCAGAGTAGTAGCAACACATCATACGTACCCCTGGCTCCGCCTGCACCCAGGACGTTCTGCCACTTTGCACTATATTTGACGATTCTTGAAGATGATACACCTGAACTAGCATGTTGCTAGGCTGACCTTAGCACCTTCTGAAGGGTGGCAGCTAATTGAGGGCCCAGATGAGGGTGGTCTCGCCTTCAGAGATATGGGAGGGCTAGTAGCATCTAGAAAGCCCTCATTGTTGTAGCAAAGATGACATTTTGAGCAGTTGGAGACCCAAGAGAACACCTTCTGGTGCCCCAAGTGGATTTTTGGGACCATAGAGGGATATTGATGAAAATTTGAGGACCAACGCTCAAATGATGATTTTTAGAGGGTTCTACACCACACTTGGCACTCAAAAGCCTCAATGCTTGCCACTTGGAGCTCATTTGATGGATGACATCAACCTTATGACACCTCATTTCTCACACATGTGGTCTTTCATTTGATTTTATATCTAAGGTAGTTGGGTTGGCTTGTAACCCAAGGTTCTATTGTGGTTTTACTTGTCTTTTAGGGGCTTTTAGGCTAATTAGAGACTTGTCCTCATTTAAATAGAGGAGAGGACTATTTCATTTCTCATCATCATCACTTGTGAATTCGACATCTCTACTTGAGAATTTGGGCCTCTTATACCCCTATTGGAGAGATGTGATCTATGGAGCATATTTTTTCTTGAAGTTATATACTTGTCTTTGGAAAAGTTTCCATGGATCAATGATTGGATTGTACATGCATATTGTCTTGTCAGTGTCTTTTAATTGAAAATTTTTAATTTCATGTCTAATGTATGGAATAAATTGGTGATCTAGGTTAAATATTGTGCCCTATTTTTGTTGGATATCAATTTTATGGAAGCTAGGTCATATTATTCCACACGTTACTCATTGTATGGTACGTGAATGGCAATCCCCTTGGTGATCTTACATTAGCTCTCCCAAGTGAATTTTGATTCCACAAAAATGTAATAGTCAAGGTTTTGATGTGAGGGCATCGGATTATCCTTACTCCTTTGCAAGTTTTAGCCAATCTAAAGAATCCGTAGAATCCAATGTTGAAAAATTATGTAGCTACGGTTAGTATTTTTCATTAAAAATCATTGGAGAAATTTAAAATTTGATGTCTGGACAAGTCGGCCTCATGCTCCACAAGTGGGCCCCATTTAGGGCTAATTAGCCCACGTCAAACTCATAAATTGAGTTTCGTTGGCACTCATTTGGATCATCATCTGAATCATCATTCAATCTGCAATTAAAAGACAGGCACCACTCATGTGAAGAAAGAGGACTATTACAGTTACATTGACTTTTCTTCTTCATGCTACATTGACTACATTTGACTTGGGAAAATTTTGGAATCTGTTGACTTCAGTTCATATCATATTTAAAGGTCGAATACTTCAAAAGTATATTGATTCTCGCTGACTGTGATTTCGCTCTTACATTGAGACATTGACCTGAGTTGACCGCATTCCTTGACTGTGGATTTGACCGAAGTTTGAAGGTTCGTATGTTGAATTTTCTGTGTAAATTCTGGACTGAATTTCGACCTCTCATCACAGTCACCTCAAGGCTGAATTTCAGTCTTATTGTGCAGACTAGTACTGTTGACTTGGAGCTGATCTTTCTTTCTGTTGACCGACTTTGACTGGTATTTTTCACTGAGGACAGATTCAGATTTGTTGGAATATTTTGATATACTTTTCATGGACAAAATCTCTCTCATAGGGAAAGAATTTTGGGTTTTCCCCTTGCAGCTTTTGCTCCGGTTGTGAACCTAATCATGGTGTCTCTTGTCTATTGCTTATTGTTCATCATCTACTGTGATCTCTATTTACAACTCTTATTGAAGAATTGAATGGTTGAAGTTTTTCATGTATAGCTACTTGATGATTAAAGTATAAAGAGGGAACTGATTGCATCAATGGAAGTAATTATAAACTGTGAAAATCTATACTTGTCCTAGCCACACTTGATTTTCAACATGGTATTAGAGCCTTGATGAAGAAGAAAGAGCAGGGAGATCATCTTGAAGAGCATTTTAAGGGCATCTAAAAGGTATTTAAAGAAGTTTTAAGTTCTGCCCTATATTGTCACCAACATTCTTCATCATCAATTCCTTCATGAAGACTAAAAGCAAGCTTGAAGGAGCTACTAACTACAAGGCATGGAAGGCAAGGGTTGAAATCATTCTTGAAAGGAACAAGGTTTTGGGAATTGTACAGGTAAAGTTACTAAACTATCTAATCAAGCGGGAAAAGAGAAGTTTCATGAAGATGATATTTTGGAGAGAAGCATTATATTGGCTTCTATCAGGGATCAATTCCCTATATCAATGGACATAAGACTGCTAAAGTTATGTATGATGCTATCATTGGATTGTATACCATTAATAATCTGAATCAATCCATCAGTCTAAGAAGACAATTTTGTAAGATCAAGATGACAAAGAATGACACATTTGTTGGAAATACTGAGAGTGGGGTGAATCAGTATTTCTTTTGAATTGTTAATTATTGCCAGTTAGATTCTTCACAATTAAAGACAGAGAGGTGTATAATAATAATATTAAGGATTAATAAGAACTTCAATCCCCTTTTTATACAATAGATGAGTGAGGGCACCAACCCTTTTAATGAAACAGGCACCTACCTGTTGCCAGGCACCAACTTGGACTTTTGATGAGGCTCCGACCTCTAGGGCTTTGACCCTATCTTCTCAAGGCACCAACCTTGTGTTTAGGAGCTCCTACTCCAAGGACACCAATCCTTCTTCGCTTCTTTATTGGATTATTGATTCAAAGATGCTCCATTGCATCAATTTGCACCAATGTGGAAAAAGTCGAAGTCGGGATTAAATCGGCAAGGGTCCAAAATGTTAAACACCACGTTGAAACACACACATGGTGTATGAGGAGGATAACACACACACAAGAGACTCAACACAATGAAGGATAAGCGTGAGGCTTTCTTATTTTCCATTATACAAAGATGTACATTTATAGTACAATGGTGTGACTCTTGGTTTCATCTTCCAAGGTCACTTGGACTCCATTGTGACTTTTCGCATTCCACACCTACCCATGTAGGATTAGGTGTTCCAACATCCCCCTTAATCCGAAGGGGTATGTGTGAGTCCAAGAAAAGAGTTGTAATACAAATCTGCAAAGTATACATGGCAGCACTTGGGCTGAATCAACTCTCTGAAATGTTGGAAAAAAGAGGTGGTTTTAGGATGACCATAAACACTGGAACGCAATACATGTTGCAGTTCCCGGAACTCTTCCAAAACTGGCAAGAAGCTGAAGGCTTCTGCTAGAGGAATTGTCCCTCATAAAAAAGGGAGACCTTCGACCTAAAAGAAGGGAGGTCTACTACCTGTGGTGGTTTTAGGTTGTCCACCAACCAAAGATGATGGTTTTAGGTTATCCACCAACCGAAAATGATGGTTTTAGGCTATCCACCAACCAAAGATGATGGTTTTAGGTTATCCACCAACCGAAGGTATGCTCATGGGCATCCATATCTCTGGCTACATCTCTGAATCTGGAATGACGAATTGTGGCTCAGGCTCGCTTGAACTGCTGGCTACAACTCTGAACATGGAATGAGAGATTGTGGCTCAGGCTCGCTTGATCTGTCGTCGAAGCTTGTACGTGACCACCATTTTCCCCCCTGTCAGGGACAAGGTGAGATGATGGCGAAAACTCAACTGCAAGTTTGTTCAATATGCGTGAACAAGTTCTAACATGTGTTGTAAACATCTTCTTGGCTACTGATGCCCATTGCCAAGAAGCGATCCATCCAAGATGAATCTTGGTTCTTGCAGGAGGCTTGTTTCTGAAGCATCTGTCTGAAGAATGGGTGTGCCGACCACATTGCTTACATGGATGAAGATCAAAACAGTGATCTTTCATATGGACAACTCGATCATAGTGTTGGCATTTCTCAACTGTTGGCGGAAGTGGAACAAGATCCGGAACGGCTTCATAGAACCGTCATATGTGAACTGGCTAAAAAAACTGATGGCTTTGTAGAACCGGAATAAGGGAAAGGACATCCTTGTCATATCCAAGACCAGCTTCGTTGCTTGTTGTGGACAAGCTCTTCCCAAGGTCCGATGTGGATAATGAGAAGCAGTTGAACTGTTGCATTTGCATGTACATCTGCTGAATGTGAATCATCTTTGTCTTCTTTCTTCTGATGAGAGTCCTTCACAATCTTCTGAACAGAAACAGGTTCAGAATGGTGACTCTTTTGCTGAAGTTCATCTTGTTGGAGCTGAGCTTCCAACTGCAAAAACTCAATCTTCTCTTGTGCATCTAGCAAACAACTCTGAATGTTACATAGAGCATCCTTGTTCATTTTTATCATATCATGAACATTTGAATGAATGAGGTCATTCAACAACATTAATGCCTCATTGATTTTGGCCATTTTCAACAACTTAGGCTCAAAACAAATGAAAGGGTGTCGGCTTCAACCGAAAATGCACCCGTTTACAATGTGATGCAACAAGATACAAATGACTCAAGAGAACTTCCAAAGATGGAAATCTCAAAGTACAAATTCTGCTCCTCAAATGATGGAGGGCAATCAACAATTTTTCAACACAAATTCACTGATTCCAACTATGAATGAAGAGGCAAATTCACTCACAATGTAAGTTCAATACAAAATCTCTGCAAAATATTTTGTAAATGTGCCGCTGAAACAATGTGCAAGAGGCCTTTAAAGCAGCTGAAATTTTTTCTTCAAATAGTTGTTTTAAAACTTATGGCAAACTTGTCTTCTCATGTAAAATTCTTCAAAAAAACACCCTCATGTCAATCCCACAAATCATATAATGTAAAATCTGCAATTTATTCAATCTATCTGCTCCTCATATGCCATTTTCTTCATTAATTCTGCTGTTCATACTCTCTCTTTCCTCTCCTCTCTCTCTCTCTGCTGTTTTTTTTTTTTTTTTTTTTTTTTAATTAAAAAAATATTATTTGGGAAAAAAAAAGAAAAGGGAAATAATTAAAAATGGAATGGAAAATATATGGGAAATTATATATTGAATTAAATGAAAAGGGCGGTATTGCAAATAGGAGGGGAGGTCTTTAAAAATGGCGGGGTGGAATTTTAAATGGTGGGTAAAAATTTAGCTGGGCAAATCGATGGGTAGGGGCGGAATTGCATGGGAGTGGTATATATAAAGGCGAGGGGGTGGTATTTAAAAACACAAAATTTAAAATTTAAAAAAAAATGAAATGGGAGGCCAAAGGCCGTGGCAAAGGGGAGGACGGACTGTTGAATGTGATCGAGTGCAGAGAGTGCGTAAGGGCAGGTGCCGAGGTTGTGTATGAGTAGGGAGCGTGTAGAGTGGAGAGGTATTGAGTGATCGATTGGGGAGAGAGCGGATAGTTGCAGGTTGGGACCGGGTAACGCAGGTGGGAGGGTGTTGACAGGGTGCTTGGAGAGGTGGAGTGCGAGCAGGGAGGGCGCGGATTTGGGAGCCGCAGGGTGGGTGTAGGTGAGAAGAGGGCGTAAGATTAATGCGTAGTGTGGAGCGATAAGGATTGCAAGAGGAGGCGTGTGGAGTTGTGAGTTTAAAATTATAGAGGGGGAGCCGAGCAGATAGGAGGGGCGGAGTACTGTGAGGGCCGAGGAGCGCTGAGTGAGGGGATAGCAGTCGTGGTGAGTTGAAAAGCGTTGCAGAGGGAGCGTTTGTTGTAGTGAATGCAGTGAGGCCGTTTAAGCCATGGGAGAAGGGAGTATAAGGCGTAGAGCGTAGGGGCGTAGGGAACGGTGTGGGCGTTTGGGAGAGCTCGCAGAGAGGGGGCGCGTAGTGGGTTAAGGGTTTGAGTGGAGTGCTCTAAGGCCGCAGGGAAAGGACGGCTCTGCCGTGGGGAATGAGTAGGGTCTGGGCGATGGGTAGTTGCAGAGATTTTTTTATTTTTTATTTTTTATTTTTATTTTTATTTTATTTTTTAAATTTTGTGTTTTTAAAACCCCCCACCACCATATAATTAATACCCCCTCTTCTTTTTAATTATTCTCCTTCCCATTTAATTTAATAAATCCCTTCCCATTATAATAATTCCCTTTTTTAAATTCGCTTCCATAACTCGACCTCACATTACGCATAACCTCCCTCTGATACCATGTTAAACACCACTGTTGCTCTTCTTCAAAGTCAATTTCTGAATGCTGCCACGGATTTGAATGTCACTGCTTCTCAAAACACTTCTGAATGGCGGCAAAAACACTGCTGCAAAAATCCTCCAAATGCTGCAAAAATGCCAACAATTTTTTTGAAAAAGTCGGCAAAACTAAAAAAAATACAAAATATTCATTTTTTGAAAAAATCCTAATATTTTCAAAAAGAAATTAAAAAATTACTAAAGAAACTACCTCACTCACTATTTTTTCGAAAAAGTTGGCAAAAAGTCGGGACTTCGAGGATAAAATCGCAACTTTTTTAGGGATGAAAAAGTCGGCTAATGAAATCGACTCCGGGAAAAATTCGGGATTTTTCCACACTGATTTGCACAATACTGCACCATCTACTTTGCATCACGCTTCTTTATCAATTTTGCACCAAAGTTTGCACCAAGAGTTCTCCACCACACTGCACTAATACTTCTGCACTATTCATCTAGCAATAAGCATTTTTAATTTTGCATCATACTTCATCAACAAATCTGCACTAGTGCTTCTACACCATACTGCAATAGTTCTGCACCACAGTGAACCAACAATAATGCTCTTGCAACAACCCTTCATCACCAAAATCCTTCAAGAACTAGTTCCTTCAATACCACAACACTTCACTGAACTGTTACAAAGGTCCGAGCTTCTGAAATTTCTACAAGATTAAACTTGAGATGATAAATCCGAAACCCAGCAAGAGATGGCAGGTCCTAGGTGTATACAGTCCTAAAAAAACCGACCCTGTGGCTTCAACTATGACTGCTGTCCATACAAATCAATTTCTGTTCAGGAATCTGAGCTGTAGTGAGATGACATACAGTCAACTGTTAATCACAGGGAGGCCGAGATTAATATCTCATGCTGTGACAGATTTAAACCCAATCTTTATTTATTATAATTCCTTTTTTTTCTCAAGTCACGAGTTGTGAACAGACCTCCTGTATTTATTTCCTTCAACGATTTGTTTTTTACAGACTACACCTTAATTCTGAGATCCGAAGTGTATTTTTTTTTTCCATAGTTTGTTGTAAATAAGTAGATAATCCACATTGGCCGAGATTGCTTCTCCTTCTAGGTTGCGGCTACTTCACAGTCTTATACCTGCATTTTTAATCCTTCGCTGTCCCTTACCTTGACTTTGCAGAATTATCCTCCAAGCTGTTCACCCAATCCGCAATCTTTATCCTTGTTCATGAGATATGAACTCTAACCTGTAATGAAGGTTGTGCTAAAGGTTAATGCGAAACAAGGGAGTAATTACATATAAATACACCTAATTTTCGACCCTTCACCAAACAGATGCGTCCTTAAGTAGGCCAACTTGTCCTAGAAAGTGATGTCGGCTCACTGGACCAGAAATTATGTATTAACTTAAAAATTCAATAACTATCAAACCATTTGGAGTTTCGGGCTGAGTAATAGCTCGTTGGAACGGGAAAAATATACTCTACAAGATGGTATAGGGCCCATATTGATAGGATGCCTCCAAGGTGATAAAATTTTTTTTTCTTTGTGACTGTCTTTAATTTTTTGTGTGCAAGAGGTGAATAGGACAACATGCCTTTTCCACTGCTTGGCTTCTCCTTTGTTATGGCTTATCAATCAGAGGATCATAGTGTCATCATAGGACATCTATGTCATCATGATAGTACCCACCAAAGTCATGAAGGTATAGCATCATGTATTCAATAATAGTGCAATAATATGTCATAGTGCAGCATCATTAGGAGAACTTCAAATGATATTTTCCATGTTATCATCTAGTCTTTCGGCCATCATCAAGTGTGTTCATTCATTCAACTTGTTTCCATCAATGACAACTTGGATTAACAATCTCCCCCTTTGTCATTGGATGGCAATATTTTTATTCTCTCCCCGTTTGACATCAATGGCAATGGGGTCCCAATGTGCTCCCCCTGTCATGCTGCTCCCCCTAACATACTGTACCCCTGCCATGCTGCTTGATTTAATGTGATGCAAGAGCAATGACCCCCATATTTTGGCGAAGATACTCAAATGCTTTTCGTGGGAGGGGTTTTGTAAAGATATCCGCAATTTGCTCTTTTGTATTGACGTATTCCAACCTGATATTATGTTCAGAAACTTGTTCACAGAGAAAGTGGTATTTGATTGGAATATGTTTGGTCCTTGAGTGCATCACCGGATTCTTTGACAGACTGATGGCGCTAGTATTGTCACAAAAAATAGTAATTGGTTGCTTAGTTTCTATGTTGACATCCTTCAAGGCTTCCTTCATCCATAGAATTTGTGTACAACAATCAACAGCAACTATATATTCGGCTTCAGCTGTAGAAAGAGATATAGATGATTGCTTTTTGCTGAGCCAAGATACAAGACAATCTCCCATAAAGAATGCATTTCCACTGGTACTTTTTCGATCATCCATGCTTTCGGCCCAATCAGCATCAGAGTAAGCTGTCACAATAAGAGTTGAACTCTTAGGATACCAAAGACCGAAATCAGTGGTTCCTTTCAAATATCTGAGAATTCTCTTCACAGCTGCTAGATGGGATTGTTTAGGACTTGACTGAAATCTTGCTATCATTCCTACTACTTGCATAATATCTTGTCTTGTAGCAGTTAAGTATAGGAGAGCTCCAATTATTGACCTGTAAAGAGTTGCATCTATGAGAGGGGTATCATCATCTTTGCTTAATTTACAATCTGTGGTCATCGGTGTGCTCATAGGTGCACAATCTTCCATCCCATATCTTTTGAGCATGTCTTTAAGATATTTTGCTTGAGATATAAACATGCCTGTAGAGGTTTGAGATATTTATAGCCCAAGAAAGTAAGACAACTCACCAATCATTGACATCTCGATTTTTTTGGACATATTTAGAGCAAATTCATGGCTCATTTCTTCATCATTGCTAGCAAAGATTAGATCATCAATGTAAACAAGAGTGATCAGAAGTTTTTCCTTTTCCATCTTCATGTAGAGATTGCTACTTGCCACTCCCTTTTTGAAACCTTCTTGTTGCAGATAGTGATCCAACTTTGCATACCATGCTCTAGGGGTTTGTTTTAATGCATACAAGGCCTTTTTTAGTTTGCATACAAAGTCTTTTCCTTTAGCAAGATCAAATCCCTCTGGTTGCTCCATGTAAACTTCTTCTTTGAGATCTCCATTTAGGAATGTTGATTTTACATCCATTTGATAAACCTTGAATCCTTTTGAGCAAGTAAATGCTAAAAACATTCTTATGGCTTCCAATCGAGCTACTGGTGCAAAGGTTTCTTCGAAGTCAATTCCTTCAATTTGTGAGTATCCTTTGGAGCCAAGTCTGGCTTTATTTCTGATGATTTGTCCATCTTCATTCATCCTTTTTTTGAATACCCATTTTGTTCCAATTATATTTTTATCTTTTGGGTGAGGTACCAGTTCCCAAGTCTCATTTTTTTCGATTTGAGACATTTCTTCTTCCATGGCCTTTATCCAATAAGGATCTTTGCTTGCTTGAGAAAAAATTTTAGGTTCTATTAAAGATAATAGTGCCACATCATCTTTTCTTGGGGTGCTTATCATTCTTCTTCGAGTTTGAATTCCTTCATCTATATTTCCGATGACTTGTTCTTCTAGATGATGTCTTTGAATAAACTTGATCTTAGAGGGAGTTTGTGAAAATTCACTTTGAGGTTCTTCATTCTCCTCTTTGTTTTCAAGTTCTTCTTCTTCACTTTGTTCAAAGAAAGGCTCAACTTCATGATCTTCAACTCTCTTTTCTAGAAGGCCTTCATCAATCTTCACATCAACGCTTTCCATTATTCTTCGTAGACGATTGTTGTAACATCTGTAAGCTTTGCTCCTAGTGGAGTATCCAAGAAATATTCCTTCGTCAACTCTAGAATCAAATTTACCTGGTGAGTCATCATTTATTTTTATGAAGCATTTGCTTCTAAAAACCCTGAAATATTTTACTGAAGCAGGTCTTCCTTTCCATAATTCATAAGGAGTTTTTTCATTATTTGATCTTAGTTGAGTTTGATTTAAGGTATAAACTACGGTTCCAACTACTTCTCTCCAAAATTTTGGTTGCAAATCAGCTGCTAGTAGCATTGCCCTTGCCATTTCTTGAATGGTTCGGTTCCTTCTTTCAACTACTCCATTTTGCTGAGGTGTCCTAACAGTAGAGAGTTCTATTTCGATTCCATGCTCTTTACCAAATTCATCAAATTCTTTTGAGGTGAATTCTCCTCCTCTATCCGTTCTAAGACATTTGATCTTAGAATCTTTCTCATTCTCAATTAGAGCCTTAAGATTCTTAAAACATTCAAATGCTTCGGATTTATATTTTATGAAATATATACACATCATTCTAGTATAATCATCAACAAATAGAGCAAAGTACCTTTCACCTTGAAGAGCTGGAGTTCTAGTTGGCCCACACAAATATGCATGAATGATTTCCAAAGGTTTTGATGTTGATAACTCCTTAGTTTTGTGGCTAGTTCTAGTTTGCTTTCCATGTTGGCATGGGCCACATACAACTTGATTTGGCTAGCACATTTTAGGAATGTCCCTTACTGCTTTAATTTTGTTGATGTTGACTAGGTTATCAAAACTTGTATGCCCCAATCACTTGTGCCATAACCAACTTTCATCTGTTTGACTTAAGTAACATTTATTTTCTTGGATTCTACTGAGAATGTAAACATTATCTAGTGTTCTTACTCCTTTCGCCACAAGTTCTCCTAAGGATGAGTCTCTTATTTCCCAATTTTTTGTACTATAGACAACATTATGTCCTTGGTCACAAATCTGGCTAACACTTAAGAGATTGTGTTTGAGCCCTTCTACCAGCAAGGTATTTTGAGCCTTTCGTTGTCCATTGACAAGGGTAGCAGTTCCTTTTCTAGTGATTTTAGTGGATCCACTTCCGAAGGATACGTTTCCATTTTTCTTGTTCAATGAAATAAACTTCTTTTGGTCACCTGTCATATGTCTTGAGCATCCACTATCCACGAACCAATGATTTTCTTCACTATGAGCACACAGAGCTAGGACACATTTATCAGTTTTGAGATTTACGATTTTAGTTTTTTCCTTTTTGAGAGGGCAATTTTGTTCATTATGATCATAATTATCACATAATGAGCAAGACGGATCAAACTTAGCCAAAGGATCAAAGGAATTGTAAGTTTTTATTTGTCCTTGCTCTTTAGGACCACGTAGTTGGTTTGTTTGATCGTTCAATCTTGGTGCTTCATTCTTATGAGCCTTGCAATGCTTAGCTTGATGCCCAAAGTTTTTACAATAGTAACAATACCCAAGAAAAATAGTTTGATACCTATTGTAGTATCCATAGCTTGAACCAACATTCTTCCTTGGAGTTGCTCTTTCTTCAATTCTTGGTTTTGAAATGGGACTTTGTCCCTGACGAGATGACTTTTCTTCTCTTGGATGGCAAGAGAGTACGTCAGCTTAACTTCTAGCATTATTCTTTGTACTTGATGATTCTCCTTTGAAACCATTTCCAGACTTATCATGTTGAGGTTTTTGAGTATTAAGAATATTGTCAAGAGCTAGAGAGATTTGCCAACTCCTTTTGACTCGCTCTAATTCCTTTCTTAGAGATATTATTTCAGCTTCACGTTTTTCACAGATATCATCCTTCTATTTTAGCTTAATGTTCAAGAAGTCTTCCCTTCTTTTTGCTTCCTCTCTTTCTATTTTGAGGGAAATTATCTTCTTTTGTAGATTCTCATTTTTTTTCAATGGCACTCATTAGCAAACTATCCATGTTTCTTTCATCTTCCAGTTCTGAGTCATCATCATTTGTAAATGCCATGAATAACGTTTCTTTGCTTCCAACATAATTACTTTCATCATCTGACTCATCATCACTTTCTTTGTGATGATGCATATTTCTAGTTGATTTCTTTTTGATGACTACAAATTCATCTTCATCAGACTCAGCTTGTTTGGAGAAGAAGTTCTTCTTATTAAACCCTTTCTTGTTGTACATCATCCTTTTAGAGTCCTTTTCATCATCACTATCATGTTTATGAGGACATTTTGCAGCGTAATGACCTATTCTTCCATAATTGAAACAAATAAGAGGGTACTTACCTTTTATCTTAGATCCCCTTTTTAGTCTTCTTACAAATTGAGCTAACTTGTTTTCAGTATCAGATTCATTGTTGTTGTAGTTCCATCCTTTTCCTTCTTTTGTAGATCTTGAGGCTTTGAAAGCTGCTTCTTTGAAATTTGGACTCCCTTTCCTCATCTCATAGGCAATAAGAATTCCATGAAGTTCATCCATCTTGAGAGTATCTAGGTCCTTCATTTCTTCTATGGCACTTTGGAGTCAAATCTGTCAGGAAGCAATCTCAGGATTTTTTGAACAATGGTGCTTTCTTCAATATTTTCTCCTAGTCCTTTAAGAGAGTTAACCACTTCAGCTACTCGGAAGAAGTATGATGCAATATCTTCTTCATCATCCATTTTCAAACTCTCGAATTGTCTTTTATAAGTTTGAAGCTTTGCCTTCTTAACTTTGGAGTCCCCATCATATAGAGAAACCAACTTATCCCATACTTCTTTGGCTAAGTCACAATTCATGACTTTCGTAAATTCGGAATCGGTAATTCCACTAGTGATGGAATTTAAAGCTTTGGCATTAGCAATGTAGGCTCTTCTTTCTTCTGGATTAGTTGGAAGATTGGAGGGAGCTTTGTACCCATCCAAAACAGAGTGCCATACTTCAGGGCCAAGAGACATTAGATAGTAGGACATCCTCTTTTCCAAGAACTAATATTTGTTCCGTCAAAGATAGGCAGTTTCCCTGTTGCTTCCATGTTCTTCATTGTGCCTAAGAATCCTTCTTCCAGCTGTTACGCTGATAATGAAGAAGCTGGCTCTAAAACCAATTGTTGGAAATATAGAGAGGGGGGTGAATCAATATTTCTTTTCAATTGTTAATTATTGCCAATTAGATTCTTCACAATTAAAGACAGAGAGGTGTATAATAATAATATTAAGGATTAATAAGAACTTCAATCCCCTTTTTTAAATAATAGTATACAATAGATGAGTGAGTGCACCAACCCTTTTAATGAAACAGGCACCTACTTGTTGCCAAGCACCAACCTGGACTTTTGATGAGGCTTCGACCTCTAGCGCTTTGACCCTATCTTCTCAAGGCACCAACCTTTTGTTTAGGAGCTCCTACTCCAAGGACACCAATCCTTCTTCGCTTCTTTATTGGATTATTGATTCAAAGATGCTCCATTGCATCAATTTGCACAATACTGCACCATCTATTCTGCATCACGCTTCTTTATCAATTCTGCACCAAAGTTTGCACCAAGAGTTCTCCACCACACTGCACTAATACTTCTGCACTATTCATCTAGCAATAAGCATTTTTAATTCTGCATCATACTTCATCAACAAATCTGCATCGGTGCTTCTACACCATACTGCAACAGTTCTGCACCACAGTGCACCAACAATAATGCTCTTGCAACAACCCTTCAATACCAAAATCCTTCAAGAACTAGTTCCTTCAATACCACAACACTTCACTGAACTGTTACAGAGGTCCAAGCTACTGAAATTTCTGCAGGAGTAAACTTGAGATGATAAGTCCGAAACCCAGTAAGAGATGGCAGGTCCTAGGTGTATACAGTCCTAAAAAATCCGATCTTGTGGCTTCAACTGTGACTACTGTCCATACAAATTAATTTCTATTCAGGAATCTGAGCTGTAGTGAGATGACATACAGTCAACTGTTAATCACAGGGAGGTCGAGATTAATATCTCATGTTGTGACAGATTTAAACCCAATCTTTATTTATTATAATTCCTTTTTTTTCTTGTGTTCACGAGTTGTAAACAGATCTCCTGTATTCCTTCAATGATTTGATTTTTACGGGACTACACCTTAACAATTCTGAGATCTGAAGTGTATTTTTTTTTTCCACAGTTTGTTGTAGCGTAGATAATCCACAATGCTGAGATTGCTGCTCCTTCTAGGGTTGCGGCTCAAAACAGGTCTTATACCCAGACTTTAATCCTTCATTGTCCCTTACCTTGACTTTGCAGAATTATCCTCCAAGCTGTTCACCCAATCCGCAATCTTTATCCTTCGTGTTCATGAGATATGAACTCGAACCTGTAATGAATGTTGTGCTAATGGTTAATCTGAAACAAGGAGAGTAATTACATATAAATACACCTAATTTTCGACCCTTCACTGAACAGATGCATCCTTAAGTAGGCCGACTTGTCCTAGAAAGTAATGTCGGCTCACTGGACCAGAAATTATGTATTAACTTAAAAATTCAATAACTATCAAACCGCTTGGAGTTTCGCGCTGAGTAATAGTTCGTTGGAACGGGAAAAATATACTCTACAAGACGGTATAGGATCCATATTGATAGGATGCCTCCAAGGTGATAAAAACAATTTTTCTTTGTGACTGTCTTTAATTTTTTGTGTGCAGGAGGTGAATAGGACAGCATGCCTTTTCCACTGCTTGGCTTCTCCTTTGTTTTGGCTTATCAATCGTAGGATGATAATTTCATCATAGGACATCTATGTCGTCATGATAGTACCCAGCAAAGTCATGAAGGTATAGCATCATGTATTTAATAATAGTGCAGTAATATGTTATAGTGCAACATCATTAGGAGAACTTCAAATGATATTTTCCATGTTATCATCTAGTCTTTCAGCCTTTATCAAGTGTGTTCATTCATTCAACTTGTTGCCATCAATGACAACTTGGATTAACAACATTGGCATCATATTGTGTTAAGATATCTCAAATTAGGGACCAACTCAAATCCATTGATGAAGAAGTATCTGATAGGGAATTGGTAGTTGTTGCCTTGGGTGGTTTTCCTAGATCTTGGGATTCGTTTGCATCAGTATTAGTGCAAGGAAAAATGCTCCAACTTTTGACAAGCTATGGGAAGCATGTACGTAAGAAGAGTCAAGACTCTTTTCTAGAGGAGATATTGAAGATCCAAGTATAGAAGCATTTGCACCTCATGTGAAGGGAAATAAGAAGAAATCAAATTTTGGCAAGTTTTAAAGAAATCTTGGGAAAAGGCAAGGCCCTAGATATGCTTCAAAGAAGGATTCTACTTCACAAAGAACACCTCCTCCTTGTTGAAAAATGTGTAACTAGGTTCGGTCTTCATAAATATGAAATGTACTTTTGAATCTTGTATATTGTAAAATGAAAGAAAATTATTATTATTGTTTTTGTGGCATGGGTTTCATGCTCAAGGTATTTTATTTTAGAGGTCAAGCACCCATTGAGTGCTTCTAGGGTGTATCCTCGGGTCAAGGTGTCAAAAGAGTCATTATCAAATGAAGAAGACCCCATCGAGCACATTGTAATTTGTAAAAATAATTATTTTTGTATTTAAAAGAGTCGAAATACCCTCCAAGACCTGTTACCACTCAAACCAGCAGGTGACTTAAAAGGGATTCCTAAGAGGGCAACTACTAGGTCAAGGGAAACAATGGAGACTTACCCCACTATAACCACAGCTAAGATTCCCTGCTCTTTACGGACTTTCACCAATGGGAGACCCAGTAATGAGAAAGTCACTTATAAAGGATGGATTGACAAACAGATGTGAAGTGACCTTAGAGACCCTTTTCCTAGGATATGATTAAGAATGGAGCTTGCTTGCTCTTTAAGCAAGGTACAAGACCTTCTAGGGAAAGGAGATGAGAATTTAAGGGTTAGGCTAGAGGGATATGACTTGAAAAGGAATTTCCCAATCCTTAAAATCCTTATAGAACTTGGATTCCCGAGTTGTCCTTGATAAATTGTCTTTGATAAGAAATGGGACCACAAGGGGCCAAGTGGACCCAGCCCAGGTTAAGGGAATGGAATCTAGCAACCGATGATATTCTTAACCTGATCAAGACTAGGGGAAAGGATTAAACAATAATTTTCACCTAAAGATGTCAAATTGATCCTATGAGGTACTAGCCTTGGGAACACTAGGGCAAAACTTGATCTTAGATCTAGGGCTTGAGATATCTCACAATCCCATTGTTGAAATCTCTTAAAATTCGGAGGAGACCTTGTGGACACACCAACACAGTAGACCCTAGGAGATCGAAATTTTTATAGGGCTAGTTTCTTGGGAAATTGATGCCCTAGGTGACCCAACATGGCTAGACCTAGAGGAGGAAAAAGGTTAAAAATATGGTTTAAATGACCACCCTTTGATGGATTAGTGCCTAATTCCTCTTGGGGATATGGAGTCTAGGAGAATTGTGAAGATGGATTTCGTTTCTTGTTCAAGGAGGCTCTCAAAGTCAACTTCGTCCAATGTTAAGGGCAAGAGAAGAAAAGTGACCTAAAAGGAATTTATACTTCATTGCAAATGGAAGATGCTTATTGAGATAATTCAATCTCTAGGACAATTCATTCGTCAAACATGGCCCATACATAGAGACAAGCTAAATAGAAACATAATTCCACATTGATGTTGTAAATGCATGCAACAATTAGCCCTAAAATAGAGAAAATATCATAACCAATGTATGCAGCAAAATAAAATAAAATAGTGTCAAAATTCCACTTACATGTAAGAGAATATATCCAACTAGCATCAGATTTGCAATATAAGAAGCTCCAAGAATACAAGAACCCAATCCATCAAAACTCATCCATTATACACAAATATCCACCAAGGAAAAAGTGTGAAGTTCTCTAATGAGAGAGTGATAAAATCCAAGTGATGATACAAATGAATCCATCCAACTCCTATTTATACACCAATTAGGAGTTTGAATTACCTAATGGGCCTGCATTAGCCTCTAAACATAAAATAATGTGCAATTTAACTGATTTTTGGTGACAAGCCCACCATACTAGCTCACAAATGTAATAATAAGCCTCTCAAGAGGTCAATTAATAATCTATGCATGTCGTATGGCCCTCCAAGAGGCCTAATGAGGTCAATAAGTGCCATAATGATGAATAGGATTCTCAAAAGTGATGGACAAGGGAGTGGCCCCTTGTTCTCCTAACAATAAACCTGTGGTGCTCCCAGTGGGTGTGGGGGCACACTAAATGCCTGTAGACTATCTGTAAGGGCTCATATGATGGAATTAATGTTGCCATGTCATCTTACAAGTTCTGGGACACATGCCAAGTGTGTGGTGCACCTGTGGGGCCATCTAGGCATAGTGTACCAAATGCATCTTCCTCATCCAAAAGGAGGATCTCCAGCCATCTCTGAACATCTCTGGGGATCCATGGCGTGATGTCTATTGCTGTGGAGGCCCATGGCTTTTTACCCACACCCTATATGTGCCAATGTAGCCCTTTGGACGATTAGAACCCCGTATAGAGAGACCAAACCCAAATGGACACCACCTATAATCCTACAATCCAATGCGTCCCCTAGCCTTCCAGTACAACAATTCATTAAAGTAATCAGGTAAAAGAGCTTACAAACCATGGAAAACAAGTGGACACTTCATAATGGCATGCCCTTCCATAATGGGCTTTGGCATGTGTTAATGTCTCCAAGCGCCAAAGGGGGTTAGCCAATTACTTTATTAGGTGGTTTCTACCTTTAGAGGGAATAGTATGTCTAAGGTACATCCCTCAAATGGTGGTTGCATGTGAAAGAAGTGAAATGTAATGGGGAATGATAGGGGCAATCCTGGGCCACATATCAGGGCACAAGTGTAGCTAGAGAAAGGGAAGCCCACACTTGGGGATGTAATGTGTAGGAGGGAGAAATCGTGGTACATGAGGTGCCCCGACCTCGATTTTTCCACCCTTCCTGATATGCCTTCTTCCTTTTATGATTTTTTTCTTTGATAACTGCTCGGGGCTCAAAGGATAAGAGCATGATGTGTAAGATATAGTAGCGATTACCCCCTTTTTGGTAGGGTGGTTCATTTCCCTCCAAGGATTTGGACAATCATGGTTCCCGAATGATAAAGGAGGCTCATCTAGGGCCTATGGAACCAGGGTGTTGGCCATGGGTATGGGGTAGAGCTCATGCACTGGTTTTTGCCAATGTGCTAATTATGTTTGTCCTAACCATATTTTGCATCTTGTGGTACATTTTCGTGTTGAATGTGCCCAATTATGCTTTAACTTTTATTTTCAACTGCTTCAACCTTCGGGGCATCGTTCCAAGCCTAACCCATGGTGGGGGCAAGGGAATGGGTAGGCTAACCCTATGTGGACCCAATGAGGACATGTGGACCCAGGTGGAAGAGATGATGAATGGGGTATAGTGGGTGAAAGGGGAGTGATATATGTGGATAAGGGAGCGAGACCACACAACTAAAGTTGGGGCTTCCCAAGTAGTACCACCCTAAAACCAAATGGTCAATAAAGGAGATCCCACGAGACTAAAATCCAAGGGTAACATCCAAAAGAGGTCAAGGGGACAGAGGCACATACTAAGCCCACTCTTTTTGCCGAATCCCCCCAATTAATCAATGCCCAAAAGTGTCCATGATAAGTAAACCCAATACTCAATTACCAAATGACAAGACATATCTTTGGGGTCGGGAGGCCTACCTTCAAACATACAATCAATACAGATGGGTGAGGGACCACATGGTTGGCTCAGGTGGCAGAGAAATGGCACAAAGAGCTAGTTGAGGGTTGCGAGGGGCTGTTGGCTGCTGGCTGAGGTCCATCATGGAGAACATTTTTATCCTAGGGATATCACCCACGAAGTGGTGGGTAACAAGACCAAATCATCTTGGCAGCTAAGAAGTCAACCTAAATTAGGGTACTTTGTCCACCTTGGAACCCTATATATAGGAGGGAACTCGACCTCCTAGAGACATCATTCATCCTCTCATCATTCAAGCAAAGGAGAAGAAGAAGTAGGGCAACGAAGAAGGAAGGACGAAAGAGAAGTGTTTGGGTTATTTTCTCTCTCTGTCTTTTGACACGTGCGAAGGAAGGAGGCTAGGGTTTTTCTGTTGCAAGATCAAACTTGGAGAAATTGCAGGAAGAAGGTCAAGGGAAGGTCTACTAGGTCATCCTCAAGCCTTAGAAGAAGGAGAAACCCAAGCGAAGGTCAAAGGAAGATCTGGAAGCCTAAATCTGCTCACACGTGTGAGGCAGCAGTTGTTACTGGGGGCTGAAAATTTCAGACCTGCTGTAGAGGCCAAAATTCTGTAGTTGGGGGTCAAAGTTGTATTGTTGGAAGAGATTTGACTAGGTTTGACTTGGACAAGGGAAGCACATCACCAAGAAGGTCGGACTTTATCTTTCAGGTGTATTGGTCTTGGTCTAGAGGTCGTGGAATTCGTCATTTGAAGAATCTATAAGAAGAGGAGAGTTGTGGGTTTTCCTCTCAACAAGAGATGTTTTGGCCCTGACTTGCAACCTATATTTTGTGTTCCTTTTTACTGTTGATCTTCTTGTTTTGGTAGTTGTTTGATGATAATAATAACATAATAATTCAAGAAGAAGCTAATAAGTAAGAAAAAGTAAAAAGACATCACAAGAAATTATCAAGTTTAAGAGAAATCTTCTTAACTATAGCCCTATAGATTTCTCAGCATGGTATCAAAGCTAAGGTTGGCTAAGGGCATGATGGAGATCACTACTTTCTTGAAGAAGTCTTTAAGAAACTGTTCTATGGTAGCAAGTCATCTCAAGAAGGGTATCAAGGCATTATGGAATCTCCTATTTACCATTATGAATAGTATGACCAAGACATCTACAAAGGATGAAGGATTATTCTCAGCACTTACTGGCACATTTGAAGATGAGAATAATTGGGTAATCGACAGTGGAGCATCAAGACATATGATTGGTGAGCACAAGCAACTAAAGACCTTATCAAGAGGAAAATCTTCTTACTCTGTTGAGCTTGGTGACAAGAGGAGTTATCCTATAAGAGGAATTGGATCAACCTCGCATGAGCTAGAGAATGGAGGAAGTATTCATATCAACAACATCATATTTGTTCCAGGCTTGCAAAAAAATCTACTTTCTATTTTATGTCTAGAAGATAAGGGAGATATAGCCGCTTTTATAGCTGAAAAGGTTGTAGTATGGGATAAATACTCTTGCATTGAAAATGCAAAGATGATTAGGATTCATGGAGGAAGACTTTAAAAATTATTTACTCCTCTCTCTCAAGCTTTGGCTCACATTGAAGTAAGTCCTTGTAAGCTTTGGCGTAGAAGGTCTGGTCACCTTCACTACAAAATCTTACAAACTCTAAATTCCATGGTGATTGGCATCCCTGAACTCAAGGAGGATCATGAAGGAGTATGCAAGGGATGTGCATTGGGTAAAAATGTCAGGAGACCATTTGGAAGCAGTGCATCAAGGTCAAAAGAAATTATGGATCTCATTCATTCTGATGTTTGTGGTCCTATCTCAACAAAGTCTCTTGGAGGTCATCTATGTTATGTAACATTCATTGATGACCATTCAAGGAAAACTTGGGTTTATTTGTTTAAATCCAAGGATGAAATATTCAACAAATTTCAAGAATTCAAAGCTTAAGTGGAGATCCTTACAGAAAGGAGAATAAAGATACTAAGGTCCGACAATGGAGGAGAATACACTTCAAAGGAAATCATAGCTTTCTGTAAGGAGGCTAGGATTAAGAGGGAATTTATAGTCCCATATAATCTCAAACAAAATGGAGTTGCAGAACGAAAGAATCGATTTATTGAAGAAAGTGTAAGAGCCATGTTACATGATCAAGATTTGCCAAAATTTCCGTGGGGTGAAGCTACAAAGACTGTTGTATATATTCAAAATCAAAGTCCTCAAAGACCGCTAGACAACATGACTCCTGAAGAAGCATTCACTGGGAAGAAACCAAGTGTGGACCATCTCCGAATATTTGGTTTTGCTGTCTATATTCACCTTCCGAAGGATAAAAGAAAGAACTTGGATCCTACAAGCATGAAGGGAACATTTGTTGGCTATAGTAATAATTCAAAGGCATATAGGATCTACATAAAGTAAGGACACCGAATAAAAGTTAGTCGAGATGTGATATTTGATGAAATTATTGCATTTAAGAAATCAAAGGACCTCTCAATGGACTCTAATGATGAAGAACTTCCAATATTTGAAGGGGAATGTACCAATAACAACATGGTATCAAAGTTAAGGTTGGCTAAGGGCATGATGAAGATCACTACTTTCTTAAAGAAGTTTTTAAGAAAGTGTTCTATGGTAGCATTCTAAGTCACCTGACACGGGGATTCGGGATTCGATGGATATGGGGATTCGAAAATCGGATTCGAGATACGGTGACCCCCGGAACAGGACACGTCCGTATACATTATATATTATTTTATTAAATATATATATATATTAAAAATTAGATATTTTTTACACAAATTCATACAAATTCATTGATTCAAACATAGATTTAAGATCTTAGATACTCATACATTATACATTGATACATTGATTCATGAACAATTTCCTCCTCCCTTTGCCTTGTTGCTTGGCCCTGCCTCTCTTGTCACTTATTTCCACAATGGGTATTTGGGGTCATGAGTTTGTTTTCCCTGCACATTTGAAGTTGTTGTTGCAGCCCCACTTCCAATAGATGGAATACTTGCAAACTCTGATGAAACAGGGACAAGAGGGACATCTCCAATGGGGACATTCTTCCCCTTTCTTTGCCCCTGACTTGCTACCCTTGATTGAGCCATGAATACTGTAAAAAATAAACAAAAATGACGAAATATATAAAACATATGCACATGCAAACACTAACAGCAAACTAAATGCAAAAACATAGAGGGACAGTGCACTTACTGGATGCTCGAATCTCTTTGAAAAAACTCCCTTTCTCCTTGCTAACCCTTGCTCCTTGCTCACTTCACAAACAAATAGTTGTGAGAAATAATGAGAGAAATCGGACTTTTATAACTCAACATCGCACTTTTTCGCTGGTCGAATCTGACTGTATGGGTATGATCAAATCCTATGATTTGGGTACGAATCCGTACATATCTTGATTCGAGATTCGTGGGCCCCACCCAACGAACCCAGTTTCTTAGGTAGCAAGTCATCTCAAGAAGGGTATCAAGGCATTGTGGAATCTCCTATTAACCATCAAGAATAGTATGACCAAGACATCTACAAAGGATGAAGGATTATTCTCAACACTTATTGGCACATTTGAAGATGAGAATATTTGGGTAATCGACAGTGGAGCATCAAGACATATCACTAGTGAGCACAAGCAACTAAAGACCTTATCAAGAGGAAAATATTCTTACTCTGTTGAGCTTGGTGACAAGAAGAGCTATCCTGTAAGAGGAATTGGATCAACCTTGTTGGAGCTAGAGAATGGAGGAAATATTCATCTCAACAACATCCTATCTGTTCCAGGCTTGCAAAAGAATTAACTTTCTATTTTATGTCTAGAAGGCAAGGGACATAAAGTCGCTTTAATAGATGAAAAGGTTGTAGTATGGGATACTCTAGCATCTAAAATGCAAAGATGATTGGTATTCATGGAGGAAGACTTTACAAATTGTTGACTCCTCTCTCTGAAGGTTTGGTTCACATTGAAGTAAGTCCATGTGAGCTTTAGCATACAAGGTTTGATCACCTTCACTACAAAATCTTACCAACTCTAAATTTAATGGTGAATGGCATCCTTGAACTCAAGGAGGACCATGAAGGAGTATGCAAGGGATGTGCATTGGGTAAAAATGTCAGGAGACCATTTGTAAGCAGTGCTTCAAGGTCATAAGAAATTATGGATCTCATTCATTTTGATGTTTGTGGTCCTGTGTCTACAAAGTCTCTTTGAGGTCATCTATATTATGTAACATTCATTGATGACCATTCGAGGAAAACTTGGGTTTATTTGTTGAAATCCAATGCTGAAGTATTCAACAAATTTCAAGAATTCAAAGCTGAAGTGGAGAACCTTATAGAAAGGAGAATAAAGATACTAAGGTCCGACAATGGAGGAGAATACACTTAAAAGGAAATCATAGCTTTCTGTAAGGAGGTTGGGATGAAGAGAGAGTTGATAGTCCCATATAATCCCGAACAAAATGGAGTTGCAGAACGAAAGAATCGATTTATTGAAGAAAGTGTAAGAGCCATGTTACATGATCAAGATTTGCCAAAATTTCTGTGGGGTGAAGCTACAAAGACTATTTTATATATTCAAAATCGAAGTCCTCACAAATTGCTAGACAACATGACTCTTGAAGAAGCATTCACTGGGAAGAAACCAAGCGTGGACCATCTCTAAATATGTGGTTGTCCTGTCTATATTCACATTCCGAAGGATAAAAGAAAGAATTTGGATCCTACAAGCATGAAGGGTATTGTATCTTCAGAGACAATCCCTCGATTGTGAAAGGAATCAGTGCTTAAGACATTTTAAAAGTGTGTCACAGAAATGATTTTATCATGAGGTCTTTGTTCTATCCCTCTGCAGACTAGTTTTCTAAAATCCTTAATGACCTGGAATAATAAAAGATTTCATAATGCCATTCACTGCTGATATCTGAATGAAAAGAAGAACTGCAGGGGAAACTCAAAGTAATATGTTGAAAACACAGAATCTACCACTTTTAAGTTTGAGAGGAAATTCATGGAGAGAGAGGAAACTCGAAATAATATGCTGTAAACACAGAATCTATTACTTTGAAGTTTCATCAGGAGTTTGTGAAGAGAGGGGAAACACAAAATAATATGCTGTAAACACAGAATCTGTTACTTTTAAGTTTCAGAGAGAATTTGTGAAGGGAGAAGAGATGGAGTGAAGGAGCGCAAATTAAGGTTATTTAACTCTTACTCACTGATGTAATTAAGAGACCAACTGCTACATTACTTAACTTCATTCAAAGAAGAAGGGACACAAAATGGCACAAGGAACACGAACCACCGTCAACAATTGCAGGAAACTTACTGCTTTCATTTACCCATCAGAAAAAGAAGCACAAAATGTAATCCCCAAGAGGTTCAGAACTCAGGGACCCTTTTTCTTTATTTCTATCTACTTAAATATATTCAAATAGTTCGTAACTGCTGAAATTCTTGAAACTATTTCGGCTACCTAAAATGTTAAGATTACTTATGCAATCATACGAAGAAAACGAATTGAAACTGGAAATATCATTCGTTTCACTGAATCTGATATGTTGTTGGTGCGTCCCCCCGAAGTGTTGAGGTGTCATTTCTTGTTATGATGCGATAGTGCACAGTTCTGTAACGACGCCACTATGCCCGACTTGACCCAGCTGTCGTGCTTCCAACAGTGCCACTATATGCTCTTCTGCTTGACTCTGACTATACCTCTGTGCTTCAAACAATGTTATCTTGTCCCCTTTTGCCTGACTCTACCCATGCTTTTGCGTTTCGAACATTGTCATCATGTAACCTACTACTCGACTCTGCCTCTTCTGCACGTGCCTACTGTGTTTAGTCTTCCCTTCACCTTTGCTTTGCGTCGGGTCACTTACCTGAGTCTCTCTGCCTACGTTCAGACTTTCTTCCGTTATCAAGGCGTTTCACCGGCTTTACGTTATAATCATCCTTTCTTCCTCCGATGCGATCTAACACAAGAAATGCCTTACCTTCGGATTTGAAAACCTTTGGAGTTCACTTTTGAAACCACATCGCATCCGCCCGCAAATTTCAAATCGGGGATTTTATTATGAAAGACAGGAGGTAAGTGTTAAGTTGTGCGATGTGCGAAGTGCAATGGGCGGAAGGTGACGTGGCAAGCAGAGGTGGGGCCAATTGCAAATCGCAAATCAACGGATTTGTTATGAGAAATGGAAGGTAAGCTCTAAAACTTGCGAAGTGCGAAGTGCGGGGAGAGGGAGGTGACGTGGCAGGGATGGGTCCCACGGATATCGCAAGTCGCAAATTGGTGGATTTAGTTTATGAGCGGTGGAGGTAAACATTAAAACTTGCGAAGTGCGAAATGCGATCGCATTCGCATCGCAATATCGCAAGTTTAACTATATTTTAAACTTGTAACCTTTACCGAATTCAATATGTGATACGATCTTCGTTGACCATCTCTCTGTTTCAGTTCTGCGCTTTGATCTTGACCGTCTGTTTTTCCCTTTGCGCCTCCTCTGAAACTCTTAAGTTTCTAAGGGAAATACACCATTTCTCTGGTTGCGGGGAATTAGTCTGTTTTTCTCTGCAGTTTAACCCTCCTGAGCTTATTCGGTGGTGTTCTGCTGCACTAGTCTCTCCTGAGCTTGTGAATGAGCCTGACTTGACCCTTGTTGCGTGCTTTTCTTCTTTGCTGCTCCTTTGGCTTAGATTATGCTTCCAATGCTACTGTTGCTTCCCTGACTTTGGTTCCAGTGCACATGTGATGATGAATCCTCGTTGAGCTTGTGGTTATCTTTTTGAGCATATTGCAGGTCTTCTCGACATTCTAACAGCTGTTCCTCAACAACCTTGAATTGCTCAGGACCTCTCTTGACTTTTAGCTGGGTCAAATTAGGCTACAACAAAGGGAACATTTGTTTGCTATAGTAATACTTCAAAGGCATATAGGATCTACATAAAGGAAGGACACCAAATAGAAGTTGGTCGAGATGTGATATTTGATGAAAGTATTGCATTTAAGAAATCAAACGACCTCCCGATGGACTCTGATGACGAAGAACTTCCAATATTTGAAGAGGGATGTACCAAGGAGGAAGAAGACTCAAATGATTAAGATAAAGGTCCCAGTGAACCACTGTAACCTGTGGTCATCCCTAAAAGTAGAAAGAGACCTAATTGGTTGAAATCTACTCTTTTAGATGCAGAAGGACATGGAGCTTCCAAAAGCACATTACGAGAAAGTCAGAAGCCCAAAAAATATTCAAGGTATGTAGCCTATATGAAGAAGTTAATAGAAGCAGAACAATCCACCTTTAAAGAAGCTGTCAAACATCAATAATGGAAAGATTCCATGAATGAAGAATATCAATCGATAATGAAAAATGGAGTGTGGGAGATCGTACCTAGGCCCGAGGAAAAATCTATGGTAACTTCCAAGTGGCTCTACAAGATTAAACATGCAGTAGATAGAAGTATTAATAAGTATAAGGCAGTATTTGCTGCTAGGGGAATCTCTCAACGGGAAGGCATCAATTATGAAGAGACATTTGCACCTACAACAAGGTATACAACTATGCATTCACTGGTTTCTTTGGAAACATCGATGGAATGGAACCTCCATATAATGGATGTCAAGACTAAATTCCTGAATGGCACAATCAATGAAGAAGCATATTGGTGTTGCATTGCTATAATCTTGAAGGTTGCTAATTGTGTTAAGAAGCATTAATCTTGTCAATTGTCTATTGGTAATATTGGCAACATTTTCTAGCATTGTTTATTTCGAACACTTTCTGGAAGGAGTGTCTATGGAAGGGTGGTTTTGGTGTTCAGCCCGGGCGCCAAAACACAGTTTGTGGACGACGCAGAAAGGGTTCTTCACTGGCCAAGCCCTAGGGTGGTTCTGCCTTGGTCTTACTAAGCACTCAAGTTCTCCTGCGATTCATATTTGCGGGTGGTGGCGCTTCCGCACCTCCCCTGAGGGCAGTATTGCGGTTGGTGGCGATAGTGTGTCTCTTTTCTACGGTGCTCAGGACGTGGACAGTGACCAATTCAACCGAGGGCGCATGCATGGTGAGTGGGTTTTAGGGGCTGTTGGACCCGGAGCGACTTGGCGTTGTAGCCCAGAAAAACGAGAGGGAGTGGTAGGCGACTACATGCCGCGCGAGCGAGGTTGGGCACAACGTGGAGGTCTTGGACATGGCATGAACAACCTCCAGGTACCTGGGGACTCAAGATTACACTCGGAATCTATGAGAGCCAACATTTGGTGGCGGCCATGGCAATTTCTCCGGCTCAATCACTGGGCCAGGTTGAGGCTCCAGCCACCCTTGAAGCAATTTCCGCTCAACTCCAGCAGATCCAGCTCAACCCGGACACCTTGCATGAACAAAGGTATGATGATTGTAATGAATTGGTGGCCTACATTAATGTTGTTCAAAGCCTGCAGAATGAGACCCTTGAAGCTCTGGAGAGTCTGCGTCGTCTTCTAAGGCGCTCTAAAGACCACCTCTGAGCTCTAGAGGCCCAAGTGGACCATATCAGCTACCATATGCAAAATCAGGAGCGTCTCTTCGCAGCTCCTCCGGCAGGTCCTCTGCACCCTCCCCCATGATGACAATTTTATTGGAAATACTGAGAGGGGGGGTGAATCGGTATTTCTTTTCAATTGTTAATTTTACCAGTTAGATCACTTATATTTAGAACACAAAATGAGCAATGATGGAGTAAATACTTTTATTAATTTCTTCTTTACAATAAGTCAAGTACAATAATGATATAGAGCTCCAACCCTAGATGAAGACTCCAATCTTCCAAGCTCCAACCTATATTGTGCCAAGCACCGACCTGGACTTTCAAGGCTCCAACCTTGTCAATTTTGAGGCACCAACCTCAAGGGCTCCAACCCTATCTCTGGTATAGGCTCCAACCTCTTTGTGACACAGTATGAGCTCTTTTAGCTTATGTAATTCACCCAAACAATGTTTATCAATTTAATCTATGTTGCACGGGTTCCCGCACTCCGGGGTAGGGTTCCCAAACCTGTACCGGGTTCCTGTCCCCACGTACCGGGTGCTGGGATGGGTTCTTCTCAGAAGCACCCTAAAGACCCCGATTCTTCATGGAAGAACCCGAGACTTCCCACACAAAATCATGGTTCTTTTGCTAATTTGGGGACGAAGAACCCCGAAAACAGGTTCTTTTCGGGTTCTTCAGTGGCAAGTTTGGTTAAAAAAAATTTATTTTATTAAATTAGACTATTACTAGTCACTATTAAAATTAAAATTTAAGATTTTTTTATTAAAATTAAAATTAAATATGACTCTCGACTATTCTTATTGCGATTTTTTTTGTGTTAAAACTTAAAAACTTTCCCACTCGGAGTCCGCAACCCATAGCAATCGTTACCTCACCTCACTGCATAGCAACTCACCCTCATCCTCACCATCGGCACAACAAGAAGCAACCTCACCCTTAGCATATAACTTATTTATAACTTAGTAAGTTATTAATATGACAATGGACATATATCGTGATTTTTATAACTTATTAAGTTATTAATATGTAAACTCTAATTTACACTTGATATTAAACTAGAAATTTTGAAATTTTGAAATTTCAATGTATTATCAATTTTAATTTATCTGAAGAGTCAAGTCTGATATGATTTATCATTATGTGAATGTTGAATGTTCAATGATGTGCATGTTTAAATCTTTGAATTTTAAACTTTAATTTTTAAATCAAAAATATTTTATTTTTCTTGTTTATACAAATTCACACACACACACACACACATATATTATTATTATTATTATTATATATATAATATATAGTATATACCCCCAACGAACCCACGCACTCTGTTTCAAAAAGTGTCGTCCCCGTCCCCGCACCCATGTTTCTTGGCAACATAGAATTTAATTTTTAACTCCAGCAAGTATTTTTCATGCTCTTTTTATTCTCAGGAAGAAAAGAAACGAGGCTCTGTGGGTAAGTATAAAACTGTAATCAATTCTGTGATGTCCAAGTCCTATGGTGTTCGTTTCCTGTAGTTGTCAAATAATGAGTGTAAGCCCCAAAACACTGATCCGATCTTAAATAATTGCCCAAGCAATGTTTTCATATCCTCTTTGGCCTCCTTTATCCTTCTGTTCTTATTCTCTGAGATTTTTGACCCAATTCCTTGTTGGAAAATGAAGTATCATACTCATATTTATACAGATTTTCGATTGGAATGAAGGGGCACGTCTTTTTGAAGGTAGGCCAACATGAAGGACAAGGATAGGTTGGCTCAACAATTAAATATATTATTTTTAAACTTAAAAATTCATTTTCTCACAAACCGCTGGGAGTTTCGGAGCAAGTAAAGGCTCGTTCGAAAGAGGAAAAAATCTTCTTTCAGATGGTCTAGGGCTCATTGTGATAGGCTGCCTCCAAGGTGACAAAATTTATTTTTCTTTATAACTGTCCTTGAATATTTTATGTACAGAAAGTGATTGGGACAGCAAGAGGTCATTGGGTCTTCTTCATTTTTATGACTCCAACTATGTCTTTATATTACTTCCACATCATCATGAGGTCCAAAAATGAGTGTATCATCCATGTCATCAGATAAATGGTGTAATGATATGTTATGCAACCTTTTTTAATTTGTTATTGGGGAAAACTCCAAAGTAGTCTTTCAACCATGTCATCAAGACCATTATCAAGTATGGTCATTCAAGAGTATGACGTCATCATGTGTATGGCTTCATCAAGTATAGTCCCCCACATCAAGGGTAAGGACATCATCCAAGTTCTAGGCTTCTTCACGAGATTATGGTACCATCATGAACATCTAGGGAATTATGATCAATAGGCATTTAGGACAAGATTTCTTCATAGACTTTGATATCATCATTAATGGTCTCCTAGTCAGAGTCATGGCGTCATCATTTGGAACCAGGCATTTCAAGAATATTGACATCACAATCAATGCCATATTGACATCAATGACAACCTTGATTAACAAATTTTGTTCTGTTTGCTTTGTAATTTTGTGCGGCTATTAACCAAGAGCATCGAATTCCTTGGCCAACACCCAAGTCCTTCTAGGCACTGCATGCCTTCTAGGTTTCCTGAACGTAATATAGCCATGCTGGCTCCTACTGTAAATTTTGTTTCTGATGTAATAATATAATCTAGACTTCGACCGACAAAAAAGAAATAGCTTACAGCCATGTAATTGATGCGAAGTTTCCTTTTATTCAAGACTGTGATCAATGCCAAACTTCTCACTCTGACAATGTCGAACTTCTTACTGTAATTTAATTTTACCTTCCAATTGTTTTGCACACACTTAGAATGATAGTCAAATTCAGATCCGTAATGAATGCCAAACATGCCACAGGATTTCAAAATAGTTTTTTGAATTAGATGTACACCATGGCGGGCCGAAAGAGCTTCAGGACACTTTAATTCATCTCAATAAAATGATGCAATTCCATAAGAAGGGCTTGGACTACTCTCACTTTGAAGGGACCGAATCTTCTGCGTTGATGAAGTTGAGAGTTCCTTGGCATTTCACGTCACAGTTTTGTATCATACAACCAAACCCTGATCTTTTAATGCCTTCGTTGAAATTTCAGGGTGGTCGAAGGTTTCATTTCCGATATTCGTTCATCCGTTGTATATGCGAGAGAGCAAAGCTTATGTGTTTATATATAGGAGGTTTCAACGAACATTGTACGAGGAGCTTCATAATCGTTGGAGAAATAATTTCCTTGTGATTAAAGAAAGATCCACGTCCCTTGAATTATATTGATGTTCATATATTTTTTACTATATTTTGATTATTTGACCATAGAAGAGTTTTTAAATTAATTAATGGAGGGAATGTGATTTAATTGTTGGCTTTGCAACCTTAATTTAATTAATGCTAACCCTTATTAATATTTGTCTAGAATTTTTTTTAATTCCACTAAAAATTTTGAAATCAATGATTGGCTTAGTGCATATGGTCCTATCTAGGTTTTGAAGTTAGTGATTGGTTTATTGTTTTTGGTTCTTGAAGTTATGTAGCTTATATGTGGTGAGATTACGGTGATAAACAATATCATATATTGATAATTGTAGGAAGAGGTGTTCTGTCACTACTCCCTGGAGTTTTAGCCCATAAAACTAGGTCTTCAATTTCAAACTCAATTTTCTCTCAGACCAGAGGGAACCATGAGGCGTACCATATATCAACAGAAACATCTCGTCGAGGAGAATCTATCTAAAATTATCCTAACAAAATATTCCATGAATTGCCATGTCAAATTTGCCATCGATGATCGGGGTAGCTCTTGGTGCTACTTAGGTTGGCATCAATGACAACCACCTATCAACACACAATGATGATGGGTGACCCACATGTTGATGTACTCGATCAAATGACACCCTGTTCCAGTAGCCGTTGCAACTGTTTCTTTAACTCGTTGTGAAAATTTCAATCCAGAAAATATTTCTGTAGTGATAGATTTACTTCTCCTACTTATTATTTCAATAAGTTATTCACAGAATTCTTCCAGTAAATTTCGAAATAAATACTACTACAACATTCACTTATGTTTATGCAGAGAAAAGGAACAGTGAGAAATATAAGCATAAGAAACAATCACATGTACACACTTATTTTTGGACAATTGTCCCCAGAAAAACCCAATGCAGGAAAATCAGTGCAACAGATGAGGGTTTATATATTATTCTTCAGCAATGAAATTCTCTACAAGGAAAAGACTGGCAAACTTCTTTTGAAAACACTTGAGATAAATTCTCCGGTTCCTTCTGGAGATTTTCTGACATCCAAAAGACCCACTGTCTCCCTCTGCGTCACTCTGCATGCTTCTCTGTGCAGTCCTTGCGCTGGACTGTGTCACTCTGCATGGGCTCTGCGTGGGCACTCTACGCTGCCTTCTGTGGGCCTCTGTGTTCCTCTCTCCTTCTTCTTTGTCTCTACTGACTCCCTCTACTTCTTCTGCCTCTGCAACTCTGCTCTGCAACTCTCCCTCTGAAATCGAATTCTATTCCTTCAGAATCGACTTCCTCTGGGTTACTGAGTGTATGCCCGGCTTACATTCCAAATAACCCTCAAGCCTTCTTTTATAATCTTCTCATTGACGAATCAACGGCCCAGATTAGAAGTCTAATCAATGGCTAAGATTAAAACTTGACTTTATCTTCATTCTCTAGAAGATTCATACTTTGTTTTATTAATACCCATTAATTATTTAATTTCCTTACGTTTAGACTTAGGATCTACATTAAAATAATTAATTATTTTAATAAAACATAAACCGAGTGGAATTTCCACAAACGACTTCTGGGTTCTTTGGAATACTGATTTCCTAGCCTCCTTACAAATTTTGAGACTTGGAACACTTTCTGATGCGACAAAAATCAACACTCCCTCTTAGCGAGGAAAGTGTTCTAGCAAAAATGCCTGTTGCATGTTGCTTTGTCTTGAAGCATCTTCTGCGTTGCTAATGCCTGGTTGTTGCCCCTCACCTGCTGCGCTGCTGCCTTCTGTACTGCTGCCCATGACATTACCACTATCACTGCCTCATCTGTACTATAGCTCCCTCTGAATCTTGAACCTATCCATTCCTGCTACTGAAATGGATTCTTCATCATCCCCAAATTTTCTTTGAAATAGACAAACTTAGTCTTTCCCAGAGCTTTCGTGAGGATATCTGCCACTTTTTCTCCTATAGGAGTGTACTCCAACTGTACAACTCCCCTTTGGACACAGCCTCTGATGAAATGACACCTGATGTCAATTTGCTTCGACCAATCATGAAACACGGGATTCTCAGAGAGCTTGATGCAACTCTGATTATCACATAGAATGTTGGTCGCCTCCATCTTCTCCTTGAGTAAGTTCACAAGAAATTTCTGAAGCCATATGGCCTCACTCGAAGTCGTGCTCGCTACCATATATTCAGCTTCTGTGGAGCTCAAGGCCACGGATTTTTGTTTCTTGTTGCACTAGGATGTCATCCCCGATCCAACACTGAAACAGTACCCACTGGTACTTTTTCGTTCTACTAGGCTCCCAACCTAATCTACGTTAGTGAACCCACTCAACCTAATGTCATTGCCTCTGGTGTATTTCAGTCCAAGGTCAATTGTTCATTGTAAATATCTAAGAACATGTTTGGTTGTTGCCCGATGAGCCCTCCTAGGTTCCACCATGAACTAACTGAAAGTATTGACAGCATAACAGATGTTTGGTCTCGTGTTTACCAAATACATCAGAGAACCTATGAGCTGCCTATACAATGTAGGATCGGCCTCATCATCTTTGGACGTGTCAATTTTCTTCCAGTTGGTAATCATTGGAATTTGGAGTAGCCATGGGTCTACAGTCCTCCATCTAAAATCTTTTCAGAACTTCTATAGTATATCTTCCTTGACAAAGGAAGATCTCACCCTTCTGCCACCAAACTTCCAACCCCAGAAAATAATGCATCAGCCCTAGATCCTTCATGTCAAATTTCGCAGCTAAATTCTCCTTGCAGTCCTTGATGAGCCTAGATAATCCTGTTAGGAATAGATCATCTACATACAACACCAGTATAAGAGACTCATCCCCTACTCTCAAATAGTAGAGATTGGGATCTGCGTCACTCTTGACGAGTCCCATTTTCTGCAAGTAGCTGTCAATTCGACCATACCAATCTCTAGGGGCTTGCTTCAGTCCATACAAGGCCCTCTTGAGCCTGCACACTTGAGCTTTTTGCTCATGTGTCTCAAAGCCCTTTGGTTGCTCAATATATACTTCTTCTATCACCCCATTTAGGAACGTAGTCTTGACGTCCATCTGGTGAATTTCCCATCCCATCTGCGTAGCAAGGGATATCATGGATCTGATAGAAGTATATTGGGCCACCGGGGCGAAGGTCTCTCCATAATCTATCCCTTCCTTCTAAGCGTACCCGTTAGCCACAAACCTGGCTTTAAATTTCTCGATGCTGCTATTAGCGCTCCGTAATTCCAAGGCTGAAGACAAAATCCCGGAGGCAACATTAAAACTGCTTCAAGCCTAGGATCTAGCCCTCCTAGATCCAGAGAGGGATCTGTCAATTAGATGTAGCTTTGTTGATTTGGCATTTTAGGCTAGTTATTAAGGAAAAGGGGTTTGTTTTGAGTTTTTGGTTGAGACAACAGAATCTGGCTAGTGTGATGCCGAAGAGGCAGCGATAAAACAAAACTGACATTTGGCTCTGCTTTTTCTTAGGAAACAGTTGCTGCACAATCCGATCTGCATGCTGCGCTAGCTGTAGCTAATCTTCAATTTGATTTATGCTTTCTAATTCCGTAGCAGGTGAATGTCAACAGCAAGATTTTGTTTCTCTTTGGTTTAGTAGAAGACCCTGATATGGTGCAGAATCCTGTGTGAATTACTGGTCATTCGAAAGAAATGCCATCGCAGAATTTGGTTGGCCAAGTAGGTTGACGTGGAGCAGCGGTGGCAGGAGTGGCGTGACGACATTTGAAACAACCCTTTGGACGGTCAAATTGCGGCAATTTTGTTTAAATAGTAGAAATCATTTTCAGAGGGGGGTGATGGTGGAGAGTGGTATCGGAGCAGGGTGGTGCGAAGTACTCCGGGAATGACACGTAGTGGGTTTGACGGTATTGGATACCGACCATTTCGAACCCCCCCCCCCCCCACACCCCCCCTCTTGTGGTTAAAGTTCGGGGGCTGAAGGGGGGGGGGGGGTGGGGGCGAAAAGCATTGAAGACTGGCAGATGTATGTGGGGTAAGGTGGGTGTGCGGAGAGGTGAACAGAGTTTAGCAAGGTGTGAGTTGACGGGTTTGTCGGGTAGCGGAAGTTCCAATTAGCGATATTAAATAAATCACAATCGCAAGATTTTAGGACTAGAGTGAATGCAGCATCGGGGCAGAATTTGCGATGCAACATATTGCAATCACAAGATGAAAAATTATCGCAAATCGCAAAATCGGGGATCGGAGGAAATGAGGTAAGTAATATGAATGGAGGGCCATAATATTTGTGATATGCGATAGCGATGCTGACGGGGTAGGGAAATGGGTCCCACTTGTTATCGCAATCGGGAGTTAGAAGCGACAAACGGGAACGCGAAAAGGTAAGTAGAAGTGTGAATTGCAATTTGTGATTATAAAGTAGCACTGCAGGTCCCTTCAAAGGTTTTTTAATGCAATTCCACTATATGGATAAGGTTGTTGTGGGGGGTGGAGCTTATATTAACTTTATCGCAATTAGGTTTCGAATGTGAACAAAAGGAAAGGTAGGAAAGTGATGAAGATTGTGATTGCGATATAGCTACAGTAAATACTAAAGCTCTTTGGTAATGCAATTCCATTGAGCACCTTTATTTTATAATGGGGTTTCCAAAACCTTGGAATAACCATTCTTTGCCCTTCTTGACAGAATCAAAACGTGTAGTACCTGACCTTATTACAATTCACTCAAAACATAGTAAATTATCCCCTAATGCTGCATTTGGATGTGCAGGCATATTTTTCCTAAAGGTTTTATCCTTTTTTCTGGAAATAATTTACAATATGGAATATTATTTACAATATGAAAGATCTAAAAAGAAATAATCAGTCACCTTGAGATCCTATAGATTATAGGACACTAACAGTGGCTCCAGCTGGGGATGACAGCTCCTTTGGAGGTGTCAAGAATCCATACAACTCTGAGTTTCACAGACCAGCTAATCGTTGGGTTGTCCCCAGGCTGTAAACCAAAATCCTGTACCCTTGAAAATTTGAATGCTGAAATCTGAACTATGTTGAAACTGGAGTCTGGAATACACTTAATCTGAAAACCGAAAAGCAATCTAAAACTAAAGTTGGAAAGACGCTCAGAGTACTGAGCTTATTTTCACCCCTACCTACCCTAACCTACTGAAGTGACGATATATACACTATGTGAACTCTTCTCTCCAATATAACCAATCAAGTAAATGACTGCATGACTGGTTCTTGTTCACTTTCTTGAGCAGGCGGAAAAAGGAAAATAGCCATTCCCATCTTAATTGCCACTGAACATAAGTGTTCAAATTTTTCTTTAAATCTTGCAACAAACCATCCATTGCATGGCATACCTCTTCTTTAAATGTTTCTAAGAGACCAGCAAAAAGATCTTGGAAAAATACTTGGTCCTGAGGATTCAAATAACCAACTTCATCTAGGTCTACTCTTTGTTCCAATTTATTATGCTCGAGATCACTCTCAAAGAGAATAACTAAACATTCCTCATGATTATCTGATATGGCATCTTTATTGTATACCAATATGTTATCCTCGAGCAAATCTAATATATCTTGATTGAGATTGCTAAATTCTGTCTGAAGACCATCATTTTGATGAACAAAAGTAATTTCTAGCAATAAACCTTCTTGAGAATGTAAAACAACATCAACATCAATCTGTTCTACATTTGTTTCTTCATGAGGAACGACTTCAGTATATAAATCAGTAGTAGAGCAAATGGAATTGATCTCCTGGTCACATGAAAATTGAGAGGTTGGCTGCATGCTTAGAATCTAATTAATTTCTTCTTCAGTTAAAGGAGGAGATCATCTTTGTTTTCTTTGGATTGAACAATAATTGTTTTCTTTCTCTCGTGAAGATTGACCATGATGTTGAATATCTTCTTTAGTTTTATACAAAGGAGTAGATGAATATTTGTCTCCAAAGAGAGATCATGGGAATCTACTTTCATTTCTTGATTGATTTCATCTTCAACTAACTTCTCTTGATCATCATCACAGTTAACTTGAGAAGGAAATCCATAAAGTGCTTCTAACAAATCCTCATCATTCATATCTTCTAGATCTTCATCAATACTTTCAAGGTATTGTATGAAATCCTCAAATCGATCACAACAATTTTCCACTAATGACAAAGATGGAGAATATTCTTTATAATTCTCATAAAACGCTTTGTGTAAATCTTTTAAAGAAAACAAGCTACTAGGGTTTAAACCTTCATACCATTTCCTCGCTTTTCCTTCTAATGTTGCCATAAACATCTTCATGTGGCAGTCCTCATGCCATTCAACTTTCAACTTCCATGAATATATGTGAAATTTAATGAGAGGTAACAAAGCATTATCAACATTCTCATCTTGAAAAATAGGAAGATTTCTTTGCCAATTTACCTAAGGCGTTTTGTTTGGGAAACCAGGAATGTAATCTCTGTTTATTGGAGCATATCTCCTTGCAACTGATCCCATTTTTAGCTTGTGAAGTCGCCAGTGAATCTCTATATCTGAATTTTGCTACCATTGGAGTCGCCAGGTGAATGGAACAACCTTTTGGTGCTTGACTTCTGTTCACCATCAAAAGTAAAAGTCAAAACTGAAACTTGTAGTGCAGCATTACTGGAGAAAGTTCCCCAGTATGGTCGCCACTATGTTAGCACTCCGTAATTTCGAGGCTGAAGAGAGAATCCCGGAGGCAACATCAAAACTGCTTCTAGCCTAAGATCTTGCCCTCCTAGTTTTTGGGAGGTAGCTCAGCACCAGGTACCAGGTTTTTGCCCTCCTAGACCCATACCTGGTGCTGAGCTACCTCCCAAAAACTAGGTGGTTCCCAACCTGTGCTACCAAAGCTTGGTACCTTTCAGGTTGTCTGTGCTGCCTCTTCTCATTTCGGGGGGGCTTCGATAAACTCTTTTGCATCCCTCAAAATTTGTTGCAATTCCCTACTCGTCTTACCACTGGTAATGGGTGGATCCACCTACTCTCCTTCTTGCAAGTCCTCGGGAGATGTAGCCCTTGTATCCCCATGCCTTGGAGAGGCACTCGTATTACCCTCTGCAAGTCGTTGTGGCTGGACCAACGGATCCTCCTCAGATTGCGTAGCAGAAGGCATCTCCCGAGATTTTCTGAAGGCCCTTTCCTCCATGAATTTCACATCCCGCCATACCACAATCTTCCTTCTCTCAAGAATGTATATACGGTAAGTCTTTGCGTTCTAACTATCTCCCACCAGATATCCTTTTTCCGCAGTCTTATCCAGCTTCTTCTTCTTCTCTTCGGGCACATGATAGTATGCCGCACTACCAAAGATCCTAAAGTGGCTCACTTCAGGCTTGCTGCCAGTGAAGACACTTTCTGGAGTGATCTTACCTAATGCATTATGAGGAATCTTGTTTGTACGTAGACAACTGTATTACAAGCTTCAACCCACAGAAATTTGGCCATGTCTTGATCGTACAACATTGCCCTTGCAGCTTCGACAATAGTTCTATTCTTCCGCTCTACAATACCATTTTGTTCCAGATTATATGGAGCAGTCCACTCTCTTCTAATGCCTTCCCTTGCGTAGAACTCTATGAAATTTTTATCCATGTACTCTCCACCATTGTCTGATCGCAATGGCTTGATCTGCTTTCTTGTCAGATTCTCCACCAGAGCTTTAAACTCCTTGAATCGGCCAAAGACTTCGTCCTTGGTCTTCAGAAAGTAGATCTAGGTCTTCCTGGAATTGTCATTAATGAAGGTAACAAAATATTTGGCACCACTAAGAGCTCTCATAGACATTGGCCCACAGATGTCTCATTGTATTAAGCACAACACACTCTTAGCCCTATTGTTGCTTCTATGGTACGCTGCCTTGGCATACTTTCCCAATACGCACCCTCTGCAAAAATCATCTCGCCTGGTGCTCAGTTATGGAACTCTCGTGACAGTCTTCTTGAGAATTCTTAACGCCCCATGATGCAAGTGCCCCATTCTCCTGTGCCATAGCTCATTCAAGTCCTTCTCATTAGTGTTGTCGATGAGTGCCATTGGGGATTCGAGCTATAACTTGTAGAGTTTATTGCTCCTAACTCCGATTTGTGCTTTCTTCTCCCAACTTGGGTGTTTGACATATACTCTATTGCCAATGAAGTAAACGTCATAGCCTTTGTTTTGAAGTTGCGACACCGAGAGTAAGTTCATCCCCAAACCAGGCACATGCAGTACATTAGTGGCTCGAAGCTTATTACCAACTTCCATTTGAAATACTATGGTACCTCTTCCATTAGGGGTACATTTTGCCTTATTGCCCATGGTGATTTTAAAGTTCATCTGCTCTTCTTGGTAGTTTGAGAAACATTCTCGCACTCCAGTCATGTGAGCAGAAGCCCCATTGTCAATGTACCAGATCTTAGGAGAAGCAAAGCTTGACACAAGAAAATTCTTCTTCCAATCTGGATGCCAGAACAGAAACATCGTGATCCATCTGTTCTTCCATGCTTCCCTTCTTCTTTGGATAACTGTGTGAAACCTTCCGAGTTGTTGCTACAACAACGTCTAATCTACGTTCCATCACCTGTTCTCTACTCCTGTTACTCATCTGTAGCATTGATACCATGTGAAAATTTCAATCTAGAAAATATTTCTGTAGTGATAGATTTACTTCTCCTACTTATTATTTCAATAAGTTATTTACAGAATTCTTCTAGTAAATTTCGAAATAAATACTACTGCAACATTCACTTATGTATATGCAGAGAAAAGGAATAGTAAGAAATATAAGCATAAGAAACAATCATATGTACACACTTATTTTTGGACAACTGTCCCCGGAAAAATCCAATGCGGGAAAACTAGTGTAGCAGATGAGGGTTTATATATTATTCTTCAACAATGAAATTCTTTACAAGGAAAAGACTGGCAAACTTCTTTAGAAAACACCTGAGATAAATTCTCCGATTCCTTCTGGAGATTTTCTGACACCCGGAAGACCCACTGTCTCCCTCTGCATCACTCTACGTGCTTCTCTGCGCAGTCCCTGCCCTTGACCGCGTCACTCTTCATGGGCTCTGCGTTTGCACTCTGTGCTGTAGCTCTTCGATGCCTTCTGTGGCCCTCTGCATCCCTCTCTCCTTCTTTGTCACTGCTAACTCCCTCTCCTTCTTCTACCTCTGCAACTCTCCCTCTGAAATCAAATTCTATTCCTTCAAAATCGACTTCCTTCAGGTTACTAAGTGTATTCCCAGCTTACTTTCCAAATGACCCTTAAGCCTTCTTTTATAATCTTTTCATTGACAACCCAGATTAGAAGTCTAACCAATGGCAAAGATTAAAATTTCACTTGATCTTCATTCTCTAGAAGATTCACACTTTGTTTTATTAATACCCATTAATTATTTAATTTCCCTTAGTTTAGACTTAGGGTCTACATTAAAATAATTAATTATTTTAGTAAAACATAAACCGAGTGGAATTTCCACAAACTGTTTCTGGGTTCTTTGGAATACTGATGTCCAAGCCTCCTTACAAATTTTGAGGCTTGGAACACTTTCTAATGCTACAAAAATCAACACTCGCTTCTATAATTGACTGTCTGTGCAACTCGATATTTGGCAAGGGGGCAAGGGGGAGTCCGACAATAGCTTGATCTCATGCTTTGCTTCCCTCTTAGGTGGTAACCCTCTAGGCTCTCGGAACACTTCTATGTATGCCTGTAACAACTCCTCCAATTGTTGTTTTTGTTTCTTAGTACACCCATCTAGGGATGCCTTGCCTCTTATTGACTCCTCTTCAGACTGACTTTCTCTTAAAAACACTAAAACATACTTTTAACTGAAACTGATCAATTTCTTGTCGTGGTTGGCACTTACCAGCGAAATTTTCAACTTGCCTTTGTGCACGTTGATGATGAACGATTTTCCATCCTTAATGAGCCGGTACTAGTTGGCTCTGCTCATGAATATTGCATCACGCATGTACATGTATGGATTCCCAAACAGGACTCCACATACATCAAGGGGAACCACATCTAGATCCACTTCCTCAATAAAATCAACAGTGATAGCAAATATAATTTTGCACTGTTAGTTACCTTCAACTATGCGTCCTTATTTATTTGTTTGGATGATCACAAACTTCCAACCCCAACTTCTTGACCAGTTCTGCTACAATGAGATTTGCTTGTGATCCTGAGTCAAACAGAGCATCAATCTTTGTCTTCTTAACCTGTATCTTTATATGGAAGAGTTGGTCATTTCTTTCTCTTCCAGCTACTGAAGGCTAGTCAGATTCACCTCCTTCTGCACTGATGTACAGACGATCTTCTCACCCATGTTCGCGCTGCTTTCAACTTTGTTTCTCGAATCAGTGGCCATGAGATGATTCTTCTTGTTCTTCGGGTTTAGCTCTGAATGCAACTTCCAATAGTTCTACTCTGTATGGCCATGAATGTTGCAGTGGTTGCTAGGATCTTTGCACTGGTGTGTTGTGGCTGTCGTCTTTTTATCTTTTCCCCTTTTTTGCTTCTTCTTTCCCTCCTCAGGCATCATGTTTCTCCTTTTGCTTCGATCCACCTGATTGTGGTCTCATTAGGCCTATGTTCTCAAGGTATTGTGCCTGTACACAAGCCTTGTCCACCCATTTGGGCTTGAACAACATCACTTGCTCGCACAGATGGTCGTGCAGACCCCCCAAATACTTGAGGAGTACATTTGGGTTCTTTGGAGAGATACCCAACATTATAACCATCTTCCTGAATTCTATGGTGTACTCTTGCATGCTTTGGCCCGACTTTTGCCTGAAGTAATGCCCCAGATCCACTGGTCCTCCAAGTACCCAATGGGATAAAACTATGACTTAATAAGGGTTTTGAAATCCTCCCACTTAGTCACTGGAGGTTCTCCCTTCTGCCTCAAGGTTTCCATGTGGCTATCCCACCAAGTCAATGCATGGCCCTCTAATTTCAGTCGCGCGAATGAAATCCTTTTCCCTTCCTCAATGTGATGGACACTAAAATAAACTTCCAGTTACTGCAACTAGTGGTTCAGCTTCAGAGTGTCGATCTCGCCATGCTATGGCTTGATATCGACCTTTGCTTCCATTTAAACACTGGCTATGATTGGTTCACAACACTCGAACTAGGTTGATCTTTTCCGTTTCTTTCTTCTGTTGGTTCTTAGTTTCTTCCCGATCTTCTAATCCCCGTTCTGATTTGTCCTCTACATTCGAACCCCCATCTTCTCTTAATATCCCTAGCTTGTTATTCAAAGTTGCCATGAGGAGGTTTACATTGCGGTTGATATATGTGACTACTTGTTCCAGCCGTAAACCTCACCTATGCTGGATCACGAGGTTCGTTTACAGATTTGTCGACCATGATTAGGGTTTTACGAATTTCGACCCCGTCGACCTAGATCCCTTGCAAACTTAACAAAATACCCAAAGAAACCCGCTCTGATCCCAAATGATCCATAAATTGTTGTGGATAGTCCACTGCACAGTTCGTCACAACAGATATGATAATATTATGTTAGAAATCTGAAAATTCTACACTGTTACAGTTTATTTAAACTTCAAGATCTGTAGATTTAACTGTGAGTGGGTATCCCCTCTTGTCCTAGTCCCAAAGAAGAATGGGAAGTAGCGAATTTGTGTTAAATCTACACACACACACACACATAAGACACAAGATATGCTCTAGGAAACCCTTTCAAGAGAAAACTCAGCTAGAAGGTGAGGTTGCTTCGCTCTCTTTCTCTTTCTAGAAATATGGCTACAGGTTCAAAGAAGTAAGGCCTATCGCCCGTGTGCTACTACATTGCACAAATCCTCTCTGTGTGCTCTACCCCCTATCCCCCTTGGCTATCTTTGCTCAACTATGGAACAAACTTCTCTCGAAAGAATGGAATGCCTCTTCTTCCTAGTGGCTCGGTTATAACACAACCCGATAGCCTACTTGTGGTTAAGTTTGACTACATCAACTTTTAACTTGAATTACAATATAGACTCTTCTAGAGTCTTTTATATCACAAACACGTGGCTAGACCCTTTTCCAGGAATAATGAGGGCTTTTGCGGCATCCTCCTGAATTATAGGTGTGAAATCAAGAAGGTCAACTTCTGAGTGGCATAACTTTTGCATATGGACTCTTATTGACGTGCTTCTTGCGTCATTGGAAAGATCTATGTGTGTAGAATAGCAAGAAAAGGTTTGGCACAAAAGTGACAAAGTTCTACCCCCGAAAAACGTTGTTTGATGCCTCAAAACGCTCTCGGAAGGTTTCAGACCCCTTTTTGCCAAACTGGGTCCCACCAGTAAAAACAATCCCGTGAGTTGATTCCTCCACGTTTTCCACTTTGAATGCATTGAGATCGATGACAAACAATATAATGATCCCATTCGGATCATGTGCACACTGTAATTTTGACCAACGTTGACTAGATTCTCTCCTTTGACTCGTTTGACTTGGATATTGTTGAGGTCATATTTTCTGAATTTTGATGGAATATTTTTATGTGCTATTGATGAATAGAATTTCTCCCTCATAATGAAACATTGGTTGGGTTTTCCCCTTGTGGGTTTTTCCCTGGCTTGAAGCCTAATTTTTTATGTCTCTTGTCTCTTGTTTACTATTCATTGTGATCTCTATTGCTCTATCGATGAACTTGAATGGTTGAATTTTTTCATGTATAACTACTATATGATTGGAATGCTAGAAGTCTAATTATATCATTGGAAGTAGTTATCAATTGTGAAAAACTATGCTAGTCTTGATTGCACTGGAAAATCAACAAGGCACAACTAATTGTTGAAAGACTTCTAAATCAATCAACATAGTCTTGGATGATTTTGACCTCTTGTTAGAGTGGGTTGCAGAGACTCAACCACCAACATTTGACAAGGAAGATCTATCTTGGATGGATTTGGACCAACTTCCACAGCTAGAGGATTTGAACTTCGGACAGATACCTTCAAAGCAAGGGGAACCAACATCCAAAATTCCATTTTAGAGTCTAGTCATGTTGAAGATGAGAATTCATATGATTCTATTATATTATTTGATTGTAGATTCTAGAGTATAGACTATAGTTATTAATTAGTCCTATTGTAAGGACCCATCCTGAGGTCCTCAAACCATAAATAAATTTCCACATATTTTTGCAACATATTTGGTAAAAAGTTACATATCTAACAACATCAAATATATATATATATTAGAAATTCATTTATAAATACCTTAACCAAACAATAAGAAGAATACCTGGTTATAGTGGCTTGGTGACAATTCTCCTTTGGGACTCCAGAGTCCAGACTGAATATGCCACCCTGCCAACTAGGAAAGCCTATCCAACTTCATAACCCAAAGAATCTCTACAAGTTCCCTAGTCCTATGTGTTGAAAATCTAACTAGTGTCAGTCTTCATAATGTAATGTAGAATAATCATTTATATATTTATTATATTCATTAATATATTTTTGGTCAAAGCGTGTTCTGCATGTTTATAGAGTCAAAAAGAGTCAAAAAGAAACTATTTTGGAGTGAAAGAAAATGTTTTTGAGTAATGTCCCATTAGGACATTTGTAAGAAAAATAATTTTGAATTTTTGTTAAGTCAAAGTCCACCAAAATGTACAAGTCGGCCCAGTCCTCCAACAATCACCTATTTGACCTCTTGGAGGGATATATATAGAAGATAGTTCGATCACTTTAAGGCGCACTCACTCATCATCCTCATATACATCTTCTGTACCTAACAAAGGAGTAATAGACCAAAAAGGAGAGAAAGAGCTCGCACATGTGGAGGAGTTTCAGTAAAAGAAAGACAAATTTCAAAGCTAGTTGTAGGCTTAAAATTTCAGGAGTGAGATTTCAAGAATGTGGCCAGTTTGAACTATGTTGACTTTGACTTTGGAGGTGACTTGGAGGAGGGGTGGACTTGGAGTTTGGTGGTAGTTATGGTCTTGGTTTTGGTCTTGGATATCTCATTTTAATATGATTCTATAAGAGAAGGATTGCTGTTGGGTTTTCCCCCTTATGGGGTTTTTCCCTAGCCTGGAGCCTAATATCTAGTGTCTCTTGTCTCTTTCTGACCTTTATGTGTTGAATATTTGTATAATTGCTTAATGAAGAGAACATAACAAGTAATAAGAAAGCATATAACATCCACAAGTAATTATCAAGATGAATCAAGAATTATCTACCTTATGCTTGGTTTGTCAAGACTCTTAGCCCAAGTCCAACCCATAGTTGTAGTGTGTCCATGCTCCCATGTCAACACCTCACTAGTGTCCAACACCAAAATCAATCCCTCAATCTCTGTCCCACTCCAAAACCTTCTTCGAAGTTCTTTGTCCAAACCTCTTGTAAAAATCCCCCTAAAGTGAAATCCTCCTCTCCCCAAGTTCTCCATGAAAACAAAAAAAACGATTCTCCTACGTCCCAAATTCTGTCTCGCACTTATGCCTCCCCACAAGTCAATGCCACCCACCGCCATTATGTTACCAACCCCCATCCCTCTCCTTGAGCCCCTCTCACCTTTTCTCTTATCCTTGAATTAATTCAAGGGAACAAGCATGTTAGGGCCTAGAAGGAATAAATAATAAAATACTAATAACAATAAAATATTAATATTGTATTATGTCAGTGAACCTTATGGATTCACAAGAATCCTATCAATTTAAATAATAAATAATCATGTCAAAATATAATTTATTAATTTTAGGTTAGGATTGAGGGTTAAGTAACCACTAGTCAAGCTTAAGGCTCACCATAAGCTTGATTGTTAATCAAACTTAAGGTTAATCGTAGCTTATTCACTAATCAAGCTTAACCATTAATTAATTGTTTAGCATAATAGTCTATAAGATACTACCATATTTGTGTGGGGTGTGGGTATGTAGGTAGCATATGCATAGCTCGTACTTATACTAATAATATTATGAGAGTCAGTCGTAGAAATCAATCATTTAGTAGGTAGGTTAATAACTTAATATAAGACTAAGACATTAGAGGCCATTTAGAGCTTTGTTGATGTAGTTTGGTTCAGAGATGGATTTCACTCATTGCTAATTTGGTTAATTGCACCCTTACATGAGAAGCTTTGCATATTTGTGTATAATGGTTTGGATTCATATGAGTGCACAATTTTTTTTATTTTAATTTTTTACAAATTTTGAATATTTTATGTATCATTTTGTCCAGTTTTGTGGGGTAGTTTTGTTTCCAGTTTTTGTTTAATTTTGATTTCTAAGGTCAACTGGCTCAATGACCAGTCTAGTTTTGATAACATTGGGTGGAGGATAAAAACAAGTAGCACATAATGGTTATGGGTGTAATTTGCAAATTAAACCATTACAAGATAAAGGCTAGAAGAAAGACAAAATGCAGGTGTGACAGTATTATCTGTTTCTTTGTCGTTGCTGCCCAAGACTAAATATCTTTATTTATAAATAGCATCTCTTCTTTTTTAGTGTCCAAATTTTTTTGGCTGGCTAGTTGTGTGTGTAGCTATGCCTACATACAAGTTAGGAGATTTTTTTCAGCCTTCATAAAGTGAGGACTTCCTTTCAAGTATTCTAATTTTATGATCATTTGCAGTGTCGTTTAGAAATAGAAAAAACAAGATTTTTGGTGCTGGAAGCTGCAAATCAATTGGACTTGTTTGGCAATAAAGTTGCCAGAGGAGCAATTGCCATGGCTAAGGTAAATATTTTGTCTAAAAGGTATTACCTTTAGTCAATTCAAATTTGGAACATATTATGTTTCTGTTAAACTGTTTTTATTAAATTTTTGAACATTTGATGGTAGTTCACCTTTGTAATGTAAGGGTCAAATTTCTTTGGTATAAAACAGGTTGCAGCTCCAAACATGGCTTTGAAAGTACTTGATACAGCAATCCAAGTTCATGGTGCTGCAGGTGTAAGCACAGACTTTGCACTTTCCTACCTCTGGGCTTCGGCTCGAACTTTGCGATTAGCAGATGGCCCTGATGAGGTCCATCTTGGGACTATAGCAAAGCTTGAATTGTCTAGAGCAAGGCTCTGAGGTCAAGTTAGTATGTTTTACCCAAAAAATCCATAGAAGGCCCCTGATGAGGTCCATCTTGGGACTATAGCAAAGCTTGAATTGTCTAGAGCAAGGCTCTGAGATCAAGTTAGTATGTTTTACCTAAAAAATCCATAGAAGACATTCATCTCAACTAGATAACAATCTCAGAAAAACAAAATTTGGGGAAGGATACTTACAGGGGGACATGAAGAATGTTAAATTCTATATTTCGGTATGTTCCAACTTATAAGTTTATTTGAGAACTACCATAGGGTGAAGCAGAGTATAAAGTTTCCATGATCCAGAGGGAACTATAATTTGTAAATGAAAAAGAAACTATCTTTAGAAATTCACCAGCTGATTAACACTTGCGCTATTTAATTTAAATATTTAATTGAATAAGCTGATTCAAATGATTCTTTTTGAGAGACAATTAACAGTTTGTATAATTATGTATCTGATTGAAAATTACTCATTTATAGATCTACATTCATTTCTATATTGGATCAGTCATGTTTGACATATTTTTCTCTGGTGCAGTGCACTTAACAGTTTGTATAATAATTAATTATGTATCTGATTGAAATTTAATTATTTATAGATTTACTTTCATTTCTATATTGGATCAATCATATTTGACATATATTTCTCTGGGGCAGTGCTGGATCAGTATTATATATTCTGAAATGATTCCCACAGATTTTTCGAAGTTAATGATGTAAAAGGAAAAGAGAACCATGGAAAATGAAGAGAATAATGAAGAGATTATTAATTTTCTTCAACATATAGGGATTAAAACTGGCATTTGGAAAGGTTGGAAAGGGAAAGTGGTGTCTTTTGTACACGTAGCTTAACACTACTTGATGCTTAATAACATAGCAAGGTACAAACCTTTTCAATACAACATTTACATGATTGGAACTATTACTTTTATTTTCTTTTCAACTTGAAAAAAGCATTATGTTATTAATATTATATTAAAGCTTCACGTCATTGGAAATACATTTATAAGAGGGCTTATCTGATAAGACTACAGTTGACTTAGTCAAAGATGCATTAAATTTGTATTTTGTAGAGACTTGATTCAAAGATGATGTGTCCTCTAACACTAATCCGACCACCTTATTTGATATTTTCAAATGTCACCTACCCTTCCACATATCTCCACCTAATTCTTCACTTACCCCCATCCACCACAATTTTGCACACTACACATATTTAATACAAGATATGTATAGTTGAGGCAATCTCCTTTTCACATTTTTCCCTTTTTTATATGAATGTTTATCCTTGTCTCTCGTTGTGTGCATTCCAATTGGTATAGGGCCTTCAAGCCTGATCTTGTCTCTACTACATTTTAAGGTTTTTATTTCCACAAAACGATTATATTTTGCTATAGAACAAGCTTTAGGTTTTGCATTCAAGGGATCTCTTGGTTCATCCCCTCATCCACATCTCCCCCACAACTAAATGCAATGGCACATGCATTCAAGGGGTCTCTTGGTTCATCCCCTCATCCAAATCTCCCCCACAACTATGTGCAGTAGCACATGCATGAGCTTCTTGGAAATCTAGGTTTGACCTTTGGGATCACTCTCTTCTAACCCATATCCCAAGTTTCTTTTGATTGAACCCTTGCAGTTCCGTTGTCTTGGTCACTTTCCTCCCAAGGTTCTCCTTCAGGCTTCTCATCTGCAGTTGTCTTAGAGTTGTTTGAAACCCTTATCTGAAGTTCACACAATGAATTTTTTTTGTTGACTATAAGATTCATTGTTACAGATCAAGCTTTAGGTTTTGCATTCAAGGGGTCTCTTGGTTTGTCCCCTCATCCAAATCCCCCCCCCCCCCCCCCCCGCACAACTAAGTGCAATGGCTCATGCATTAGCTTCTTCGAAATATAGGTTTTACCTTTGGGATCACTCTCTTCTAACCATAGTTATTAGAATTAGACTGGTCATTGAGCCGGTAGACCCCCGGATCGGGAACGAGTCAAAACCGCATGAAGACCGGTAAAAAGAATGGACAAAAAAACCTGTCAATCAAAAACACATAAAATATTCAAATTTTAAAGAAAAACATATATACTCATGTGCATCCATATGAATCCAAACCATTTATACACAAATAAACAAAAGCTCTCATTTATATAGCATGTAAGGGTGCACAACCAAAATAACACCGAGTGCATTCCATCTCTAAACCGAAAATACATCAGCAAACAAGCTCCACATGGTCTCTAGCATCCAAACAAAATTATGCTACAACAAATACCTACATATCATCAAAGTCATTTCCTATATTGGGATCTTCGCCATCAATATCACCCTTTGAGCATTAAAATAAGATAGAAAATTCATAGCATGTCAAGACAAGATTTTGTTTGAGTGATGGGTATTTTTTTTAGTAGGCTCATGATAGAGGAGTTCAACAACCAATGTTACTAACATCAAGGTACATAGAAGGCTTGGTGCTCTTTCATTAAATACGAGTTCCATACCCTTGAACATGAGAAAATCCAATGTAGCATTGCAATGGCCCCAATCTTGAAAACCTGGAAAATTGTTAAGTTTGTTGGATTTTGAGTCAGATATAAAATTCTACTTTCTACATATGAAATAGAATGAGGTCAAAACTACTCTCAAACATCCTGAGTCATTTCATGGTAATGTTAAAAATTTAAGTAAATGGATGAAAATGAAAGAATTTACCAATAGTAGGGCCATATGCTTCAACATTAGGCACTTATATTGGGCTATTGCCCAACTAAGACAAACATTAAAAGGAAAAAAATAAAATAGGCCCCACTAGCTACGTTCTACATCACTTTACCGTACCGAACCGGACAAAAACAGTTCAAGTCACCAGTTCAAATTGATTTTTACCTCAAAACAGTTGAACCGGTCTGCACTGGTCGATTTGGTTTGGTACTTATAACACTACTTCTAACCCATATCCCAAGTTTCTTTTGATTCAACCCTTACAGTTCTGTTGTCTTGGTCACCTTCCTCCTTGTTAGGTCCCTATATCACCATTGTGGCCCACTAGGGTTACATTATGGCCACATGGACTCCTATATATAGAAAGGAGGTTTTGTAAATTGTATCATCCAAGAATTGTTCATTTATGTAATGTATTGGAGGTTTCCCCCTCGAAGTAGCTTATTTCTAAGGCGTTGATATCTCTTTTCTTCTATTTTTGGAGCTGGTTACACAACATTTGGTATCAGAGCTTTGGATTCTAGGGTTTCGCTGCTCCAAACAGGTCATCGTGGAATTTTCGCGATAACTTTTTTCTACGAAGTTTCAGAAGCTGAAATTTTTAGGGTGAGAAGAAAACATCCTGAGGAAGCTTGTATAAAAATTTCAGAGTTTGGTTCGCAATAATTTCGGAGATATGATCTGTGGAAGTCAGGTATTTTTTCAGGCTCCTAAACAGGTCATCGTGGCATTTGTGCTATAAATTTTTTTCTACGAAGGTTCAGAATCTGAAATTCATATGGTGCGAAGCTGAAATCCTGAGGAAAGTCGTCAAAAAATTTCAGATCTTGGTTCGCAATATTTTTGGAGATATGATCTGTGGAAGGTAGTGCTTTTTCAGGCTCCTGAATTTCATCTCAAAGAGGTGATCGTGGAAAAAGTTCAATAACTCTCTCTCTGGAGATTGGATTGGAGTTCTGTCAAAAGTGGCCACAATTACACAGCCTGTAGTTTCGTGGATATCAATTTCAGAGACAAAGGACGAAACAGTGACATGTGGCAAGTCGTACAAGTTCGCTCTACTGAACCAGTCCAGAATTAGGTCATTGTGGGAGATTGGACACAACTTTGTCTTGGAGAATCCAAATCAGGTCAGACCTGTGGCATTCGAAAGATAATTTAGAGGGCTACGTCGGTACCGAAATTCAGATATTGAAGTGCTTCAATCACAGAGATAATCCAATTTCAATATCGAGCTCCTCAAAAGCAAGAAAAGGGTGTGTATTTTTTTTCCGACTTGCATAAGTCTTGTTTGAAGAATCAATTTGAATTGATTCCAAGGGCATATTGTAGAATAGATATCCATATTGGATTCTAAAATGGCCCCTAAAAAGAATTCAACACCCATTAAGCCTTGAGAAGGCTCTACTATGACTCATGAAGATGAAGAATGGCAACATGACATATCAAAATTACAAGAGCAAATTTCGCTCTCGCAAAGAACAACAAAAAATGAAATGGAAGTTTGAAAGAGCATGGAAGTGAAGATGGACGGTTTGAAGAAAGGCATGGAAGCTAAGATGGATGACATAAAAGACAACATAGAAAACATGAAGAATGATCTAAAAGCATGCATGGAAGGCTTGATGACAAGCTTAAACCCAGAAATGATTCCTAATGGCGGAAATATAGGAGAAGAACCTCATGATGAGAACAAAATAAATGTTAATCATGATTTCATAAACTCGAATGTTGGTGGGAGGAACCACCATATTCCAAAAATGGATATGAGGAAGTTTGATGGAAAGGATCCTGTAACATGGATACTACAGATGGAGCAATATTTTGATCTCCATAACGTGCAAAACACACAAAAGGTACGCATTGCAACTTCACATTTAGAACAAAATACATTTGTATGGTATCGATGGCTTTGTTCCCGTAAAAAAATTGTCACTTGGTCAATTTTTACGGAGGAAATGATAGCACATTATGAGGATACAAAGAGCAAAACCTTCTTTACCCAATTGATAAATCTCAAACAAAAGGGTTTAGTGGGGCAGCACATTGAGGACTTCCAAAAATTGAATATAAGGGTAACTGATATTCCAGAGGAACATAGGATTGATCTCTTCATAGGTACTCTAAAGGATAACATCCAACATGAAGTTCGTGTTTTGGGACCTGATTCATTGGAGAAGGCATTCGGGTTGGCAAGAAAAGTTGAATGTAAAATTATGGCGACAAGGAAGCCTACCACTCAATTCTATAAAGAAGGAAGTGTTGCTACGCCTAGATTTCCACAACCTACAAGGTTGACACCACAACAATTGGAAGAAAAAAGAGCAAAAGGGCTTTGCTACAGTTGTGATAGCAAATACACTAAAGGTCATAAGTGTCCTGAGAAGAAATTATTTTACATAGATTGTGAAGAAGAAGAAGAAAATGAACAAGAAGAGGATATACACCAGGAACCACCCCTAGAAGAAGAAGAAATGAATCCGACCATATCGTGTAATGCACTGGCAGGAATTACCACTCCTCAAACTCTCAAAATAGAAGGACATATAAAGAAGAAAAGGGTAATAGTGTTGATTGATTCAGGTAGCACCCATAATTTTATTCATTATAAGGTAGCCAAGGAATTAAATTGTTTCCTATACCCGGCACCAGAATGTCAAGTGATGGTTGCAAATGGAGGAACTATAAATTGCTCTGGAAAATGCCATAATATCAAGCTAACCATGGGGGAATATGTATTGACTAGTCCAATGCTTGCCATTCCTATGGGGGGTGCTGATGTTGTACTAGGAGTACAATGGTTACAATCTTTGGGGACGGTAGCTTTTAATTTTCAAGAACTTTTCTTGAAATTTTTTTCAGAAGGAAAGGAAGTTGAATTACGGGGTATTGCGAGGAAGCCGGGAAGGATAATAAGCTCTAATGTCATGACAAAGCTTCTAAAGAAAGAACAACGAGGCGTAATTGCACAATTATGCTCACTAGAAGTTTCAACATCAAAATCATCTATTTCTGCAAATCTCCAACAAGTCTTGGACAATCATTCCAAGGTGTTTGAAACTCCCAAAGGACTCCCACCTATTCGTGATCATGATCATGCTATTCATTTGATTCCAGGAAGTGTTCCTTCAAACATTAGGCCTTATAGATATCCTTACTTCCAAAAGAGCGAAATTGAACGTGTGATTGCAGAAATGTTAGAGGCGGGTATAATTCAACCTAGTCAAAGTTCTTTATCTGCTCCTGTAGTATTGGTACACAAGAAGGATGGATCATGGCGAATGTGTCCGGATTATAGGGAGCTCAATAAGCTCACCATTAAAGACAAATTTCCAATTCTTGTGTTTGATGAATTATTGGATGAATTACATGGAGCAATTTATTTTACCAAGTTGGATCTTCGTTCAGGATATCATCAAATTAGAATGAAGACTGAAGATATTCCAAAAACAGCATTCGAACTCATGAGGGTCATTATGAATTTTTGGTCATGCCTTTTGGCCTTACCAATGCACCTTCTACATTTCAAGGGTTGATGAATTCCATTTTCAAACCCTTCCTTATAAAATTTGTGCTAGTATTTTTTGATGATATGCTAATCTACAGCAGGTCTTGGAAGGATCATGTTGAACATGTTGACAGGGTGCTCAAACTATTGCAGGAGAAACAATTATATGCAAAAAAATCCAAATGTTTCTTTGGAGTACGAGAGGTGGAATATCTGGGTCATATTGTATCTCACGAGGGTGTTAAAGTAGACCCTAACAAAATTAAAGCCATTAAGGAATGGAAAGTCCCCACAACCATAAAGCAGTTGCGAGGATTTCTTGGGTTAACGGGGTATTATCGCAAGTTTGTTAAGAATTATGGGAGAATAGCAGCACCTCTAACAACATTATTGAAGAAATATGCATTTTCATGGACTCCTGAAGCAACTAAGGCCTTTGAACATCTTAAAGAGGCAATGTGCCTAGCACGGGTCTTAGCTACGCCAGACTTCACAAAAACCTTTATTGTGGAATGTGATGCCTCAGGAAATGGAATTGGTGCAGTTTTAATGCAGGAAGGAAGACCCATTGCTTTTGAAAGTCGTCCAATCAAAGGAAAGTATTTACAAAAACCTATTTATGAGAAGGAAATGTTAGCAATACTACATGCACTCAAGAAATGGCGAACTTACCTAATGGGAAGACACTTCAAGGTAAAAACGGATCATGATAGTCTTAAACACTTTTTGGAACAAAGACTATCGTCAGAAGAACAACAAAAATGGGTCACAAAGATGTTGGGTTATGACTTTGAAATAATCTACAAAAAAGGGAAGTTGAATGTTGTTGCAGATGCACTCTCAAGAAAGAATGAAGACGTGGAAGCATTGCTTTGTGCCATTTCTATTATCCAACCAGATTGGATAACTGAAGCAAGAGATGAATGGAAGAAGGACAAAGATGTGTGGACACTCATTCAAAAGTTGCAGCAAGATCCTAGTACATCTGATACATTTAGTTGGAAAAATGATTCCTTATGGTACAAAGATGGCTTATATCTTTGTAAGAATTCCCAACTAAAACAAAAGATTCTTCTGGAATTGCACACTTCTCCTTTAGGAGGACACTCAGGATTTTTAAAAACTTACCACAGGGTGAAGAAAGAATTTTTTTGGGATGGCCTTAAATCTGATATTCAAAAGTTTGTGGCGGAATGTTTGCTTTGCCAGCAGAATAAAGTGGAAACAATTAAGACCCCAGGACTTCTACAACCTTTATCCATTCCAAGTCAACGTTGGGAGGAGATTTCAATGGATTTTATCACGGGTTTACCTAAGTCCGAAGGAAAGAGTGTCATCATGGTGGTAGTTGATAGACTTACCAAGTATGCACACTTTTGTGCATTATCTCATCCATTTAAAGCAAATACAGTTGCTACTACATTTATGGACAGAATTCAAAAGCTACATGGAAGCCCAAGGGTTATTGTGAGCGACAGAGATCCCATTTTTACTGGAAATTTTTGGACGGAGTTATTTTCTTGTTTGGGTACTCAATTAGCTCATAGCTCATCTTATCATCCTCGATTTGATGGTCAAACTGAGATAGTAAATAAATGTTTGGAAGGATATCTTCGTTGTTTTGTATCTGATAAACAAACACAATGGGTCAAGTGGTTACCTCTCGTTGAATGGTGGTATAATACTTCCTTCCATACTGCAGCAAAAATGACCCCATTTGTGGCACTTTATGGATATCATCCACCATCCATCACATCATATTTAAGGGAAAATTCGAAGGTTCAAGCAGTGGAAGATCACATCGAGCATCAGCAAGAAGTTCTCCAACTCTTAAAGGATAACCTGAATTTGGCACAAAACCGAATGAAACAACAGGCAGATCAACATCACAGCGAGAGAAGTTTTGATGTAGGAGATTGGGTATTTTTACCGCTACAACCATACAAACAAATGTCCCTCAAGCAAGCTAAGAAGGATAATAAATTATCGCCAAAGTACTATGGTCCTTACGAGGTGTTGCAAAATATTGGTACTATGGCATACAAATTGGAGCTTCCCGCTTCTTCGCGAGTACATCCAGTTTTCCATGTTTCATGCTTAAAGAAGGTTATAGGTGAAGATCTTCCAGGCTCAAAACAAGATTTTAACTCGATGGGGAAGGAAAATCATATTGGAACCCGCTAGCCATGGAAAAAAGAACTCGACAACTACTCTAATAGATCAATTTCGCAGTATCTCATCAAGTGGAAGAACTTACCCATCAAGATTCTACATGGGAGGATGAGAATTTTATACGTAAGCACTCTGAGCTACTCAAGGTTGAGGACAACACTTTTTTTGAAGGAGAGGGGCATGTTAGGTCCCTATATCACTAGTATAGCCCCCTTATTAATAAGTAGTAAACCCCTTATTGTTATTATTGTAACCCCTTTTAACCCCTCGATGGTTATTGTGCCTATTATTGTTAGGTCGGCTAGGATTACATTGTGGCCCACTAGGATTACATTATGGCCCCATGGACTCCTATATATAGAAAGGAGGTTTTGTGAATTGTATCATCCAAGAATTGTTCATTTATGTAATGTATTGGAGGTTGCCCCTCGAAGTGGCTTATTTCTAAGGCGTTCATATCTCTTTTCTTCTATTTTTTGAGCTGTTACTCAACACTCCCAAGGTTCTCCTTTATGCTTCTCATCTCTGGCAGCTTGTCTTAGAGTTGCTTCGATACCCTTATCTCAAGTTCACACAATGAATTTTATTTGTTGAATATAAGATTCATAGACAATGATGCATTGTGATTTGCAGTAGTGAACATGTTGTTTTTCATTATATCCCATACTTTTGTCTCTCTTGTTTTTTCTCACAATTTTCCTTCATTGTTGTCAAAATTTATGCAAATATTAGATTCATGATTTCTCTATGATAATCACATGATTTTTCCACTAGCTCAATTGCATTTCACACCTTACCGGAAAACTTCTTCTTCACTAATATCATGGCCTCTCTATAAAACTAAATTTATGTTATTACTTTGTATTTGCTTACAAAGTTACATCTTGTGGAACTAATTGCTCAAATTTATTGGAATCTATTGATCTTTGTGTGTGTTTGTTGTTTCAATGTATTGATTCCTTTTTGTGTGCTTGTTTCAATGCGTATCTTTACCCTAGAATAGAAATCATCTCATAATTGCTCTAATGCACTAAAAAGGAAAAGAAACCAGAGTATTCCAAGATTGACTTTGATAACATCATCAACTAAGTGATTTCTAAAAAGGAACTTGTTGAACAAAAGAAAATGAGTTGCAAAGAAGAAGGCAACCGCAAATTGAATTTCATGCAAAGAACCGGCACTTTTTATTTCTAATCTTGATGGTTGGGGGAATGTGTTAGAGTATGTTCTCTTTTGTTTCAAAGGCCTCTTTTTCACCTCCCAAAGTTGTTGATCAAATCATGACATCTCTTTCGCCATTGCTAATGTTGGCTCTAGGTTTCTCGAGATAAAGCATACTTCATTTGGACTCACCATGCCAACTCATGGGCCTTGAAAGGCCCTTGTTCTAAGACCTATTTTTATTCATGTCAGTTGCCTCTCTTGACAAGAACTTAGTGTAGGACTCAAATATTTGCACCTATTAACCTCATTACTTTCTCCTTTCATGGGTAAAATTAGGATTGATATATCTTTTCGACAATCTTCACCCTAAGGTTGTTTGTCACACCGATCTGTACCGTTAAGGACAACTTCACCCTCCTCTAAATTAGACTTTCCTCTCCCTAGTCCTATGTATAGTTGGGTTGGTTCTGCTACGTAGTGATGGAAGAAATAAGATTTAATGATTTTGCACACGATGGTATATTTTGCATTTTGAAAAATATCTTACTATTTTTGGTGGTGTGCATAAGCTCGTTATATTTTTGTTACGTGAGAATTTTTTTCTTATAAATGTGTCTATCTATTTTAGGTTGCTAGGTTAATGGCATGGTGGGATTTATATATGTTAAGGAGATAATGTAAAGTGGTTTTTCATCTACACAAGTATGGAGACTAAGTCAAAGTACGAGTAAATTATCGCACGTCTACAAACCCTCACAATAGAGGGGTGGCATCACCCTTACAAGGGGAGTGATCAGCCTTAGAGGCTCAATGTTTCCTTTCAAAATGATGTGGAGGACGCTCAAAACAAAAAAAACCATCTTTGTTCACTTTTTACCCAATGTATAGCCTTAGGAGGTGGAACAACCTCTCAAGAAAGGTAAATAAGGAAAATAGGCTAACAAGTCCTCAAATCATGCTCTTTAGTCACCTCCACATTATCATACTTGCTTTGAGTGTCAGTGTCATTTCTTTGAGCTAGGAAGTCACTCAAATGACCCTCCAAATAATCACATTTAAAAATAACCCTACAACTTTCATAAAGTGGTCGTGAGTGTGGTTGACCCTCATAATTGATAAAAATCGCAAATTTTGACAAATAAGGGGGTTGCCCTCTAGTTTTCCATGTGGGATGTGTAGATGATGTCCACGTGTGTACAAATAGCCCATTTCAGGCCTGAGGATGGGACCAATGCTCCTCAATAACAATGAGACTACTTTGAGAAATGTGAAAACGCATGAAAGAGTGCAACATCACCTCCTGGCCAAAGTGTTGTACATACATAAGAGAAGTGGTCCATGTGCATAAAAAATAGGTGGGCTAAACTATTGGTATGACAACCTTACATAAGAGAAACACTCTTATATAGCATATAAAATAAGTGGGTGGCTCTGTAAATAATGTGTCCTCATAGATCCACATCACGATGCCCGAATGCCTACCCAAAACATGGAATGTCTTTGTTGAGAAATCTAGGCATTATCATTAGGTGATTTCTCCTTGATTAGTAACCGCTTGTGAGCGTTTTTTCATTTCCTTTAGATTAGTATCTTCTTCTCTTACTTAGGTTATTATTATTCTTCTTCATCAAACAACTACCAATGCATAAACAAAAAATAGACAAGAGACACAAAATATAAGCCATGATCCAGGGCGAAACCTCTCACTCTTTGAGAGGAAAACCCGCACAAATTCTTCTTCTTATAGAGATTCCACCGATGAATACCAAGACCAAGACCCTTGACCTATTAGCCACTCCATGAGAAATAAATACACTGGCTCTCTTGACCGCCTTTCTTCTTCTTGACTCCTCTTCCATTACCGTCATTACTATCATCCTCATTACCGTGTTGTTACCTCTCAGCCTCATAATTGTCAAGTAACACTCCGAGGTCTTCTTATGATATCGAGATCTTATCTTTGAGATGACATCAAACCTTTGATCAGAAAGTGAAGACCAAGAGTGTAACATAGTACTAAGAATATAGAATCATCATGACCGAGATAGTCACTAAATTGTGATATCAATGCACCGTAGTGACACCGAATTACACCGAGATCCTTGTTGAACCCCAAAATTGTTTCTTTTTTACAACCCTCTTACACTCCATCCTCTTTTCGACCCTAATAACTCTAATTGGGCATCAATTCTACAAGGTTTATGGCATAGAAGGTACATAATTATCTTTTGTTTCATAAATGTAATTGTTATTTATTATTTAACTCAATATTTACATGAGCTACCGAATTACAACTATTTTACAACTAATCTCTCGATTTTATAAAATGGGTTGAAGGTTCGATGGGGTTCCAAAGCCCACTCGAAGAACAAGGCATATGGGAAGTCGTGGAAAATAGCTAGCACAATGATTTGTACATATCCTCATAACTTGGATCAGATAAGGAAAGCACGTGGCAACTCAAATAAAGCGAAAGTCAACCAATTAAGGAAGAATTAGGCTAGTGAGAAATTAATGGATGCAAATATTCAAAGGTCATGATTTGCTTCTCAGCTGGAGTAGCAAATCATGATAAAATCACGACATGTTATCTCTCTTATGTTAATTTTAGCCATTTTCGAGTAGGGTAGGGCCATAATACTCTTAAACCGTTATGCGTAAGAGATTATAAATCGGGTTTCTACATGACGCTCACAGACCGGAATTATTGCTCAAAATTTGTTTGTGAAAATACAAACTTTGTTTTCGTTTCTATCTCTTTGTTGTATGATTTATGAATGTGTATTTAATCTCTGCGGAAGGTGTTGTGTTGACACTTCGCAGGAGGGACCCCTCGAGTTGTAAGGTTTTCATTATTTGTAGATAGCATTTCAATTATGTATTATTTGTAGCATTTCATTAGTCTATCTAACTACTTAAGTTTTGCTTTTCAAGGAATGCTTAGGATTGTTTTTAGAGCATGATTGTTTAATCATTTTGTTGTAGAGTGAAGTCGAGATCTCTTGTGCACATGGACATAGTATAGATTTGATCTATCTTTAACATAGTTTTTACACTATAGTTGTGTGAATATAATTTTAATGTGAATATATATTAACTTTTTCTTTTTATGTCAAAAGAAATTTAAATTTAGTTTCATTATCAAGTTTTCATTTCAAGCAAGTGATTTATTTCAAGAAAGAGTGAAGCAAGTGTGTGATTTTCTTTTGAGCAAGAGTGATATTTATTTCTTACAAGTGTGATCTTTATTTTGAGCAAGTGTGATAGTTCCAAATTCTGTAATCTTCCTTAGGCAAGTGTGATGATTTTATGGTGATTTTAGTTTGAAAATAATTCTCTTAAGCAATTGCATCATTTTCATTTTAAGAATGACATTTATTTTCATAGTTAACATGTGTATCTCGATATCTCAATTTAACTTAGGAATTATTTGACTAATAAGGACTCTTAGCACATATAGTGCACATACATTTCATCGTACTATCTCTCAAGTTGATAATTCATGTAAGTAACTTAACTCCAATTAAATCACCAAATATTTTGCCGCCATGGCCAGAGAAGTGTATATAAGAGTCTTTTTCTTTTCGTTAAAAAAAAATAAAAATTAAATGATATGCATAAGGAAAGATATTCTAGAGGCAAATTTGTACGAGGTAGGAGTTCAATTTTCAACATCACCACTCACCCCACCAAGACCTTGGTAGTGCCACACCATCCACCGAAACTCGTATTTCATCAATTGTAGGAAGACATAGACTTCCCGAGGTACTTAGATGTGAAATCCAACCTAGAGATTCACCAACTTCCTACCGAAGCCGTAGTAGAAGAAGAAGATCCTACATCCCCAATAGAAGGAGTAATAATTCTATCTTCAATTGGAGAACAACTTCTAGGACAATAACTGAACCTAGTGAAGAGGAATAAGAAACCTATTTTAACTTTCCATTAAGAGAAGAACCGTAGGAGGAACCGAAAATCCAATTTGGAAACCTTATATTAACTTTCAAGAATCTACAATGGTAGGAGAAGGGGAAGGAGAAGTACACAATGTGAATGGTGAACAACCTATGATTGGAGGTGGAAGAAGAGGTGGAAGAGGTGGAGGAAGAGGAAGAGGAGGTGGTAGAGGAGATCCATAACCTGGATTTTTCCAGATGAAGATACCACAACCACAATGAAAAATATCTCACCCTCTATCCTCCCTAATTTTCATGGATTAAGAAATGAGGATCATAAAACATTTTTGAGTTTGAAGTTTTGTGTAGATCCTATGACTACTGTTGATACTCAAAAGTTGAAATTGTTTCCTACTCACTCTTAAAGATGCAACGCTAGGAATGGTTTATGGGATTGGGAACACATACCATAAGAACATGGGAGGAAATGAAATATGTGTTTTTTTAGAAAATTACAAATATTATTTTTATGTCTCATAATCTTAAAGATGAAGTCTTCAAAAATGATACGAAAAAGAGGATGAAAATCTTGAGGATTTGGTTGAAAGATTTGCTTACAATCTTAAAAGGGATAAAATGCATAACTGGATAATGAAACTTTTGAAAGCTCTTTTGCTAAAATCCATTAGAGATGAGTGGATAGATATTCCTCAATTTAATGGGTAAAGGAGATGTTTCACACAATTATAATTTAAAGACATTTGTGAACTTTGTACACATATTTCAAGAGGTAAGGCTGTGGATCGAAATCCAAGAGATCATATAAAGAGTCTAGGATTAATAAATCTATTGGAACAATAAGTAGAGCATAAAATAGGCAACTTGCTTGACAATTTCTCAAAACAAATATTTTGGGGAATCTTAGTAAACAAATATATACCATTAAAATAAAAAACAAGAAAAAGGCTAAAAATGTTTGATTATCTATCTTTTGTCCAAAATGCGTAAAGAAGCATGCCTTGAGAAAATGTCCTTCCATAGTAGGTATTAAAGTTGTTTATCAAGAGGAAGTAATACCAAATCAAATAGAACCTTTTTGTTTTATTGCTAAGAGACCATGGAAAAATCCACAATCAAATATGACTAAATGTTTTCCCAACACTCAACATATGCACAACCACCACAAAGTAATTGATCAGCACTCCATACCTTGGCAACTTTGGCTCAATCATGACACGAGGATGGAAAATCCGTATGGCAAGTATCCTCAATACCCTCAATTTCAACAACCTTACCATGTTTTTCCACCACAAGCTTTTTCCTCGATCTGCTCCACAAAATCCGCATCCATAACCTTCATTACCATTTCCACAAAAGTCAAATCAATTGCCTACTCGGCCACTTCCAAATCCAAATAATAAAATCTCACAACTTGTTTACAACGTAGAAGGAAAAAATTCCAAATTTATACTATAACTCCATTAGATCTAAACAATGTTTAAATTAGATCCTCGTAGAGTATTGGAAAAGAAGTCACCATCTCGTTGTTATCCAAGAATCAGGAAGGATGACCTCTTTGAGAAAGAGATATATCTTCATGAAGAGAAAGATACTCAAAACAAACCACCCATGTACATTCCGATGATACTCCAATAAACTGAACTCCCATTATAGAACAAATTTCAATTTCTCTTCAAAATCCACCTTTCCCGAAAGATTGAAAATTGACAAAGGGGTAGAGAAACACATTGTACTTCCCGAATTGGCGACATGATAGATGAACTAAATAATGTTTGTATAAAAATTCATGTTACAAGCTATCAATGAAATACCAATATTTGCAAAGAAAATCCAAAGAGTAAAGTATTAAGAAACCAGGAAGAAAAAAGAAACGAAGTTAAAAGAATCCAGCTTAGTTGGGAAAATTGGGTGTATCATGATGGGAAAGACAATAGTTCAGAATATTTAGATCGAGAAAGTCCCACTTAAAAACACATATTAATGGTAATACATTCCAAATACACGGATTGACTTAGGAGCAATTAGCAATATCATGAGTTAACAAACTATGGATCAATTAAAACTTCCTAATCTTCAATATAAACCCACATTGTTGCAATTAACAAACTAATATGTTACTGATCTTAATGGTGTATTAGAATATGTGTTTGTATCCAAATTCTTGGGAATATCCCTGCTGACTTTGTGATCTTAACACCCAAGAATAACCTAGGAGGACATCCATTGATTCTAGGTAGACCATGGTTAGCTACAATTGATGCTTTTATAAGTTATAGATATGGTGATATGTTTATCTCTCGTGGAAGTTCAACAAATAAATTCACATTATATCCTTCGCAAAAACAAAATAGGAAGTAGAAAGTGAAGAATGGATAGATGATAATGAAAACTTTGATATACAACAAATATTTTCTACTTCACAAATGGATGAAGAAAATCGCATTTTGAATTTAATGGAAAATAATGAATCTTCCTCATATTGTGAACAAAAAATCTAAGTTTCTCAAGAACAATGTAATATTGAATATCTATCATCGCAAATGGCTTTACATTCTATGGAGAAATTTGGAAATTTTTTTAATAGAAATTTTTCTAAAAACTTTAAATATCAATGATAACTGGAAGAATCTCATGAAGGAATTAGTGAAGATGTTACAAGAACACTCCTATGCCTCGTACGAGAATACACTAATATGAAAGGAATTGATCCTAACACTTTTGTGCACCATATCTATAGCTGAAGCAAATTCCAAACCAATATGACAACCCTGGAGGAGGATGAATCCAAACCTAAGAAAAAATTGTTAAAGAATTACTACAAAAATTGTTAAATGTGGAATTTCAATTATCCAATATCAGACATCTGAGTCTCACCATTGGTAATTGTTCCAAATGAATGGAAAATGGAGAGTATCCATTTATTATAGGGAATTGCATAAATCTACTTAAAATTTCATTTTCCACTTCCTTTTATAGTTCAAGTCCATGATACGTTGGCGTGAAACAAATATTTTTCATTATTGGATGGTTTTAGTGGATATAACAAAATCCAAGTGGCTCCTAATATCAAGATAAAACAACCTTTACCTATCCATAGGGAACTTTATGCTTACCGAGTAACTTCCTTGGGCTATGTAATGCACTGTAACATTCCAAAGGACAATTCTAGGCATTTTTTCCTGATCTAATTCATGATTGTGTAGAATTTTACATGGATGCTTTTACCGGCCTATGGAAACTCTTTTCAAGAAGCTCTTAAAAATTTTAAATTTTTTTTATTAGGTGTAAAGAAACAAATTCATTAAACTATGAAAAATGTTATGATTTTTACTAAAGGAATTGTTTTAGGCCACCAAATTTCAGGAGATGGAATCAAAGTGGATGCATCTAAAGTAGAAGTCATTTATAAATTATCAATCTTTACCAGAAAGGGATGTTATAAGTTTTCTTGGTTTTACTCGCTTGGTCCTTTATCATTCATCAAATACACTACCCTACTATGACAATGTTTGAGCAAACAAATTCATGCAGCTCCATCTTTAAAAACAAGAAACAACACTCTCAAAATAAAACTGCCCTTCTTAAACTCTATCGTTTCTTCATTAATTTGCCGCATATTATTAATGTTTTCTTCTTTACCTTGTCATTCTACCTCCAATAGCCTCGTGGGAAATTTCTTTTCAAGCATACAACCCTGCCTTCTTGTCAATCATTGCTTTTGAACATAGGGACACAAATGCACCTTTCAAAACCCTATGTTTCTTCTCTTCCAATATTGCCTGAGAGGCACTGTGAGGTTTTGAATCATTAATAGGAAAACATCATTGGGTTAAGCTTTTATCGCCGAAAATATAGTTATTGCAAACTCAAATTTTAAATCAAGCACCTTTTTATCCCTCTTCAAAACAGCCACTTAACATATCTCGTTTCAAATCGACTTCCTCTACCTCAAACACCATCAGCAATCTTGAATTTAAGGGGCAACAAGACATAGTACCCTCAAAACATGATGCCAATGATTTGCTTGAGAGTTGGAGACACTTTGAAATGAGTTTTTTAAGGTTTTCGTGTAATTTTATTGACCATTTCTGGCTGTGAGTGCCACTGGCTGCTACAAAGGCTGCTGCTGTTAGCAGCATCTTTGTAAATTTTGTGCACAGCGCTGGCGCACCTTTCCAGGAGTGTCGCGCAACTTGCGTCCATTTTGAAGGCCTTCCAGGTCGGAATTCGGTGCGAGATGGCCTGCTCGAAAGATGTGGAAGTCTACTTTCCGTAACAACTTGAATTTTTTCATTTGGTTTCCATTTGATCCTTCAAAAATTGATTTTCCCAACACCGGTAAAAACTCGGTGGAATCCTAGTGCAAATGCATCGAAATGTTTGTAGGTCATTTTTGAATGCCTTCTGTTTCCGACTGGGCACCTAGATGGCTCGTTGGAAAGATGGGAGGTTCAATTTCAGAAAAACTTTAATTTTTTCATTTAGTGTCCATTTGATCCTTCAAAAACTCGACCGTCTCCATCACTCGGTCAAAAAAGGTGTATGCTGGTGCAAAAACATACGCGATTGCAAAGTTACTTTTGATGCCTTCCTTGTCGAATTTGGCCCGAGATGGCTCACTGAAATCTATGGAAGTCTATTTTCCATAAAAATTCTGAATTTTTTCATTTGGAGTCAATTTGGTTGTTCAAAATTCGACTGTCTCCATCACCGGTCAAAATGATGAATCCCGGTGCGTAAATTCTCCCGTGACATCCGAATTTTTCACGTTTCTCACAAACCATGATACCGTGGTAGAAAATGAAGAAGGTTTTTCTTGAACCTATGAGGGACAAAAAACTCTCTCACTTTTGTAAATTTCATCTCTTTTTGGTCGTAAAATCATTTTGAATCAAACTCGCCGGCGCTCCTTAACCCTAATTTTGCCGTGCGTAGGTATTATGATTCAACAACCATGGCAATTTTACTATCCCTTTTGTATTTAAGTTTATATTTAGGATATTTTGAGCTCTTTTTTGACTATGGGTACACTCCTTCAAGGGCATTCATGTAAACTCTTTCATCCTCTCGTCTATCAAGAAGGGCGATTCTTCTAACACCTTACTGTCAAAATGTACCAAGGTACCTTTCGACCATTTAATAATGAACCCGCCATATCTTGTTTTCAACTCCCTCTCCGTAAACCGAAAAACATGTCAAAGTCTTTTGTGTATGCTATGAACCATTGTGTATCTTACTTTTTGCAAGGCCTTTGCCGAGGAAAAGCTAAACCGTCACCTTAAAAACCCCTTCTATACTCGGCGCTTGTATGAAAAGAGGACATCCATAGAGGATACTTTATATCATAGGTGTCTTTTGACATTTTGACAGTAGGTCCTTTCCATTTTTGCAATATAAACTAACACTTTGCTCTTAATTCTTTGGAGTTAATGATGCCCACCGTGAAACTAATCTTGACTATAGGTGCAAAACTACGCTGCATTCACCTCTCGTTTATCATTCTCTGCCTAAAAAGGGCGCCTCCTCCGCTCGTAATATATCAACAAGGCATCTGCCCTCTCGTTATAGGAGCTGCACCTATTTTGGAGAAACTAAACATAATTTTCCTTTTGTCCACTATAGGTACGCTTTGACGTACATTTTCATTTGAATAGGAAAACCAATACTTTTGAATCATAAACACTATCTTTTTACCGGTGTAAAGACTTTTTGCTTTCTTCCTCAGATCCTTCCACCGCACCTTCTCGACTAATCGCCTCAACAATATCCAAGGCTTCTCACACCGCTTCATACATGGAGGAGGCTCTTCATCGTGTAAAGTATCCGAAGGTTGTTTGACAACCGTTTGACACGCCCCGGATGTGATGGAAAGTAAACCACTTGAAAAACATCAATACTAGCATCTCTACTTGCAATCATCACCGTGTTTCAGAATAAACCCTAGCCAAAGTGACACTGCCTCCCCGCACCGCTCTCGAGGGTGACCGAAAAATCATTATTTGCTTTAGTCAACTTATGACAAATTACTTTGAAAAATAGTCTCCGTGACTATGGAGGCCGGGCTGCCTTTTTGAGAAACCAAGAACTTTCTTTCGCCTGTAATGGCATGTTTTTTCAAAGACTCCTTCAATTTGATCTGCGGTCAAGGTGCCGCTTATGATTGGAATGTTTACCAATGACATGCCTTTCTAAAGTTCAACAATTCACATGATTTGAAAGCTTCAAATGACCTCTTTTATCAGACCAAACTCTCGTTTCCTTGAAATTGCATACTTTCGGGGACTCTTATCCTTGTTATGACCATCATTCATACTCGTAAAAACCTAGAATCTCTGCTTTCACTGCTCTCGCAAAAACAAACCCGGACTTCGCAATCCTTTAAGTCAATATCGTCGTCACCGTTTGTAGATGAAGGAGGCGCCCTAACCCTCACAAATGAAGGAGGTTCGGGGCCATGACAATTTACCGCCATTTGTGACAAAGGGTGTCCCTTTTCATCAGATTTTCATACCGGAAAAAAAAAAACCGCAAGGTCTTCATGAGTGACTTTCTCGTTATATTCAAAGCTCATGATACATTTAGAAGCAAATGCTCCTCTAACCGTAGATTCAATAATTTTCTCCGAGATGAAATTGTATTTCCGTTCTTTTGCGTAATCCATAAAACACCGTAGCACCTAATAATCGCCTGAGACTATGTCTTACAAAGCACGAGACCTAGGGGTATAAGTGGCGCGACTAGAGTCGTTTTGTCAATTTCATTTGCAGAATGGGAGGTCGTACAGGTTGGTCCGTACCGTATGGAGGCTTTTTGGCTTTTTGATGATCGCCAAGGGTAAAATGTCTTAAAGCGCCACTTCCTAACATAGGGGAGACTTTGAAACAACATTTGGATTTTGCCTTTTAAAGCCGATATGTACTCGCAGGCTTCTAAGCTAGATAGGATAGTGATAATGAGTTTTGACTTTGACATGGGCTTTGATCGAAAAGTAGAAAGGCGAAATAGTTTTATGAGGGTTTTCTAGGATGACACATTGACATATGGAATTCAGCTTCTAGAAAACTCAACATGGATATAGTCATCACTAACATAAAAAATACCGATGGCTAACAAGGGTTCCATCTGGGGGAGGGCAGCCTCCGTCAGAGGTGTCCGTAATTCAGATTTTTGGCTTATGAAGACCGTTGCCTTATCCATTGGTGCAAAATTTACCCCTTCTCTTTGATGTTATTTCAAACGTGACAAAGATGGTTAACATCAATGATACTTCACCTACCCCACTATCTTTCCTAACATTTTTTCTTCTCTTTGGTGCATTTGATCCAGCGCCTTTTCACAATGCATATTTTTCTTTTGCAAAATGAACCTATCTATTTCTACTCTTATATCTCACGGGAGTTTAGATTAAACTGATGAACTCCTTCATTTCTCTACTTAAAGCTAGATTGACTCGTCAAGATTAAGCAAGCTTTGACAGATTTTGTCTCTCTAATCTAAAACATGAAATTAAAAAATGATCAAATCAGATTAGGCAATTGAGTTTGTCATGCATTTGCGGCATAAAAGACAAGTCGCACACAAATGTTATTCGCAACAAAAGGAAACTAGATAAGCGGGGCTAAGATGTACAATGTGTTTATCATCCCTCGCTTCTCTTGGTTCGTTTTAGCATGTGAACCGTGACCTCTCCCCTAATCTAAGCTCAGGATAAGTCAATCTTACACAATGTTGACTATCTTTTGCACTCACTAACTTATCGCCAGTCAACTTAAACATGTCACTATGATTAGGCTAGATAGCCGAACAAGACATTGAAGTACTAGTAGCGGCATTTAAGCTTGCTCGCTTTCCGAAAGACTATTTTTTGGAACATGGGCCCTACCACCGCTAGAAACCGCCCTCTTTTTCTACTTTTCACTGCTTTTTGTATTTTCTCGCTTTTCACTTTTTCTTCAAACAAACTACAAATGAAAAGGTGTCACGTGCTAAGCTTATTTTCTATTGTTGTCTTTCTATCCCAATCTAATCTCGTACACACAGCATTACATTTGTTTGGTGAACTTCGTTTTCCAATGCAAATCCGCCTCAAGTAGATGCTCACATGGGTGATTCTCGTTTAGTTCTTTCATGATGTAAATAATGAAAAGGCCACTCCCATTTGGTTTGTTTATGGACAAAGTAGAGCTTAAGTTTTTTCTCATTCTTGGTAGCAACTTGTTTATGATAGAACCCACTACCCCTACGTATTTCTCAAGGAAAACAACAAATAGATCTTGAATAATACTCCGATCTAGAGGATTTGAGATATAGGCTTCATTCAAAGACTACTTCCTTTCTTCCACTTGGCTATATTTGGGACCCCCGGTAAAGCAACTCTTCCTCATGATCACTCGAACTGTCGTAATTCTCATCATGTATTGCAGTAGTTTTCTTCCAATGATGTGTTTCGATTAAGTGGATCGAATCGTGTGAAGGTCATCAAAGTTGATGAACAAGGATACACTTTCACAATAAATTATCTCAAAGGACAGCAGAGCAACTCCCATGTGTTTATTAACCTCTACTCTTTCATCTCAATTTGTAACTCAATGGAACTTGGTGGTCGCAAACTGGAGTTAAGGAAGATTCCATGTCCAAAATGATTTCTTCAACTTATTTCAGAAAAGGCTTCTCATTTACAACCCGCCGAGGATTTCATCATCTTCCTCAAACTCATCATCAAAGTCAAAATCGTTGATTTCCAATCATGTGCATGTTATTCTGACGGGTCAAGTGAAGTAGAGCAAAGAGTCCGAGACTCTTCACTTACTCTCTCTAAACCTCAAGGTTCTCCTCATGAGTGTCATAGATGACCCAGAATGGTCGCTACTTTTCTCAAATTTATGAAACCGAGCTTCCTCCCAAAAATCAAAACCGAAGTTTTCGCAGTTAGCTTCTGCTTGGAAATCATCATCATAATCAAAATATTGATCAAACCTTGGAAAATCATCATTATAATTAATCTCATCAACCATGCATATTGGACTATTAGCTCTCTTTTCTTCAAATTGATTTACAAATTTACTTTTTGACTTATGATATGCAAGATAAACAGGAGAAAGATTAGAAAGTTGTGGTTATGTGAAGATTCAGATACGGTTCGTATGTTTATAAGTTGATCTATTTCCTCTTCGCTTAAAAAGGGAGGCATTTTCCTCTCTCCACAACAATCCCTTTCTCTTGGGAAATCTGATTTAAAGGATGAATGTCTTTTTGGGCTTCACCTATGAGAGATGATGAATCATCACTCATGTCCTTGAGAGATCCCTATGGGTTCTCTTTCATTTCGTTTGTTTTTATCTTCAACCAATTCTTTGTGATGTTGAGGATAGTTATCATGTAATTCATGAGTTTTTTCCATAGATGTTTAGGGGGCCAATTTGCTTTTATGAACTCAAATGACTCAAAGATAAAAGGTAGAGATCCTAGCTGGTGGTTTTGCTTTATCTTCTATCTTAGATTTGAATTCTCTTCAATCACCGCTTGATTTAGGTGAGAGTTAACTTGAGCTGTGGTTTTCCCGAATAATTGCCGAGAGATCTTAGGATGCAAATTTTTCTTTCAAAGTCCGGAATGATTTAAAGCATAAGGGTATAGATCCTAAAGGTTTTGATTCTTCTTCCATTTCGTAATCAGGATTTCAAAATGGTCGATCTTGTCTTTAGAGCATTCCTCTAGGTTCTTTATTAGGCCTAAACATTCGACTCCGACTTGAGTCAAAGGAATACAAGCTAGAGGGTTGAGTTACTTCTAGTCTTAGGTTTTCCATGACTTCTTTAGGGCATGAGGTTATGTATGCAATCTCAGACCCAACATGGCATTATGTAATATCTTGTCCCGTATGTTTAGGCTTACATAGGAAGGGGAAATTCGTGATCCTTCTTGATATTGACCTTCTATTTTCTAGCTCGATAAGAGCTCGGGTTTGTTTTCATTAGATTTGAAGTATTTTCCTTGCTCCCTATGTCAAAAACTTTGAAAATTTGAGATCTATACCCATCTACGCTATTAGCTCCGCAAGGGGTATGGTAATTTTTATTTCTGAACTTCCTCGAAACTGCGCGAGCTCATAGTTTGCGCATTTGTTTCAGCCTTTTCTGCATGACCTTTTCTATGCTCTTAATTTGTTGATTCTGCTTATCTGTCTGGATTACGCGCTCTCTGAGTCTTTTGCGGGAGGTACTAGGGAGGTCCGAGCCAAGACTTGTTTGAATAGCTTTATCTTTGTTTTGGTCAATTTTCTTAGCCATAATTTTGTGTTGCTATCCGTGGATTTTTTAAGGATGGTGTCAGAGGTTTTAGCAAAGTGTCGTGGCTACTCTTCTTGGAGTGGTCTTGGTTTTTTCGTTTCTAAGGTTATACTGCTTATGAGCTTATAATGGCATTCTCAAAAATCTATGGCAGATCTTCGAGATCTTCATAGCTCTGCTTTCTGCCCCGACTGGGGGAGCATAACTCTGCTTCTCTTCCTGGCCATGGGGTAAACCTACTCAAGTATCGAACCTATGAGTTTCCAATGATTTTCATCAATGGGTGCAAAGATCCTTATTCTCTTCATTAACATAATTCTCACTTAAGGATGGTCTCGATCTGCACATCATTTCCTCTTGGTTTATTTTGAGACCGATCTTTTTCTAAAGCCTTGTTTCTGCTTCGAGGTTTAGTTGGTTTTCCCTTTAGGAGGCACTTTTTTCACTCATTTTTTCCCACATCTTTGTCATGGATTTGATCGTGCCATCTATTCTAGGATCTAGGGAAGGAGATGAAGTGAAGACCTTATCTCTATATGGGACTTTTTCCTTCTAATCTAGTCCCTGCTCTTTTTCTCGCTAAGTCAGTTTCTGCTTTTATGGCTATTTTTTGCATTTCCTCTTAGGGTAGGGGGATCCTTGTCTCTCGGGATGATATGTCATGTCTCTGATCAAAACCCCTGGGAATTTTGCCAAGATTAAACCAAGTGGGGGTTTGGCGAGGCGGGAGGGCGTTATACACACTATTGAACCTAGTACAGCAGCTTGGACACTTTCCCATTTCTCCCGCTTTAGGTTGTTATATTCCCGACAGATTTGAATAGGTTCCTTCTGGGACTTCCCACTTGTTCGTGAAGACTTGCGTAGTTCTAGGATGTTGTGGATGCCGTTTGGAGGCAAGCTTTTAAACCATGTTTTGGGTTCTCCACCCAGGCTTTGGGCAAATATTCTCATTCTCGACAGCTTGCTGTGTACTTCCATGTATTCAAAAGCATCGCTAATCCTACTCTTTACATGCCGTTGAGTCGTGGTGTTCCTCCCCAGTGTCGATTTTGTCTCGATATTTGTTTGGGAGAGGAGCTAAAGGTGGCAACACCAAAGGTGCGCACTAGGTCGCCATGACCGGAGCTAATGGGTGATGTACAAGATGAGGACTAGTAGGCCGAAATGAAGTGGCTCGAATGGGGCGGTGGCTCAATTGTGTGTGGCGGATGAACTGGGACTAGTGATCTCGGGTTTTGAGCATCTAGGATGATAGGGAGCTAAACCGATAGGAGAAGTCAGAAGTCGGAGGAGTGGTAGGCAGAAGCTTCTCTACTAGGACTCGTGATGGGTCTAGGGGTTCAAGATCTGTCAAAGTTTATCTTACTATATGATTTTCTTTTCCCGGGAAGAGTTTGTGATGACTCTAATCAAAAGGCGAATCTAGTAGGATAGTGCGATGTTTAGGTATAGATCTTGTTCTATGGATGGATCTACCGCAGCTGTAGGGATGATCGCTTTCGAAGCTTGCCACGTAATCTTCTCTCGGGTCATCTACTATGATAGGGGGATTTGGATCCTGATGAGCTCGGGGTATTGATTCTTCGTGAAGCCAGATTTTAGATCCAAGTAGGTCTAAAGAGAATGGTATTGGGGAATGTTTCTTGATGAGTGATTTCTCTAAAGTTATACTAAGGCGAAGGATGGTCAAAATAAAAGGGATGGATTAGTGGAGTCGCCAGTGGAAATGGGCTTTTGTGAAGATAGCTATGGTCCACCACCAAGAACTAATCCTGGGAATGTTTTTGATTTTCTCAGGTTTTAAGTGCAAAAATTATGGTTCAAAGTATCCTAGGACTTGTTTCAACACTTCGCTAGGGTGATGAGAACAACAAGAGTTTACTTCAAATGGATCTATGGATCGCTTGCTTGTTTATGGTACCTAAAGGACCAAAGAGTCTATAAGAGTTTGTCGGACTATTATGTACTCGTTGTCCCACCATCTCCCGCTATGTTAGCGAGCGATGGACAGTCTACCTGGATAGTAGCCCTGAGTTTTGAAAAAGTAAGGCTTACTAGAAGTTAGTGGAGTCACAGTGTGGATTGTCAAGCTGTTTTGAGGTATACTTGTATGGTCCACCACCAATAATGTCAAAAACCAATCTAAGGGAGTGTTTTGGGGTTTTTTGAGTTTTATGTGCCTACAAGGTTTGGAAGAGTTTTCATAATCGAATCATCATTTTGCTAAGATGGTGAAAAAGCTATTTTCTTACCCTTCGACAATATCTAGATATACTAAGCTTGATTGAGACTTCAAGAGTTACTAAGGTGTACTTAGATTGTCACTAACTCAAGGTCCTACCGTGAGTGTCACTATGTTAGTGGATGGGGATAAGTCAATCGATAGTATTCTTTAAGGTCTCTAAAGATTAGGGAAACTAAGTTTGTTAATCACTCGAGTCCCACCGTGATCGCCTATTATGTTAGGGTCCCGTGATTTGGCCGATTGGAGCCAAATGACGATGTAACATCAAACTGCTTGAGCCCGAGACCAGTCTTCCTGTCTTGAGAGGGCTCTCTAGAGAGTGGTGTAAAGGATAGTTTGCAGTGTTTTCTTATGGTGTTCGATATTAGGCTAGTTATGAAGTATGTTTTTAGTTTTTTGGTTTTTTAAGTTGGTGAGGGATGAAACTGATCAAATACATAAACTGGATAACAAGATGTAGATAAATTGGGCTATGGGGTCAAACAGGTCAAGGAAGCTATGAGGTAATGATGTAAGGCTGCTGTAGGGCCGATTTGATTCACGGTAGAAGGGATCTTTGGGAAAAATGGGTTAAATGGACAACAAGTTGGTGAAAGACAAAGGGATTTCAAGTGTAACTAGTTGATAGCAGACATAAACATTTTATAGAAAGCCATTAATCATGTTAAATGTAACTATGAGCTAATTAATACATAGAAATCAAACATTCCAGCCATACATAGAGGTATAAGACCCTCTAACTTCGGGAAATGGCTATCAGACTTTGGGGAAAACACATGAGACAAACTAACAACTCATAAACTACGCCGGAACACCTAAACATAGTCTCCAAGTCATTGGGCACTTTGAAAAACAAGATTTCATAGTTTTAGGCAAAGGGCTAGATCGGGACTAGGCCTCTTTGGTTCAACAAGATGATCAACAAATCAGTCAAAGAGAAAGTTTTATGGACAGAACTATGGACAGCTTATAGGTAGGCAGGGCACACCATACATCCTACTCAACATCCATAGAACTTGTAAATAAAACTAGCAAACATTATCCTTAGGTTACTAAAGAGCAGTTAAGAATTCTTTAGCATAACAAAGGAAGAAGAAAACATCAAGCTATGAAGATTCAGGAATTTTGAGGTGCCTCCATGGGCATATCTCAAAACTAATCTCTACTGATCTATAGCAGCAAGAAGCATGGAATATGAATGAAAACTAGAAGACAAAAACATAGCAAGAAAAACTATACCATTCTACCATGTCATGGAATCCATCACCAATCCTTCATCACTCCTCAAAAGCATCCAAGAGGCAGTCCAAAAATCATAACACAAGTGTATTCATCAAAGCTCATATGACCAATGTATTAATTCTTCTCTCAAGTTCAGCCTCCGATTTACAATGAAACCCATGGAATAAATAGGCTTGAGGGAGGAAAACCTCATGGAGAAACTAGCTATCCCATTGGCCAAGTCAAAATATCTAAACTTGTCCTTGAGGCTTTGCAAAGCCCAAGGCACAAAATATCCCATAAAATATCTAAAAACTGCTAAAAACAGAAATTATATTGACTTTACATCATTTCCCAAGTATAAAAATAGCTTAACACACATTTGGGAAAAGCAGATTTTTGAGGTTCAAAAATTACAAAAATACTTCATATTTATGCCTGAAAAAGGTCCCCTGACTTGCTGGATGCAAATGGCAGCCTTCCTGATGTCGAAACGAGGCTCATGATAGCTCGTTGGAAGGCTCTCTGTGTCTACTTTCCGGCGCAACTGAAACCATCTCAATCTGAGGCCTGGAAGTCATCCAAAACTGTACCTGTGTGCAAAAACCCAGAAAATAGCAGACTGCTGATATGGCGGGCAGAATGTGCAAAAAGAGGGAATTTTCCGCCAATTTGAGAGGGCGAATGATCTCCAAATTCCATGAAAATCACTGAGGACCTGCTCATAGAATTATGGCATCAACTGGTATCGTCCTCATTCCTTGGCAAATCCTCAAACTGAAATGGCGAAATTATGAGTTTTCGACCAAAAACCCAAAAAATGCCAAAAGACAAAAAGTTGTCGGAAAGGGCTCAAAATTGGCATGCATGACCCTCAGGGGTCCCTAGCAACATGCTCTGAAGCTGAGGCCAAAATATCAAGGGCTGATATGCTTTTCCCTTCCTTCCGTGCTAGGCGCTTCCCCTTTACCTTCTTCAATTTCTCTTGTGCTGCCTTTTCTCAGCCTGTTAACTTGTTCGATCATCTTCATGCTGCTAAGAAAAACTCTACCTTCTCTGTCAATCACTGTTTTGATGAAGGTAACCATGGTTTCAAATGTTGGGTGTGATGGCTTCCCTGGGTATAAGATTCTTGCTCCCTCCAAACCTTGTCCTTTCTCTGTGTGCCATTCCACCAAATAATTTTTAAAGATAAGCCCACAGTTAGTTTAAAATACATAGATAGTTAACTGATTTTCTGAGCTTGGACAAAGGTCACAGAGGCCTTGGTGTTTTTGATGTGAACACAAAAAGACCTGTAGTAATCAAATAATAATACACTCCTTTCAATCAAAACACACTGCCTTTCCTATGTGTCACTGTTCATCATACCCAATTTTGACAATACTTCGAATTATAGTGGCATATTCCTCACTAACTCTGCTTTATGAAAGGTTAAACACTGTTTGGTAAGGCAAAAAGGATCTTGGATGTTGTTTAAAATGTCCTTGTTTGATACAAGACCCATGTTTCTTCAAAATGTGGCCTTCCCAACCTTTGATATGCAATCAGCCAATATCCACAAGCAGACTTTTAAGGAAAAAAAAAAATACAATCAAATGAAGATAGACAGTCAAGTGGATTTGTTGTGTATAGTGACAAGGTCACCCTTCCCTGCGATGTTTTGAGGACATAAGACACCCTTGTCCCTTTTTATAAGAAGGCCAAACACCATCTTCTTAGCTTCAAAACTTTCTTTTTCCTTGTAGGCACTTCATCAGCAGATTCAACACTACATCACAGTTTTAAACAAAGGATATCCACACAGCAAAAATCACTGTTTATAGATATGGTGACAGAGTTTGAAATGTTTTTATGATGTGGTAACAAAAACCTGTAGTAGTCCAATGTCAATAAGCTCCTCTTTGGTCGAAAGATTAACCCCCTCGTATGCAGCTCACCAATATATGTTTATCCATGTAAACATAGTTAATCAAAAGGCGAAACACAGTCCAAGGTTACTTGTGCTTAAAGGACAGTTTATTTTGCTTTTGATTGGTCATATAGAATCCTGTAGCACTTCAACCATATAGACCCCCTTTCAACAAAATATTGCTTTCTTCTTGTCGGGCAACTGGACCAATTTAATACCATAAATACAGTCAACCACAGTGGATTTACACAATCAGCAGTCACTGTGTTAAAGGATAATGTGACAGAGCATGGTGTGTTTTTGGTGTGGTAACAAAAATCCTGTAGCTTTCAACAAAAAACTCCTCACAATCAATACTACCTTCTTTGAACTCTAATGTCCCTCATATTTCTGTTTGACAACACCCCTGCATGAAAATGGTAGTTTTACTTGCTGGTTTGTGCTTTATGGAATAGAAAGTCGTAGACACAGTATTTCCCTTTTAACCCACAGAGGAAACCTTTTGAAAAATCAAACATGTTCATAGGATGACTATTACTTGTTTGAACATAGACCTATATTTTCATTTTTCAAAACCCTGGGCTTCTTCTTCAAATACTGTGTTTCTGCCTTCAAATAGTGCCTTTCATCCTTTAACATTGTTTGGGGGGACAGTTGGCTTGGTCCTTTATCATTCATCAAATACACTACCCTACTATGACAGTGTTTGAGCAAACAAATTCATGCAGGCCCGGATCTTTAAACAAGAACATCAACACTCCTCAAAATAGAAAACTGTCCTTCTTAAACTCTACTGCTCTTCACACTGTGCTGCATATTATTAATGTTTTCTTCTTTACCTTGCTGCCCTGCCTCCAATAGCCTGTGGAAATTTCTTTTCAAGCATACAACCTTGCCTTCTTGTCAACTACTGTTTTGAACATAGGACCACAAATGCACCTTTCAAAACCCTATGTTTCTTCTTCCAATATTGTTTGAGGGCAGCTTGTGAGGTTTTGAATCATTAATAGGAAAACATCATTGGGTTAAGCTTACTGCCGGGAAAATATAGTTATTTCAAACTCAAATTTTAAATCAAGCACCTTATCCCTCTTTCAAAACAGCCACTTAACATATCTCGTTTCAAATCAGACTTCCTCTACCCCAAACACCATCTAGCAATCTTGAATTTAAGGGGCAGCAAGACATAGTACCTCAAAAGATGATGCCAATATTTGCTTGAGAGTTGGAGACACTTTGAAATGAGTTTTTTAAGGTTTTCAGGTAATTTTATTGACCATTTCTACAGGAGTGCCATGGGCTGCTACAGGCGCGTCGCGCAGCAGTGCATTCCTTTGTAAATTTTGTGCACAGGCGCGTCGCGCACCTTTCCAGGAGTGTCGCGCAACTTTGCAGTCCATTTTGAAGGCCTTCCCGGTGTCGGAATTGGGCGCAAGATGGCTCGTTCGAAAGATGTGGAAGTCTAATTTCCAGAAAAACTTGAATTTTTTCATTTGGTTTCCATTTGATCCTTCAAAAATTGATTTTCCCAACACTGGTCAAAACTGGTGAATCCTGGTGCAGAAATGCATCGAGCTGTTTGTAGGTCATTTTTGAATGCCTTCCCGGTGTCGGAATTGGGCACGAGATGGCTCGTTGGAAAGATGTGGAGGTCTAATTTCCAGAAAAAACTTGAATTTTTTCATTTGGTGTCCATTTGATCCTTCAAAAACTGACTGTCCCATCACTGGTCAAAAAAGGTGTATGCTGGTGCAGAAAAACATAGCGTTGATTGCAGGCTACTTTTGGATGCCTTCCTTTTGTCATAATTTGGCCCGAGATGGCTCATCGGAAATATATGGAAGTCTATTTTCCATAAAAATTTGAATTTTTTAATTTGGAGTCAATTTGGTTGTTCAAAATCTGACTGTCCCATCACTGGTCAAAATGATGAATCCTGGTGCAGAAATTCTCCCGTGACATCTGATTTTTTCACGTTTCTCACAAACCATGATACCTGTGTAGAAACTGAAGAAGGTTTTTCTTCTTGAACCTATGAGGGACAAAAACCTCTCTCACTTTTGTAAATTTCATCTCTTTTTGGTCAGAAAAGCATTTTGAATCAAACTGCCCGGGCGCTCCTTAACCCTAATTTTGCTGTGGCAGAGGTATTATGATTCAACAGCCATGGCAATTTTACTATCCATTTGTATTTGCTGAGATGAGATATTTGAGCCTCTTTTTGACTATGGGTACACTCCTTCAGTGGCATTCATGTAAACTCTTTCATCCTCTGTCTATCAAGAAGGGTGATTCTTCTAACACCTTTACTCTGCTCAAAATGTACCAGCAAGGTACCTTTGACCATTTAATAATGAACCTGCCTATATCTTGTTTTGAACTCCTCTCCAGAAACTGAAAACATGTCAAAGTCTTTTATGTATGCTATGAACCATTGTGTATCTTACTTTGCAGTGCCTTTTGCTGAGGAAAAAGCTAAACTGTCACCTTAAAAACCCCTTCTATACTTCTGGCGCTTTGTATGAAAAGAGGACATCCATAGAGGATACTTTATATTGCAGGGGGTGTCTTTTGACATTTTGACAGAGGTCCTTTCCATTTTTGCAATATAAACTAACACTTTGCTCTTAATTCTTTGGAGTTAATGATGCCCACTGTGAAACTAATCTTGACTATAGGTGCAAAACTACAGTTGCATTCACCTCTGTTTATCATTCTCTGTCTAAAAAGGGCGCCTCTCCTCTGCTCAGAATATATCAACAAGGCATCTTGGTTCTCTGTTATAGGAGCAGACCTCTTTTGGAGAAACTAAACATAATTTTCCTTTTGTCCACTATAGGTACAATTTGATAGACATTTTCATTTGAATAGGAAAACCAATACTTTTGAATCATAAACACTATCTTTTACCTGGTGTAAAGTCTTTTTTCTTTCTTCCTTTGTATCCTTCCACTGCACCTTTCTGACTAATCAGTCTTCAACAATATCCAAGGCTTTGGCCATCTGCTCATACATGGAGGAGGCTCTTCATCAGGTAAAGTATCCGAAGGTTGCTTGACAAATCTGTTTGACACAGCTTTTCCCTGGATGTGATGGAAAATAAACCACTTGAAAAACATCAATACTAGCATCTCTACTTGCAATCATCACTGTGTTTTAGAAGAAACCCTAGCCAAAAATAGTCTCTATGACTATGGAGGTCAGTGCCTTTTGAGAAACCAAGAACTTTCTTTCTGCCTGTGTAATGGCATGTTTTGTCAGCACCTCTTCAATTTGATCTTGTGTCAAGCAGGCTGCTTATGATTGGAATGTTTACTAATGACATGCCTTTCTAAAGTTCAACAATTCACATGATTTGAAAGCTTCAAATGACCTCTTTTATCAGACCAAACTCTGTTTTCCTTTGAAATTGCATACTTCAGACTTTATCCTTGTTATGATCATCATTCATACTCAGAAAAACCTAGAATCTCTGTTTCACTGTTCAGTAAAAAAAAAACCTGGACTTCTGCAATCCTTTAAGTCAATACTGGCCAGCGCCCTCTGCTTGTAGATGAAGGAGGCGCCCTAACCCTCTGCTTGTAAATGAAGGAGGTTCTGGGCCATGACAATTTACCAGTTTGCTGTGACAGTGGTGTCCTTTTCTTACTGTGATTTTCATACTGGAAAAAAAACTGCAAGGTCTTGATGAGTGACTTTCTGTTTTGCAGACATATCTCAGGCTCATGATACATTTAGAAGCAGCTGTTCCTCTAACTGTAGATTCAATAATTTTCTCCTGAGATGAAATTGTATTTCCTGTTCTTTGCAGAATCCATAAAACACTGTAAAGCACCTAATAATCAGCTTGAGACTATGTCTTAAGCAGTGCTGAGACCTAGGGGTATAAGTGGCGCGACTTAGAGCTGTTTGTCAATTTCATTTGCAGAATGGGAGGTCAATTATGGTTGGTCTGTAACAGATGGAGGCTTTTTGGCTTTTTGATGATCGCCAAGGGTAAAATGTCTTAAAGCGCCACTTCCTAACATAGGGGAGACTTTTGAAACAGATTTGGATTTGCCTTTTAAAGCTGATGGGCAGACCAGTAGGGCTGAAGCTAGATAGGATAGTGATAATGAGTTTTGACTTTGACATGGGCGGACTGAAAAGTAGAAAGGCGAAAGAAGTTTTATGAGGGTTTAACGCAGTCTTGAACAAGAGAAAGTGTGTTGCATTTGCACCTAGGCTTCAGTTTAGGTGCTCCACATCACACTTTTTGATGCTCAAGGGTGTGTTTCCCTCTTTGGAAGCATAATTTACCCTAGGGGGCCCAAATCCCTAAAAAAATGCAATGAAAGGAAATGAATTTACTACTGAAAGAAACAGAGGGTTCATGGCACTAACCTGGATCAAAAAATGATGAAAATTGTCCATAGAATAGATCGCAATCAACAATTGAAGTTCGGGGGCAAAAACAGGTTCAGAGCTCCAAAATGCAAATGGTAACTTCTGAATGGTAAAAATGAATAGTAAAAATCTTTTAATTAGTCATTTGATTATTTGCAAATCATATTTATTACCGTGACTATGGTTTTATTATATTTTTATCATGAAATAGGTATTTTTAATCCATTTGATGTTGTTTTGAACATGTTTTACAACTGATGAATAGATTAGTCGTGTAGATTTATTTCAAGAATGATTTGACCACAAAGCATACTTTTAGCCTTATTTTTCGAGATTTGTTAAAAATGAAAAAGGACTTGAAGCACACTTTTATCTCTTTTTCGAGCTTCTATAACAACAAAAAAGGAACCCTTGGAGTCTTATTTTAGCTATTTTCAGACCTCCATAATGTGAAAATATTGTCAAGCACTTGTCTTTTCGAGCTCATAAAAGTAAATGAATTGATATATACTCAGTATAAGTTTAACCCTTTTCCGGACTGAGATAGATTATTTATGAAAAAGGAATACCTTAGTCAAACATGAGTAAAGAGGTTCTCTCAGATATTATTTTACACTTTTTCGGATCTTAGTGATAACTTTACGAAAAAGTACTTATGGAGTTTTCTTTCGTCCTCTTTTTCAAACTCCCTAAATATGAAAAAGGACCATGCTGTCACTGTCGTTAGGCTCGTTAAAACATAAAATAATGATGGGCTTGTCGATCATGGAAAGAATCAAGTTTCATTCATTGCTAGACTCGTTAAATTATTAAATAGCAATACATTGTTCGCCCGAAGGGTTGAATTATAGATCAAGCATATGATATCCTCCTCAAGCTTGTTAAAAAATAAAGAGGTACTGGTCGACAAATGACTAGGGAAAATTTGGGAAAGTGAACAAAATGTTTTACGGTAGTATGTCGCTCTTGAATATGACACTTCACTCCATCACCGTGACTTTTTGGGTTGGGTAATCTTCTTGACGGTTCATTCATACCTATGGTTCATCATACCTCCACTTTGGTTTTGGGTCAATGCTGCCAACTCATCTCAGTGTCGCCGATATGTTCAAGAGAAGTCATCCAGTGAATACTCATCCTTTTGCAATACTCATAAACCTTCATTCTCATGACAATCATCCCTGAACGTTGCTATATCAAGTCATACTTTGTCTCCGAAATCAGTAACTCCTGTTTCAAAATAAAGTGACTTCCTGTCGACGTCAAATCATCATCTAGGAAGTTCACTTAGAAACATCATATTCCAGTACCATGAGGCTTGTTATAGCATCGAAAATATCGTCACTTCCAGATTTTGACCAAAATATTTTGTTTGGCATTCGACATCAAATCATCTATTCACACCTTACGAAATGTACTGCAGTACCTTGAGGGCCATTACCATCAATGGTGGTTCTCTCGCGTTTGTTAACAACTCACATCATTGGCTAGTAATCAAACGATGTCTTACCATGTTTGACTACAAATCATATATTCGCATGGCTAGACTTGTACCCGAACGATCGAGTGAACGAGATAAGAATACCCCAGATCTAGTTTTAGCCATCTGGGCTGCGATTTTAGGATTTTTGTACACATCATCTATACAGTGACCTTACATGCAGATCGTCATTCGAACATGGGCCTATATCTGTAGGCACATCTATATTGGGCAACATTCCAATGTAGATGGCTTTCTGCACTATGTACATGTTATTAGATAGTTTATGTGCTGAGCATGGGAATGCCTTCCCTCAGAAATTCGTGATCAAGAGGATATATCATGATGTAATGTATTGTAAGATTGATGTAGGTCGCCACTCCGCTTCAGCTCCAGCCCATCACAGTGTAAAGCATCTCATTCAAAAAATATTGTTATTATTATTCTGACTTCATGCTTTAGGGGGAAATCTGTTATAGGTCAATTTGGGCACCTTTCCCAATGATATGGTTAAACTAGAAATCATCCCCAGAACCAATGAATAGGGTCTATCATCCCCTATCACTTCAATTGCTTCATTCCCTAAGACAAAGAACAAGAACAAATCATCTATGACTTCTATTGCAAGGTTTCCAAGATTTGAAGTACATGTTATATCACCTATGAGATCACCAACGCAGTCTCTCAAGGGGCACACTGCTTTGCATATGCAGGCACCTCCACTGAAGGGTGCTCTGCAAAGCACTTCCCGACACTCAAGGGTGCGTTGGTCAAATTGGGAGCGAAATTCTCATTGTTCCGGAATCTCCACTTGGCCAGTGCCTTCTAGAAGAGTGCATATGTGTCAAAATTCAAATCCATGTGTCAATTTGATACCTCTGAGCTTGGGAACATGTCTTTCCTATTATTAGAAAGTCATTGATTGTGAAACTACTTTCAGCTCATCTATAAATTGAGCACAGATCCTAGTGCTTGAGAAGGAAGAAATTTGGTAGAGAAATGCTGTTGGATTCTCAATTGAGTGTTTGATTTGAGTGATATGCTGCTGGAGAGATGTTCATTGTGATGAGGCTGGGATGATGCTAGAGTTGGTGACATCAAATCAATTGCTGATTGTAACCTCCCCCTTCTATCCATTAATAAAGATTGCTACTTACTTTCCCAGATATGTATCTGTATAAGCTTATGTCTTTCATATTATGGATTCTTATCTGATGTATATGTTTCATGTTTAATTGATTTAACTGATTAATGTGAATAACCATCTGTATATTGCAATCTCTTTGCTGTTTCGTGTTCATACTTGCAGGAATTATTTTGGCAATCAAGCTTGGATTGGAGCTACAGCAAGAGTGACAAAAGGAGAATAGGAAGCATTTGGACTCCAAGTAGGTTTCTTAATCTATTTTGTGTGTCTATTTACAGTTAGGAAAAGTATCTACAAAGTTTTTCATCTGTTATTCTAAATGAGCACCACATTTAGGGAATGCGTTTTATCCGTAATTCATAATTCCGCATAACAGCATGGTCAGAGTGGATAGCAGGGTAAAGTGATGTTTCACTCCTTGCAAGCATCAAAATCGACCAAATTTTAGGGTATTACATAGTAGTGATTAATGCAAAGAATGAAGATGCAGATGATAAGCATCCTCCATCTCATAAATGTAAAAAATAACTAAGCATGATATTCACAAGAAAGGAGATCAATGCAACATCCAAGTAATATGTTCTTTCATACGTGACTTTGAAATATTTTTAAATTTTTTAGTATGAAAAATTAATGAAATTAAAATTTTGAAAAAACTTAAAAAATATTCCTCACTTCACATTTAAAATTAAAACTAAAAAGCATGACAAAAAAACATTTTAATATACAATTGATTAAAAAATAGTCCAACACTCATCTTCATTCCCTGGCACAAATATTGAACATTAATTGATGCTACACCAAATAAATGAGGTCTTCAAAATTTCAAATAACTCGATGGTTTTGTTGGAATTAAAGCCTATAGTGTTTCATAATAAGAACCTGAACCCATAAAAAACAACCTTGATTTATGATTTTATAGAAAAATATATTTTAATAAATAAATAAATAAAATAAATCTAGTCTAAAATTTGCCTAATATTTAAAATTTTAATGGTGTGAAAATCATCTTCAACGAAAAGTCTTGATCATAACGAAAGAGTGCATTTTCATAGAATAGACGATAATTGGATTCGATCCCTTTGAAAAAATACCCACTTCGATTTTAAGTTGGATACATTAGTTTATAATTTTTATATGAATTTTTAATAAATATATAATATTTAATAAATTAATAATAATATGAACACATTCTTAATATTCTTAATCAATAAAATGAATCCATTTATTTTATATAAATTTATTTAAATTAAGATTTATATTAATAATTAATTTTAGAGGGGAGGTAAGTATGGGGACATCCTTTATCTAAGACAATATGTATGGAAGTTAGGTGTGTTCCCCATAACATAATTAAGGCATCTATGCAAACTAATCTTATTATCTTCATAATATTCTTGTTTTTAAAGACTTTTAAGTCATTATAAGGCATATGCTGAAGAGGGAACCGAGGCAAAAAATTTAAGCTTACAAACTATCATTAGTAGGGCACGAGCTTTAGTGGATCTTTTTGGTTGTAAATTCAAATGGTTCCATATCAAGTGACCGGACAACAAGGTGGCAGAATCACATGCCAACCTAACTCTCACCTTACACACAAAAGGGGGGTTATTTTTTAATGAAAAATATGTCCTATAATAATAGGGATCATAATTTTGAATTGACTATGTTAAGTCTTGTAATATTGTAAATGTGTTTTCTTTCTGCAAATATTTTCTATATTAAAAAATGAAAATAGGGTACGTCCTAAAAAAAAACTCAAAGGACCAAAAGAAAAGAAGATAAAAAAAGAATATAAAGTATGAACCCCACAAAAAGAAACAAAAATAGATCCTAAAAGTGTTGCACATTCAAATGCCACTACTCTTAGTTTAATTTGTGCAAATAAAATTGTGTGAAACTTGTCCAAAATGCCACAATTGATAATAATCATACACTTTAATCTTGATTATTCATTCATTTAAATTTCATGTCATTATAGTTAGTGAAAAAAGATCTGACCAAACCATTTAACCTTGGCAAATTAGTAGCTAGGTAGAGAATACAAATGAGCTCATTAGTTTAATCTGAGCCATTGGAAGTTATAAGGTTATAAATAGGTTAGTTTTCTTATCAAAAGAAAATAAAAGGGTCATCAAGCTCAAACGCACCCAATAAATGAAGAAAAAAATGTTAGGGTAAATAAAGGGTAGATAGATTACTTTCACAAGTAATGAAAATCATCAGTTGGTTCATCTCATGTCACTAATATCCTCCTAAATCCCTTTCCCCTTTCTAAAATCCATATTTCCACTCTTGGAAGTCATTTCCCCTTGTAAAAAATCCCTTTCCCCTTCCTAAAACCTTTTCCCTAGTTAAAAAAAACCCATTTCCCTTTAAAAAATTAACTTCCCCTTTACTAACTCCCCTTTCCATTTAAACATGCAAAACCCATTTATCCAAAGTTTTAAAAACCATATAGTATATTGGGCCCCACTACAGAAACCCTCCCCGATATCCTTTTAATACCCATTCCCAGTGTATTTCTAAAAATCAGGCATATATATCCCCAACCCCATTTTTATTTGATAGCTTATAGTTTATATAATATTTTAACTTCCCCCGCTTTATACATTTCATTTAACCCCCATTATATGCTAACCCTTTGCTTTAATATATAATCCCGACCCACTTATATTAAAACCCCTTCGCATGAAATATCCTCGAGTCCCACCTATCAAGACCCCTCACTTCTACCAGTCACCTGATCATCGCTGATTAGATACAACGACCAATAGAGCATTTTGCACCCTCGAAAGTCCAATGTTTAAAGCTGAGCCGGGGGTGTGAAATGGGTGGTTTCGCACCCCTGCCCATTTGCCACACGACAGACCCACAATCTATCACATCCCCCATCCTAAAACCACTTAACCACTTTTTAAGATGCGATAACCGCCAAACTGTCTCCATGCATTGAAATGAAACCAGTTACTGGTTGAAAATTTAACCCTGTGCCATGTGAATAACTGTTTCCGGTTAAAAATAATAAAGCCTGCTTGAAACCTTTTTTCACCATTTCTGTTGTTTATTGCGGAAAAAGAGCCAAAAGAACCTTCGCAGACTAGAATTAAATCCTTTCGCTACCAGAACCATTACTGTCTGAGAGTTGAAGCTTTTCAAACCAAGAAATCCCTTGTTACAGCCAAAACCCCTTCCAAAGACCAATTCAAATGTTTTCCAGGTAATCTTGATCACAGAAGCCATTAATTAGTTAATAAATTGATAAATTAAATGAATCAATGGCCTCCCAGAGCATAATATCTGTGAACCCTCTACAACCCCCTGTGATAGATGTTGAACACGCCCCCCTGACCGATAAAGACTTCAAAATTAGTGATACTGTCACTAATTTTAACCTTTTAGAGCTCCACTGATGGAGCCATGACAAATTCATTGACCAGGCTGATGATATTCACCTCTGGAACTCAAACCTACCCAAATACATTTTTCCACAGACCTTTCAGTTTCTGGATCTCATTAGACTCTGCCAAATAAATTATTTGCCTAATGAAATAGCTCTAGTAACCCCAAGCCAATATGTTTTATTCACCATCACTGCACAATCCATAAATCAGATGTTGCAGATCCAACCCAAGCTTGATGAAGTCCCATTATCCATTGAAATCCTTACTGAACTCTACTTGAAGCTAGACTTCCCAAAAGGTTTCCAAATATTCCAGACTTTCCTTCCTCCATGAGTAGAAACCCCCAAAAGTAATCCTCGATATTCAACTTCTATATTTTCAGAGAGAACTAGACAAATTGTTACAATGCTATCATGCATTTTAGGGTATTTTACTGATGAATATGTAGATGCATCTATCCTAAGTTTTCTATCCATATTCTGCTGAGGTCAGCCTCTTGCTTCAACCTTTAATTTTTCCCAATATATATCAGATGCAATCCATGATCAACTGGGAAAATTACCAGAGTAAGGAGTATTTAAATACTCTTCAGTTTTGTTCCATATGCTCTTATATTTCCAATCAGAAAGGTTTGTAGTTAGCCTCCAAAAAATGGACACAGAGGGTAATCCCCAATTTGTTGTTTTTTGGACATCCTTGATAAGAAAGGATTCCAAATAATTCAATTATAAAGACTTCATTGATTCATTTTTTTATCCAATTGTTAATATGCTAAGAAGTAGCATTCAACCTAGAGTTAGTGAAGAGATAAAGAAAGTGTTTCAGTTGTCAGATCAAAGTAGAATAGGAGACTGCTATTTATACCTGAATCATACATAAATTAGGGTGTATGGAAGCCAACTCACTCCACACAAGCTTCCCAAATACCTCCCAATGAGGTTATTTGCATTAGAATACATCAGACAAATCCTAAACTCAGATGAAGTCAATTTCCTTTCAGCAAAGAAGAAAACTCAATTCAAGATTAAGAACGAGTTAGGGACTTTTATTTGCAATAATGGGAATGCTAGTCAGCAAGAAGATAAGTATTTGCAAGATTTCAAATTCAGTAGCAGTTTCAAATGGCAATATGATCCCTTGGGAGTCATAAGTAAGTTAAGAGTCAAATTCAAATTGACTCCTTTTGTTCACGAGTCAAAGCCCGAGGTTGAAAAGTATTCCAACCAGTCAGAGTGGTTGGAAAATACTTTACAAAAGGTGGAGAAGCAGGTTGATACTAGTTTCATCCTGCTTACTCCATCTCCACAGGACATAAATTCAAAGAGGACAAGAGAGGAAGGCTCTTATTCTGCAAAGACTACTTTTGATACCAAATTTAAGCTACTGCACAGGAAAAAGGAAAAACTGAATCCAGTGATAGAGACAGTTGAGATAGTTGATACAGTGGACATCATTGATACAAATATAGTTGTCAGAGATAATGTACCTCCCACCATTTCATAAGAAACACAACCACCATCAACCTCCAGTGCATAAAAAATTCAGAAACAACATAGTGCAGAGGTTTCATCATCAAGCAAACCAGTGGATAAAGAAAAATATATAATGGAGAAATATAAAGAAATCAAAATCAAGAATGAAGCATTGAAAGCTGTAACTTATGCCCAGTATTGGAAACAAACACCTAGTGACCAAAACAAGTTACTTTCAGCTTTTGATTACAAGACTAGAAAGATGCACATGACATTTTTACAGCCAACAATGCAAGCTCCAAAATCATCAACAAATTACAAGAAAACAACCTTTGAAGTTATTGCTAAGGATGTGCATCCCATAGATCAGATTGAGTTTCATAAAAAAGATGGAGAAATGATCTATTCCACTATGAAAAATAAGGCTTTAAGTGTACAAAAACTACAAAATTCTCTAGAAAATATCATAACACAATTAAAAATAGAGAAATCTTCTTCACAAGAAAAAGATAATAGGATAAAATAACCAGAAGAATTGATCATGGAGGTTGGATATGATCCTAAGAATATCAAAACAGTAGAAGAGCTTATCAAGAAGAATAATCCAGACATAGTTGCATTCAAGAAACAACTGAAGTTACCTACAACAGAGCATCCACAAACTAAAGAAGTTTTGAAAAATGAAAATCAGAAGGATGAAATGATGAATCTCATAATTCAGTTGACATCTCAACTAAAAGAGATGGAAAATGAAGTGGAAAAATTAGTGCAGGGAAAACAAGCTAACATGGAAGCAATTCCTATTACTTCCATTCCTATAGCTTCTACATCAGCTCCATTACCCACAATAGTCCCAGCTACTACAACAATTGCAATGACAACAAAAGTTCCAGTAACCACACCAGCTACTACACCAGCAACATCATCATCCCATCCCAATGATGAGGCAAGTAAATTGATTAAAGAAATGCAGGATATGTCAATAAAAACTACTGAGATCAATAGGCTTAAAGAACAAGTGAAAAATCTAGAATATGAAAAGAAATTGGCTCAAGTAATGTATAAAGTAGAATCACATAAAACAAACAGATTGACTGATAGAATTCATCAGTTAGAAAGGGAATTATCACTGAAAGAGCCACTAGCCCAAGAAAAAAAACATTTGTGGGCCAATATAATTAACTCAATTAATGATATTTGGCCTTCCATACAGGTTATATTTGAACAAAAGGAATTGATAAAGGAGGCTAGTGATGCAATCCAAAAGGTCAAGGAAGAACTTGGAAAGAAACCATAGGAAGCCATTGAGATAATAAAGTTCCTCAATTCTAAAAACATGCAGGAATTAGAAGAACTTGGGATAACAGATAGAAAAAAAGATATCTTAGAGGTGAAGAAGGTGATTTCCAAGAGAAATCTCATGATACAGCTTGAAGACAAATGCCAAACAATGGAACTGTTAGTAAACAAATTCATGAAAAAATTTGATGTTTTGAGGCAGAAAGGTATGCCTAATCCATTAGTAATCAATGATAAATTGATGAGGCATGAATACTATGATAAAAAGATCACGAAAGTAGCTAAAGAGACTTCCAATAATTCAACAATGAAAGGAGTTCCTATAGGCAAAGTGCTCCTTCAGACTTTGGAAAACTACTTTTACCTACAGCATGAGATAAATCACCTTTTTGTGAACAAGCCTACATTTTCCAAGTACATTGAGGTAGATGAGATTTACAGGAGGATGGTAAAAATCAAAATTCTAGATGAAGAGGTCTGGGAAAAATGGTGTGATTTACTATGACAGGTAAAAAGTAAACAGATCAGATAGATAAATAAGTAATAGATTGAAGATGTAAATAGATAAAAATAGATGAGATGAATACAGATAAAATGCAAAGTTAACAGACAAATTAGATGACAAGCAGCGTGAAAGACAAGCCAACGTGAAATCCAACCAGCGTAAAAGACAACAAATATCAAAGAAATAAACAAAAAATCAATAAAACAGGGACAACATGCATTCAGTTAATAGGTGTCTCTATCTTCTTGCATGAAGATATTTATTTTCCTCAATTAAATCCTAATTAGTTGATAGGATATTTTTTATTAAGTTTTGTATAAATACTTCATCAATTCGAAGTAGTGAGGGTGGATTCCTAAATATTTCTATAGTTGAATTGATCTACTACCTGAGGGTTTTATTGTACCATTTCCAAGTTTACAGAAATGACAAGTAATAAAGGCATTGCTTTACAGGATTCATGTGTTGAGCCACTTCAGTGAAGTATTTTTAATTGTTATGTTCTTTTCTTAAGTATTCCATAAAACTTGCATGTTTTCTAAATATTAATGTTATAACATGAATTTTATTGAAAAACTTATTTAAATACACTCTATTTTGAACTGTTATTCATTTTCATGTTTTCTTCTGATACCTGGTTTAGAGAACCCTTAATTGCTCTCCAATCTTGATTGACCTCTTTTAACTTCATTCATTATTTGGTTTAAGGAATCCTTAACTACTCCTTGATCCTGATTGAAAACCACTTCACCATTCAGCCTTTAAGATCTAATTTTGCTCAGCTACCTTACCATGTAACACTGCTTTTAGATATTGATTCTGTTATGTTTTCTTGATATATTGACTCCATATCCCAATGGAAAATAGACAGGCACCTATCCATCTAAATCAGTAATTCCACCAAAAAATCAAAATCAAACCAAATCAAGCATACATAACTAGCCTAAAATCAATTGAAACAACAAAGTTAAATCATTAAGAGAGAGCCCTCTCTGAGCATTAGGAAGGCTAGATCCTAATCTCCAGAAGTGGTTGATAGTTACCTCTGATATTTCTTTTAACACAACATAACAACCCTTGGGAAATTTTGGAGAGATAATAGAAGGATCACCAGGTATTATTATATTGGAACTTTTTTTCCACTACTTATCTCCTCTACTTTGTTGATAAATTAACCAGAAATTTTGGGGAGTTGTGGGCCACTTGAAATTCCCTTCATCATCATAATAATAACATTAATAAATTTCATGATCATCTAGAAATTCATATAAAAAAATTGGCGGCCATGGAAGGAAACTCTAGTACTGGTTTGGATCACTTTATGAGCATTATGCTCCACTTGAAGCACAAGGTCGACTCCATTGAACAACAATTCTCCAAATTGAAAATTGCAAGGCATAATCCTTCTCAAATGTTTTTGTATTGTACTCAAGTCACCATTGATACTGGAACGTGAACATAATCTTCCTCGACAACAAAAAATCGTCCTGCAATAAGAAGTACACTCTCAGAAATTCTTGCCAACCAGTTTAAGCAACTTTGACCCATTTTCATTTATGTTTAATTGCCTTTTTTTAGGGAGTTGGGGATTGCAATGGTATTTTATGTATTAAGTTGGGATTTTTATTTTGGGAATGCAAGTGCAGTTAGATAGCTATTTATTGGGCAATTTGGTTCCTTTAGCTTTTCGTTTTTTTAATGAATATCTCTTTATTCCATTTCCCTTGGCTACAAAAGATTATTTATGGTCGTTAAGGTTATAGGTCATTTTGTCACAACAAATCAAATGGCTTGGAAACTGGATCAATCAACATCCAATGACACTTTACACTAATCCCATGCAAAGCCTAGGAGATCTTCTCTGCAAAAGCAATAATTTTGGGTTTAAAAACTTAAAAAGATCATTTTTGGACCCATCACTCTTTACCTTTGAGAAAATTTCACTATTGTATATTTTACATTGAGCAACTGTGTTGAAAAATGCATGTTTACTTTTTTGTAGGTGAAATGGCCTCTAGAATTAAAAAAAAATAAAAATTAATTTCGTATCTTCTCCTTCCAGAATCTTACTGAGTCGTTTTAACCATTTACTTTTAAATTATATCTCGAATTCCTATGCTTGAGGTCTTATCTCTTATCCCTATATCTTATCCTCCCGAATATGTGGATTTAAGTCCTAGAAGGGTAAATCCTAAACTACCCTATTTACCCTATAAATTCATTGCCTCCCATGGAGTCCGGGTTGAATTTTGTAGACTCTTAGTTATGCCCTCATGTTTCTGCCTTGTGCCTAAGGATCCATTATCCATCCATGCACTTGAGTTGTGATTAAAGGATTTCTTTGTGACAAGGGAAGTACATGACACTTGGGAAACATCTACAAGGTCAAGACCTCTAAAGGTTTGTAATCTCTCCTACATTCGTTAATACAAAAATGATTTTCTTTCCTATACTTATGTATCATTGATGCATGTGCACTACAATGCCTTCTTGACTATTTTTTTAGAGATGTTAGTACATTTTATTTGTATGTTGTAGTATTCTTTGTCGTTTTAGTTGTTTTGCAGGTTCCATTTATAGAATTTGGAGCTGGAGCCAAAGTTTACAAGTAGGGAGAAGAGGAGAACTTGCGTTGGATTCGAGGTAGGTATTTTATCCATATTCTAATTTCTTTAAGGAAATCATAAGTATTTTCGTGTCTATTTTTTCCATATCAAGTCACTAGATCTAGGGAGTTCACTTTTGTCCGCATAAGAAAATTATTCGTTAAACAACTTGGCGCTTGGTGACTACGATGGGGATGAATGTTCCTTTAGTGGTTTCCTTGTCTAATGTTTTTAGACCTTTGAAAGAAACCCATTTAAACTTGTTCAGACATTAATCAGTCTGAAGAAATTATAATTCTGAGCTTGGAAGGATTTTTTTTCGCCTTTTGAAAAAAATTAGCATCCCTAGCGCACTTTCTAGTATGAGACATAACAACCCAGCACACCAGTATTTCTTTGTAAGTGCGATGATTCACACTGGTTTTTATTTATATCTCGCAATGTTTCCTGTAAAATGAAAAAATTGCATTTGCATGCCTTGCTACAAGTTCTGATTTGATTCAGTGTTTTGTTTTTAGTCTCTAAACTGGCCATTGTCTCTTTGAAGCCATCAATATGTTTACATTTAAGAATGATTGCCTTTTGATGAGAGTTTGTTTGTTTTTATTTCTTCTTGTCAGTTAGGGTTTGTGAAAACTTTGCTTGATTTTTGATTTGATAAAAGGAATTTTCATATTATAGTCTTAATTTGTGTGATTTATTTCGACCAATCTAGTTGCATTTCATTTCTTTTGCATTTGAAAATAAAAAAGAAAAGAAAAGAAAATTTTCATTTTTTTTGCACTACATTTAGGGATTTGAATTGAATTGGAATAATGAAATTGAAAGATCTATTTATGAATATATTTTTTGCTGCATCTTTGTTTGTTGAATCGTTTCTTGTTTCTTCCTTCCCATAGGTAGATCTTCATTGAAATAAAAATAGTTTTTTTTTATCATGCTAGTTGCATCAAAGGAAGTTCAGGTGAATTCGTTTCATGAGCCTTGAAATTGAAACTTAATTTAATATAAAATTCTAAAATTTATTCAATTAACCTACGGAGCATTTGGAACATTAACAAAAAACATAGTGGTCTATGCTAGAAGACGTGTTCCAACATCGTTAAACGTAGGAGCTGTCATTACTTGTTTGTGTTAGATTCCGTGGATAATTGATATTCCACGTACGTAAGTATATATGATCATTCTCCATGTACCATCAGGTATATCAGATGGCACTCCATGTATGAAAATTATATCAAAATAATTCTTCTCATACAGTACATATTATATAAAACTACTACAGACTGCGCTTCCATGTACCTCTGGGTATATTTTGGAAGTCCCCATTAGGTTGCTATCCTGCCATTGACAACCGAGTCGACTTCCTTGTTAACCATAATACACCAAACAAAACATTCAAGGATATTGTCTACATGTATCAGGAATGATATATTGCAGTTTATAGTGTCTTGGTAATCCTTATATGCCTAGTTACCCCTCTTTATTTCTAATTTCATTTTTAATTTCTAAAATAAATTAATTCACTCACTTTCTGCTCCTTAGTAGACCTTAGGTTGAATCCGATGGCAACAATTTTGGAGTCTAGCAGTCAAGGAAACCCCTCTGATGGGAATTCTGGAAATTTTCATTCTTTTTGAAGTATTTATGCTCCTTATATGGATACATTGTCACTTCTTGGATTTACCTTAGTTTTTCCAGTTTGGTTGTTTTTGACCCATTTAGTTCTGAACATCCAAACTATTGCACAAATGAGTCCTCCACATGAACAACATCAACCTCAAGTTGATCCTCAAGTTGACCCTTTTCCTTCTTCGCCCAATCTATATTCCTCCCTTTCTTCTTCCTCGGCTCGTGGAAGTATATATCTAGTAACCAAGGGGATAAGAAGAAGAAGAAAAGGAAGAAGATGAAGAATCCAAATAAGCAAGGGGGTAAACTTAGCAATAATTGTTGTTGATGTAGCAAGTTCTTCAAAGCCCCGTAAATTCAAATTACCTTGCATGATTAATAAGGCTAGCCACCTCCTTAGAGATTGTCATAGTATTCCCAAAGTATCATAATTGTTTTCCATGGGATCACATCAGTATTTTCCATTTGCATGTGGAGATAATATTGGTGAAAACCATTAACTAGTGATAATAAGGTCCTCGGGAAAAAAGGAAATGTTAATTTTCCCTGTAAGTTGTGTGAAAGAAATCATCCAATTCACCTTTGCCCTTATATGGATGAAACATAAAAATTATTGGAAATATTTACTACTTCTCAACAACACTTCCAATTGGCTACTGAAAGTTCCCCCCTATTAGCACTCCACTAGTTCTTCGAAGGCTGAAAGGAGACCAACAAAGGTAACCACAGACTGCTTTGACCTAGTAGCTAGCCCTACTAGGATAAGAGGGATCTCTCAAAGAGATTCACAACCAATTTTACCGAATCAAGGAGATTTTAGGCTAGATATGCATATTAGGGTTTGGTTGATTTGGATTTTTGTGCTGGCTGAAAATGGACCTTTAGAGCTAGGCTTGAAAACTTTGGTAGGGTTACAAGAGAAAAAATTGCAGCAGAATAAAAGGGCAAGGTAGGCAAGCATGAATGACCCTTTAGGCCGAATGTTTATGGTAGGATAAAAAAATAGATCAGGAACAAGCATATAAGTATGAATTCATTCCTTAAGAAGAAATTAAACACAACATCATCATCTCATCAAAACAAGGCATGTATTACTCAGGAATCCTACTTAAAAACTGTAAAGACAATGAGTGAAAGCAATAGATATGTAATGGAAGGAGAAATAATTCAATGAAGTGACTTACAAAAGAGAAACATAGCCATACAAGCTCACCACATGAATCCCTAAATTTAAGCTGCAACTTTTCTCTGTATTCACTGTATTACTTGATCAAACTAAAATACACTAGTTCAAGGTCTAAGACTCCAACATTTGGAAATGATTAAAAAAGGCCTCATATAGCTACTGAGGTCAAAATAATCCTTTCGAGGTCAAAATTTCTAGCAAGAAAGTCAAATTCATACACCTATATGAAGTTAGCTACACACTAGGGAGGTTGCACAACAAATCCCTCTTTTATCTAACCACTAGAGACATATCCTCAAAGCAATAAATGGAGGATAAGACACCTGTTTACTTAATTTTTACCATTTCATTTAAATTTTGACTTTTACATTCATCTGCTTTCACCTTTTAACTTTTACAAAATTCAAACTAGAAATTGGAAAAAATTACACAGTGACAATTTTTACAAAAATATCAGAAAATTGCAGATGCGTAGTGCCAGCTTTGAGGCCACTTTTGGGCACTTTCCTGAAGTCAAAATGGAAATATGAGAGAACGGTAAACTATCCCTATCTGTAAAATTTCCAGAACACTTGAATTTTTTAAAATGACCCATGGTAAGGCCTTAAAAAATTCATTCTCCCGAGGTGTCTCTGGATGCGTAGCGCCTGTCAAAAAGAGGGGCATAATGCTGATTTTTGACCCCTTTTTCTCATTTGCCTCAAAATATATGCCCTTTCTGGAAAATATGAGGAAATGAGTTTTGAGATGAGGGCATAAGATTTCCAAAAATTCAAACCAATTTTCATTTGGTTCCCTGAGGAAAAAGCGCAGCGCAAAGGCGCTGTGCATCCAACCTTAGTAAATTTTCCCGTTTTTTTGAATTTGCACCAAATTTGACTAAAAAACAAAATTTCCCCCAAATCTTCCAAAAATTGGTCCATAGCTGCTACATGAGGTGTACTATGCAACCAAGGAGGCATCAACAAGCATATTAAGTTTTCCCTTCTCCTCTTGGTTTATTAGGGTTTTCTTAAGCTTGTTTTGGGTTTGCTTCAGTTTGTCTTGCAATTGCTTGAGTTTGATGTGTGCAATTTAATTTCTTGTTTGGTAGAGGGAAACCTTGCGTTTGTGGACCTTGTTGTCCCTACTTACATTTTACAAGAGCTTTTCCAAGTGAGTGTTGACCTTCTCAAGCCAAAACTCCTTGTCCTCATTGATCTCTTTGGCCATCCTCTCCTCAAAAGTGAGTTGCTCATCTGTAGGGTTTTGCTCTTTCTCTTTCTGTAGTGCCTTCTTGAGACCCATGGTTCTTGGAATCTTCCTCTTCACTTGATTTTCATGATCATTATGCTTTTCCATTGCTTTTCCCTACTCATGTTTGTTTTCCTCAAACAACCTTTTCTCCAAAATCAACTGTTTTGTCTTCAATTGACTGTTCTCCTGCTCAAGAAATGAAATGATGAATTAAGCCCTTGCGAAGTTTTCTTGAAGCTATTTTATCTGAGCATCCTTGTCTTTGATTATCATCTGCGAGTTTTCTTTCTCATCATGGTCCTCCAAGTCAACTAATTCAAAGTCATGTTCCTCCTCATCATGCATGGATGTCTATTGCAGTGTTGATGGTGATCCCTGTAGTGAAATAGGCTTGGCCCCTTCCTCTTTCCGATGAGAAAAAAAAATCCTCTTGCCTCTATGATAGGTGAGAGTAACCTTAGGCGTAGGCCTCTTTGAAACCTCAGCAAGCTTTCTTGATGATCTCACCTCCATAGGTTGTGCTGACATGGCAGGTGATATGTTTTGTTGTTGGGTGGGTGTAGTAGTTATGTGCATCTGTAAATTTGTCTCAATGAAGGCATCCCATGTCATGTTCTTTTCTGCCAATTAATGGAGAATTATGAATTCACCAAGCTAAGGTGAAAGAGGCTAGGGTAATGAACTATGTTCATGACTTGTACCTTTTCTACCATCTTAGTCACACTCCTATACAATAAATTTCATAAGTTGAGGGACTTCACTGCTGTGAAGTGCACGAGCAATCTAACATGATGTTGGTACAATCTGGAAAAACTGCCCTCACATGTGAATAATTTCATCACAAACTTCATCAATGGTGCATACCTCTTCAGCAAGTATCTGAATGGAATAATGCGAGTGTGAGTCTCTTTGTACATTGAGTTATGAATGCTTTGTGCTGCTCAAGATCAAGGTTCATGCCTTTGAACCAATACTCCCCATGGTTTGGTATCCATGTGGCAAGAGAAATGGAATCAATAGAAAATGTAATATCAATCCCTGCAATGGTGGATTTTTCTCCTTTAAATTTGGTGGCAAACAAATCAGTAAGCTCCTCATGGTAACCTACCTCCTCCACCCTTTGACAAAACCCTAGGCAATTGACATCTTCAAAGAATTTTCTGATGAAGGGTGAGGAGATGATTTCATTGCAATTTGAGGGCTCATACCTCAGTATCTTCCCCCCTTTGTTTTTTCTTCTCTTCTCTGATGGTGAAGGATCTCCTTCCATAGTTTCAAAACCCTAGATGATGGGGAGGGGAAAAATAAGGAAAAGTGAGTGAAGGGATTAAAATGAGAGAGTTAGGGAAGGGATATGGGGGTAGAAAAATTTTGGGAGAGGGGAAGGGATCTTAGGAATTTTTAGGGAGTGAGATTAAGGTAAATGAGCGAGGGGAGCGAGCTAGGAAATTTGAAACATAGTCCTAGCTAGGAAAATGGCTCAATTTGGTAGAATAGGGCTAGGGTTTGTAGGGAAATGTTAAAAAAATGATGAGAAATGGTTTCTGAGGTATGGGAATGATGTATAACTAGTAAAGAAAGGTGGGGGGACAGTGGTACTAGGGTTTCACAACATCAATTGATCATTTGATAACCAAAGGCATGAATTTTTTATGAAACCCTAGGGAAATAAGCTAGTTATAATTTCTTAGTTTTCCATGGAAGAGAGGGCATGAGGATGAGTGTACTTGCTTGTTGCAATGCTTTGGAGAGTGAAAAACCCTGAGTGGAAGCTGAGAATTTGAATTTTTATGATTTTTGAGCAAAATAGGGCAACTCTGCCTCGTGTGCAGCACAGTTCATAGATGCGCAACGCTGATGTGTAGTGCAGTTCAAGGATGAACAAAACCTCCTCCAGATGCACAACACAGTTCATGGATGCACAACGCCTTCAATTTTTTGCCTCTTGGAGCTGTAAAAAAATGTTTTTCTCACCAAATGGAGGATGAGCTCGATGGCGAAGGGAAAGAGGAATGCAAATGAAATGTTTTTATGAATATGTGGCCCTTTTATAAGCATGTAATGAATTTATTTAAGTGATAATAGGCCCCACATGACTTTTTGAAGCATGACTTTCTTTCTTCTTTTTTGACTTCACAACCTTGGACATTTTTTAAAATGAACTTTTTGATTCTTGCTTGGAACATTGAATTGCAACTTTTAAAAACCTGAAGTGTTTATTACTTATAGAAACATAAAATTATATTTAAAAATAAAAATTCATTGAAGAAACTTGGTTTATTACCACTCTTCCACTTTGCCAGATTTTATGCATGAAATGGAAGTTTGGTGACTTTGAAACCCTAATGACCTAATGAAGACATTGAACTGAATGATATCATGGTGGCGATGACTGAAATGATGATGAAAATATCTGAATAATGATATACTTAGCTTATTTGATGACATGGACCAACAATTTAAAATTTTGGAAAGAGTGGAAAATAGTCCTAAACCTAATGCCCAGTGACCAAATTTTTTGCTTGAAGACCTAGTGAAATGACAAAAAATTGACTATGGGACCCTAACAAGACATGATAAGAGACCATTTGATCACTGATGACAAGATGCAAAGACTGACACTAACATTGGCTCCAGCTGGAGATGACATCTCCTTGGAGGTGTCAAGAACACCATAGACCAAGTAGCCTAACCGTTGGACATGGAGTCAAAATTTAAAACCAAATTAAAAAAATGAAAACTTGACATGATAAACTGACTCTAAACTAGAATGACTTGACTTTAATTGAAATAAAAACTTGAAAAAATTATTGATGGCAGCATATCAACGAGACTTGAGGGCTTCAACTCCTATGTTGGATAGGTGTAGTCCTTGAACTCTAATATTGGTGAAAAGAAAAAGTTTGGCGGTGCCACACCAACATATGTGTTGGGTGGCACCAACTAGCCTTTCATGCCTCTTCCTTAACTTGGCTCACTTCTCTCTCCATACCAAACATCCCTTTGAATATGACCTCAAAATTTCCTTGGAAAATTCTTATGATGTGCATGATATCATCAAGATACACAACCTTATATTTTTTTGGTATGGAGGTAATGATGGTTTTCACTAATCAATATGTATCATAAAATTTTTCTATAATTTTTTTTTAAACCAAAAATAGTAGTAGTAATATTTATAAATCGCGCCTGAATGTATTAAAAAACCAGGAGATTACATCAAGATTTTGAGCTTGATTAGGGCTGCTGAGATTAAAATAAAATTTTCCCATCCCTTCTCAAAGTGATTTTCCCCAACATTCCAAAAACGTTCCCCTTAGTTATCAAGATATGACTATATACATTGCAGAACTACTTTAACAGATATATACATGTGTAATTTTCCATAAAAAACTAAATTAATAATAACATAGGACACAGAATATTGCTCCATCGGAGTAGTATTATTGAGGTCGAGTCCCATGTGCTCTTCCTCCTCCCTTGGACTGTTCTACACCAGCTTGATCTTCAACTGCTCTATTTCCTGTCTAAGTGAATCGACCTCATCCTCAAGCTTCTGGATGCACTCCTTATTCTCTATATGCTACTCCTACATGTTTAGTGCATCCTTATGCTGCTAGTGGATGCACATATGCATAATGGAAAGGCCATGCGTGAATTCCTTATGATCTTGTACATAGAATTCACAAGTTTTCTTGATTTTGCCACCATTCTAATCCCGACTCTCTGGCAAACCACCATACCTGGGCCTTTGGAGGCCCTAGGAACCAGACCCTGAAATCACGACCACAAAATTTCTCTGCACACAGATACTGGAAATTGGGAAGCAACCAGAACTATAGCCTTCCAGGAAGCCAAAGACCCCCCAGACAGAAAAGATCTAAGCTAGCAGAATACACCTAGAACCCCCGACAAGAGGAACAACAACAACACTGCCACTCTTACCAACCCACGACGCCAACCTACCACTATTCTCACTGCAAATGACCACCCATGTATGGGCCACCCTAACAAGATAATTGCCCAAAATGTTCAGGAACCTCGACCATGGCCTATGGACCAAATAAGAGACCACCTAGGAAAATATTGACCAAAACCCATTGCAAAAGATCTTACCGTTACTCCATATATAGAAAGCCCAGGTCTTAAATCTGATGCAGGGTTGCATCATCGTACCGAACACGCTAAAATCCAAATTTTGCACCATTATTTACCTGCACTTCCCATCATCCTTCATCTTAACCCACACATTCCTACCACATGCGACCTGCACAATTCAGAACAATGAGAGTAAATGCAACCCACCTGATGAGCTCCATCATTAAACATATTGGGAGGGGTTAATGGTCACATTTTTTCCTTCTTAGATCTATTTTTCTTGCATTTTTATTATTATTTGGTTCTACGATGCTAGTGTATGTGGTGATTAAGGCTAACATACTATGAGTGCCTAATATGAGGTTGAGTGCAGAAAATCATGAATTATTAGCATTTTTATAAGGATTTTATCATAAAGTCTTGGAGGAGACAACAAGTAGAAATTATAGGAGGATTTTTCACCCTCCTTAACTCTCAAAGGAAGCCAAATGATCCTAATTATTCTCTCCAAAAAATAAAATTCCAAAGGTAGCCAAAGGATCCCAAAGATTCTATCCAGCAATTCGAATTCCAAAGGCAGCCAAAGGATCCCAAGGATTCTCTCCAACAATTTGAATTCCAAAGGCAGTGAAGAAATCAAAGAGGAGTGTAATTAATATTTGTTTACTTGGATTCAAGTGGACTCAGTCACTATTTTCTAGGGAGCTGTTGGTAGCTACCCTGTAGAATAAATAGAGAAAAGCTAAAGCTAGGAAAGGTCAGAACTTTGTTGCAAGCTATTAAGCTTTTTATTATTTTACTCAGTGATCAAACTTTCAGAAATGTATGAGGCTATTCTTTTATGAAATGAGAATACTGATTTCATTTTAATAATTTAAGTTTTAGAGAGCTAGGCTCGTGGCTTAGGGCCCAATCCATGTGCCTCAGGCTATCTGTTGTATTTGTTCTCTGCTTTCTGTCATCTCATTAGTTCCGCTTTTGATAATTTCGTTTATCTTTCAAGTTGTTGATTAGTTTTGCTTTCAGTGTGCTGCTGTAGGTTTCATTTGCTCGTGAGTAATAGAATAGAGGAGAAAAACCAAAAAAAGCTATGGATCAAGACACCCTTCTCATATCTGTCAATAGAGCTCGAGGAGGGCGAACCTTCCCACAGACCCAAAAACTGATTTCTATTCACTGTTTCTGAGATTAAAAGTAGAGTTGTATTACCATTTTCCAGTATTCCTTTGCACTATATTTTTTTACGCATTTATCTGTTTCTTTGTGCACAAGTTAGCAGGTTGATTGTAGGAATTATTGTTAAAACCCCAGAGAAGCTCCATGGTACCTCCCTGCTTCATTCTCCATCTCTGTCTTCACAATCTTGGCACTGTTGTTACACCCTCCATTTCCGATTTTTCCCACTTATTATCACTGCCGCACCCACCTTCTTATTCATACAAGCACTTAAAATATTCAGCCCACCTTATTCCTTTGTTTTTATTCATCACGGTTTCCTTACTCGTTTTAACGCAAAACGCTTGAAAACCATTGGAACTCGACCTCCGCCCTTTCTCCTCAAACTTCCCGCTATCGTACTTCGCCTTTTCACAAATCACAATTCGCATCTTTTTCCTTTTTCCTTTTAAGACTTATCGCTCCTATCTGCCGATTGCGATATTGGTATCACGCTCCACCACTAGTCCCACCACCACGTCATTCGACTCATCGCAACCTTTGGCATTTTTGCAAATTTCACTTTGCAACCTTTTTCCTCTTTCTTTAAGACTTACCTCTCCAAACACATATTTACGATAAATCTCCATACTCCACTACATCGCACATCGCAAATCACATCTTTTCTTCAGTTCCCATTAACACTTACCAATCCAATCGATGATTGTGATAATCCTCCGTGCTCTGCCACATCAAAAATTGCATTTTGCAACCTTTTCCCTTTTTTTTAAGACTTACCGCTCCAGACGTCAATTGCGATATTGTCATCGCACTCCACCACCGGTCCTACTACCACGTCACTCGTCACAAATCACATTTCACAACCTTTTCCCTTTTCTTTTAAGACTTAATGCTCCCAACGTAGATAGCGATATTCTCCGCACTTCGCCACATCGTATTTCGCACTTTGAAACTTTTTCCCCATCGCACATCGCACCTTGCAACTTTTACCCCATCGCATTTCACACTTCGTAGTTTTTATCCCCATCGCATTTCGCATTTCGCTCCTGGTCCTGAACAACACTTCCGCTATCCATCCAACTTTACGATATTGCAATTGTGATATTGCATATCGCACTTTCGTCATCACATTTTTCAAATTATTTTTCTCCAAAGAATTTTTGCGCTATGATAAAGTTTTAATAAATTAGAAACCCACTTTTTCCACCTCTACGCCTTGTTTCATGTGTTGAGCCCTCCATTAGCACCTTTAGGCCATTTTCCTCCAAACTGCAAGCCACACTTTGTCAAGTTTAGTTTATCATGAATAGTTGCATGGTTAGAAGCATGATAGCATGGTAAATAGATTAGAGGATAAGTAGGGTGTGTTTAGCCGATTTGCCTAGCTAGGTGCAACTTAGTTTAGTTTCTTTTCAGTCATTTCCTTTTCTGCAAATTAAATTAGTTTCATTCCTGTCATTTATTTTTAGCAATATAGTTTAGTTTATTTTTTGTCATTTCCTTTATGAACATTAAATTAGTTTCATTTATTTCATTTCCTTTCTGCAAATTAATTTAGTTTCCTTTCTTTCATTTTCTTCTAGCAATTTACTTCTCAGTTTTTATCATAGTTTAAGAAATAGCACCCTTTCATAAAGCATAAGAGGATGACATGAATAGAATGCATTTGCTGTGTATTTAACACTATCACCTCCAAGTTTGTATGAACCCCAGGTTGATAAAGTAAAGTAGGGCAACGCCTGGGCGTTGCAGCAATCTTGATGCAATACCGGGGCTCACCACTTTTTGGCGCCATTGCCGAGGAGGTGTCCATTAGATGTTTTGATTTTGTTTTAGCATTATTTTATGCTTTCCTTTCTTTTCATGTCATTTCATAAATATTGAAAAAATACAAAGATATCTAATTTTCATGCCTCGTAGGAGTAGGAATACTCAAAGACAAATCTTACCTAAAACCCCCACATCACCTCCTAGCCACCCTTCACTCTTCTTCGGTGGCAGTAAGACTGAACTTCCTATATGAGAGCCTTTTGAATACTCTGAGGAACCTTTTGGGGAAGAAGATGAAGACCTTTTTCCAATTGAGGGACCTTCTTCACCTATATTAACCATGATTGGGATCTAGAGAGCCTTTCCTATAAGAGAGACAGGAAGGGAAACTAAGATGAAGAACATTAGTCCCTCAACTCTTCCAAACTTTCATGGAATTACCTCTGAGTACCTTGACACATTTATGTTTGAATTTTCTATTGTTTGTAGGACTTATGACTACACCTCTAATGATCAGAATTTGAAGCTATTCCCATCCACCCTTAAGAATGCAGCCTTGCACTAGTTCATGGGTCTGCCTGGGGATAGCATCACTACCTGGGCACAGATGGAAGAGACCTTCAACAACAAATACAGAGACTAATGTAGGTCCAAGGAAACTAAGGATGAAATATTTAGGATGACTCTAGGACCTGATGAATCCCTAGAGGACTATGAAGAGAGGTTTCAATTAAACTATAAGAGAGTCAACTGTACTCTTGATCCTGCATCACTTAAACTTCTAATTATTTGAGGGATCATTGAAGAGATGATTGAAACCTTGAATATGCTATCAGGAGGAGATATCTACCAACTACCTTATGAAATAATCAAAACTGTCTTCCGGAACCATTCTAGGGCATTTAGGAAGATGGGAAGAGCGGGCCAAACCACATCCAATACCCCTTCCTCTTCCACCTTCATAAAACATGAGATTGGAAACATGCTAGAGGACTTCAAGAGCGACATGTTGCACACCTTTGCATTGAAAATGGACGCAATGCAAGTCAAAATGAAGCAAGAGGAAGCAGAGAGAGCCCTGACCATATTTTGTCCTATATGTACCAGGAAGCACCCAAGAAATGAATGTCCATTGAATGTCATAGAGGTTTTCTTAATCTCTGAGGAGAATCATGCCACTGAAAAGAGTCCCTCCTTACCTAGACTTAAAGTTGTATATCAAGGTGGGGAAGTAATGGCAGAGAAAATCTGTTTCATCAACCAGAGAAGGCCTCAAGGCCCTCGGTCATATCAACAAGCTATGCAAGGTGAACTTTACTCTTACTATCACAACAATCAGAGTGCACCCATGGAACCCTTGGTACACTTCCACTCCTCCCTCCTGGTCTACACCTCCTACTTGGCCTTACAACCCTTCATATCATCCTTAGCCAGTAAAACCACCATGTCAGCAGTATGTTCCACAACAACCTCATTGGAACAATCCATCCCAAGGGTGGAGGCCTCAAAAAAATCAACCACCTCCTCTAATGCCTCCACCCCAACCTCAACCTCATCTTACTCATCCTGCTCCACCTAGGATACCTATACCTACACAACCCAATGCAAACCCGAACAACAGACAAGCACAACAGGCTCCCAGTGGAGAAACATCCTATCTAGCTTATGTTGTGGAGATACAGGAGGTTAATCTTAGGTCGGGAAGAGTACTCCCAGAAAACAATCCTCCATCTCCACCTATAGAGGTCGAGGAGGAAAAGGAAGAAGGTAACAATCAGATCCAACAACCTCCTTTTCCTGAGCGCTTGATCCACCCTAGTCAGCACACCCGAGAGGAGACTGAACTCCTAGGAGAATTGGAAAATTTGTGTGTAAATATACCACTTCTCCAAGCCATTAAGGATGTCCCTATCTATAATAGGCTCATCAAAGAAAAGCGCTTCAAGAAACCTGGGATAAGGAAGAGAGATACCCCCACCATCAATGTGGTAGGACAACTGTCTGACCTAATGCTAGGGAAGGTGATATTTCCAAAGTACCTGGACTCTGGTAGTCCATTTTTTGATGTGCATATAGATGGTGTCATAGTTCCGAACACTTTGATTGATCTAGGGGCTGCCATAAATATCATGACCATGGAAACTATGTTGAAACTTAATCTCCAAGGGACTTTGAGGAAAACCACAACAGTTCTGAAACTTGCAGATCGGTCCACAGTAACTTCGGAAGGAATTATTGAGGATGTTATGGTTACCATTGAATCTTGGGAGTATTCTACATATTTCCTAGTACTGCAACCAAAGAACAAGCTTAATGGTTATCCCCTCATATTAGGGAGACCTTGGTTAGCCACTGCAGATGCTTATATTAGTTGTCAGGCTAGAAACATGACTATAAAAAATGGGCCTTTGCCTAAAAAATCTAGTGTTATATCCTCCAGCCCAACTTTTCATTGATCATGATATCCCTATATGGTTGGAGGATGAAGAATATGAGTTATATAACACTGCCCCTATGTGTAACATAGATGCTATTCTTTGAGGGGGGAAGCTTGATGAAGATGAACTCATCAACCATGCCATTCAAAACAAGTCCTCCACTAACATTCATCTCGAGACCTTAGTCAAAGAGTCCTAAAGCCAACCTTGGATGGAAATGAACTCAGTTGAGTCAACCTCTGAATCCACCAAGGCTATTGATTTTGGCCTGTCCAGATATCTGAAAATCAACCCAAACCTCTCGAATGAAGAAGAGAAGCATCTATGCCATCTTTTGAAAGAGAATCTAGATGCATTTTCTTGGGATTACAAAGACATGAAAGGGGTGCATCCTTCAGTGTGAAAAAATCATATTTACATCAAAGAAGGATGCAAGCCTGCGAGACAACCCCAAAGAAGGATGAACTCGGCTCTAAAGGACATAGTCAAAGAAGAGCTACATAAACTATTGGATGTAGGGTTCATATATCATATATCCGAAAATGAGTGGGTATCCCCGCTGGTCCTAGTCCCAAAGAAGAATGGGAAGTGGTGAATTTGTGTTGATTATTGAGAACTTAACAAAGCCACCAAGAAAGACCATTTCCCTTTGCCGTTTATAGACCAAGTCCTGGATGGCCTTGCGGGGAAGAAGTTATTTTCCTTCTTATATGGGTTCAGTGGGTACAATCAGTTTCAAGTCAGCCCTGAAGACTAGGATAATACTACTTTTACTTGCCCTTGGGGTACCTTCACTTATAGAGTCCTACCCTTTGGGTTGTGCAATGCCCCAAATACCTTCCAAAGAGTTGTCCTAAGCATATTTTCTGAGTTAGTCCATGACTCTGTCGAAATCTACATGGATGATTTCACACCATATGGGGATGAATTCCAGGAAGCTCTCTCCAATTTGGGTAAAGTACTAAGAAGGTGCATTGAGATGCATCTCTCCTTGAGCCCAAAAAAGCGTGAATTCCTGAAGAAAGAACGGGTTGTATTAGGACACTCCATATACCAAGCAGGAATACAGGTAGACCCGAACAAAATCACTATCATCAAAAGGATACCTTCTCCTCAAAAGCAGAAATATGTTAGGATTTTCTTAGGCTTACCTGGTTACTATAGAAGTTTCATCAAAGATTTTAGCTAGATGGCTTCACCATTATTTGGGTTATTGGCCAAAGATTCTAAGTTTATTTGGTCCAGTCCTTGTCAAGAGGCTTTCGAGCTCATTATGGAAAATTTGACTATTGCCCCCATCCTCCGAGGTCCAAATTGGACTCTGCCTTTCCACATCCACACTAATGCATCCGAAAAAGATGTAGGGGCAACATTAGGAAAATTAGAGGACAAAATCCCTTATACCATTTATTTCATCAGCAAGAACTCATCCAAGGCCGAGCCAAATTACACTGTTAATGAGAAAGAGATGTTAGCCATTGTCCATGCTTTGAAAAAATTCAGGAATTATGTAACCGATTAGTAGACCTTTGTTCACACTGAACATGCAACCATCAAGTATTTAATGAACAAACCAGATGTTAATGCTAGGATAATAAGATGTTTGTTACTTTTGCAGCAATTTGATTTGACTATTGTTGATAAAATTGGAAAGGAGATTGTTGTTGTAGATTTTTTTGTCCAGATTAGCTCTCCCTGCAGGTGAAGAAAGAATGGTGGATGACTGGCTACCAGATGAGCATCTCTTTTCTATATCAACACTCTCACCATGGTTTTCTGATATAGCCAACTACTTGGTTGCTGGGAGACTCCCTACCAATATTTCATTCCGGGAGAGGAGTAGAATCATCAGAAAAAGTGTCCCTTTCACATGGATTGGGGGAAACCTTTTCAAGCTAGGCCCTGATCAAATTATAAGGAGATGTGTGAAGGAGGAAGAAGTTTTTGATATCCTCTCTACGTGTCATGAAAACCCATGTGGAGGCCACTTTTCTGCAAAGAGAACTGCTTACAAAGTCTTGCAGGCAGGGTACTATTGGCCTACTCTTCACCAAGATTCCAGAAGATACAACAGCAGGTGTGACCAGTTCCAAAGGATGGGGAAACCCACACAAAGGGATGAGATGACTTTGAACCCTTAGGTGGTTCTTGAGCCATTTGAAAAGTGGGGCATGGACTTTATTAGACCTATTGATCCACCGTCCAGAAAAAATAAGTATATCATAGTCTACACTGATTACCTGACAAAGTGGGTTGAAAAAAAAGCAGTGAAGGTAGAAACTGAGCAGAAAGTAGCATAATTTCTGAAGGAGAATGTGTTTTACAATTTTGGATACCCTAGAGAAATAGTCACTGATCAGGGAGCACAATTCACCTCTCACCTCATTGAGAATATTTTGAAGAAGCACAAGGTTAAGAATAGAAATTCTACTACCTATCACCCTCAGGCGAATGGCCAAGTAGAAGTAACTAACAGAGATTTAGAGAGAATCCTCACCAAGGTTGCGATTAGCA